>JAOEFI010000003.1:46130670-46211521 GCA_034621735.1 Anopheles plumbeus
TAAAAGTGAACGCCAACTGTACGCCTTCCGGCAATCCGGCGCTTCCCGTGGCGGCGGCCCAGTCCGACCAGCGGCCCGGAAAGGACCCGCGGACGGCGGAGGGATTATCATAAAATTAAATCAAACTCTTGCTGGCGGACCCGGGCTGCGTGGCCCGTACCCTGCGGTTGCTAATCCAGTGGCCATGGATTCGTCAACGGCCGTGGCGGTGCTGATATTTGCTCAAATAGTGCTTGTGTTCGTCGGTGGCCACGGAGCCGCCGGTTCCCGTGCCGGCTCCAGCCACCGCTTGGATGTGTACATAGCGGGCTTTTTCCCGTACGGCGAGGGTGTGGAGAACAGTGAAACGGGGCGCGGCGTCATGCCGAGCGTGAAGCTCGCCCTCGATCACGTCAACGAGCACTCGACCATCCTGCGGAACTACCGGCTGCACATGTGGTGGAACGACACGGAGTGCAACGCGGCCGTCGGCATGAAGTCGTTCTTCGACATGATGCACTCGGGGCCGCACAAGCTGATGCTGTTTGGCGCCGCCTGTACGCACGTCACGGACCCGATCGCCAAGGCCAGCAAGCACTGGCATCTGACGCAGCTGTCCTACGCCGACACGCATCCCATGTTCACGAAGGACGCGTTTCCGAACTTCTTCCGCGTGGTCCCGTCGGAGAACGCGTTCAACGCGCCCCGGCTAGCGCTGCTGAAGGAGTTCAACTGGACGCGCATCGGCACGATTTACCAGAACGAGCCGCGCTACTCGTTGCCGCACAATCACATGGTGGCGGACCTTGATGCCGCCGGGCTGGACGTGGTCGAGACGCAGAGCTTCGTATACGACGTGGAGGAGTCACTGCGCAAGCTGCGCGAGAAGGACGTCCGCATCATCTACGGCAACTTCAACGAGTTTTGGGCGCGCCGGGTGTTCTGCGAGGCGTACAAGCTGGACATGTTCGGCCGGTCCTACCAGTGGCTCGTGATGGGCACGTACGGCAACGAGTGGTGGGCTGAAAACGATACCGACTGCCTGGTCGAGCACGTGTCGACGGCCCTCGAGTCGACGATCCTCGTCGACCTGTTGCCACTGTCCACCAGTGGGGACATCACCATCTCCGGCATCGTACGTACCACCTGTTGGGCGACGCTCGACACTAATTGGGAAGCTTCCGGTCGGGAAGCGACCCTGCACACCGCCAGTTTTCTGTTGGCTTAGCGTTTTCCCTCCTCTCCACCTATTCCCATTCCAGACGGCCGATGAGTATCTGACCGAGTACAATAGCCGACGGGGCAGCGAGTACTCGCGCTTTCACGGCTACACATACGATGGCATCTGGGCAGTTGCCAGCGCCATTCAATACGTGTCGCAACGCAAGGAGCACTCACTGTCCCACTTCGAGTATCGCGTGAAAGACTGGGAGGACATATTTTTAGAAGCCCTCAAGAACACCAGCTTCGAGGGAGTTACGGTAGGTGCTCTTACCCTTCCGCTTCCAGCGCATTCTCACCATCGCTGGGCTATTCGCCGGCGTGCTCAAGGCGATAACAATCTGACCCATCAACTCTAATGTTTGTCTTCACGCTTTCATGTCGTGTCGTTTTCACATCTCGCCCAACGTGTCCCGCCGACGCTAAATGTGGCGTATCGTTTTTCCGCTCAATTGGTCATCTATGCCACTTGCGATCTGGGCTCCACGGTTCGCTTCCTTTGGAATCCCCCCACCGCGCTTCCGTCGGCAGGGTCCGGTGCGATTTTACAACAACGAGCGGAAGGCAAGCTTCCTGCTGGAACAGTTCCAGAACGGCGCGGAGGTGAAGATAGGAGAGTACAGCTCGCTTACCGGACGACTGGATCTCAGCATTGGCCATCCGCTCAAATGGGTCGGTCGAAGTCCACCGAAGGATCGTACGCTGCGCATTATCGAGCACAGTCAAGTGAATATTACGATCTTCGTTGTGCTGGCGAGTACGTCCTGCGTCGGTATCATTATGGCCACCGTGTTCCTTGCCGTCAACATCAAGTTCCGCAACCAGAGGTGGGTATGCAGTTCCGTAGGAGTTCAACCATTTTTTTCCATTACATTACATAAAATAAAAATACAGTAAACAGTCGCAAAGCGTTGCACCTATTTACAAAAACAAACGCATTGTGGATACATTTTTCTTTCATTAGGTGCAGACAAATGTGGGGATTTGTTTGGGTTTGTAGTTGCCGATACCAAACCTGTGTGTCGATTTTGGAATGTTGTACTAAAATAACAAGTGGTAACGTAATAGTGCCAATGTTTGCGAAGAATTATTTGGAAGATTAAAGCAGATTTTAGCTTTCACTCTAGCAATAATACACTAAAGATACGAGCTGTTCCACTAAAAAACTGTTTAGATTATAAAAAGATGACTCTTTGAAGTGTTGTTCAGTTATTCCTGGTGTTTTTGTTTTGTTGTTCATTACTCACATTCATGACATTACTTTCTTTACACTCCTTTCAACAGATACATAAAAATGTCAAGTCCACACTTGAACAACCTAATCATCATTGGTTGCATCCTGACGTACATGAGCGTGATATTTCTCGGACTCGACAGTGGCTTAAGCAGTGTGGCCGCATTCCCGTACATCTGCACGGCTCGCGCTTGGTTGTTGATGGCCGGCTTCAGTTTGGCCTTCGGGGCGATGTTCTCCAAAACCTGGCGGGTGCATTCCATATTCACGGACCTGAAATTGAACAAGAAGGTGATTAAAGACTACCAGCTGTTTATTGTTGTTGGCGTCTTGCTGGCGATCGATCTAGCAATCATGACGACCTGGCAAATAGCGGATCCGTTCTTCCGGGAAACAAAGTACATCGAACCGTCGGTAAGTGCTGGGATTTGGGTGCTGAAAACGTTGTCGGCCACAGGATCCAACGAGTGCTGACGATACTGTTGCAACCTACAGGAACATCCCACACTGGAGGACGTCATCATCGTACAGGAGAACGAATACTGCCAGTCTAGCAAAATGACCATCTTCGTCGGTGTCATCTACGCGTACAAAGGGCTGCTCCTAATATTCGGTGCCTTTCTTGCGTGGGAAACGCGCCATGTGTCCATACCGGCGCTGAACGACTCCAAGCATGTCGGACTGTCGGTTTACAACTGTGTGATCATGTGCGTCATGGGTGCGGCCATTGCGCTGGTCCTATCCGATCGAAAAGATGCCGTGTTCATACTGATCTCCCTCTTCATCATCTTCTGCACGACGGCAACACTCTTCCTGGTGTTTGTGCCGAAGGTAAGCAGTCGTCCTCATTGTCCTGCAGTGTCAGTGTCCTAATTGCCTCGTCACGCTTCGTCACTCACATTCACGCCCTGCAGCTGGTAGAGTTGAAGCGGAATCCGAGCGGTGTCGTTGACAAAAAGGTTCGCGCCACCTTACGTCCGGTGTCGAAGAATCGGCGCGACTCGTCCGTCTGCGAGTTGGAACAACGGATGCGGGATGTGAAGCAGACGAACTGCCGCTTCCGGAAGGTGCTGATGGAGAAGGAGGCCGAACTGCAAGCCCTCTTAAAACGGATCGGGCCGGAAGCACGTGCCTGGATTGGCCTGGAAGCGTCCTCTTCTGAGCCGGATATTAACAAGGAATCGGTCAAGGTGCAAGTGAAAAAGGATTACGCAAGTGGTATGTATACTGTTGTATGTTTGTCCATTAGATTGATTTTTGTTTTACTGTTCCTGTTTCCTTTGTAACTTAGCAAACTTAACTCAATTGAATTGCCCGTGCACCACATTGACATCGACTGGAAGAGAAGTCTTAAACGAGAGACTCCAAATATTTGTTTATGTCTTACTAATCAGTAATTAGTATCATTAGTATGTCATCAGGCGACAACAATTCACATTAATACCAGTTTCAGAATAAGTCTATGAAATAATTGTTGGAAAATCTGTCAAACTTAGAACGTTAGACGGTTTGTTCACGTTGAAATGGGGAGTCACAAACACGAGCCCAATAGTCCCAGATGTTGAAAACGCGCGTTTACACAAAACGGAGACGTTCTCTCAATGCAGATAATGATATGAGAAAGGATTTCAAGCACGAAACATGTCTGCTTTGTAATGAATCTAAAGGTATCAAAAGAATTATCCAACTGGCGTAGTAACTCGAGTACGGCAGAAGTTGACGATGAAAGATAAGCGCTTTATATACAACCCATGAACCCCACACCGCTGCAAGTGCTATAGATACACAACACCGCAATTACCGGCTAGGTGGGGCATGTACCATTTTCTATATGTTTTAAAACTTGAGGCGAAACTGAGCATAACAAACCGCGCTCATCCCACAGAGCGATAACATAACCGTTACAGAGCCAAAGTTTAACGGTAATGACTTTATGTGGTTTTGCCGAGTGCTAAGCTTACGATAGCCTGTCCTTGAAGATTCCTTATCACACCACCAAACTGTCATCGGTTTGCGAAATTGCAACGCTGTTTGTTTGCGATTGCCGATTTCCACACAGAAAATGCTCCACCTTCACCAAACGCCTGTTTAGCTGGAAAGTGGTGCCCCCGAAGACAATTTACGTTAAATTAATTTCCAACGGATTATTAATGGCCGGGTTAATGGTTATCCGGTTAATAAAGAGTAACCTGCGATAAAATGTGCAGGGAATATAGGTTCCATATTTGATTTAGGAGAAATGTGACGCTACCTGTCTTGGTCTTCCTGTATCAACAAAATCAGCATACCAACTATGGGAGGGACGCATTTCGATGATCTATAACTCGAATGTCTGGTACCGTTTCCTACCGGATGCTCCTAAATAGATCGCTAGCATAACTATATATGTAGTATACAATGTAGTTTTACTATAGAAAACATAGAATATAGAAGGAATATACATTTAAAATGTAGAATCGATGTATTGAACACATGAACACAATGTCTCTTATCAGTGTTTTTTGTTTGCAATCCCCTTAGTGGCTCAACGGTCCGATGGCCTTATGTGTTTACCCTTCAGCACGAACGGTACTTCTCAATAGTTTCACAATTGTTCCGTTACATTCTCCTGTGCATGCACGGGTGCCATAAACAGGGTCCTTATTAACATGCATTATTTGCCCGTTCTTTCATACTTTTCCAGAAGGAACTGATTTCACCTCCATTGGCAGCGTAGGCTCCAGCAATGACACACTGGATTCCGGCCCTGAAAGGTAATTGCAATGATAGGTGATAGTGCATCAACACCAAGCGTAATTAAGCCAGTACGTGCATACTAAACGATTGTATGTGTGTTTTAATATGCAATGGAATATTTTCCCTGTTTCGCATGTTCAACAGTCGAAAGCAGAAGAAAACAACCATGGTACTTCCCAGTGAGGAACCGCCGGGGGCAAAATCGGTGGCCCTGGCGGCAGCTGTGGCGACCACTGCATCGCGTGCCAGTATGGCGACAGCCATCTCGACGATGGCCGTGGGCGCCGGAGCCGGGGTCGCTTCCATAGCGGCGGCAACGACCACATCCATTACCTCGCTGGCCGCGCCGGTCAACAACAGTGTGCACAACGAACAAACACAACCAGCAGCGCTCAGCATTACAGTGACAACCACCAAAGCGACCCAGGTGAGCCCGGTACAGCCCATCAACGTGGGCACCAGTGTTCCGGTCGATCCGACCAAACCGATGTTCAACGACGTCCGCCGGGAGTCTGTGGCGGTCGGAGCGAAGTGGTCCCCTGGACAACAGCTGCAACAACATCAGCAGCAGCAGCAAACACAAACGATGGTAAATAGGCAGTTTTATTGCATCCATTGTTTATGCACATTTTGTTCATTCAAAAATGTGTTTAACATCAACGATTTATACTGTATTTGTTACAAATGCATCATATAACATCGCATCATCAGCCTCAACTGATTGATTTTTCATTGTTATTTGATAATCACATGGTTTGTTGATAGCCATAGCATTGCTGAAGCTGTTTGTTTTGTTTTTGGCAAAATGCCGAAAAAGCATTGAACTAGGCCCAACCGGCGTGTCTTTCGCGAAGCCACAATTGTTGCGTCTGCTGCTCAATAATTCCCCATTTTAGGAAGCTCCATGTCGAAGCAGTAGTGTGCCAAAAGCAATATGATTGCTAGCTGATCATCCTTCTGTCAATACTTGTCTGCTTTTCCACCAAACCGGGTGAATCGAGTGAATTGTGACAAGTATTGTCTCCGATGATAATCTCTTTCGCAAATCGTTGTCTGTCGTTGTACTCTTGGCAGTTCAGTCCGATGGTCTGTTAGATTGTGAAATCTCGTAATTCGTTATCTCCCTTCTTCACAGGAGCACAATCGGTACTACGAGGATGAGCGTACGAATGGTCCAACGTCCATTGCTAAGTTCAGCACACAGGCGAACAGCAGTTCCACCACCTCAATCACACATTCCAATACGGAGCTAAATCAATTGTGCCATCACTCGAAATCGGGTAGTAAGAGTAGAGCAGGTGAGAAACGACCGTTGCCTTAAAGGTTTTTGGCAGCTCTTTGAGGTCTGACTTCAAAACGATTCGCTTCTTCCGTAGATGTGACCAGCGATGGGTCACGACGAGTGAGTGTGCAGATGACGTCGTCGCTGAAAGGTAACTTTGTCGTATCGCAAAGCGACCTCTGGGACACGCACACACTGTCGCACGCCAAGCAACACCAGCGACAGTCACCTCGGTCCCATCAGAGCTCGAACCGGTGTCCGGATCACGGCCACCTCGGGCAGCAACAGCAGCAGCAGCAGCAGCAGCAACAAGTGCCAGTTCAGCAGCAATACGATTACGACAATAGTGCAACCACCTCCCCGGGCCCGATCCAGCGCAGCGTGTCCGAGAAGAACCGCAGCAAGCATCGCCACAAACAGCAGCACAAGAGTACGGCCTGTCAGAGCGAAACCGACAGCGAACGGGAGCAGCGCGACTACCAGAACTTTTCCTCGACTGCCGCCAGCTCCACGGCCACCGTATCGATAGCGGGCAGCACGACCGGCGGAGGGGGTAGCGTCAGTGCCGGAGGGTACGTCACCCCCACCAAGGTGTCCTCGCGGCGCCTCACAAAATCGCAGCATTCGCACCATCACTCGACGCCGAACGTGGCCCCCGGGTTGGAGCGGGGCGGAACGATGGATCGGAAGCACCGATCGGGCGAGTCCCGCAGCGGGGCCGAGGGGTGCACTGCTGCCGGCGTCGGGGGAGGTGGCTCGCACATTAGCAAACATCGAAAGAAGGAGGGTTCGGTATCGAAGCCCAACCTCTACGGAGCGTGCTCCGAGTCGGAGCTGCTCGACGGCGAGACGGCCATTTTGCCGATCTTCAGGAAGCTTCTGAACGAGAAGGAGTCTAGGTATAGAGCTAGAAATATGGTAGGCGCCAGTTGCCCTAATATATCGATTAAATGTGATATTGTTGAATATTTGTAAACTTTTCAACCCAACGTTCGTATCAACATCTCTCCGGTTTCGAGATGTCACGATAGTTGATCGTGGGTGGATCATTAACAGTTACAAATCGTTGCATCCGGGCGACAGCTGTTTCCACTGTTCCCAACATCGTGTTGTTGTCACATTAGCGCAGAGTGTAAAATCGCATGACTATATCCGGATCTGTGATCCGTACGATACTCGAGTTGAAACTCGTATTTTATTTGCATTGCTCGTGTGCGCAGCATGAGATTTGAATTTATGAAATGTCGTTAAACTTAAATCTTTTTCTTCGTTGCTTTCGTTGCAATTTTTCGTAGTCGAAAGTCATGTTAGTGAAATTATGTGTATTTTATTAGAGAAACTATAGAATGGAGAGATGCCGCAATCAGTAAGATTCTTGTAAGTGAAGAAGTTTCGCATAGAATAGGAAAAACGTGTATTTTATTATTGCGTCACAGATGAAGGAACAACGTAAATCACGTAGTGATAAGTGAAAAAATACTCGTCGATGTAAATTCATAGATTTACATCATGTACACCCCATCTGTCATCAGTTGAGAATTATTGAGCACATTTAGCTCATGTGAATTACGTTCTGTTCTTCTAGTCCCAGAGAAAAAGGATCTAAGCAAGTAAAAACATGTAAAACTCAGACATACAAACCTTAGGATAGATTGTTTTGATAGCCGTGAGTGTTAGAAAATTCAACATTTCAAAACAAGGAAGGATAATTCAAATTTAAAAAAATGGGAAATATTGAATTCCAGTATGATGATACTATCGTGTACGCAATTCTCAGTATACAATCTCAAGGTAGGGCAGAAAAATAAAGATTACATTAGACAAACATACACGATTTTACACGTTTTTGATACTCACACGTGTTTTGTTACTGGACGTGTTAATTGATAGAATGTCAAGAGAAAGACAAAAAAGTGTGCAAATTAAAATGTTACATTCGTGTACTTGAGTCGTGGAACAGTTAGTGGGCGAAGCTGATCTTTCGAGCACACAATGCTGACACAGGAATAGAAAAGATGAGCAGAGACAGGTTCAGCAGGCTCATAATCATTTAGTCATTTTCCTACACGAACGGATAGACTAGTTAATGCTCATAGAAATCCGGCAAATGATATGATCAAACTACAGATATAGTTGCATTGCTTTTAAGTGGTAATTACTAGGCTGATATATGCGTCACTGGATGTTCGCTCAATTTTTCGTTTCTCCTGTTCCACGTTATGTGGTGGTGTGGCAAATGTTTCCCAGCTCCGTGTTGTTAAGATACTTCTAAGCAATAGGTAAACTTTTGTTTCTGTTTCAAACTTCGACGATATCATAGTCAAATCGATGTTTAGGAAACAGCCAGATTGTAGAAAGACATGGTAGCAGATGTAATCCTGTGCACGTTAGAAATTAAATCGAACAATTGCATTAGAGAGCGCGAGCGCAAACAGCAAAGCCATAGGAAACGACGGAGAAAAAAGACAAAAACTAAACTTGTCAATACAACCACAAATTACCGTTTATATCAATCAATCCAGACTGTGTTCTTGAAGCGGTCGTTACCTTTTCTTATAGAAAGGATTGAACTTCGGAAAGGAACACGTTATTCGGCTGATATAATGCTGGATACACTCAGCACAGTCGAGTATTAGATTTATAAAGAAGGAGTACCAAGATATGAATAGTAAGAAAAGAGATGAAAAAAGTACAATTGTCTTCCTACAACTACCGCAAGCGTACGAATGTTCTAACTTATTGCATTCACTTACTCACTCATACGTGCAGAGGAATGCACTTTAGCGCACTCGCTCCATTTTGCACGAAAGGACACATCTATTTGAAACAATTCTCTCTTGTGCACAAACCATTCGCCGTATCCAAGCCCATATAAAACTTTTCTTACTAAGCGCGGATGTCTCTCTTGTTTTATATGCATACACATATAGCTATACAGCATACTGGCATCGGCGGTCAATTTCCGAGTGTGAGTTTGTACTGAACTGTAGGAAAGTCGTTTGATAAACGAATCTACACATCACATTGTTCAATAGCCGGAAAATGTTCATCCACACAGTTTGTATATATCGATTTGTTATATTTTCAATAATGAGAATTACTTCAAACCAAAACGAACGGAGAACAAAACAAAGGAAAATAATGTTCAAGGTGCCGTGTGTTCTAAAAGTTACTAAACTTCGAGAATCGGATGGGCATAGTGCACTTATTTGGACGATTCTTCTACCATTAGCAAAGTAAAACGGTAAACAAGAACCATTTGATTATCAGCCCTCAGGTTTTTGATTAACGGCGGATAGACAAATTTTAACTTGCCGTACATTTTTAAACCGAGCTCAGACATACATGCAAAAGTAAAGATAACTTACATCCTAATTGACAAAATGGATCATGGACTAAAAGAATAAAACAACATAAATCTGAATACAAGTGAAATAATGTGAAAACGCAAAATGGCACATTGACAAATTTGCTCTCTAACTTACAATCACCCAACATGGAAATCCAGTCCAGTGGAGAGAAACCCCTGCATGATGCGATCGATTGCTAATAAGGCGATCCTACCGAGTATTTATGATATGATATGAGATATGATATAATAATATTACAAATCACAAACCACATTTACACTTTAAGTTCATATACTGAAACTGTGTTGATAATGTCTCTGCAGAAATCTGCAACAGGCTGGTGAAATTAAACGCATCGTTCAAGCACTATGCAGACAATGTAAACAAGCACAGGAAAACAAACTAGCGAAATGATGCAGTTTTGCCTCCAGATAAATCGAAAAATCGAATTCAATGAGTCGTGACAGATAAAGCATATTAATGTATTATAAATTGAAGCAACAGCAGCTAAGAATATGGCATTTATGAAGCAAAAAAAAGTTAGATAGGTATACAACCATGAACCGCAAACAACGCATGAAAAAACTGCAACATCACATTCGCAGACAATGACACGAATTACACGTACAAAACCAAAGTAAATAAATTCAACGCGACGACAGTTAGAAAAAGTATTATAGATAATTTTGTAGTGGAGTTATGAGATCAAAGATCAATTAAAAGCCTAGCCAATAAAGCATGCGATCATTATTTATTTAGGCACCTGTTACACACCCGCGTCTGAAAAACAGAAAAACTAATGATTAGAAAATGTGCAGCAGCCGGAGTAGCTGATTGCGAAAGAACTACGGTAATGTTCATGATATTAAAGTGTTTTTCGTTCGAACGAATCATTTTCGAATTTTCAAAGTAAACAAAGCAAAGGAATAGATAATTCACTCAAAAAAAAAAAACAACAACACATCCACGACTATGTGTACGACATAGGGCAGAAATGGGTGGCGCACTAGTCGAAACAAAACACAAACACGTCACAAAACAGCCAAAACGGTCAATCACATGCTGTAGTCAAAAGAGCAAATGAGAGTAGGAAAGAATTTAGGAACAGTGCTAGCGAAACGGGTTTCGAACTGAATCGAACCGAAATGAAATGAAACGTACTACACCTACTCTTATACCAAAAAAGTATTTAGATATTTAGACTAGAACAAGTGACAGGGTGGAACCACGCTCGCGGTGCACTTTAGAAGGAAAATCATGTAATTTTAAACGAAAAGGACTAGAAATTGAAAATGAATGAGTAAAAACAGTGGAGAGAAACTAATAAAACAAACAAAACCATTTTAAACATTTTTTTTATCTTAGGCATTTGCAGTGACGAGCTGGGGTGTGGGGGATTGAATGTTCTACATTTAACGACATATTCAGTCATGAAGGGTATACCAGATACAGAATTTTTAAGTATGTCGAACAAAATGAATATGGCACGGAAAAGGTGCTTGAACATGATAATGTTTCTGTTTGTCCCGGGCGGAAGGATCTATGGTTACTGAGCAGATCCTAGGCCTCGTTGTGTACGTCGTGGTTTAAACTGTTCTGTGGGTTTACGGTGTTGTGCCCCTCACCACCTCACTCCCGGTTCCCCTTTTCCAAATGCATAAGTAAACAGCCATTTTAACAGCCAGCCATGGGTCATTAAAGATAAACCCATTAATAGTATATACAGTTTATGGAACACAATATCTTCCACAATGCACAAAAGTTCCAGTGGTATAACGTTTATTTTTCACTTTGATTCACATGAACCAGTAACTAGTAGCCAACGATGTTGATTCCTTTTTGGATGTTAATTCTTATAATTTTAATTAGTACAATCACACAATTTTATCGGATTTCTCCCAACTGAGTCTTATTTTTCCTGTCTTTTCCATCAAACTGAGGAGCATTGCGTTGCATATAGACCTGTTTTAACTGACCTAGTGCTAAACGTAGATAAATTAATGTCGATATTTTTTTCCTACAGCAGGATTGTGCACACCTAAGGTGCGGTGCCAATTTTTTTTCAATTAATAATTTAGACTTTTAGTTTGCAATAAATAAATGGCTTGCGCGTGTTGAACTGCGACAGGAGGGATTGGGATTGGCTTTGTGTGCTCGATGTTGGTATTTTAGGTACTTACAAACCCGTCACGATCGCTATGTTCGCAAACGATATTGAACTGCGATCTTAAAGACCGAATAAGGGTTGATACAATTTTTGCGGCGCTCACCAATAGGAGTAGAAGCTCTAGGCATTCTTGACAATAATTAGTAATTGCTGAGAAGGTTGGTGACGGTGCTAATCCCCTGGGGCTTAAATCGCCTAGATGCTGGAGACATGGTAGGTTGGGGTGTTTATCTTCCCAGTTTTATTTACTCAACATTGCTGCAATGGAATAAGAACACATATTTTCAGTTCAATGCTTCGATTCGTATTACGTTTGAGTTATCGGTCATACACGTACATCACACGGATGGTGTTGGTGAAGCCAGATCCTTGCTTCCAGCCAGTAACGACAACGATCGGATTGCCGGGCTTCAGAAAGCCGCGTTCCTTACCGAACTCAATACCATAATGTACGCGAGCATCAACATCCTTCAGCCAATCCTCGAGTTGTGGTTCTGAAATAAGAAACAAACCCGACGATTCAAACAATCATCAAAAAATGGGAACATTTATCGAACACTTACGTTCATATATAACGGGCAGAATGCCGCGGTACAAATGGCATTGCCGAGCCGTTTGCGCAAAGCGTGTGACCGCAATGATCGGACAGCGCGGTCGGTATTTGGAAATCAAATGTGCCGAGCGTCCCGATGTTGTAATGACAATGATGGCGGCAGCACGGCACTTAGCCGATGCCTCTGCACCAGCAATGGCAATGGAGACTGCCGTATCCAGCGGCATTGGTGTCGTATCGACAAGATCCTTGAATAGATTGCGATGCCACAAAGCTGCCTCGGCTTCCTTGCACGTCTTTGCCATCGTTAATACGCACTCGAGTGGATATTCACCCTTAGCCGTCTCACCGGACAGCATCACGCAATCAGCGCCATCGATGATGGCGTTGGCAACATCAGAGATTTCGGCACGCGTTGGACGTGGCTTTTTGATCATCGATTCCAACATCTGCGTAGCGCAAATGACCGGCTTGCCGGCACGGTTGCAACGGGCAATCATCGATTTCTGCGCCAGGAAGACTTTCTCAGCAGGGATTTCAATGCCAAGATCACCACGGGCCACCATGATACCGTCGGTCGCCTCGATGATCTTGTCCAGATTCTGCATGCCCTGCTGGTTTTCAATCTTCGAAATGATCTTGATGTGCTTTCCCTTCTCACCAAGAATGGCGCGGATCTCCTTCAGTGCACCAGCATTGCGAATGAACGATGCGAAAATAACGTCGACGCCCTGCTCTACACCGAATACCAAGTCGGACTTGTCCTTTTCCGATACGGCTGGCAGATCAACCGGGACGCCCGGAAGATTGACGCCCTTCCGCGAACCCAACATACCACCATTCTCTACGGAACATGTCAACGTGTCTCCTGATATGCTGTCGACGACGAGCGAGATCAGACCATCGTCAACAAACACATGGTCGCCCGACTTTACCACCTTCACGATATTCACATAATCCACGTAGATCTTATCCTTGTTTCCCTTCTCCAGATGGTCCTTGTTTGTTGTCAACTGAATTTTCTCTCCTTTCTTCAGCTCGACCTCGCCGGTGCCGCTACCTTCAATCAGACCGGTGCGGATTTCCGGCCCCTTGGTATCCAGTGCGATGGCCAACGGAAACGGTTTTCCCAGCTTCTTCGAGTAGTTTTCTACAGCTTCGCGTATATTCTTGATAGTGGCGGCATGGTATTCGTGCGAACCATGCGAGAAGTTCAAACGGGCAATGTTCATCCCTGTGGCCATCATTTTTTCGAGCATTTCGGGCGATACCGAGGCAGGCCCGATCGTACAGATAATTCCGGATAAGCGCACAAACGGTGCTGTCGAGTCGATATCCAGCGAGCAAATGTGCTCTAAATGCGAAACTGCCTCGGGATTCATTTTTTTACCCTAAAATAGAAGATCAAGATGGTTTGGAATGTAGCATCACATGACACGAATTCTACAATTGCATTATACGATATGATCTGTTACCACATTTTTGGTGCCGACATGATTTAACGGGACAATGTTTGAGCTAACAACGCCAAACACATATTTTCTCTAATATATTAACTTGCGCCTGGGTTTGGTATCTCGATAAACTTGAATTCTTACTTTAAAAAAATGGTTTTACACGAACAAGCAAAATTTACAGAAAAACCTGACCTAATTCTCCTAAGCGCAGTTAATCGTCATACTAGGCCAGAATATTGCACCGTGTTCGAAGTTTCCAAACAGGCTACGTAACAATGTAGGAGCAACATGAAAAAACCTATCAGTCAACATCACACGGCGTCTCGGCGTTCCATTGCAAAAAAAATAATACTGCAACACATTATTCGGTGTTTATACAGAGAAAAATAAATAAATAATATGGTTTGTAGCTGATAACGTGCGACTATGTCATAAGGCGCTTCGCTCATACAAGCACTCACTCCCTCTTATCGTTTCGAGCTCAAAGAGCTCAATCAATAGTTTATGTAATCTAACCTTGAAACGGAATCCGCCGGTCGTATTCATTATTGCATTGCATCGAAAGATAGATTTTTTTAAAACCTACCATATTGAAGATTAAGGAATAAATCGATGATGTAATTACCGAAAGGTAATTACAGGTTTTCTTCTTAAAAAGCTATAGGATTTGTCTAAATACCGTTTCGCATCGTATGGTTGATGGTGCTGTAAAACACCCAAGCATAACTGACTTGACTACATCGATGTGAAAAACTCAAATACCCATATAAATCGCGCACCCACACATACATTCGGGAACGATGCGCGACGAGTGCGCCACCAATTATTATGGGGTGAAAATCATTTTTCACTTGTCCTTGGTCAAGGGCATACCGGTCGGAAATGTCGGTATTTGTGGTGAAATATTTTATTCGTGTCGTGCTGACGACCTATGCGTAGGAACAGGCCAATCCTTTTTGCTCAACTTTCCGCTTTTCTGGTTCTGAAGTGCAGTACTTGCAGTGAATGCAAGTACGCCCATGTTACGCATCTTCTGGTTATCTCATAACAAAAAACTTATTCAGTGTATAAATAGAGCTAACTAGATTTCGGCACACTTTTCCTGTTGGCAAACCACTAGCAAAGATGACCATCAGAATGTACGTGAACTTTCAGGTTGACATTTGATGCTTCGGTCGGTTGACCGACATCCTCGACTATCCGAGTGGCTTTCTTCAGAGTCCTTGTGACGAGATTATTCAACCCGGCTCGAAGCGCCGGTGGCACGCTTCCGATGGGTCAGCCTAGTTTAGTTTAAGGTCGGAATGGAATCGTTTGTTATGTACAATCACACAACACGCAGGGAGACATGCGGTAAGGGAAGTTCCTTGCTCCTCCAACACATGATGCAGCCGTCGTAGGCCATGCAGGTAGTGAGCCACTATCGCGGTGCACTGCTTCGTTCGCTTACCTTTGGGTCGAAATCGTAGTCGGAAACCCACACCATCATCCCTGAACGGTTAAAGGTACTTATCAGTGAAGGGAAATGAGAATCAAACCCAACTCGGGAGGAAAGCCGAATTACACTTCTTGCGGTCGAAGACAAATGAGACAGCTGCCTAAGTTGAAGTTGTCGGTTGCCAGATGCAAAGGAAAATGCTGCTGAACGCGACCGTGAAAAAACTCCACGAAAGGCAGATATCCTGCTGATGAACAGTTGCTTAGTATCACCAACAATCGATAATAAAACCGTGGCCGAGGAAACGGCCGGGACGACTTCGTTCACACGACTCAACCGATGGCAGTGGAATGAACGAACGCGATGCGTTTGCGGGTGGCATTTCCACGGTGTTGGAAGTTTGCCATCCGTCGTCAGCGATGCTAGCACGATTGTCGGCAAATGAACACCATCAGTTCGCCAGCGGTAACTAATCCGATGATGTTTCTGCCAAATTTGTTTGATATCGGATTGCAACCGTAAATATTCACAAATGAACTTCTTCGCCGGGATGTTCATTCCCAGAACCGTGGTTTGTTTTGAAAGGCGTATGTTTTGTTCGATTACGTACTCTTTGACCCGGTTCTATAATTTGTCCAATTTAAACAATATGCAAACAATATGCAACACACAAGAAAGTTAATTAATCGTTGCTGTAGCAACATAAACTTCGTGTTCAAAATACCGTGCTCCTCCCACAACGAATTGTGGTTTGCTGAGATCAATGCCACTGTATGCAGTGTACTCTGTCGTATTCGAATGACGATTTTTTAGTCCATTGCTAGAAACACGTTTAAAAATAGATCTTTATACGCGCCTCTTTGCTGAGGAAGAGCGACGGTTGCTATTCAACAAACAACATACCCTAGAGAAAATTTGTATATTCTCTATTCGCGCCCCATAACAGTATAAGAGCAACGGTTGCTATACAACAAATAACATGAACGTTGATACAAAAATAAAATTTACTTATAAAATTCGTGAAATATTAATGAACTGCTTCGCTTCGGATGAAATTCATCCCGACATTTTTTATTGGTACTGACGCATGCGTGCGGTACAGATTTTTCACCAAAGCAGTACACTATCGACATTATTATTAGTATTATAGTTTGACTGACAGCCTGGCCGTATATAACCTTATGACGAGGACTGTATAGATGCTTTACAGCATCTCTGCGTCTTTAGGAAAACGTAATTGGGAAGCCAATGTCACATTGAAAATGCATAGATCTTCTTTTGTGAGGATTTACGTCGGTAGGGAATGTGTAGATCTGGCCGGCCGTATTTGAAGGAGCATCAGTCGTTGACAACCTTAAATTGTAATCGCACGGAGCTGAGACGGTGCCTGGTAAACTATGATGATGACCCATGGCCCAACCCATACCTTGCAATGGATTGGTAGGGACTTACTATCTATATGGTATTCAATATGTCTAGCTAAAACGAGTGAAATGCGAGGTATCATACTGCTCATAGAAACAACGGTCTACCCGCCAGCTTGCAATTAATTCATGTCTTCCCGCAACTATTGGCCTTCGTGTACACAGATCACAAATTAGCTAGACCTCTCCGGAAGCAACGAGAAGCATCTGTTAGCATCTGTAATTAGCACTACTACTGCTAAAATCAATCCATCTGCAGGTAGAACCAGTAGTGAAGTCAATCAAATCGCCCAATCGTGATTTCACCTTCAAAAGCTAGATGGTCACTTCAGGTCAGTCTTACCTACTATACGAATTTTTTCCTCTTCTCACTTTTTTGCAACGTTTTCTACCGACATTTTGCATAGCCGCAAATGCCGGCATTACTGGAAAAACAACGCATAACTACACCGCAATAATCACCTGATTCTTGTTTTTATCATAGTATTCGTGAAACCGAGAATGAGGGGAATTGTCTTGTCCACCGCTTGTACAGTCATCGCATCGCAACGCATTTCACTAGCAAATCGCGAATATTCGCAAGAACACTATACAGTTTGAGTTTCCCGTTCTCTCGATAATTACATAGTAATGGTACAATTCTATTTCATAAAATCATAATTAGTTTATTTTTTTGTAAATAGCATTCGAATTTCACCATACCTCCATTTTTGTATCGCTCCAGAAACAATGCACAATACACACTTTCAACGAGTGATAGGTAACCACGAAATAATCTGCCTTGATGCACACAGAAGAAAAAGCGATCGAACGTAGGGAATACGCAACAGAGGACTAACGAATATGAACCTCCAACGCAGCGGCACGTGAGAGAACTGAAACAACGCACGCGGCGAACGGCTGCTGCTACATCGTCACTATCCGGTGGAAAAAGCCAGCTGTGCGTGAATCTCCCACTTGCGGACTGATGGGGTTCGTCCACGGGCGCAATGTGGTAACGGAGGGTTGTCAAGATTTAGTTTCAATGTCGTCATCGTTATATTGCGGACTGTCACTATCCTGGGTGTATCTTGAAAGAGATCGGATGATTACGTGCTTACGACGTGCCAGATCTATTCAGAACTTTTGATTTTATATTGCCAATGGCAAAGGCATTGTCAATGTACATGACAACATTTCGGCAAGACATTGCGCCCGCGGCCGGTGCCCAGAACGAAGCAAGAACGCATGGAGTAGTGTTGGTAGGATCTAAGTCATAGCTTAGATCCCTAGAAATAGTGATACCTGATAGCATGCTTCTCATTCGCTAATCTTATCGTTATTTTGTACAATCTTTCGATGTGGCTTGTTGTTTATGGGAACGAAATTCTGTTATTTACGACCAACAAGTGTGTCAATTCCAGCAATCTTTCCGAAAGTGTACAATGTACCGGCAGTTACGGCCATTAAAGCCGGTCACGACAAGCAGCACGCAAGAATTCACGCACACATGTAAATAAGGTTAATGTGGCGTAATTCCGCGTGAGGAGTGAGCTAGGCATTGCTAAAATTTTACCAGCGTAATGAGTCTTGGCGCGAGCGCAAGCTTGTCATTGTTTGTTGTCAATATTACATTATCGGTATTGAAACCTGAGCATTGGCAATAAACAGTTACGAAATTGCTACCGTGAGTCGAACCCATAACTTTTACTCCGGTTAGCATAGAGGTCGAACAGAGGTCAACCGGGGGATTGGAATCGAAACTTCACCATTTAAATGTTTGCGCTTCTTTGCTGAGGTGATCAACAAATCATTACAGAAACGATTAAAAAGAACACTGCATTTTCACGATTTTTAGCAAGTCTCTTCCAAAGGAGCAAGATGCGCTTGTATGCGTTGGCTGACATCACACAAGTTTCTGATAAATAATTTGACATACCTTTCTACCGTCCTGCCCAAACGCCAGCGATGCTTATGATTTTGGCGAATGCCGAGGTAGTTTGTAATGAAAGGAGGATTTGAAGCGCTCACCACAGCGATATGGAACAATATGAAACACAGCGCACAGACTTCAGTCGTTGACGCCTTTTAGATCGTTACAACACGCGATTCCAACCTACTCCACGGACTCCAGTAGACTGATTCTTCACGAAACGCGTCGAGTTATCAATTGCTACGCTTCGCTCGAATCAGCATCGGCTCGCACGACTCGTAATGGCAGGAGGCGGCGGGTAACTTTGTACTTCGCGATTGTATGTGTGATTCGTACCCAGCTTCCTCGCTTCCAAACGATGGATGCCTTTTCATAACATCATAACGTAAACGGATATCGCCTCGTCCTCCATGACCTTCTCATGATCGTCAGGAGCTCGATGGGTCGCGAAATTGTTTGGCGTGGCTTATAATGGCATAATAATTTTATTACACTGGTAGGTAGCATAGGTAGCATTGCCAGCAAAATGTATATTTAACCGCTTGCACAGATTATACGTCCGCAATACATTTTTGCATTCAAAATGGTTCCAGAGATGAGCAGGACGGAAAAAGGCTACGTATAACAGTTCCATCATTACGCAGCCATTGAGAAGGGATTGAATTTGACGTTCACAGCAGTCATCAACCCTGGGATGTAGCTTGAAGGCGATTTATGACAGTGAAAACACCGATTGTCAGATTATGAGCAGCGTTTTGTAATAATAACGAACCATATTGCTTCATGGTATTCGTTTCGATTGAAAAGGATTGACTGGATCATGATTTCAACCGGCTCGGAGCAACTTTTAAAAGCCTACACGCATTGTATCAATTTTGCTGCCATTAAACACCGCCATCAGCGCAGACTAGATACGAACGAAACTCCTTACATAAATCATCCGATAGGTGAGCCGCTTGTTCGAAACAGTCGATAGTTATGATAAAATACTCCTCCCATTCTAGGCGTAGCATTTATTCTTACTGCCGAAGCAGGAATAACCGACATTGAGGTGCTTCAAGCAGCCATCCTGCACGATACGGTCGAAGATACAGAAACGACATTTGAGGAAATTGAACAACATTACGGTTCCAAGGTCCGTTCGCTCGTGCAGGAAGTAACAGACGATAAGACTCTTCCAAAGGAACAACGAAAATTACTGCAAATAGAACATGCCCTTACTACCAGCCATCCTGCGAAATTGGTAAAGCTTGCCGATAAAATCTACAATCTACGGGATCTGCAGCGTTGCAAACCAAAGACATGGACCGAAGAAAGATGTCGCGAATATTTTTGTTGGGCGAAAAAAGTATGTGACAATCTGAAAGGCACCAATGAAACATTAGAACGCATTTTGGACGACATTTTTCGCCAGGAGAATGTTATTTAATGTATAACTCGTTTCAACTTATCAGTAATGTTTGTATAAATCGAGCGAAACTAGGAATAAAACGCTCTAGGATGATTAACGACGATTAAGCTTTCTGATGCTTCTTCAAGAACTCCAGCATATATTGTTGCAATGCCGTTGCTTCGTCGATCGTTACTGCATTGTACAGTGAGGCGCGAATACCACCGACCGATCGGTGTCCTTTCAGCTGCTGCATGCCGAGTGCTTCAGCTCCCTTCAAGAATTGCGTCTCCAACACCTCATCACCACTCGATCCTCCGACTCGAAATGGAACGTTCATGCGACTGCGAAACTTTTCGTCGACGGGACAGTAGTAGAATCCATTCGATTTAGCGATCACGTCGTATATTAGCTGCGATTTGCGCAACGACTGTTGGTACATCTGCTCCACACCACCATGCCGTTTGATCCATGCAAATACGCGTCCCATAACGTAGATGCTGTTGAAAGACAGTAACGGACAGACAAGCGGAGATAAGTGAAAGTGTTGTAGATTGTATACATGGTTCGAGTAGATTAGGATGTTGTTTTTTCCCCTAGTAGGTGCGCGCAATGCACTTAGCTTTATAGAAATTATGAAAGAAAATCCACTTACATGAAAGTAGGCGGTGTGTTGCTAATTGAATCCGCCTTAGAGATGACGCTGAAGTCAAAGATGGTAGGCGTGATCGACATTGCGTGTGCAATAAGATCCTCTCGCACTATCACCAGTGTGATACCGGAAGGGCCAATATTCTTTTGGGCACATGCGAATATCACACCGAACTGATGTTATATGAAAGGAAAACAGATAAAAACATTTGAATGTTAAAACCCAAAATCATCCTGATAGATTTACAAACACATACTTTTCGAACATCGACTCGCCGGGACAGCATGTTGGAGGACATGTCAACAACCAATGGGACTCCGTTTGTATCAGGAACAGAATCGAATTCAATGCCTCCGATCGTTTCATTATCACAATAGTACACGTAAGATGCTTCGGGATCAAGCTTCCAGCCTTCTGGTCCAGGGATTCCTGTATACTTGTCCTGCTTTGGCACTACCCAATTAACCGTGCCATACCGCCCCGCTTCTTTAGCTGCCATCGACGACCAGCTACCAGTTACAAGATAATCTGCCTTCCCCGTTTTACCTATCAGATTCATTGCTACGGCTGCGAACAACCCCGTTCCACCGCCCTGCATTAGAAGAATCTTGTAGTTATCTGGCACGTCACTGCGGAGAAAGATAAACGCGAATTATTTAAGGTCTGTTTTTTATGGGATTCAAGAACCCTTACAGCAGCTCCTTGATCAGTGCCAACGTTTCATTGTGGAGCGCTACGTATGCATTTCCACGATGAGACATTTCCATGACGCTCATACCACTCGTCCCATGCTCGACAAGTTCTTTTTGCACTTCTAGAAGCACTTCGCGAGGCAACTTGGCCGGGCCTGCCCCGAAATTAATGACCATTATTTCCTACTTCGATTTGACTTTTGCGGACGCTCTTTGAATGAAAATTGCACTTGCGCATGCAAATACCTAGCTGCAAACGACCGTATTGTGTGACGGACAGATCCTGAATGTGGCAACCACAGCAACCAAATCACCTCGAGTAGCTTCGCAAATTAACCCGAAACTCGTCCGACGATCATCACAGTGCCGTCAGCCGATGAAGACGAACTTGTTTTAACTGGTTTACCAAGCCTGGGTAATAACGAAGAACGGGGCGGAGGCAATTGCAAAGTCGACCGACCCGTTTGTCAACGAGCCAATGAAGTATGTGGTACTTTAGATAGGGATGGTCGGGGGTATACATCAGTACCCCAGAAACGGTCGCCGTCGAGGCTCATCTCATCTTTGTATTGGCATGGCTTGCCATATATTACTTCTCATTCTCCCTCATAGCACGCGATGCACAGGCCCTATCAGTTGTTGTCGGTAATGACGTGTATTCGCTTTTGCTAAAGCTGATCGGCAGGCGTAGATGTACCTACTTTGGCGATGGCAAAGAAGAGCGATAACATGCGTTTGATTTTCTGAGTGCAATCTGGATGCCGTACATGCTGGCAATGGTCACAAACACCATTATGATCGCGATGCACATTCTGCTCCATTGCGAGAGAGCTGGATCAGTTACATTAACATGACGACATGCTGAGATCAGGTCCGCTGGAACAGTTCCTGACAACAGAGGCTGCCAGGCCGGCAGCAAACAAACAACAGAATGCAGATTAGATTAGACGTAGCAGGAAGGATTGTGGATTGTGGATTACCGGCCTTCGAGTACGTTACTCCCCTACTTGCTTTTACGATACGCTTAAAGTTTAATTTTGGAATGGAACAGTATATGAATATTATTAGCCTGTTTTGTACCTGTTTGAATGTAATGAAATTGCATGGCCCGTCTCTATTGATTTAACTGTTCTAACTGTGTGTTAACGACCTGAGAAACCTTCTTTCTGTGTTCCTTATGCATACGATTATACACTTTTCTTCACAGTGCACACCCGTGACGACTGGTGTCATCGTCAAGGACTCATTGTCATCTTCGGTAGATGGTTCGTCATCAACGATCTCGAGATCGAGAGAGGCTGTGGATAAATGTTTTGTAGTGATATTTCACAGCCTTAATAATACGTTAGCTTTGAAGTATGCAGGGTTTTCCAATAGAAATGTCAGAACTTTGATACGTTGCGTTCTCCCAGAACTTTTGATAATTACCGAAATTATTTATCGAAATTCTACTTCTATTGGTAGACTCTATATTGCACATTACTGAACCGACGCATCGTTATGACGTGATTATACTGGACTGCACTTATTCTCTTCGTTCCAGCTCTGCCCAGGTCATAAGGAGACCTACATTACCTGAAATCATTATATGCCGAACTTGTGCGTTGTTTTCAATAAAGTTTTTCCGCCTTTTTCCATATTTTATGTCCCATATTTTCGGTCTCCATGAATTGGTATGTTGATGCGATGAAATCAAGTCGATTAATTCAGTGCTGACGAAGATGTTTGTCGTGAACTTCAAGGAAAAACAGGTACCGTTTCATTGATTGAGATCAAGCTACATAAGATTGAAGCGTAGCACGCTAGTAACCGTTTTGCAGTGCACATTTCTCGTAGTACACTGTGTTATCATTTGAGGTGAAAAAAAAGTGTTGTTCGCTTTCCATACACTTGAAGAGTCGTTATTTCCATAGCGTGTAATTGATGTTTTCGGAACCTGAGGGTCGAAAATATCTAAAAAGCTTATGAACCCTTGCTCTCTGACTTTGAGCAGTTTTCTACTCCAAACCGTACCTTGTACTTGAGAAGAAAACCTTCTCGGATCAGTGCAAGAAGATTGAAGATTGTTATAAAAAAACCCCGTTGCTGATCAGTAACAGGTTGAAGGTTACTCTCTAACCGCCCGATGATCATGCACGTGTACGAAGGAAATCGAGTTGCCTCAACAACGGTAGCGGACGGTAATATATTCCCTTCACCATAGCAAAAAAATGAGTCCAATTTTCATCAGTTCATTCACCATGTCGACTACGGCGCGCGCGTGCATGCACTTCTATTAGAAGCAACATAATTGCCTGCCAGCCCTCCCGGCCTTGCCTCAACCTTCCTTTGGGCAGTTTGAATGGCTCTACTTAAGACACCTCCCTCCGTTTTTTAAACGGTTTCAGACTGGCCGCGTGCGAAAGTAGTCGATTCGAGGCGTTCGAGATATAAGTGGAGTACGATCGGTTTTAAGCCGTTTAGTCTACGATCTTCAGTTCGATGTTAGGTCGTCGTCAGGTCGACACTGCGTCTGTTCTGCTCTTTGTTTAGATCCAACCCATCCAACGAAAGCGGAGTAATTTTCAAACAGTGATACAATGCAGCGCCGTAGTACGAGTACCTGCGCATTAGTGACTATTATTGCTTGCTGGTTAACGCTGCTTCGGATCACGCAGAGTTTTCCCGATGGTGCACCGGCTGATACCTGTGTAAAAAGTCGAACTAATCAGCCAAACCACGGTGCCGCCCGGAGTCAAAGCTTGGCCACGCTGCCGTACCAGATTGCTGCTAGTGGTAACGTGTATGGACCCGGTACGCAAATACAAGTTACCATACACGGCCAGCGGGACGTGTTCCGGGGATTCTTCCTACAAGCTCGCGACACCCAGACGAACGAATGGATCGGCTCGTGGTACGAGACCCCGAACACAAAAACTATTCCGGAGTGTTCCTCGGTAACGCATGCAGACAACCGTGACAAGGAACAAGCTACATTCGTCTGGAAGGCTCCAACAGATCGCCAGGGACAGGTGTACTTTACGTAAGTGCTGGTTTCGCCATGCAGCGTCTAATGGTATCGCCAGTCTAGTCTGGAATTGTTCCGAACGACCTGCGGTATAGTTTGGCGCCGGAGAAATCACGGGCAATAATCGCCCCTGCGCGATTCGAGTTCCGGTTACTGCGATCGCATGGATGCTCGGGTAGTGTACCCAGCCTAAACGCATATTTTACTTCGCATTCACAGTGCAAGTTGAAAGAGTGTAGGCATTAGATCTACTGCAAGGCTTTTCCCTGTAGCGTCGAAAGGTGTTTGGAGTTGAATGGTTAATCTGGGTCAAACGGAAATGTCACTTAAACCGGTTCAGTTTGAAATTTGTTCTCAATGCTGTTAATCGTGGCCGAATAGCATTTCGATCTCAGCCTGCGGCTGAGTAAGCTGAAAAGTACTTTTATATGGCCTGCAGGCCTCAACGGATCATTGGTAAATCGCCACAAAAATAGAGTTTTGGACTGTGCTTATTTTTTCAGTAGGATTGCCACATTGGTCCTTCAGGCATATTTGTACATGGACGTTTAGGCTTAAGGTACACCTATTATACAATCCCTTTGTTGCGTTGAGATAACGACAGCGACTGTCTTGCTACCAACGCGGAGACGGCTGCTGGAATTCATCACGGACGGCCTATGGCAAATTCAACCGACGCGAGTTTGTCAAACCTACTTGATCATAAACTGGTTTTGGGTTGACCTGTTTGTAAAACGATGTCTGCAGCATTGTAAAGTCTGCATAGATTTGATTGCTGCTTTCTTAGCAGAAAACTTACAACCATGCATTATCAAATCCGTGCGTGTGTGTAACGATGCGATGTGGGAATTGGACTACCGCAACCGAATGAAAGCCCTCAACTAAAGAACGCAGTTAGCAATCACAAACTAGTTTTGTGGAAAACTGTGCCATGGTACTTACGACTGCTTGAGTAAACGCCTTCATGAAATGCATCCTCAGCTGTTGTTCAAGTTTGCTTTGTAGCGTTCGACGTAGAGCTGTAGAGCTCAAACTTCATCAAACATACTTGACAATATTGGTCTACATATATTACAATATATACAATTTCATTGTTTTTTGCAGTGGCACAATTGTAAAGAACTACGGTACATTCTGGTCTAGTATTATTGCCGCGACGCCAGCAGCATAACATCCTCGTGTGTACACTACACTGAAGTTGAGATAACCTCAATCCTTGTAAATAAAAAAATATAACTTACTGACTTGTTGTTTAGTTTCATTAATATCCTTTGGTCCGAATCAAAAGAACCTACAATACATTTTGACACAGTTTTATTCACTGATGTATGGATATGATGACTAAAACTGGCATACATTAGTGTTAGTTTACGTGTCATAGTTTATTCCGCAAAATAAATAAATAAAGTTTTTTGTTCAACTGGCAGTCTGTTCAACTTTTTTAAATGTCCGAACGCACGGCCTGCTGATAACTTGCACAATGAACTAAGCGTATCCTTTTCTACTCACAAATTAGCTTCTGCTATGTAACTTTAGTTTTCCTATACTATAATGTCTTGTTCAGTTTATACATAAACAATCGGATGTATAAGAACATTGCAAACGAAACAATATCACCCGCTAACGTAAACCATAACGACATTTTTTTTCCACTCAAGCAATGCCGTCAGGATAGGAGAATTATGACTTGACACGGGGAATCCTTTCCCATTCAGTGCCGCGGAAGAACAGTTGACCGGGCCAGTACCACACACTACGTGTGGAGCCAACAAGGCGGTACACGTGTGCCAAGGAAGCTTCGTACGCATACACAAAAAGGCCACAAAATAATCAAAGCCACAGCCGTGGAAGTGTTACGCCGGGGCTTGATTTGCTTTCGAAGCATTTTCATCTTCGGCAAACATGATGAGCCCAATCGTGAGTGCCTCCGTAGGGTTCCGAGGACTCCGAAGGCGCGTGCGCGCCTTTTCCGATCGTATACCACCGTTCGGCGGTTTCGGCGCTGCAGTATTTTTACTCTGATGGTTTCGGCAAGAGGTGCTTTCGACTGCTCGCTGTTGGCATTGTACAATCAGTTGTGCTTACTGTTTCCTACGTTCATGTAGTCAACGAAGTAACTGTGGTAGGTAAGTCGCTGCCATATATAATAAACGGAGTGTGCTTAGATTTGACAAAATTTGTCAAGTAACGACAAAGATTAGGGTCGCACAGAAAACTGGTGCTGTTTCGTACGTGTTTGGGTGTGCGAGCGAGTGTGTAACCGTAAAAACGGATATTATCCAAAAGCAAAAAAAATGCGAAGGAGTCATTCGAAAGCAAAACAATTATCACAGTTGTCAACCTTCGGGTTTCGGCGGAGTTCCCCAGTCGCGTTGAAATAGAGAGTGATGCATGCATCACATCCTTTGCAGCACGGAGAAAGCGGAATAGAACGAAACTACTTTCGGAGGAATCTACCGTTCATATGCTTCCAGTCGATCTGGAGTTAGTCAGTCCAGAGGACGTAGTCAACGCGACGTGATCGACATAGGTTTGTTGCCGTTTGTTTTCCCACACAGAGAGAAAAAGCAAAGGATACATCGGCCGTTAGCATGGCGAATCCTGCGTTCAATTTTCTTTGTGTGTAGCGTGCAATGACCCAATGCTCGGTTTGACGGAAACCACCATGAATGGCAGGCGAACATGAATACACACCACGCCAAGTCGGAATGCCCCAGCCGGAAGGTGAAATGTAGGCTTCGATCCAGCTATTCTGCGGCAGTGTTTGAATCCTGCGGATGTTTAGCTTTTCGATGTGTTTTTCGCTACATGCTCCACAAATGAGCTCCACGGAAAAGCTCATGTATGGTGTGTGCTAGTATGAGCGTTTGCTCGCGGAGCTGCGGTGTTCGAAATAGTGATACGTTGTAACACACAATGGATGTGAAAAACTATCAGTGTAAACCAGAAGCAAGTGTGCACTCCACCGTTGTGGCGTTGTAGGGTTGGCGAGAACTCGTATGCTTAGCCATAGTTTATACTTTGGAGTGTTCCATAGATTGACAAAAATAGCCAAAGAACGAATGCTATTATTTAGGACAAATAAGTTATCCATTTACCGGCATTACATTTGAAACAGTTCTATCGAAAGGATTAAAAGCTCGACTCTAAATGTATAGAGTGGCAATCAGCGGAAGCAAGCGAGAATGCAGTATGTAATCGTGGTTCAGTTTTTCACAAACCTCGTTCGTGCTTTTTCTAACTGCGTTCTTTAGTTTAGTGCTTTCACGCGGTTGCGGTATTCCACTTCTCACATCATATCGGACACTGCCACACACACAGGAATAGATTTGAGATTGTATGGTTGCCAGTTTTCTGCTAAGAAAGGACCAACATGTTTTCCATTCTTTTTTTAATTTTAAAGCTGCAACCTCTGTGTTTTGCATTTTGACATGTGTGTGTTTAAGTGTGTGCATCCCGCAAATGCTTGAGTGTGTTAAGTGTTTCCATGGTGTTAGTAGCAAGACGTCGGCGTCAGAAGAGAGGGCGGTGTTACTGCAATCAGGCGCCTCCATTTAGGAAGTCAGCTAACTACAGCTGCGTCAAGGGACTTGCACGAATTGAACCAGTAAACTTATGAAGGTAAATATAACTCAACTTAATAATAATATTTCTAGTAGCATCCTCCTTATGTGAGGCGAGGCTCCAATATAAAACATTGACTGAAATCAGGGGATGATGATCTGGAATCTATTTGTACAAGTTCCCTCCATTATTACTCCACTTTACAATTTAAAAAATCATTCTTGGACTGAAATCGAAAGAGCCATTTACCATATACATTTTATTTAAAGCAATTTTATTCCTTAATGCACATCGATTTCATCAGTTCCAAACGTACATAATATGCAATTGTTCGCTCATCCCACATTTGTAAGTAAATCCATTTAACCCCTTGGTTCTCAGATGTCAACTATTTTAAGGGTAATCCATTCGTACGTGATAGTAAATGTCCGAGAAGAAAATACAGTGTAGAATGTGCGATAGTATTGAACAAAAAATATTCTTTACTGCTGAGTTCAATTGTAAAGTCTAGTGATTTAAGTAGAGTTTTTACGGAGTTTGTGAGTAGAATAATTTACGCAATTTAATAATGCTGCGCTGTTTAACTTCTAGGTAGTACTCGATACGAAGTATTTGAAATATATGTGTTTGATTAGCTGAAGTGAAGTCTTTTCAATATAATCTTTCTTCTCAATTGTTTTCCGGATGGTTGTTCAAAACAAATCACTGGGCCTTTTTTTTTGGAATCCTATTACTGAAGAGGACATGATTTTACATGGCACTTTTGGAGACAATTACTTTTCCAGATTGACACCTTTTACAGATTTTCATACGTTAGAAGATATTGCATTCCGTTACATTCCGCTTTCAATTAAAAAACTACGTAACCGTCCCGTCAAAAGTACGGCTTGTTGCCAAGCTGCATCGTACCAAAAAGCGCGTTTGCTGATACGATGCTAGGCATCCCCTTCTCCTACGATTTAACAACAACTCCGAAATCAATTAACAACATTTTACGGTTCATTGTTCCTCCCGACAAGACCGACCCCGATCATGGCTTGGGTGGCGTCTATGCGACCCAGTTTGACGACTGCGTGGCGTCGGATGATTTTTTTCGGTTAGAAAAGTATTCATACTCGTAAAAATCTTGCCGAGTAAGGTCTCACTTATGATGAGCGATTGACAGTAGATTCGACCGTGCAGCCAGGAATAAGGTCATCAATGCGTAGTGTTATAATCCTGTGGGTGTCGTTTCAAATTGCGATTAGTTCAACAGCTTGAGAATGATCAATTGGTATCAGTTTATTTACGTGCAATAGGAGAGGTTTAAAAAATATTGTTTTACTGCTGATAGTTAAAAAAAAAAAATATTTTGAAGAAGGAAAGGCTATAAAATATGTTATGAATCTTCTTATTGTTTGTCCTCAAGGGGATCAGTTCGGCTTACACTAAAGCTGCAATCGTCCGGGTGGACGATTGGTTGTTTATCTTTTTCTTTAATCTTGTGTGCGTTTTTGCTCTTGATTCGATTCTCTGCTGAATGTCGTGGAGATCATAGAACGACATTTACATTATTTCTTCTTGAAATAATAAATTGCTTGCCGCCCACTAGACATTTTTTATTATTAAAAGTCTTAGATGATGCCAAGTAGAACTGACTGCCAGAAGATTGGCATGAAAGATTGTACTCAATAAAGTGTCGACTTGTTGGCGACGATTTGGCTGGGGTGCCATACAACTAGTCTTTGGGCACTATTATTTCCATTTGTGTTTCATTGCTTCCAATCATGCATGAATGCAACTTTTAGCATGTTCCAATTCGCAATCTGTAACTGTTTTGCATTAAACATTCAAATGAGTTAGCCGAATGTCTTCGAAGTGGTTGATTAGTTATCAACTGGTGACCCATTAGAGGATCGGTGAAACCCCCTTATTATGTGCGTCACGGATGGTTGCAAAAATAGCTATCAGCACTCACGCATAGTGCTGTATGCATTTCTGCATACTGTTCAATGCTAGATGAACTGGTGGATCCACACCCACAGCAGGGTTGCTTAGTTTTTTTTCTAAGTGCACCCAAGTGCACAGGAGCAGAAATCGCATCACCTACGATGTTGTTTAGACCGGAATGCGCTAGAACATAAATCATTCGATGCCACGAAGGTTCGGTAAAGAATGGCCACTAGCGTCCAACTTTGCTTAGGAATCGCATATGCTGTCCTACTCGAATGGAAGACGTTATTATGCCTTTGCGGGGATACGAAGCTATGCAGCTCGTGGCCAGTTACAGCACGTCTTTCTAAGAACGATTTTTTTAATTAAAATAAATCCTGCCAGATGTGAAGTTTCGAGAGTGCTTATCATCAGTTGTCTACTAATTTATAAAACAAAGATTTTTTCAATTGAACTTTTTGCATTTCCATTTGCTGAGTTCGTAGAAATTGAAAATTTTATGACGTGTGAAAAAACCCCAAAAATAAATCTTCTACCTTTTGCCATCGAAAGGAAAATCTATCGATTGACCGGAAGAAAATTTCTCCGTCGAAGCGGGTCTCAACCCGTAAAATTCAACCCAGGACAGGAAGAAGCCGTTGTGGCACAAACCTAAGGACTGGAGCCGGAGTTCCCTCGGTTCAGTTGGCACATGGTTGCACATGGTTATTTAATCGATAGCCTTGTGCTGGGTGTGCTGATATGGGGCCTAGCCGGATTGCGGGTTTCCTAGATGCGATGCGAACATCAAAGCATTTGGGAAAGGTGCATTAGAAGGCAATGAAGGTTTCTCAATGACATTGTATGCATTTATGCATAGCTCATTTTATGTTGATTATTTGCACACGACAGTCCAAAATATCAAAATAGCACCCTCACAAGAAAACTTGACAAAATCTAGAACACACCACAAAAAGTATATGCAAACACCTTTTATACAGTCTGTTTCCGTTGAAAATGCTCGCTGTCATATTCATACGTTTGCTCGACTGTTGTTCATATTTTGCTTTTGTTTTAAAAAGTGTTGTGTAAAAGACAGTTTTATGCTGACACCAATTTTTACTTAACAAATCAGCCGGAGAAAATGTCTACACCAGACGTATGATTGAATGCCATGGCGTGCCGAAATATGCGCACGACATTGGTCCAATTATCCCACTACCATTGAGCTGGATTTTGCGAACGTAGAAAGGGTTACTTCGAGGAACCTGTAACTGAGTACGGCGGTATAATGTAACTAGGATCCATTTCCGAAGCACACAGATTAGTGTATGTGGATGCATACATTTTGACCGCATGACACTGCACAGGGCCTGTATATGCTACTTGTGACTCTATAATCCCTGAACCACACGAAAGCGGGTTGAAGTAGCGTCTTAACCTCCATGTTTACCTTTTCAATGTATCAACTTTTAAGTAGGTCTTGCATGTGGTTTTTGTCGCGGGACAAAGGCAATCCTTTGCTTCCGGCGAACTGCGGACTATGAAATGGATTTTTTCTTTGTGCATCATTTGTGGCGGTCGTTGGAAGGATTCTCGAGGGAGTTGATTAAAGTGTTCAACATTTTCACGAAGTGAGCACTTTAATCAAGGTTTTCGTTTCTGCGGCACAAACCAGCGATAAGCAGACCAGACCAACTACCAAATAACATAACATACTATCCTAGTTCAAGCGCAATCAGTAGCATATTAAAGTAGGGCAGGTATCTGTCCCCAAACACACACACAAGCCACAAAAGCAACGAGATCAATGAGAAGGAAGTCGGAGAAAGTGAAAAATCATGACACTCTGGGGGAATTAGGATATGGGTAAGAGCGAGACCCAATTTTCCGGCATAAAAAGGACACGAGTGGAATGGCCAATACTAGATGGAATGAGACTAGACACAGCCAAACATGGACAAAAGCGGTGTCCATTTCCCTTGTGTATGGGTGTTTTCCGTTTGTGCGTGCCGTTCCATCCTATGCTATCCGTACTTTCGGGAGTCAGTGCAGGTACGTGTGCGTCAGCGATGATTCATGATAGTTGGAGGTTAGGGCTGAAATTAATTTCTCATGTCCCACCGGAGATGTCGCAAAAGTTTGCGACACTATCGACATGCCCACCCTGGTTAGCGTCGTTGGTGATGAAATATCTTTCCTCGAATGTAATGTCAATGTTTTCCAATGCATTCGACAGTTAATTTGCCGCTAGAATGTACGCAGTATAACTAATGCGAGAACTGATTCGGAATAAAAGCTAATTTCCGGAAGAAATTCGGACAGTTCCTATCCCTAACTTTTGTTGAATCTTGATATTATGAAACATTTTCATAAATTAACTACTATTTTTTTCTTATTTTACACGAACAACAAATGTTACTGGCCGATAAATTGGACAAAGTTTAGAAAAATGCTTATCTTAATTCGGAGCTTTTTACGATTATTAACATAATGTTCTCCTCTTTTGGAATACACTGTCAATGGAATGCAAGTTTTGTCTTCTTCAGATCTTCCTAGATAAATGAATAAACTACACTGTTTTTATGCTTGCGCTACACTTCGAGTATTTGCAGCTGAGACTGACTGTTGAAGATGGTCTTATAATTGCCGCTGTACTACGAAATGGATAGAATGGTTCAAAATCTGTTCTATGAATGACGGAAACTTATAAGCATAAGAAATAGGAAGAAAATAATTAGTTTTCTTTCCGACAGCATTGGAAGTTCGTCGTCCTTCGTCCTGGGACGGATGAAGTTCAAATGCCGTCGGTAGGAACTAATAGACAGAAATAACTCCGAAAGCAGATATTGGCCCTTTCCTGGATGCATTTATAAAGTTTCGATTCAATTTACAAACCTTACCTTAGGCTATGACCTTCTCATGCCATTCGAATGGCGGAAGCATCAGCACCGAATATCCGCGTCGCGTGCCCTCATGGGCGGTTGAAACTGTGCGCAGACACCCACTCACCTGTTCGACGGCCCTCGGTGGCTAGAGTAGGATAGTGGAGATAGTAGCGAATATCCTTAGCACAAACAAAAGCCCCCTAAGGAACAGTGTGCTGATGGTTTTGGGAGTCGAGCTCTAGGGCCTGACAGGGAGCGCATGGAAAGCGGTTTATTTGTTTGCTTTTCATGAATACAAAATTCAACCACCCAACAAGACGCCTACGCAGCACGGCATAAGTGTCGGCAGTTCTTTTACCCGACTACTTGCTCACGTTCCACGTGGCATTAAGAAACCGGAATGACAGTAGCTATGTTGGTAAAGTGACAGCTCTCTTAGCAAAGGATATGTTGATGCCGATGGGAAATCTTCCAGGAACTGAATGTCCGGGATAACGCCTCACAATCGTTCGTGTAGCTATACCACCACAATGTAGGGAGGCAATAAAAAAAAAGACAGACAGACCGAAAAAAAAAATTGTAAGGACGAATTGTACAATACGCATTGTACAATTGTTAAACATGTGTACAGCGACAAATTCAAGCTGTCTTAATGCATAACGCTATTTGTAATGTGGTCGGCTCCCGGAAGCTACAAAGATCCTCAATAATAATGAATTTTGAACTTTTTATGGACATAGGCTGTTTTAGATATACATGCATACATTTTTTATATACAACATTTCTAATGACAAAGTCCTTTTTCTAATCAAATCAAAAAAGGGGGGTTCTAATCAACGACAAAACTTGATGGGATAGATAGGTATAATCATTATTCGGAAGGACCAAACACAGATGTTCTGCTGATGGAAGTGGTTGAAGATGGAAAACAGTTCAGCTCCTACGTTGGAGGACACTGAAATCAATAAATAAAAGAAAATCTTATGGACAAATATATGGCCACATGGAAAAAAGTACTGTATTGAAATAAGTGAGAATTCGGCCGAAGAGCATTCGTTTGGTGCGGTGTTATTGCGTGATCGTGCGCAGTTTTCACTGGTGGAAAGCTTCTCGTTTCACTGTTACGAACCACGCTTACACGGGGATATGCCGTGTATATATCCGTTTCCCTCGAAGTGGTTAGACTCGCTGCACGCACAACGTGTACATTTTCTGAAAAATAAAATAAAGCGAAACTTCATTAAGCCGATTTGTTAGAGAGCAAACATTTCCCAATCCCCAACATTTTGAGAGTACAGTGTAATTTTAAACTTTGCCGTCTGTGGCCGTTGTGTGCTTTACTGTTTTATTGTTTACTTTACTCATCATGCCTTTTCCATGTATTTTCATTTCTTTGCAGATTTAGCCGATACAGAACACTGGGAACAACTGATAGCAGAAAGTGCCGAAAAGAGAATTGCGCCCGCGCCTGTTGCAGCTACAGCGAAGTCGCCTTGAGACGTTGGGCGAAGTGAAAGAGGAACCAATCTCGTTAATCCTACTTCTGGCACATCCCTCGGCCGGCGGGTGATTCGTCGTTAGCGCGACTGCCGTCACATGCCTTAACTGTTGGGACCAACTAAACCGTTCGGACCCACACCACTAACCGGCCACAAATACTTATAATCCCGTTCAAAGTGATAACCGACCAAATCCCCGAGAAAAGCCCAAGACGGAGGACGCCAGCGTTTGGAAAGGGACAACAAATATCCGACGCTATCTAAGCAAGCCATCCGGGGCGGCATCATCCGCTATGGATGAGGAGCTAGAGCGGAAACTATGAGCAATCGTGTGCGGGCTCGGGAGCCCCCGGCGAGGACGCAGACGCGTGCCGCACCGCGGACAATGCCGGGCGCGGGACATAGTAGCAACACACGCCGTAGTAATAGCAGCCGAGCACCAATTGCGTTTGAAAACAGCATCTCTAGCAGCAACAGCAACAACACTAGCATGGCTGGTGGCAACATCCCCTATTCCGAACGCCCGGAAAAGCAGCAGCAATGGGGGCAGCGGCGCCCATCTGTGAGATCGGCTGTTTCCCGTCGTTTTGTTTTCAACCATCTTTCCTTTACCGTTCCGATCGTTTTGCTGTTGATTATTTTCTGCGGCGATTTCGCGCGACTGAGCGGCAACGACTTCGGCGGCGGCGGTGGCGGTGGCATCGGGGCTTTGGCCGAGGAGCTGACCACCGTGCCCCCTGAGGAAACATGGACCACTTCCAGCAACGAGAACGTTGGCACCGGAGAGGCAGCACCGTTTGGTAAGTAAGGCCTCCCATGCTGAACCATGCTTTTTGTTCCCGCATTAACTTCCCTTCGGCGCTAATGCCGCGCTCACCGTGTGGGATAACACACCCCCGGAGGGAGGGAGGAATGATTAATGGCGGGCGTCATCCTTTGGGCGTTTAGCTTTTTTCCAACAGCACGCGTTTGTCTGTCAGCCGGATGGTGTGTGTGTGTGTTTGTCTGTTTATTCTCTGATGGCTTCTTTGTGAATAGACGAAGCATCGCAGGATTTCCCGGTGGATGTTTGTTATGATTTATGATAATTTTTTTTTCTCAAATTCAGATCAGCGGTTGGGCGCGACACCTTGGGGCAATCGGAAGCTGGAATGAAATCCTTCTTTCTTGAAATCCGCTCTATCGGGTTGGTAAATCTTATTTCATTGAAGGAATGTTTTTTCCAAGTCCGTGCAGTAGAAGCTCGATGCCGAATCTAGTGAATGGCCGCTATCGATGCTGTTGATGTGAAGCGGGAATCATTTTCTCCATTTCTTTCCATTTTTCTGCATAACAAAATTATTAATCCACTGGGGCTGCCTGGTCCATTTCCCGCAGAAGTAGGAAGAGTTTGAGGAACGTAATCTACAATGCATTACGAGGTGAACTTAGGTCAGTAAGCTTTATAGGAAAGAATTAATCAGTTCAGTGTATCAAGCAATGTTTCTAAATGAGTAATGAGATGGAAGTGTATTGAAAAAACTCTTTCCGCACGTCGAATCTGTGACATGTTTCATCAGTCCTTCGAGCGGCTATTAAAAAAATAAACACCAACCAACTTTTCTCGAGTCCTGGTGGACTGCACAAATTTCCATCATACCACCAGTTTTCGGCGCTCGGAAATTCACCAGTGCTTACTGTGCTATTTTTTGAACATAGAATTTGTTAGTTATATCCATCTAAGAAATCGAAGGCATAGACTCTAATGATCAGGAAATACTCAGCACAAACTCTCCCCAATGAAACAAGTAGTTCTGAAACTCACACTCCGCGAATTACAGAGGAATTCATTGAGCTTTAGAAAAATGGGCCAGGTTTGTAATCCTCGTTAGAAATTTGATTTTAATTAAACCATCTGCCTACAGCACCACGAGAATCCCGTGGTCGCTTATATTGTTCGCATAATTTTAGCCACCTTTGGCGCAAAATTGCTTATATTAAACTTTTTCTGCTTGAGTTACCACCCGGGCAGCTACGGCGAGTAATCCACCATGTGCTGGCTCGCTTTGTTGGACCACAGTGAAAATAAATTCGTTTAGCATTCGCCAGTCTGCAGATGAAGGGAAAATTCGCTACAATATTAAATGATTGCCATTGGCAGGTGTCTGGCAGCGGGGGACGGCGGGGAAGAGGGTTGGTGAAGTTCGAGAGTTTGGCGTTTTCCCTTCGGGTGCCAGCGCAGCATCGACGAGGTAGAACCCCCCGAGCTACAGCTCGTCCGCACAGGTGCAGTTGCGGGAAAGACATAAATTTTCATCATCGCTCTCCTTCCTTCCTTCAAGTCTTCCATCGTTCGCTTTCGCCGCGATATTTTCTATCACATTTTTCGACACCTACGTGCGGTTAGTACGTACGTAGCAGGGCAGGCCTATTACATCATTGCCTTGGATTGGGGGCTGAGTTGTAATTTTAAATTTTCATTTGCTCCCAAACGGCCAAAGTGTGTTGAGAAGCAGATGTGGGAGAAGGGGCTGGTATTGATGGCACGGAACGGCTGTCCGTAAATTCGACGTCGCAAACGCCGCACAGATTTTTCGCATTAATCTCGTTGAGAAAAAAAAACATGTTTTGCAACTTAATTAGAGTATCGCTTCATGCGGCTGTGAAGTTTGCTAGAGCAGCGTCAAAAGGACTGCATCAAACATGTTCCTGGGTAGCAGGCACCGTCCGACGCTACTACGTGTGCCCAGCCATGTGAATATGATAGCCATTAAAATACATTATTTTTTTCAATCGTTTGCATTTATCTTTGAGCTTGCTTATACACATTTAATGTCCAAAAGACAGGCAGCTTTAGCAGAAATCCCTTATGGGAAAAATTACATGAGTAAAGGGTATATATTTCCCTACTATCTACAATGTACGTGAAGTGGAATCTATCTTTGATGTTTGGTGTGGGCCGCTACATTCAACATCAGTTGCAAGTATTTGAATGATTTATTTGCTATTTTGATTTGCATTTTTAGTGCTCCCGGAGCATACATTTGTTTGTAATTGCTGTTATTTTGCCATCGAGTGAACAACAGCATGCAACTCATCCAGGTTCGGGTCGGTCGAAACAAGGAAAGAGAAAGACAGCGAAGGCTATAGTTAGCAACAATCAGAATGGAGAAACACATGCTTGCAGGCAACAGATTTAATAGCCATCGATTTTAATGATAGCATGATTATGATCGATCCTGCTGCGCTTAATCATTAAGCACATGTGAACTGCGATGGCGTTCGCCCACAAGGACACACCTAGTGGTAAATATTGATGCGCTAGTGACAGTCGACAGTGAACCTAAACTTAATTGATAGAAGATTATCCTCGCAAGTTGCAGATAGACGAAACCTTCCGTCCATATGTGTGGTGTAATGTTTGGGACTGTCGGGACTAATGAGACATGCTCTTTTCTTTGAGGTCTAAGTTCGATTCCTCGCACATATGATATCTGTTAGGTTAGTATAGTAGGTGAGAACGAAACACCCCTAGATTATGGCAAACGTACATAGTGATGAGTTTGTATGGTATCGCGATTTTATTAGTTTTCGCATGAAAAAACCTTGCGAAGAGATCAATTCACCTCCGGTTTTACTTTTATCTGCCTACGCTTTATTGTTTATAAATTTTTGATGTGTTTAAACAGAAGGCCGTTAAAACCGGAACAAACATTCCACCCCATTTCCATTCTATGTGCGTGTTGTATTCCGGCACATGGAACGAGACCCGCTCAACACTTTGCCAGATTGAATTTGCTTTCTTACTCGGGAATACCCCCACTCGAGGCAAACTTTTACCTTCCGAGACATCGTTTCCTGTGGAAACCCCGAAAACACCTCCAGCTGCGTGAAGTGGTGCTCAAAAGGTTTATCCATACGAAAAACCCAGCAACCAACGGAAAATACCGCCTCGACGGGCATAGCGGTGTGAAGCACGTGTGAGTGATACTCTGGAATATTATGTTGCCATTTTTAGCACCTTCGAATCCTAACCCCTCAAGAAAGAAATGCTAAAAAGGGCCGTACAGGTTTTACATGGAACTTTAGGGTGCTAACCAATGTTACCTGTTTGAAGATGTAGGGGAACGGAAAACACTAGCGGGGAGCGGAGGATTTGATACGGGGATATTTCTGTATGCCTCGGATTTGCACGTAAAGAATAGAATGGTACCTATGAAAATTACATGAGATTACAGCTGCGAATAGCGCTTTTTTGTTATCCTGATTCATAAGGCCTTTTCCAACACTCCCCGGAGAACCCGCCGGGGAATGTTATTCTGACACTCTCCGAGGTGTAAAATATTTAAAACTAAGTGCTTCCATTTAGTTGGCAGTTTCGATTGTGCTACGACGTGCTCCTCTCTGCTTTCAGTTGATGGCTTTCATTATCTTGGGGTTTCTAAACTGCTGCTGTCAAGTAAATATCCTTACAGTGGCAACCGCGCCAGGAAAGAATTATTTTTGGGTTTGTTCAAACAACACCCGAAAACCACGAGAAGATACCCTTTTACCACAAGGTTACTTAGACTTTTTGGAGGTTAGTTTGCATTTCGCTGTGCTATTTGCGTTAATTGGCCGTAAAATCAACAGCAATATATTAATTCCTCATTTTAATATGGCTAATTGGCCACATCTCGTTACGATCTTGCTTAGTACGGTGATTGGCTTTACCTTCGGTTGTAGTATTTGAATTAATAATGCCAAGAGCCATTAAAACTTCAGTCAACTAACATATAAGTTAAAAAAGTTAAAAAAGCATTTATTAAAGAGTATATTCATTAATTAGGGATACCACAAATCTGGCCATATTGAGAGTATTTTTTTATTTGGGGAATTTGAGTTTTTACTTAATTTGGCTATGTATAAAATTGTCTTACAATGGCTTGAAGGAAAAGCTTCGAAGGTGGATTGGTTTGGTGTATCGCACTCGGAAACCCTTGAAGCGATGTTTGTGGGGTTAACTTTTCGCCAAAACTGAAAGTGCTTCGGCAATACGAATTAATGTTTTATTGGTCACTACCTACCAATATGGGAGACTTTGGGAGTTTAGGACACTTTCGGTGTACATGATTTGTGCCGGTCCCTCCGAATCATGTGCTTGAAATGAATATTTGAAGGTGGTCTAGTCATGTACATAAATTGTCCTAAACCAGCATCGTTCATGTTTCATGAGATCTAAACCCTCCCAGCACTATAATGGAGGGATGGCTTGTCACGAGCGTTCCTTGCAACCGGACCGAGTGTACTGACAACCATTTATTTGCACCTTTACGGCATCTACTTTATCACAACTCTTAGCTGCTATGTTGTTTGGGTCATGAAATACAACGAATGCGAAAACTATCTGTTTGCGAGCAGCAAACAGTTTTCCGTGATAGAAAGATTTATATCTCTTCTTTCTCCTCATTTAGAAACTACTACAGCAGAATACATATTATACTACAGTTTAACAGCTGTATACATTTTGAACATAAGTAACATTATACGCCAAGATATAAAATTAGATATTACTTTATCCTTTTGGTTTACACATTTTTAATTACGCCCAATTTAATTTTTCAACTCGCACATTGCGTCTGCAAAGGGCTCGTACATTTCAAATTGAAGGGCGTATAATTCTTTTATATTGCCGCATTATCCGTGAGTTGCAAAGAATAGGTTCAAGTGGGCAAAACCAACTAGAAAGAGAAGCAGCCTCAATGTGAAAACAGATAAAAATATCATTGTTGCAGTGTGTATTACCCTGGTGAGCATGAAACATCTGCACAAACGTATCGTGCGCCACGGTCCATTTGTAGAGGCTCTCTTGAGTACGTGCTAGGTAGGTTTGGAAAGCGAAAGATAGGAAGCTCGGTTGGATAACGTCGCACCGCGAATAAGGAACGAATCCAGGGCCCACCATGCTAGCAAATTGTGCATTTCTGGCTTCCTTTCGGGCCGTTTCTCGTCCTCTCAGCATTATTACCACTCCGCTCTTAGCAGCGGTCTACGTACACGATCGAGTAACCAACAGCCCTTGGCTACATTAATGCAGTACTCTCCTAGTGGTGCTATTCGTGCAGGTGCTAAGTACGCGACATTTCGAGGAGGTTGAATCGTGGCGGTAAAACAATCTGATAATGGTATCCTTTCGGTTAGTATGGTTTGAATTCATTGTGAAATGTATGACACCGATGCAGTTCCAGAACATAAATTGTCTAAATTTTTCACCAATCAGGTCATACTCATACTCTACGGTGAGAGAAGGATAATTTTTCATTGTTTCTTATGCAATAACCCTATCCTCATCGCATTGGCGAATCATTAATATAAAATATTGTTTATTTTGCTTGTCGGTGGTACAACACGTCTTCCCGACTATTTAGGACTCTCCATTACCTGCCGTCTGTAGTTCTATGGAAAACTGATTGAACATACTTGAAGCAGGCTCCCGGTTTTCTGAAGTTTGACATGTTTGACATACAAACGAGTATACCCATGACGACGTTTGAAACATGTGTAATCTATGTTGACGGCAATATAATGATGTCCTCTAAATTGGGGCAAATTTTTCACGATCAAATTTCCGTATAATAATCACAACAGGCTAAATGATACGTCTCCGGTCAACCGTCTTACCCGTCTTATAATATGCTGTGTGCCATAGCAATAGTTCTCTTCCGGTGCGCCTTTTGCGGTCTCCAACGTACGTAGGATGCACAATTTCTCTAGCCAACGTATTGCTTCCCTCATTCAACCCAGTCAATTGTTGTCTCTTGTCACAACGTTTGCGACAGATATCACGAGTAATAAAACCGGAGACGGTACGACTTATTGAGGCGCACCATTTTCGAGAGGGTGATTAACTACATTCCGTTCACAGAAACATTCATGTCAATTTTATCCGCCGTTTAAACTTGTCTAACTGAGCTTACCGTTTTCTTCCTTGCAGATGCGACATCCCGGGGTCTCAAAAAGTTTGGTGATAAATGCGAGAGCACCACTGAGTGTGGCTTCGCCGGATCGTTTTGCGATCCGAAAAAGCACACATGTCAGTGTACTGTCGATTTACCAGCAACCAATCATATCGACAAATGTGGCAAAAGTAAGTACAACTTGTTTGAAGCAGCATTACAATTACTTACCCTTGTCAGTCATCAGAGCAGTTCGCTTGAACCTACATTACTGTCCTGTCTATATTCATCAGCAGAGCATAGGATACATAATTTCGACCGAATTAGCACAAGCCGTCGAGCTGTACGATTACTCATTAAAAGGCATGAATTTTGAATGAATCAAAGCGAACTCGGTTTCCTACTGCTAATGTAATGTGGGTCGCGAATTTTATAATACAACTAAGTGTGCTCGTAAACGATGTCAACTCCAGTAAAATGTATAAAGCCAAACTGTAGTGAATGAGTAATTTAAATTGAATCTTCTCAAACATTTTAATAATTACTATAGCATTCTGAACATTAGCTAGATCCGGTTGTTAACTAATTTGAACAATGTGTCATTTTCTTAACTTTATATTCATAGTAATTAGTTACTTCAACTAAAAATCGGAAACATCGAACAAAGTTACAGTATTATTGTGTAATATTAATTTTTTGGTGTAATTTTCGCATGCTTGCGGTAGCTAGCTGTAGGTTTGCTAGAGTTTTTTTCAACAACATGCATTAGCATCCATTTCAAATTGAATCGTGTTTGAAAAACCATATTTTATCGCAACTGACACTTGGATTGTATCGCTTTCCCTCATTCCACAGTATATAGAGTTTCGTTATCCATTTATCATAACCGAGTTCTGTCACAACCGATGTTCCATATTGTCGTTCGATCCCCTGTGGGCTATTAGGCAGGCAGCCCACTTTACGCTCCGCGGTTGCTCAAATATCTTCTCCCTATACATTCACATTGCATCCGATGCAACTCAAGTTACCGCCATCAATGCTCATCGTTACGTAATAGCTCTTAGTGGTCTCTTGCTTCACCGATTCGTACACGTTTGATTACCATCTACAAACCACTGACACATTTTACTTTTGCATTGTCGAAGGGTGTATCGCGAACCACTGAATTCCGCTTGACAGATACAATTTCATGCAAAATCGAGCATATTCCCAGTCCATCGTGTCCAACGGCGATAATATCATTAAAGTGATAAATAGAACGAAATCGGTGCCATCCACGATGTAAACCAACCACACCGATTCCAGTCCGGAAAAGCAGGTAGAGATTATCGTTGTTTGTTGTGTATACTCAAGTACGATGCACAACACCAACAATTCCTTCCGTCGGATTTCCCACGCGTAAACAGCAGTGAAAACCGCGATATCGCCTTTGGGAAACGGGAAACGTTATAAGCTTCCCGGACGTGCCAATGCATGTCAAGTGTAGGAAATCGTAATACGCTGAGGGAATAAGCATGACGTTACATTTAATGTCGAACATTGAGACAACTGACATACCTTATCTCAACAAACTAAAGCAAAATGCAGAATGAAATGCGATAAAGTGTATGCCACAAATAATTGCACTAATGGTTGTTATCTAAATCCACATGATAATTTTATTTTAGTAATAGCAAATGAACATTTACAATACTCTATTTTTCTTTAATGGAAATAACAAACATTACATAACGTAAAACAACAACGTAACAAACATTACATAACGCCTCAAAGGTTTACAAATACTTGATCAAACACCAATGATCTACTACACGATACTACTCCACTATTTTTCTATAAATCTTTAATAAGCCTGATGTCCGTTACGATAACATCCTCGCACATTTCACAGCCATACCTTCATCATGTTCCTTCTTCCGTTCTGGATTGGCAGAGGATTAATATATTGTTCATACGTCTCTAACCGGTGATATGTCTGTTGAAAAATGAAACGTGATCACCACATATTCTGTGGACACATCCGGGGTTGGATAAAATTGGCATATTTTGCAGGATGTGGTTTGGTGGAGCAAAAAATCACTGCCCGTAACATCATTCCGAAACCGTAGGTTCGCTAGTAATAAAGGACAGTACGAAGCAAAATGCGCTTTTTTCCCCAACTGCAGGCTTATTCCGAGTTTTTATTTTTATATTGGTCAATACCAGACTTAGCAAACCGTTGCAACATCACCTACATTTATTCTGTCGGAAATTCCGAATTTGGAACCATGTTAAGATTATGAAACGTTTGTCAACGAGCGCCCTGTTTTATATGTAAATAATTTATGGATAACCTGATAATGTAATCTGATTTAATAATAGAACCTAAGAAATAGTGATAGGTTAGGAGTGACCAGCTTAAATTCCAGCTTAATTCTTAACAAGAATGAAGCTTAGAGATGAAATTCTAGCAAAACATATGACTCAATGTCATTTTGGAACCTTTATAAAATCGAATGAATACGGAATGATCCAGGAGAACCATGCCTTCCTTCCTTGAAATTCCTTTCGTGTGAGCTCAGGTTCGGTAGCAAATTATATTGACACGAGACAAGATTATCAGACGCTAATTAACTTGCCTCGCTTTCTTGTTCAGCCGACATAAGATCGATTGAGCTGCGGGGTATGGCACTGACCGGCAAATGGCGTCGAAGGTTCGTTCTTGTGTGGGTCGCTTGCCATGAACCATTTTGGTGGACCGGGTTTAGTTGTGGAACAGATTTCCTGTGCTCCATGCGGTGTATACATCTATCGCTGTTGAATTTTTTTACCCTACCGATTAGGAAAATAGAAGGCAGGCGTATGGGGTGGCCGCTTCATGTTGGTGGTAAACAGAGGGGCGAATATGGAGAGCGTCAATAGGTTCCCTACCATGATATGTAATAATTGAATGATTTGAATAATCGACACTTTCTGACTGTTAGGGTAAAGCAATCAAAACAATTTTAGATTAAAGTTGTCCTTTTAACATATTTAATTAAGTATACCTTTATTAGTTCCAATACCTATCATCGATGACTTTAATAGATTTTATTCTCTAATTGTCCTCAGTTTACAGTATTTCTGCGAAATAGTACCTTGCATTGTTTAACAGGATAAAAATAGGTGTATCGCAAAGAAAGGCCAGCAAAAACCACTCACCCAGACTAGGTATCGCCACTTCGCTATAGCTCGTAGACTTTAACATCCTTTACAGCGGGAGGTAAAGCAAACAACTGTGTCAACAAGCTCGCCCAGTCGGGGTTGCTATTACCAAAATGTCCCCTACCGAGATAATGGTTCCCTGGCCCAGAGAATTTGGAAGGGGGCCGAGTGATTTTGGATGTAGCTGTAGCTGATGTAGTCAAGTAAACTATTTATCCAACCACAACTTTACGGTAGCGATTCTCCATTCCTGGATCCGTAGAGTGTAGCATACACAGAAGAGTGCACCACTGCGCAAATTTCAAACCTAAACTATGATCAGTTGAAAAGCTCTTTAGTCGATGGATTTAGCTAGCACGCCCAAGCAAAAATAACAGCAATAAATTGTTGATCCTAATTGAAGGGAGTGTTTGAAAAAGGTTGGCCATAAGAAATGTTGAAAACGGCCAATTTTCGTTTAATTTCAATCTTTCTTTAAACGAAAACGTAGTGTTCTTGTTAGTATCTTTCTACATTTCTTCGCCTGTTACTTTTGTTTCTTTCAGAACGCCAAGTGAACGAAACATGCTTCTTCAGCGAGCAATGCGAAGCAGTGACCGAACAAACGGAATGTCGCGATGGACGCTGTATCTGCCTCTTCGAGATGAATCCTTTCTTCAAACCCGATGGGAGTGTGGAGTGTCGTGGTAGGTACTAATTAACCAAGAATGATAATTTCGACGAATGCTTACCTGTTTATTTCTCACCGACAACAGCACCGATTAACAAACCCATCGAAACCGAAAAGTACATCGACCCGGCAATGATTGGAGTGCTAGTGGCAATGGCAGTCATGTTTATCATCATCTGCGTTGTTCTCCGACTGTTCAGCAAGTAAGTAGATCGCGTTGATGTGGCCGCAGTCGAGGATTCCATGATTTTTAATAACAATGCCAATATGTTATCATCATTTCATGAAGATGAGAGAGCTTGTATTTTTCTTTGGGTGTTTTTATTCGATTCACACATCTTGGCCTACAGTCATGTCCCCATTGGGCATTTCGTACGCTTGACGTTCATGCGACATATCCTTGGAGAGAAACATCAAGGATCCTTTCACTCTACGCGTTCTGTGCGTTTAATGGCTGCATTCGCGCGCTCACGCACACTTCTTGGGTAAGGACCTTGTCATCTTAACCGGTAGATGTATGTGAAGTACAGCCAACAGGACGCTCGCGACGTTCCCAACTGGTGACGAATAATTGTCTTTATTTTTCCGATCGGTACTGCTATATCTTCAAGGTTAGACCTAGCTGTAGCCATTTAAGGACTTCTCATCGCTGAAGCGAGTTGCTCGGAAGTTTTTCTCCGTCTGGTACGTATGTATCGTAGCCGTTTTCTTCGACCAGCTTTCGGAAAAACCCGTCTGGGATAAGTAGTAGCCTTCCGGGTGTGTCAAATTCTACCACTTGACCGGCATCCATCACCAGCACTCGATCGCTGTCCATGATCGTGTGTAAACGATGTGCAATTGTCAGGATTGTGCAGTTACAAAACAGCGTTCTGATCGTTCGTTGAATCAGTTCGTCCGTCCTGGAAATGTGTTTGTTAGTGTAGGTAGACTTTTTTGGGTTGGATTCGGATCGCACTTACTTGGCATCAACGCTCGCCGTGGCCTCGTCCATTATTAGAATGTTGCTGTCCTTCAGGATAGCCCTCGCCAGGCAGAGCAGTTGCCGTTGGCCGGCACTAAAGTTGGTGCCTCCCTCGGCCATCCTTGTGCTTAAACCGCCGGCCAATGCGCTTACGGTAGCTAGCAGTTCAACCTGTTTGACCCGTGTCATATCGTTCAATTTCGTCCGGCCGTTTTGCGTTTCCGTAACGGGGAAACACAGGGCAACATCCAGGGTACGGATATAAGAACACCGAATAGGAAGGAGCGAAGATGAATAACTCAAACAATGGGGTTCCCTGACACAATGCTCGCAAATGATGAAAAAGAAAGTCAACTCAACACCCGAACCGTGAAGGGGAGTGCGCGATTAAATATTCAACCAAGTGCCTTACCTGTTCGAGCGCCTTCCACAGTCGCTGATCCTCAAGCCGCCCGTAGGGGTCCAAATTGCTCCGCAAACTGCCCGAGAATATGACCGGATCCTGGGGAATTAAGGAGATTCGGCCACGGAGCTGCCGCAGCGGCACCGATCCGATATTGATTCCGTCAATCTCAATGATACCATCCCGTCCGACCGGTTCACCGTTGTTCATCGGTGTCAGACGAAACAGTGTCTGAATTATTGACGACTTGCCAGCACCGGTTCGTCCCACGATGCCAACACGTTCCTACGCACGGTAAGATCCGTTGAACAGTTCGACGACGTGCGACGTGCATGTACGGGGAGAGAAGAAAAGGCTACACTGAGCGGGGGTTTCTTTCATTTCTTTCATCTTTCGTCGACAATGCTGTCGACTTTCTAGCACCCCAAGGGCTGGGTGGTGAAATGAGAATTGATGTTTTATTTCAAACCATTTCAACCTGGCGTAGCCATTTAGGGCACCTCAGGCCTCACTCGCCAGTCAAGCACCGGGTCCAAATGGACCATACTTGCAGTGGAAAAGAAGAAAAGGCAGAGTTCTCCGGGTTTCGTCAGTTATGGCTATAACTTAATCAAACAAAGATAAACTGCGTCAATTCGCTCCGCCCGCACTTGGCAATTTTATGTTGGGTGAATATATGTTGTTTTCAATTATAAATCAACTGCGATACCGCGCTACGTTAGCAGTAGGCAGCAAATTAACCCACTGGAAGGGGTTGTTTTAAAGTATTCAGGATAGTATTCCGTTTTTATATCACCAACCCGAACAAACTACCCCGTTGGCGAACCAGTGCGCAGAAAGTAGTAAAACCATTTGTGGGAATGTCAGTCGTTTCGAAATGGCACGGATGTTTTGGCACGGTCCAACACAAACTGAAACTATTCACCACTGGAGGTGTGTAGGAAATCGATTGCCTACCTAAGCGGGACTCACCTTGGGTTTTATTTCGAAACTCAACCGCTTCAGCACCGGAGCCGCGGTGGGGATATAGCGGAGATACACTTCACGAAAAGTTATGCTGGGCTTTTCGGGCCATGCTTCGGTGGGAAGTGTTGGTGGAGCGCCCGGCGCAAAATCAGTCTCCGGTTCGAGCCGGGCGTACTCGAGGACGCGTTCGACAGATGTCATCTGGTTTTCGAGCTCCGCCGTCTGCCGTATGCCCCAGTTGCACATTCCGATGAGGTTGAGTACTTGCGTGATGGCCAGACCGACATTACCACTGATGATATCTAGACAGTGGGACATAGGGCCGTAGGTTTGCACCATTAACGCACATGTAGAGTGTGCCAAGTCGAATCCCTACCGTTCCCGATGACCAGAAAGCTTAGGACGACTGAGGCTATGTACAGCAGGCAGATGACGTCAAGCCAGAAAGCGAAGCCGCGTGTCGTTGCGCCGTACAAAAACGCTGCCGATGTGTTGATATCCTGATGGCGATGGAACGCATCCTCCAGGTAGCGCTCTGCACCAAATGCGCGTATCGTTGCCAAGCCGTCCACCGTTGCATTAGTATGTGTGAAAACTGGACTGCGAGCTGGATTCGTGCAGACGGAGGGACTGATTAGTGGTTCACTTGTTTGCAGCGGACCGGCAACCGATGGACTTACTGATGGCCTCGACGCGTTTCACGTTTCTTGCCGTTCGCAGAAAGACAAACCGGAGCAGACAGAACACGCATCCCATGATGGCCGTCGGTATCAGCAGCCAGTAATTCGCTAGCGAAACTATCACAATGATGCCGGACAGCTCGAGGAAGAACTGAAAAGCAACACCAGCGCACATGCTGATTAGTCCATCTAAAATGTGGCTAGTTTCTTTCTTCGTCCTAGAATGACACCATTCCTTACATAAAGGCTGTCGGCCATAACGATCGGCAAACTGGTGTCGATCAGACCCATATCCTTCGAGAAACGATTCATAATCCTTCCGGATGCGTTAGCGTTGAAAAAGTACATCGCGGTTTCCGAAACGCCCCTATAGAGGGCCGCATGTATGTGAAGTGCTGCCTTCAGGCACATTTCGAAGAACGCGAATGAATTGAACGCCAACAAAACTGTAAGAACTATCGCACCAGCGTAGAACAGAACATGGTCGTCCGTTGTCCAACCCGCCTGCACAGTGTTGGCGTAAGTTTCTTCCCAGTCCACCCTAGAAGAAGAAGTAGAATATGGTACAAAAAAGTTTTCCGGTTTCTCGGTAGCGTACCATATAAATACGAAATAATCTGTTCCGGTTGACGCGGCTTGAGAGGCTATCATGAGTAGCGCGACGAGCAGCACAAATGGCACACTACTGACGTATTTCAGAAAGTTAAGATACACTCTAAAATACACGGTGCCATCTTCTTGAACTTCGTTTGGTTTACTTTCTACCGTTATATTGTTATCCTGCAGGCTTTCTGCGACTGACATTTGCGACTGGAGTATCTCATGCTTGCCGACGCTAGTCTTTTCGGGGTTTGCCTGTTCCTTGAAGTGATTGTTCTCAAAGTGTTTGGTCAACTCGGCAAAGCTTCCTTGTGCAACGATGTTACCATTATCCATCATCAGTATATGCTCCACGTTTGTAAGGTACTTTAGCTGGTGTGTCACTAGTATGCACAGTTTACCGACAAGAAAGGATCTTATCCCCCGCTCGAAAACGACGTTTGCCACGTGTGCATCGACGGCTGACAGAGGATCGTCCAGAAGGTAGATGTCGGCGTGACGATAGAGCGTCCGGGCTAGATTGATCCTTGCTTTCTGGCCACCACTCAGGCTAACGCCTCGTTCTCCGGCCATCGTTTCATCGCCGCAGGGCCACATCCGGGTGTCTTGTTCCAGTGCGCACACTGCCAGCACTTTTCTATAACGTTGCTCCTCGTACGGCTCGGTGAAGATTACGTTCTGTTTGATTGTGCCCTCGAATATCCACGGCTTCTGGGAACAGTAACTGACAGTGCCCTCCACCACGACTCTACCGCGAACAGTGCGCGCTTCACCGATGATCAGGTTCAGCAACGAGGATTTACCGGCACCGATGGATCCGACGATCGCTAGCGTACGGCAAATTGACGCATTGGCCTCGAACGATATGTTCTGGAGCGAAAAGTTCGAATCCGGCCACGAAGTGTGCACGTTAACAAACTCAACTGCCGGGCTCTTTACGGTCGTAGCCGTTTTGGGGTAGAGCGACTTGTCTATCTCTCGCATTCCTTCTTCGCCTGCGACTTCCTCCTGTAGCAGAAACGCTTGTATTCGTTTGAGAGAAATCCAGCCCTCGGCCGCGGACGTTACTGCCAGTGGCCAAAACTCCACCATCGAATGATGGATTACGCTGAAAAAGGATACTAGCATGTACACTCGTCGCGCCGTTAGCACGTTGTCGAAATACACATACGCAACCAACGTGAGAAATATCGACACTTTCGGAACTATGCGTAACGCGAACAGGGCAGACTTTATGAGGGCACTACCGCGTAGCGCCTTTATCTCCTTCCGGCGCATTTGACTCACGATCCGCTCGAACGGGCGCTCCCAAACATACATCTTGATGACCTGGATGCCACGTAAGATTTCATTCGTGAACCGAACTCGCTCATCCGTGGCCAGCGCGGTCTCCATGCGAAATCTGGCCGATCTTTTTCCCAGCCAGCCTTGAATTGGTATGAACAGGAGCAAAAACCCTATGCCTATCAAACCCGCTGCTCCTATTTCAAGATACACGAGCGAGGCGACGATCACCAGCTCTACGGGGCCCTTCCAGAGGTCGTGGAAAAATATCACCGTGTAATCGAACCGTCCCACGTCATTTGCCATCAGATTAATTACCTTCCCCGCCAGACCATCGGTAGCGTCGCTCAAGCGCAGAACCTGTGGTGGGAGAAGGTTCGTCGTTGAACAATTGGGGTAAAATCTCTAAACGCTAAGCTCAGGTCAAGTTTACCTTTCTATAAATCAACGCACAACAGCCAATGCGAATTTTCATTCCAACCTTTAGTAGAAACAGTTGATACGAATGGAATATTGCCAATGGGGCCAGTACCGTCATCACGATACCAATAGCATATCCATAAGCTTGCTCCAGCGTTGTAGTTGTTTGTCCAGTAGTTGCCACGGATCGTTGCTGTTCGAAGTACAGAATCAGCTGCCCCAGAAGAAACGGTTGTCCTATCCTGAAATTTGTTTTGATAAAATGGCGAAGAATTTGTACAAAATCGCTCGAATTAGCAAAGTCGTTTTTCTTGATGCTCCATGCTGTTAGAGATGTTGTTTGTTTAACATGCACATGAAAAATAATTTGTTCACCATGAACATATGCCAAGAAATCCGAATGGAATTGTTATCCGTGCTGCAAATTGGGTTTCTCTATCGACTTGGACATTATTTGTAGTAGGACTTTCGCGAAAATGTTTTCATCATTCTCGATATTTGCTCGATTCCGATTACGTGTTCACACACATTTATGCCAATCGTTTGAGGAAGCGGCGTACGTTACAATACGATGTCTGCACGAAGCATAATACTAATAAAGAGATGGCACAACCACGACCACAAATTGATGGCCAATACTTTCCCAAAGTCATGCCATTTTGCCGTCATGATTTTCACCTGGCGTGGATGCTGCCATCTGCTGGCTAAGTATCTCGTCAGCAAAACAAAGAAGGTTGTTCATATTTATTGGACTACGAAAGACTATATTTTCCTGCCGTATTGCCAAAACCAACAAAAACAGGAGACGGCGGACGACAAGGTAGGAGGCGGAAGATGGAAAAGAAAAACTGTGCCGTATGCCGCGGGCATACACTTTTGCTCACCTGCAGGCAGACTCGATTGAGCTGTAGAGGAATCCAAACACCAGCACTCTGGTGCCGTAAATGCGTAGCACCGTTCGCAGGAGTCTCCACGGCGCCGGTTGTTTGTTTTGCTGTGGTTCGCTATCGCCTTCACTAGAAACAATCGTCGGTTGGCCATCGATCGATTTGATTCGTTCGTCCGATGCTCCATGTTCCCAGTGGCGCTCAAACGTTGCACCAATCTGTGCACTCCTGTGCCCCTGGAGGGTGTCATAAATGTCACTTGGTAGAATTTGCCTTCGAAGGCCAATTCGGAGTACGTCAAGGAGCCACCTTTATGTTAAGTTGGTCGATAACAACCGTTCAGTCCACGGACACAAACACACAGACACACACCAAAAGCACATTTTGAAACGGGCCGAGAAAGAAATAGAACGGAAAACTTTAGACACCACATGTTCCACTTTAGCATTACCATTTGTCATTAGTTTTTACAACTTTTCCATTATTAACCAATAGAACATTACCAGAAAATATATCTTGACACTGGATTGGCGGAGGAATATGGATGTTTATTTCCATTCGTATCCTTAATTTTGAAGCACTTTTCTGAAGCTTCCATGGCTGTTAACAGTCTAATAGTCTCAACGGGGGTCTCCCAATAACCAAATCGTACGCGGTCTAGTCTACGTCTGCCAATGATGGTTTAATAGCTGGAACACAATCAGGCAGGTTTAATCAGACACACAATGGTTTCTATCTTTTTCTGCAACTCAGCTACGTGCGATAACGACATCCCGAACGAGTTTGAGGAAAAAACGTTTCAAGATCCGTAATCTGCGACTATTGGTCGCTAACCTGGTGTCATCAGTCAGGTAGTTCATAGATGCGGTACCATGCCGTAGCAGGGCGGAGAAACGTGCCAAAATTGACGAAATATTGATTTTCATTAACTTTATTCGATAAGCTTATCATTAATTTCATAATTGCTATGAGGTATGTCGTTTAATCATGCACTTTAGGCTGAGAATCGCATCGAATCGTTATCAAATTCGGTCTTCTTTACTCAGCATCAACGGAAGCGTTTGCTTCCGGAACCAATGCCGCTTGCTTCAATCGATGGTTGTAGTTCTCGTACGCAATGCCAGCAAGCTGCTGTGCCGTGGACGGTTCCGTTTGGTTCACCAGTCGCCTCAGGGCGCCGTCGGGGCGTTGCATAAGCTCGTGAGGGTGTGCGTACTCCATGGCCTTTCCGGCGTCCATCACAAGCACACGGTCACTGTCCATAACTGTGTGCAATCGGTGCGCTATCGTCAGTACGGTGCAGTTCCGGAACTGCTCTCGTATAGTTCGTTGGATCAGTTTATCAGTTCTGAAATAGAGATTGCATTGAGCCATAATACTAATAGTAATAATACTCTCGACTTTTTGAAAATCTCTCCACTCACTCCGGATCAACGTTGGCAGTTGCTTCGTCGAGAATCAGGATGCAATTGTTTCGCAGGATGGCTCGCGCCAGACAAACAAGTTGTCGTTGGCCCATGCTGAAATTCGATCCACCATCCGACATTTTGGCTTCCAGAGACCCGTCCATCGCGCGGACCGCTTCCTTCAGCTCGACACTCTCCAAAGCATTCCACAGCGTACCGTCCTCGTGCTGTTTAAAGGGGTCCAAATTTTCCCGTACCGTCCCCGAGAACAGTATAGGATCTTGCGGAATGATTGAGATTCGCTTGCGCAGATCGTGCAGCCCTAGAGTCCCAATGTCAACCCTGTCTATATATATTATGCCCTCATTGACCGCCAGCCGGAATAGTGCCTGAATGATGGACGATTTGCCCGCACCCGTTCTTCCAACTATTCCTATCCTCTCGCCACCGTTGATCGACAGATTGAGGTCCCGAAGAATAGTGTCCTCCTTCGGCGAGTAACGTAGGGAAAAGTGTTCGAATCGAATCGCCCCCTTCGCCGGCCAATCTGCTGATGGTTTATGCTTTCCAATCGAGACAAGCGCCGGCTCCGGTTCGATCTCGGCGTATTCTACGACGCGCTCTACGGATGTCATTTGGTTCTCCAGTTCGGCCGTCTGCCGCATGCCCCATTGGCACATGAAGATCAAGTTGAACACTTGCGTGATGGCCAAACCCACGTTACCGCTCATCGCTGAAATATTCGGGGAGGAAAGGAAGCCCAAACGCATCTGTCAAACAACCACTCTTTCTCAAAGCTTACAGTTTGTTACAAAAAAATTCCCACACTCAGTACTTACAATTTTCCACCATCAAAAAACTCAGAGTAACAACGGCAATGTAGAGAACGCAAACCAGCTCCAGCCACTGGGCGAAGGCACGCGTTGTTGCCAAGAAAAGATACCATGCCGAGGTATTCAGGTCCTGATGTTTATCGAACTCGTCTGCCAAAATTTTCTCTACTCCGAAGGCACGAATCGTGCTCAGGCCTTGAAACGATGCATTGGCATGGGAGAAGATGGGGCTCCTAGCTGAAACGAGACAAAGGGTGGACGATGGCGCAGTGCTTTTTTTTAAACAATGCTGATGAATGTCTCTGCTACTTACTAGAAGCTTCTACCCTCTTGATACTTCTCGCAGTGTTGGTGTACACATGGCGCAAGAAGTAGAAAACGATGCCCATTATTAGCGTCGGGAGTAAAAGCCAATAGTTTACCACGGCCACCAGCACTATAATCGCGGAAAACTCAACGAAGAACTGCGCTTGTGACGTGGGGAGTAAAGAAGCGGATTCTATTCGGTGTCGATCGCTACACTACCAAGCCGCCGGCTTCGTGTACTTACCAAAATGCAATCCATCATGGCGAACGGAAGAAACGTGTCGATGCAGCCAATATCGCGCGAAAACCGATTCAGTATCCGCCCGGATGGGTTCGTATTGAAGAAGAACATCGTTGCTCGGGTAATTCCGCGGAACAGGCGATCGTGCAATCGAATGGTGGCCCGCAGGCAAATGTAGAAGAATAGGAAGGATCTACTCAAGGACAGCACAAACATGAACAGCATCGCTACCGCATACATGAAGATATACTGTTCTCTAGACATCTGGGTGAAGATGCTGCCCTCTAGCTTTGCTGGGATCGGAAGGATTGCACTGTGGTTGGTGCTGATGCTGTCACCGATACTGTCGTCCATTTCCGTGGATGAGCGATTGCTCTTCAACCTCTCAAGTGCACTCGAATATTCTTCCCAGTTTACCCTGCAATTGAACAATACGAAATGGAAAATCCACGCAAACGATATTAACGTCACGTTTCTGTCGTTATGCATGCGAATGTCTTGTCTGGTCACTTACGCTTATACTGTCACTGTAAGCCTTTGTAGAGTGTTTTTCGAAAAAAATAAAAGATTTTTTTTCATAAAACATATCGTTACTGATACTGCAATACTGATAAATAGCTTTAGTATCATTAAATTAAAGCCATCTTTTTACAAAATAACGCGTTAAACTATTTTTAAAACATGCTGCTGCTTGTCTATAAATGAGTTTCATATTGTCGCGATCACTATATGAAAAGACTCAGTGTCTGCATGTTCCGAATCGTTTGGTGAAACAAATGTGTGAAGTAAAGGGAATTGTAGTGTAGCTAGAAAAGGAAAATTCCCTGATTTTTACTCTCTAGAGCCACGGTAAACCTTTCGATGTTTCGTACAAAATTCGTCGTATCCATTTTCTTATGATCACGTTCATCGATGGATTACATCATACCATCTTTTTCGGGCCAACCGTGTCGATGAGTACATTCGCTAAGTCCATTTAATTCCCAAGCCTAGTCATTACCGTCAATCGACACGTCTGACAGTTCGCTTTCTCGATGGTCCGCCTGTATTGCCTTTACACTTACCACTGCGAGATGTAGTAATCGATAGCACTCATGCTGGCCTGTGCCAACAGAAACAGGGCTACAGCCAGCGCCAGTAGCACGTTACGTTCCACCGCCTGGAAGAAACTTTTGTACACCCTCCATCCAATGCGACCGGCTATTTGAGACTCTTTGTGAAGATGATTCTGGTCGCCATGCGGTGGATTATTTTTCTTGGCGCCACGACGTTCCTCGCGGTCATCGTACCCGTCGAAGACCATACTACTCGATGAAAACGGAGAAGGCTGGTAGAGCGATTGGTGCTGCTGATGAGTTGGTTGATTCTGTGCCGGCGTCGGATGGATGGAAAGTCTCCGGCCACCCGTGGTCTCCTGTCAGAATGGTCACCGCAAGGCAAAAACGTGATATGAAATATTTTCTGGTCATCCCGATAGAAAGAAAGGAAGGAGCGTTTTTGCACATATACTTCTAACATGCTCAATGGAATGATGCATATTTGGAACATTTGAAATCAATCACTTTATGCAAACCCTGCGCTGCACCCATTCTCAATTTCAGGCCGGACCACACAATAAAATGATCCTTTCGCTGCTTTATTTGAATATTCAATTAAAGCATAGCTCTGCCCCATCCCGTAACTATTCTACAGTGGCACCACGTTACGTGCAGACATATTGAAATTACTTTGAGACCTCTCTTTAGTGCTGCTACGGCCCATCCCCAGGGCAGCCGCTATCTGCCGAGCCGGGTGCAGCGGGGTTGATTTTAATTTTTGAAATGGAAAAGAGACACTCTGCGATACTACACGGTTTGATCACCGATGTAGACACCGATAAGCATATCGCTTCTCCCTTCCCGGTCTCGGGTGCCCTCTGTTATGAAATCGTCGTTCCTAACCGAGGTGACCATAATGTGAGAAAAGGCCATCCCACATCCAGTCGCAGAGGGAGGGCAAAAACATGAGCGTCACCTACCGTCATTCGCTGCGGCTCGGCTTTACTACTTCCATCAAGGCTGACGATGGCATCGTAGTCAATGCCGTTGTTCACGATACTATCATCGTTTCGCAGACGCCTATTATCCGTGCCCATGATACTGCAGTTGGTCACTGCGTTGCCGGATGGCTGACCGCCCGTGGCCAGCGCCGGATCGACAGACGGCGCGTCATTTACAGGTGCCATGCCCTGCCCCGACTCGTGTTGTTGCTGGCGATGTTGACTCAGCATGGCAAACCTGCCCGATTCTGCCAGCGTGCGGAATGGTCCCTGCTCCTCTACCTTCCCAGCGTGCATTAGCACGACATGTTCGATGTCCTGTAGGTACTGGAGTTGGTGCGTTACTAGCACGCAAACTTTTTCCTGCAATTGAAAACTGACGTTAGCTGCGGTAGTGTGGTGGTGGTGGTGGTGGTGGTGGTGGTGATGGTCTTGGCTTCAAGTGTTAGTCAAGCATGGGCTTTTTTCTCTCGTGCACTGTACAACTTTCCCTACTGCAGTGGGCCCTTGTTTGTGACGAATTTATGGCCGAGATAGGCGGACGGGAAGCCACATATGCATGCATTACACACACAAAAAATCCATGAGTAAGAAAGTAACAAAACTAAAATATATGGCCTCCCAGCTCGGCTCCCAACAAAGCGAATTTCTGTCAATCGGCCGTAGAAGGTGGGAAACATTGTTTTCCACATCACCTGCCAACATGCCATGTCTGGCAAATGTTCGATTAAAACGCTTTCGCGTACGGGTGGAAAACCCAAATGTGCGTAGCATTGGTTCGCATTTCACGGAGCTGTAAGTTGTATATGTAGCATAGACAATGTGCTAGGCATTAGCGGTGGCGCCGCCATAATTAGACCCCACCGGTAGAAAGCAACGATAAGCAGTTGCCCACAGCGTCTTCGCTGTATTGCGACAGTATGTTCATTGATTTTTGGTGAATTGCGAAATGGCAATAATAATGAAACTGTTCGACTGGATCATGTCACGGGTACGGAACTTTGAACTGGAGGTTTAGCGAAACCGGACGTCTTTACATTAGTTATTGCGAATTCGTTATTCATCCAGTTCAATAAATGGTGCAGCTGGCTGCAGTAATAAAATCTTAAACATAACAAAATCATCAATCTGACGACATGGACATAATACAACCGATCGGAGCGGAACGCGATCTTTTTCACGATGGTTCCTGTGTTGGGCCAGAAACAAGACTTTCTGTGCTCTATGTGGCACTAAATGTAGCCATTACCTTTAAGTACTTCATAATGCACTCCTCGAAGATGTGCTTTCCTACGTGCGTATCGACTGCAGAAAGTGGATCGTCGAGCAGGTAGATATCCGCTCGCCGGTAAACAGCTCTCGCCAAGCTGACACGTGCTCGTTGGCCACCGCTCAAGCTGATGCCCCGCTCTCCGACGATCGTCTGGTCGCCGAACGGCAGCAGTCGGAAGTCCCGTTCCAGTGCGCAAACCTTCACCACCTCCCGGTAACGCTTCTCCTGGTAGTCCTCCGTGAAGACGATGTTATTTTTTACGGTCCCCTCGAACAGCCAAGGCTCCTGCGGGGCGTAGCTAATGTTGCCATTGATTTCCAATCGCCCGTCGTCCAGCTCCAGTTCGCCGAGGATGACCTGCAGCATGGTGGATTTTCCACATCCTACCGAACCAACTATTACGCATGGTTTCGCTTTCTCTACTGTCAGCGTTACATTTTGTATTCCGTTTCCTACAGAAATGCGAAAGCAAATATTTTAGCAGACACAATCGAAATTGCAAACGGCAAGCAATTCCTTTCAATTCCACCAACTAAAACGATGCTGCCTGAGAAATAAACGTTAGCTTGAACCGCTGTTGAGTGATGTTCGCAACTGGATATTGGAAGTATTCGCTTACCTATGACTTCGTCGTCGGGTGCACAATCCGGTACATTCTTCTCCCATACGGCCGTGCCACTCTGCATGAAAATACCTTGGCGCGCGATGGCCTTTCGGTTAATGAAGCGCCTGCTTTTCGGTTCTCCTTTAGCGCTGCTTTCGGGCTGTACCCGCGGGGCTGCTTTCGAACCCTTCTCAATCCCGTTCCCATTTGCTAGCAGCCCTCGACCACTCTCCTCTAGAGTCGTTTTGTGAACGTTTGTCCCATCCGGAGAGGCGGCGGAGGACAAGGCCGGTTTGAACTTTCTCTCGTCCAGCTGCAGGAAGTCCTGGATGCGCCTTATCGACACCAGTCCCTCGTGGACGGATGTGAGTGCTAGCGGCCAAAAATGTAGCATCGAGCTGTACAGCCAGTTGAAGTAGGACGTCACTATGAACACCTTCTTGGCGGTGAACACGTTTCCGTGCAGGACGTACGCGACTAGGCTGAGAAAGATCGCCACCCGGGAAACGAGATTGAAAGATAGCAGGCCGGCGCGTATGAATAGCGTGCCACGTATGCCGTTCACCTCCTTCCGCCGGATGCGGTCCACCATTCGGCTGAAGCTATCCTCCCAGGCGTACATCTTAATCACCTGGATGCCTTGTATGATCTCATTCATAAACTGTATGCGCCGATCCGTTCGATTCGCCGTCTTAAGTCGATACAGTGCCGCCCTCTTTCCGAGCCATGCTGCGTGTAAGCGAAAGCGAAGAAGATTAGAATGAAGTGTGCAAGTAAGGATAGCACTTTAGGGTTTTATAGGTGCGATAAAAAGAGATGAGTTTTGGATCTAAGAATTAAAGGTTTACAGCTTGTAAAATTGATTTAAATCGATTTTTCCATGACGGCGGAAAGTTACCATTAGGGCAATGCTGTCGTGGGCAAGGATTATAAAGCGGGTTGAAAATCTATCACTGGGTATTTTTGTTTGAATATGTGGACTCCTTTATTTCGTAATAATGAAGTAAAAAAATTACATCCTATCGTATTGCATAGACTTCAATCCAAGAAATGTCACAAATTTTCAAAGGCACCTTGAATTAACGACGGAAGGACGATTAAATCAAATCATCGAAGTTCTGCAACATTCATTGTTATCTCAATCGATGCTTAACATGTTGCTGTTACGTTACCAAGGAAATTAGGTCAAAAAACACAAATTTACAAGAACCACAAACCATCACATCTCAAAACGCTCACTTATTTGGACCGGCACACTTGGCCCTAATTCTGAAACATGAACTATGCGAAAAATCGACAATATTTTCCACATCCAATGTCAGACCGCTGTGCTTCGTGTTTTAGACCCACTGCTTTTCTTATTGGTTTTGTTTTCTTTAGTATTTGTTTTTTTACTGCGCCCACAAATACGAAACAAAAATGTTACAACGCCGCTCTTCCCATCAACCCGATTCGTTAGTTTCGACCGCGGAGCAGTTTGGTCGTCCGCTAATTTATGACTTGGCAGCGTGGGATTCTCAATGTCGCACCCGCCTCGTGTCTACATATTCTTCCATCGTCGTGTCACATTGTCTGTGTCAGTTGTCTGTTTCCGGTTTCGGTGAGCGGTAAGACGGCGGCCAAACATCCTTGAGCATTCTGCAAGGGAGTAAAACGAATCGCGTGTCTGGTACACTTTAACGGCACGTTCCACTGCGGAAAACGGCTCAGAGTGTACGTTTCTGGTAGGTACTTGGGGCGAAGCTTCTTACCGTTCGTACCAGGGAGGACTCAATGGAAAATCTTTTTAAGGTACTCTGTGGCATTTTTTTTACACCTATACCATGATGTACGGCCGCTCTTCGTACGGATTTGGTGTTTTTTTTTTATTATAGCACCATTTAGATATTTATATGAGCCACGATGATTTGTTATAAGGCCAAAGGTATGTACTATTAGACAAAACCAAAAAAATAGTTGAGCAGTAAGAGGAGGCTTCAAGTCCTTTTCCAATACATTTATTCCGATAAATGTATTGGGGTTATTGTCGTCTTTGGCGACGAAAAATGTTGTTATTTTTATAAGGTTCGTCAAGGCTAAACAGACAGGGTCTCAAATAGAAAATGATGATTGGTGCTAGGGAAGACCGTGCGCCAAAAAAAAGTTCCATTCCTACAAGATTATTTTCGTTCGTATGAAATAGTGTTTTTCACTTTTCCGGCCCAATTATCCTCCAAGCAATCATCAGAAATGCAGTTACCTTGCAGTGGAATGAAGCTTAGCAAAAATGCGATACCAAACAGTCCCGAAACACCGATCTGCATGTAGATAAAGTAGCCGAGGACGAGCAGCTCAATCAGCCCTTTCCAGACGTCATGCACGAATCCGGTCGCGGTGTCGAATTTGGCCACATCGTTCGACATCAGATTGATCACCAGCCCCGTCATGCCATCCGTTCCGGCTGCTTTCGTAATACGCAGAGCCTATCAGGCCGCGAAAGACAGTATAAGAGGAAAAAGAAAAACACAGACACACATTTGAATATTTGTTCACACATTTTCCCACGCTGCGCAGCATAGTTTGCAGGGAACATAAATTGCTTTTCGATGTTTTGTTCCTCACTCCTGGCGTTCGGAGCCCGGAAATGCATCCCTAATAATCGCTAAGGAGCTTCGAATGGACACACGGGCGGGCGAACTATGTGGGTGGCTACGATTCCAACGACCTACGGTGGCTACAGCATTTTATTGCGGAAATTGTTGCATAATTGATTAAATTGTGCATGTTTAAAGCTGGCTACATTCCCAACATCCCGACGCCAACCGGTCGCCAATTTATCGCTAGCCATTTTTGCGCGGCTGTTTCTGCATGTTTTTTTTTGTATCTTCTCTCCTTTTCGTCGCCGATTTCCTCCCAAACCGCCGCCCTTCCCACCCCCTCACCCCTTCCTTACCTTTTTGTACAGCAACGAGCAGCATGCAACGCGAATCTTCATGCCTATCTGGAAAATGTAGAGGATGAAGTGATGGAAGATTGCCACAGGCACGAAGGAGCACAGGATAATGCCGGTGGCATAGTAATAGGCTTCCGCTTTGCTGATGTCTCGCTGTTCCGGTGCAAAATAGGACACCAATCCACCGAGGCATTGTGGCTGTAGTATCCTGTGGAAACACGTTTGATGTCCATGGGCACGGACGGAGCGTAATTAGCATAGAACCGTTTCTGGATAGCGAAGGTGCGTTAGAACGCGCACTGCTACGCTAACTCTATTCCCACCTGGCCAGCAAATCCACAATTGTATACATCGATCCATAGCCCAGAATAGAACGCCAGTAGATCCTACAAATGACGCGGAGGAAACTCGGATTATCAGACAGCTTCTGTTCCGCCCTCCATTGACTTTCGAACTGATAGGACAGCTGGGCGCTCTGGTGTTCGGAAAGGGGTTCGTAGATATCGGTCTCGTCGATTGAGCGCTTTAGCCCTGTTAGGAACAGATTTTTCAACCACCAGAAAGTGTACCACGATATTCGTCCCGTCTTTGTGACAGGGTTCACCTCACGCCGGAGATCGTGTATTTTTTGGTCCTGATCATACTCGGCGGGATTCATCTCAACACGCGGGAGCAAATTCACTTATTACTTGGGATCCGCAGAACACACCAACAAAAAAAAAACTCACCACACTTCAACACTTATCTCTTTGTCACACGATCGTTAGATTGCTTTATCAGGGGCGCTGTAATAGAAGATGTTTCCAGAATCTGAACGTGGAGAATACAGCTTCGGATGAGACAAATCATTCTGCAGTTCAATTCATTCGAAGAAACTTAAATAAGGTTCTGTGTTTTTATTCGTTTGTTTCAATTTCACTGCGTGCCATTAGCCCTTGTAAAGACAAATTGTTCTGATCAATTCCCAGTAGTATGAAAATATTTCAGGAACGTTGAAAGCTCAAATTAGCATTGGAAAACTGCGCAAAAAATGTTCACTGGTTGATGGTGGCTAAATCAACATCCGATTTGGAACATAGATCAGTAAAATTGGTTCAAAACGATCTTTCGAAACGTACTAGAAAACACACTCGCGCGTTACTCCTCCGACAGAGCGTGATCGTGTTGCCTCGTTGAACCGCAAGGCAAGAGTCTGCGTTTACTATAAGATTAACCGAATCTTCACTCTTATCACCAGTATTATCACTTCAACCTCTTGACAGCACTGTTAGTGTACAATACTAAGCGTGAATAATGGGTTATTGTCTAACATGAACGGTGTAGTAATTCATTCAAGAATGAGCATGCATTTCAATGCATTTCGAGTTGAATGACTTGTCTGACAATCGTTCGCCTCAGCGCATAAAGTACCGCAAGGAAAAGCTTTTCCATATTTATATATTATATAAAACACTGCCACGTGCACCTTAAAGCGTTTAGAGGCGCTTTTCTTTATTAAAAAACGAAATTATTCTAAAACATATTTCACGAGTTCCCTATCGACAAAATGCAAACAGTATTTCCCAAAGTCTTTGCGAGGACACACAAACCACTACTGCTGGTGCGATTTCTGTTTGCCGATTCCCGCATGTTCACTCTCGCGGCGGAGCTACATTATTACACAGCACGCCACCGGGTAGTGGGTCGCCGGGCACGCGCTTGTTGGCGATGACGACCACGACGTCAACAATGTTTGAATTCATCTCACCGCACCAATTGAGATGGGCGCAGAAGCGGAGAGCGTGCCGCAAAACTCGTGCGCGCGGCATCAAAACAAAGACTCATGGTCAATCGCGTCAATCGTTCCATTTTCCTCGCCGGCGAAAGCCCGACCGCGTGCACAAGACCCGCGGTCGCGCGTTGCCCTCGATTAATCACTCATCATGGCGCCCTCATCCACGAGGCGATGACACCATCGTCATTCTTAACCCGCGACGAATACGCTTCAATTGATTTGTGTCAATCTACGAGGTCAAATACTGTTGGATGGCTGCCACAACAGATAAATTGAACGAAATTAATAGTCCACCAAACGACGCATTTCTTTGCACCATATGCCATACTATGCCTCGGTTTTATTGAGGTACACTGATGCCAGAACTGCCAACGCAAACAACGCGCGAAAACCTTCTCAAAACACTGCTCGGCACATGCGTGCACCTCGCACAGACTTGCCCGCACAAACTAGCGTGTTGTGTTCGCATCCGTTTATTCTTCACTGTAATCGCACTCCCCGGGCTCAGCTCTACTCGCTCCGTAGCGCCATTGAATACTCTCGGAGAATGCAACATATGCTGTTGGCACTGATGAGCATTTCTGGTCCTGCCGACAATCTGGTATCTGGCCAAAACATTGTACGTACTGCTGTTACTTGCATCAATTAGGCAACCGATCGTTGTCGTGAGGTGTCGTTGTTGCATGATCAATGAGTGAGACCTGCAATGTCCATGGGTGGGGGTGTAGTGGTTTAATCCGGTTTGTTGTTAGAAGGGAAGTTCGAAGCATTTTTCTCTTCACTCTTCAGCAAAAATACGTCCTACATTCAAACCAACCGTTCCAGCTGCTGGGGCCATCGTCCTTTTATTTCGCCATTTCGTCCAACACGCTCCTTAACAGCAGGTCTCAGAGGAATGTAACAATTATCTCACGACCTTTCCACCTGACACTCAATATCTTATGCTCGGCCTGCTTCAGATACATAGAATACCGGGCATGATGTTACAGTTGTTACTGCTCCGTGGGAAGTGCAAACGAATCTCTCCCTCACTCTACGGACGAATGTGTAACGTAAAATACGAAATTAGCATCTTGATGAACGACTAGATCTTGCTTACACCTGACCTCGCGTTCGTTTTATGAGGTCACTTGTAGCATTGCGTTTGGATTCTATTGTAGTTGGATGGAACAAATGCAACGGTCGACTGTTGGCCGAAAAGTGTTGCCGGTCCAGTGATATGTTCCACGTATCAAACAAATAATTAATGCTACATGTTGTATGTGTGTGTATCTGTTTATTCTTGTGCCATAAAACGCAATATATGAACAACTCAATAGCTGTAACAACTAGATAAATGTCAATCGATATTTTAACTTTCATTCGATCTTTTGGTTTTTCTTCGCTTTATTATCATGGACCAGTTTTCGGTTCGATTGAATGTTTCATCGAGATGAGTGGCGATCGGCATTCACTAAGTTTAATGGACATGAATGAAAGTCGCTTCAGGATACGGAACAGCAAATATACCGTATGCCGTACGTATCAAAATACACTGTTGAATACAAAACCGTGTTCCATCACGTTAAGTAACAGTCATGAAGTAAACTTAAATCAATTCATTATTTAAGTATATCTGTGCAATGTTGTATCAGAACCTAAATTGCTGCTTTTTATTCGAACAAGATTTCTTCTCTCCTGCATTTTTTGTTATCTGTGCTAGTATCTGGTTTGTGGATGCGGCTTCTAGTGGCTAAGAGATAATATCTTGCAATGATACTACTCCTTCTTAAACTTACTTGCACTTGTATACGACATTTATTTTGTGTAAAAAAGTCTCTCACTTCTACCATTCACTGGCCTCAGAAAAACTAATCTCAATATAAATGATCTCTAAGTATGGCTTAGAGCCTCAGCCCAGTACACCAACTGGTTCGTTTCATGTTAATCCGAGTGTTAATGCGTCTGTTTGCCTTGCACTTGATTTTCTAAAGCTCTCTTCAGCCGTGCGCATTAGCATTGCAGCTGTGGCGACACCTGTTTGATCGACGAGCCGACGCAAATACCCGATCGGACCGTGCAATAACTCATGAGGATGTCCAAACTCTACGACGCGCCCTGCATCCATCACCAGCACTCGATCGCTGTCCATGACCGTGTGTAATCGATGCGCAATCGTTAATACAGTGCAGTGGGCGAACTTCGTCCGAATCGTAGTTTGGATCAGCTTATCCGTCCTGCAATTAGAAAATAGCAGTAATGGCATAAAGCATAATCGGTCATGAATTGACAAATAGAGTTGGCTTCTTTGGTCCATCCTAGATTTTACTTACTCTGGATCTACATTCGCAGTGGCTTCATCTAAGACCAGTATTTTATTATTCCGTAAAATGGCTCGAGCGAGACAAACTAGCTGGCGCTGTCCCATGCTGAAATTACTTCCACCGTCGGACATACGACATTCCAATCCGCCGGCCAGCGATGAAACGGCTTCTTTCAGCTCGACCTGGTCTAACGCGCTCCACAGTTCATCGTCCTTCAGTTGATCGAAGGGATCCAAATTGGTACGCAGGGTGCCCGAAAACAGAATGGGATCTTGCGGTATAATCGATATTTTGCTACGCAAATCTCGCAATCCCAGCGTTGTCGTGTCGATATCGTCGATCTCGATGTTGCCGTCGAACGGCGCCAACCGAAACAGCGCCTGTATAAGTGAGGACTTACCAGCCCCGGTGCGACCGACAATCCCAACCTTCTCATTGGGTCGTATGGCGAAGTTGAGATCCTTCAACACTCGCTCGCCATCCTCCGAGTACCGCAGATCGACGTTGGTGAAGCGAATCGCACCGTGTTCTGGCCAGTTGCGCTGAGGACGATGTTTCGGCGCGGTTTCTAACGGTGGTTCTGACGGAAGATTGGTATACTCGTTCACGCGCTCCACGGAGACCATCTGATTTTCGAGCTCCGCGGATTGCCGCATTCCCCATTGGCACATACCTACGAGACTGATCGTTTTTGTGATGGCTAACCCGACGCTGCCGCCGAGAATATGCTGACCACCTACAAGGAAGCTCAGCGTCACAATACCGATGTACAATACGCACACCAGATCCAGCCAAAGGGCGAAGGCGCGTGTTGTCGAGATGAATATGTACCATGAGGAGGAGTTCACGTCGAGGAATTCGTTAAACTCGCGCTTCAGCACCGACTGCGCCCCGAATGCACGGATCGTTGAGAGGCCCTGCAGAGTAGCGTTGGTGTGCGAGAAGAGGGGCGAACGATTGACGGACTCGATGCGTTTCACCACGCGTGAGGTGTTCAGATAGATATGCCGAATGTAGTACATCAAAATGGCTACGACGGCAGTAGGTAGCAGGAACCAATAGTTGACGATTGATACCACTGCCACTACGGCGATCATTTCCAAAAAAAACTTTGAAGATAAAAGATAAATTTGGGTGAAAAAATAGTCAAATGATACAAGATACTATTTATGCTACTGTTGTTAATTACTTACCACTATACAATCCAGCAAAGCCATCGGTAATGAGGAATCAATCGCTCCAATATCCTTCGAAAATCGATTCAATATCCTCCCGGAAGGGTTGGTGTTGAAAAAATGCATGGTCGCACGGGTTAACCCGCGAAACAAGCGATCGTGCAAGTTCATCGAAATTCGTAGGCAGATGTAAAAAAACGAGAAGGACCGTTGCACCACCAACACGACTAGTAGTATGATCAACCCACTGTAGATCCAGATGTACTGTTGCCGCTCGATGAAGTTAGTCACGTCCGTTTGTTCCCGCAGTAAGATGCGCACATCCTTAGAGCTCAGTATCGTGTGATTATCGTTCAGATCGAAGACCGGCGGAATGCCAGCAACTCGTTCCTCCCAGTTGACCCATTCCGCCACGAAAATGTCCACCCCACTGACCACGATCTCCGAGAGTAGCATCAACGTACTAAGCCAGAATATCCACCCACAACTCTTTACAGCACCTATATAGGATTTATACACGGAAAAACCGACGCTCCCAGTACCACCTTGAGATTCTTTTTGCTCTTCTTGTTTTTCCTGCTCAAGTAGATCCACCATTAGATCAACGTCTCGGTTTTGCGACCCAGTCGACGATCCACTAATACGTCTTGGGCGGAGATTTTTTAACTCTTTCTCCAGGGGACTATCCGAAGGAGACTCATCGGGTGTTAGTGCCATGATGGATTCGATGTTAGTCTTTTTCAATTCTCGATAGCTTCCGATGGCTTCTACGCGGCCACCATTCATCAGAACAATCTGCTGCACGTCCTTGAGGTACTGTAGCTGGTGCGTTACTAGCACGCATACACGATTAGCAAGAAACTCCCCAACACACAGTTCGTAGATGTGCTTTCCCACATGCGTGTCCACCGCGGACAATGGGTCGTCAAGTAGATAGATGTCGGCTTTTCGGTAGACTGCCCGTGCGAGATTAACTCGTGCCTTCTGTCCACCACTCAAGCTTATGCCCCGCTCACCGATTATCGTTTGATCGCCGTGTGGAAACATTTGGAAATCTTTCTCTAGAGCACATACTCGCACTACCTGAAGGTAGCGTCGTTCATTATATTCCTCCGTGAAAAGAATATTGTTTCGTACGCTGCCCTCGTACAACCACGGCTCCTGGGCGGCATAGCTAACGGTACCGCGAATTTCTACACTCCCTTCATCCAGCTCCAGTTCTCCCAGTAGTACCTGTAACAGGGTGGTTTTGCCGGAACCAACAGGACCAATAAGCACGCACAGCTTTCCCTGTTCGACAGTCATGCTCATGGATTCGATCCCGGCGTTAGTGGCATCGGCGTCCTGTTCATTTTCTCCACCGTTTGCAGCAGCCACCGAGGGACACATCCATCGAGCCGTGGCGTTATCCAACACAACCCCCTTCCGTTCGCCATCTAAAATTCGTGTCAGTCGCTTCGGAAGGAGCGGCTCCTGATCAACATCTTCGTCCTTAGTAAATGTCTTTCCACCGTTTTGTTGAGTCTTCTGCTTGCCTTTGGCGCTCTCTGTCACACACGATGTATCGCAGCCTTCCGTTTCGGGTTTTTGTTTCTCCCTCTTATGACGCTCCTCCAGTACCATATCATTTGGGTGCTTGCCTTCGGGTGTCAGCAGAAAATCGCGTATTCGTTTCAGTGAGATGTACCCTTCGGCGCAGAAAGTGATAGCCATAGGCCAGAAATGTACCATCGAATCGTTAAGTATACTGTAGAATGAAGTCACAATGAACACCTTTTTGGCAGTGATAACGTTCTCGGTGACCGTGTAAGACAGCAAGCTGATGAAGATAGACACGCGTGACACGGTAAAGAAGGATATCAGTGTTGCTCGTACATATGCACCACCACGAATAGCCTGGATTTCCTTCCGTCGGATCCTTTCGATCATTTTCGCAAACGAACTCTCCCAGGTGTACATCTTGATCACCTGTATACCCTGTATGATTTCGTTCATAAACCGAACGCGTAGGTCTGTCCGTTTGGCGGCTTTCATGCGGTAGGTGGCCGTCTTCTTGCCAACCCAAGCCTGCAGTGGAATGAAGCTCATCAGAAACGCCATACCAAGTAGGCCGGAAAAGCCGATCTGGAGGTAGATGAAGTATCCGAGAAGAATCGCTTCCATGGGACCCTTCCAGAGATCGTGTACGAAGGAGAGAGCTATGTCAAACCTTCCCACGTCGTTCGAAAGTAAATTGATAATCTTTCCATTAAGACCATCCCCAGCGGTGGTTGATTTAGAAAGTTTAAGTATCTATAATGGGGAAAAGAAAAGTAAGTCGCTGGACAAATATTGTACGAATGCCTAAGTCTTTGGATATCTGGCATATATTACCTTGTTGTAAATTAAGCACGATGCCCCTATTCGAAACTTCATTCCTAGTTGAAATATGTAGAAGATGAAGGGATGGAACGATATGACTGACAACAACGAGCACGCGATAACACCGCCCGCATACAGATACGCATCTCGCTCGCTGATTGTAGCTTGGTTCGGCGTAAAGTAAGACACCAGCTCTCCTAGTAGCAATGGCTGCGCAACCCGATTCGCCGTTTCAAAGGCCGAAAATACCAGACCCCAAAAGAGTGTCTTCGGACCAAAGGCTCTCCAGTATACTCGGGCAAAGCTTGCTTTGTCCGCCCCACGCTGAACCTCTTCCGACCACAGACGTTCAAATGTTTCTGCCAACCCGTGGCTGCTGTGCTCCGGCAGTGTGGCGTAAAGCGTTTCTTCCGTGATCTCTTTCCGCTGCCCGGCACGGAACATGTCACGAAGCCACCAGAAGGTACGCCTTGAAAGGAATGATGCATTTTGAACGGGGTTGATCTGCTTGCCAGAGTTAAATGCATTTTCGCGGTTCATTCTCGTTGAAACGCGTCAGGTCGCCCGATTTGATTGTAGCCTGTTCAAGTAGCAACAGCTACTTGTCATCTATCGCACGCGTACTCCCACACGAGGGGCTGTGTGTAACGTTCAACGACTTGTCACTCTCTTTAGCACGTTTCACGCTTTGTCCGATCTTGACCTCAATCCGTCTTTATCCGACACCGCCTTCGTCTTCCGCGATCTACAAGAAGGGAAATAAAAAGAGAAGAAATAGTACAGCTTTGCAGTAAATTCAAATCCGAGTAACAACCTATCTATTCGTGGCCTTTAGGTACGAGTTTCTATGTCATAATTATACGTGTCGATCGCTAATACCATATTGCCAGTTGGTTAATCACCGGTCGGTTCTGCCGGTTAAGGGAACGATTGTCGGTATCAGCATTACGATGCAGTGTTGCAAACAAGTTTGTTTTAGGAAGTTCCGCAGTTTCAAACATATTAATTGACCTCATCAGAACATTATTGTTTGTGATGTGATCGTGTGGTTCGATATTGACCATCAACATGATCCAACAACTGTTTGATCCAATTTTTGTTAAACCTGCAAGTTTAGTGTTGGCATTACAAAACAAGTGTAAAAACATGGAAAGGAATGTTTCTGCGTAGACTACAGACATGAACAGAAATACAGAGTGCCACTGATCCCGTTCGAAAAATGCAAAATTATGCATGTACGAATGCTACAAATTAAATTTGTTCCTGCAATACATTGTTAGAGACTCTTGATCGAAACATGCCAACCTCTTTTTCGATTTTGGGACCACGTACGTAGTTGATCAACCATGTTGCCTTGAACTCATGAACTGACCGATGAGTATCTTTACTTACATTAACAAAATTACATTCCATTCAAACCATTTGATTTCTCGTCTATATTGTTGCGATTCGCTTTAATCAAGAGAGGCCAAAAATACGGTGGTCTGCCGAAACCAATCATTCCGCTCCACTGACTTCGTACCTCTTGATCATTACCGTCATGGTACAAAGAGAAGCATAATGTCGGTCACAACACGGGAGAGAGTGTACGGGAACCGGTTTTTCCAGTGTATATAGCGATCGTAGCGGTGTTAGGTGGAGCCATAGTGCCATTTTGCTGCCTGCGGATGGTCCGAACAAATGCTCAACGAATACGATTGTTTCGCAGGGCTCATCCAGCATAAAAATGGCGCATCCTCCCTTGGAAATAGGTGAGTGAAACCGGAATTTTCATTCACTGCAGTAGGTTCTCCGTTTGCTTTCTAACGGGTTTATTTGTTGTCTTTCGTACTTAAGTACGAATCGGCTGTCTATATTGAGTCTAGCCCTTCTGCGTCGCAATGCTAGCCGCTGCAGTGGTGCCATTTAAAATGATGCGTACCAATCACCCGACGATTCGCCCCAAAATCAGAAACATGCCGGCAAACAACTTCCCAATACTTACGTACGCTAAAAATAGCTGGCTTCTTCGAATACGTCTGATTTCGTTGTTCGTGACTCCCCGGCCCCGATGGCAGTGGGCTCTTGGCAGACGCCAATCGTTTAGGGATTCGGGTTTAAAAGGTTGCTGAATCAATATTTGCACCTAGCAATTCCAGTTCCAGCATATCAATCAAGCACCATCCCTAGTATGGCATGCATCCTGAATACTCGTGGCTTTCACAATATTCCGATTGTTTGTGCCCTGCTCTAATCAGTACTTTCCGTCAGGGACGCACTATCAGTACAATACATTTGTTTTACGTCACAAAAACGTGAATAGCTCGTGTAAGCTCGATAACTTTAACCGGAATGCGCTGACTGCGAATCAGCATTCACAATGAACGTACACTCTCGATGGCATCAACGTTTATGTTGTACGCACTAGCTTTAGTATGCTGCTTTCTTTGTTTGATCGACTGTACACTGCGTTTGTTTGATATTTCACCCATCTTCGTTCACGCACACGCACAATCGCTACTAGTCGCCCGTAGGCAGAGGCACAGTGAGAATAAAGCGATGCGGAATATGCTCTCGCGCAGCCTTGTCAAACGTTGATACGTTGCATTTGTAGCAAAATCAAATCTTCGCGTTAACGCCACTTCCCCACATCGCCTTCGCATACCTTCAACGATGTCGGCTGCTGCGACCGTTGCTGACTTATGAATTGCCAGACCGTCGGCCGAAACCAGCCTTGAAAGAACCGTCCACCGAACAGACCACACGGGAAGACAGAAAAAGACTGACTGCGGCAAAAATGCACACGTTCAGCCACCGAAACAGCTGTCATTGACAGTACCGCTTTCTCTCTTCAATCTCTTTCGAACAAATTCTCTCTTTTTGCCGCTTATCGCAAAGCCGCTCTTTCATGCTCTATTATGCTGTGCTTGAAATGCATTCTGTTATACGCGTCGGTGTTAGACAGGTGGAATTCATATTTCTACCAACGCCCAACGAAGATGTTTGGATTTTTGGCACTTTTTAAAGCACTTACCGATGTAGGCAGGTCTTGCTCCGTCGTTCAAGCACCGTGTATCACTGACGCTCTTGGTCAACTATCACTCTTCTATAATATCACGAGGGCCAATGTATTGTTCCAGATTATCTTTCCTTTTTCGGTGCCAGTGGGTCTCTGACTGATAAGCAGTGCTGTCATGTTGATTTGCCACCATTGCTCCAAACGCACGCGCAGGGCTGGGAGACAAGCCCTATTTCATCATGTTCAGTAATGTTTAACTCGGCATAACATCTGCGTTCTTCCAACTAAGCTATATTCCAACATTGTGAAATCCTAAACGACCGCCTTCTCCAATTCGATGGCAATTAATGTTCAATTGTCATGCGTCTTTTCTTCCCCCAGGGCACGTTGGCGCGAAAATCGTACAATTTTCAACACACCGAATCCGCGGCTGATGAACGTATCACTATTGCGGGACAACAAGCTACTTCATGGCCAGGAACGACGCGGTTCACGCATGTCAGTACGACTTCCTTCGCGCCAGCCTAGCATGGCTTCTCTGCGACCGCATTCGCCAAATGCATCGATAGGTAAGCTAGGTCTGTATGTGGGAATCCGGTTCCGATGTCCCTTCCATTATCAATAACTCTGCTTCGTCGTAGTTGAGTTACCTGTTCTTCGTTCTTGGTTCACCGATTGTCCGTAGTTGAAGCTGCCTCTTTTTCTATTGTCGTATCTTCATCTGTATCTCCCTTACACTATCTGTTTCTGTTCGTCTACAATTTGGACTCTGTGTTTCTTCACCTGTCACTTTAATCGGATAAATCGGCTGTTTTTGAAACATAGCGTCTTTGATGTTCTTTAAGTTTTATTGATGTGCGTAATACTTTTTTTTATCCTTGTCCTGTCTTACCGTGTCGTGAACATCTTACTGGTGAATTTGAAAACTGGTTCGCGGTCACTAAGACAGGGAAAGAGATAAGTGAACAAATCAAAAATAATGTTGCTAACATTTTTGATTTGCTGCAAAAAGATTTTCTTCAACACTATGTAGGAGAAAAAAAATGTGTATCAAAAATATGAGCTCCTATCGTCCATCGTACATTTTCAGATTAGTTTGCATAATGGTCACTTCCTGGTCAAAATATACTGTATATCAGACTATTTATCATGTCTTAACAAAAAGGAACAGGACATGTTTCAATATGATGCAGAAATAAGATATCGGACAGTAGAGCGCAGTCAGATTGTGTTCACGGCTTGATAAGGACGGCCAGTACGTCTATTACTACCAATATACCAACAAATGCTCGACTCCGCGAGGGCTACATCCTGAAATGTATAACTCGGACGAAAATGAAATTTCGTGGACGATCTTTGATTCCGTTATCTTGGTGAGCTTACTTCCCCTGTTGAAATTGAAGTCCCTACTCTGTTTTTCACAAAACATTGACTAAAATATCACCTACGTTGTATTGTTCTATGGAATACTAGCAAAGGTGCAGCGTTCCTGAAGAAATAGTGAAAAAATGCCCAGTTTTGTTATTGCCTCAGTCATAACACCACCATGAGCCAAAGTGCTGACATACAGCTGGTTTTGTTTTTGTCTGATAAAAATGTTTCGCCCTATACTCAAGAACCATTTTCACAATTTTTCTTTGCTAGGCTTTCAAACAATAGGTTTTATGGTTAAGTGCTATGTTTGTTCCATTTCTAAGGCGGTTTACGCGTAGTGTGTGTTTTGTTAGTGTTTCTTTCTAGGTGTTTACCATAGTACAAATCAACTCCCAAATATGCCACTGGCCGTTGCAATATGGCATAGTTTAGCACAATTGAAGCATCTGTTGTTAGCTCTGCATTGAATAGTGTGTTAGTATTATTATCTTTGTTTTGGTCCTGTTTTTAGTTACGATATTCTTACGCACACGATCCTTTTATGTGTGTGTGTGTGGGATAGATCAAAGTTAGATCATAACGACTCATACATAGTTCCAAAGCAGTAGGGAAGCATAGCGCTTCGCTCGCATAGGTTTAGAACTATTTTAACGAACCATTGAAAGCCTTTCACACCTTTAATTGGCTAGAAAACACATAGCTCTAAAACGATTCATTCAAATAATATACTTACATATGTACTTACTTTGGTGTTGTGGGGCTACAACCGCTGAGCGGTCTTGGCCTGTTGTAGTTCCAACCGAAACCGCTCGTGGTCGCGCGCCAACGACGCCGAGGTCGCCGTACAGCTCATGCAGAAAATATAAAAGATATCAACAACCCGATAAGCAATAAAATCATTTATTATCACTGAGCAGAGCATATTGCCTTCCAAGCAAAACGAGACATCACCCACACATATGGCATAACTTAACATAACAACAAGTGATTGGTTAGTGGTTAGCTAACAGTTTCACTGATGTTTTACCTTTTGGATTGATGTTTGCATAAGTTTATTCGTTAGATTTGTACTATTCAATTATTCTTGTATGTTGTGTTCTTACAGCCGATCTATTCTTCTTTACAAACATAGGTTCTGGTCCTGCTCCTCAATCAATGCTCCCTATTTGTTTTCTCTTTCTCTTTATTTTCCTTTCTTTCTCTCTTTTCCTGCTTCTCTCCGGGGTTTCTCTTCTATTCTCTTTTCTTTCGAATCTATGCAGGCAGTCTGTATCCGCTACATGAAGTGGAAATATAAGCAATGTAGAAGAACTAGAGTGTACAGAACCCAGCCGAATATGATCATTTAAATTTTTTTTGAAAAAATGCAACAAAACACTCCTTCCCCTCGTCAAACTTTTCACAGAAACACAGTCACACGCTAAAAAGACATCACGTGCAGATCAGACAGCAGCGGCACCGGGCAATGTTCAGGAAGTGGAACAATAAGTGATGGGTTCGATAATTTTCTACGCACATAATTTCTAACGAATGCACTACATATGTAGAAATGGGAACGCCATACCATCGACCCAAAATCGACCGTACTGAAAAATAGTGTCCCCTTTTTGCGGAGGGGGTTTCGGTGTTGACTTTTCAATGCCCATGCATTCCAACATCATTCGTCCTTTTGTCATCCATACTGTGCGCGTTTTTGAGCATACGAACCAGCTTTACTCCACGTATAGTACGTATTTTTGGCTTTTAATGTACACACCTAATGTTACCAAAGTAAATAGTTAAAGTATGTATTATAGCAATTCTTCTTTTTTTTTCTTCTACCGCCCTGCCCCTTTTTCAGTCGTATAGTTCCTTATTTTATACCACTTACAGTGTATAGTTGCAGCTGACGTGAGCTAAATTTTACGGTTTTTTTAATCTGCGTTTGGAAATCAAAGATCTTTTAAAATATCTTCTCGTAATGCGGAAAACGTCCATCTTGATTCTTTTGAATGAATTACACACACTCTTATTTACTTCCGATATTGCTTATTCCAACAAGTAACAATCATTTTCCCCGACGTTATCATTCTCGTTGAGCTATGTGTTTTTTAAGTATTACTATCTTAATATGATTGGCAACGTTTTATCGTTTATTGAAAAGAGTTTTAATATAGAACCGTGTGTGAAATGTCTGCTTTATGCCTATAACATGTATGCATGTAAGTATGCAACTCGAAATTCAATTGTTTTATTTTTTGTTTCCCTTTATTCGTTGTGGTTGGACGAGAAGTTTAAAATGATCCGCATCGAGAATGATGATAGGTTTCCATACATATTCCACACGTACACTGTATTCATATCCACCGCAAATGCGTAAATGTTTCAGCGTAAATTCGTATTTCATGGTTCTATTATTTAGATAAAACTAAATATAAAGGTGTTCTTATACAAATATAAAAACGGATGTATCAAAATATTAATTTCTCATTTCTCTGTGAAATCGGTAATTATCAACCATCAGGCTCCCGACGTGGATCGCGTGGAAGTAGCAACGCATCGGCCACTTCAACCAAGTCCAACCGTAGCGCAAACCACCACCCGAAGGATAACGGTACGGCGCATCCGAACGAGAGTGTAACCGTCGAGATAGCCGAGATCAAGTCATAAATCAACTCTTGCTCGGTTAAACTTCGAATGCGTAATTGGAAAAAATAATATCAAAAATTAAGTTTTACGTTGTTCACACATTCGCATTGTGATGCACAAAGAAACAGTAATGGTATGCCTCCGCATAATGGCAGTGAGTCGTTTGTGTATATTTAGCGTACGTTCGTACGATCAAACTTCCGGCTTCCGGCAACTCACCATCCTAGGGACCATTTAACGAAGAATGCGAGTTTCACGAACCCGAATCCTCAATATTACCGCACAGTACACGATAAGTTTAGCAATAAATAAAAGAGAAGCACAGAGCCAACCAATGCACACCAAGAGGAAGAAAACCGCGACTATCGGGTGCCTGTAATTGCTTTTCGAGGTCTTTCTCTGCTCTGGATGGTCGGGAAGAGCAAAGCAAATTAGCGTATGATTTATCAATTTAACAAAAAGTAGGAAGTCGAAACAAAAAAACCAAAATCTTGCTAAAGTAGCTTGTGTGTAGTCGATAGTAAAATGATTCATTTGGCTGTTAATATTTCGTTTATTCTTCGGGCTGCATGGATTGGAACATAAAAACACTACAAAAACGATACGAACATACACGATAACTTGCAGCTTGCCTTCAAAAGCATGCGCCAACGCTGAATGATAAGAGTACGCGGCCACATCATATCTTATCACGTGTGGTTCGAGATAGCTCCATCGTGCGGGAAAGAGAAAAGGTTATTAATGAAACTCGGAATAAGTACCCAGAGACGACGGGCGTTTAAAACACTAAATATGACAATCGGAGGTTGCGGAGACGTCAAGAATATCGTGATCACGAGAGAGAGAGAGAGGGAGGGGGGTGGAAACGTGCCGTACAACATAAACTAATCCGTAGTAAGTGATTTCTGCGGACTGGAGCAAACCAGTTGTAATGAAAAGGAGAAATCGTCAACGTTCCTTAGCATTGTCAGGGCGACGAGCATATAACTTTGTAAAGATCATTCCACCGATCAATTTCTTCGGCTAGAAGTATAGATACGATCATGGATATGTGATAAAAATGAACCATGATCTGCCCAATTAAGCCAATGATTACCGCACTATGTACTGATTGATTCGATGTCCTGAGTAAAAATTCCTCTTGACGTAGTTGGCTGAACTAAAGTGTGTAGAACTAAACCAAATATATTGTGTGAAAGGAACAACATAGAACCAGCAAACTATGAAACCGCTAAAACCTTTGGGATAAGGTGATATTTGAAATTCATACCACACTAGCAAGGTGCATTTATTCACATTTAGAAGCGATCATTAGTACCCATCTACCGACTCACCATTGAATGCTTTAAAACTAACCTCGAGCATTTTAACGAGGTTATCCAAGCGTAGTGCAAAACTTATATAGCAAACAAGTATGTAGTTTGTAGTAAATATGTGGTGTGTGCGTCAAACTGAACACAACAAAGACAAAGTGAAGCGCTTCAGATTTGACACGTGGAACGATGTAAAATCACTTAAGCTTAGCATCGAACTGGTTTCTAGCTGCTTAACGTTTATCTCCTGTCTCGTTTTCGATCAGATTTTTGCCTTTAAAACTAGAATACGTAGTAAACAAGCGCATCATAAATTAAACCTAAATCTTAAAAAATGACCACGCGAGATAGTTGCATTATGGAAATAACTACATCAACATTTGCAATGTTGATAATAACAATATGCAAGATTTAGCGAAGAAGTCGACTCAATCGAAATATAATTTTGAAATTTTGACATACGCTAGAAGAAATGGAAAATGATCACAAACGCAGACAGAGCACACTATTAGCCTGGTACTCTATGCTATGGGGAGAGGCAAAGGTAAAGTGTTAGAAATTTAAACTTTTTAACAACACATCGCATTGCAGCGAATTCGATGATTTAGCTGAACGTAACGCTGGACGAGGAAATTAATAAGATCGAAAATGAAAACCGCAAGAAAATACAAACTGCATGTGATATCAACGAAGCGAAGTTCGCTCTATACTTCGGTTCGTAGGCTTAAGCTAACATAACTCGTATGATTAAATAATATGCTAATCGAGAATACAAAAAAGGTTCTGCAAACAATATAAAATTTAAAAAAAACACAAAAAAAAACAAACCAGCCAGCAAACAGACGTATAATCGTTGGTAAAATGATAAAAAAAAAACCTGCATTTTTGAAATATTTCTCTCACGAATCTCACAATACTATATATTACAAACATATGTGCTGCCAAAAAAGAGAATTTTTGAAACAACACAATAAAAAAAATTAAAAAAGAAGAAAAAAGCAAACCTCCAGAACACAAGTAGAAACCCAATGGTAACAATTGAGCTAGGATAACATAAACGGAATATTCAAAAATATTATCTTTAGAATATTTTTCGTAAAATAGGGGAAGATTTTAGGAAAAATATTCTAAGCATTCTATTGATGAAAACCTGGCATCCATCCTCTCAAAAAAAGAACATTACAGTCAAAGTAAATGTCCCAATAAAATAGACCGTGGACTTGTAGACCAGCACTAATATAGTCACCAATCCGTCTCACATTAGCAGAGACGTTTCGCACCTTGACCGCAGTTGAACATAATAATTATGATATTCCCGAAATACTAACCCTGTTCATAGCAGTAAGTATGAGCTTACCGATCAAATCTCTCTATTTCGAAGCTTTAATTAACCGATTGAACGACCACAGGCCACAGAGTGGTACGTAAAAGAAGGAGAAATTCTACTTGTAGCTGTTTGCAGAAATAAGGCAAAGTGTTTTGCATGTAGTGATTATATGATATAGCCTATACATTTACTATAGGTAGGACCTCTTTTCTTGCTTATCCTCCCTATGAAACAAGCAGTATAAATATGGGATATCAGTAATATTCCATTGAGAATAATGAAAGGATCTTTAAAGCAAATGAAGAACGTAATCAAAACGAGCATGACATAGATGACTCGAGATATATACTAGAAAACGACAAACTCATAGTAGAGCGGCTTTATACAAATATATTGAATTATATACATACACATATATACATAATTTTACATATACTAACAAAGTCTATTTCTTGATCTATTCTTGTAGAAAGAAAAGCAGCAATATTTAAGATTCTTAGCGAGCAAAAAAGCACAGACTCCAATTTAATGAGAGTAGAAGGACGGACAGTTCTGGTGTGCGAGATGAAAACGGCAAAATAAAACTATAAATATAATGAACATAAAAATCATAAAATGAAATTGTCACTCAAAATGGCCGGTGTAGTTGAATAGATTTTGGAGGATGTTTAAATTAAATTAAACAACTGCAAATAGGTATAAATCGTACTTTGTTAGGACAGATGAATTCAAACTATCGTTAATCTGGCGCAAAATGGCTAGAGTCATTATGTCAACGTGCATGTGCAATAGCATTCATTTAGCGTCATAGAAACAAGTGTAAAAGAAAAACAGTATATAAATCAACGTGTGGCTTGTCCCGGGAATGTTTGAATTCAAACGAACCATCGGCAAATCCACTTTTTGTGAGCAGAAAACAGAATGAAAAAAAAAATTAGCAAAAACATACATGGATAATGAAGTAAGGAAGCGATTAATCTGTAGTAAACTGTAGTAAATAGGAGATAACAGGTAGAGTTATGATAGAAAATCGCATCCAACAAAATCAGAATACGATTGAAATAGAAGTCAAAACATTCTGCATCGTTACTTAAAAAAGATAATGTAACAGTAGCAAACACTTCAAAACGAAGACAAAGTAGAATCGGAAAACTGACAAAAAACTTTTGCATGTATTTTGTTTGTTTCGTGGTTTAGTTCGCGCATGATGCTACTTTTCCATTGCTCACATGAACATGTCGATTTCACGCAAAGGATATGTTACTGACATATGGAACAGTAATGATCCAAAACACCTGGTTATTTGAAATTTGGGGAAGAATTGCAAAAACTAGACCGTGTTTTGGGTTATTTACATTTGGTGTTAAACAGGCCACATGCTTGCAGCTTACATTCTAAGTTGCGTAATTGACACGAAGATTTAATTCATTCGCATATTAAAAACGAAACATAGAAATAACGTGTCCAGATTTATCCATATTACTAGCAAAAGTAGGATCACGAATGAAACAAATTCATTGATCAAAACTAGAATCAATAGTTTTTTTTAATACTACTTATTTTTCGGCAACTGCAGAAGCAAGGCTCCTTATGTACTGTTTAAATGGAATGTAGGAGTAGAACGAAAATAGCTCACCCATAGTAGTAAATTAGTGAGAAAATCATGAAACGACGACAACTGTATACAACGCTACCTTCTTTTTTCGGACTTTTTTCAATTAGCTTACACGGCTAAAAATTCACTTGAAAGATAGATTTAAACCAAACGAAAAAAAAAAAATACGTACAATTGATACAACACGAAAACCAAACGAAGTGTGTAATGATGCACTCTGCAAACTACTACTGTACTGTCTCCTATTTATTATACACGTACAGTGCAACAACGGGACGACGTTTCCAAATATTCCTTCCTGAGAGTCGTATTCAACTTTTCTACAAAAACGCAATGTTCGCTATACAGAGGAGGCAAGGCAAGATTGCTTGCTAATCTGTGAAAAAAAAAACATTTATACGCTCTTCAAACATTGAAGTAAGTGTCCGCAATCGCATCACACTGACACGAGACACCACACATTATGCACAAACTGCATAAGAGCTACTACTAACGAATCTCATCGATATCTCACGCCAGAAATCGAATAAATAAACAACAACAACAAAAAAAAACCTAAAAACACGCAAATATCCTGTTTGAGGAAAAATTTCTAGCGCATAATACTTATAAAGCCACTAAGCAGCCATTAACGCTCTACACAAAGAATCTTCGAAAACAAGCAACGGGAAAAGCAAACTAATGGTCAGAGATCGTGAACGATAAAAAAAACTGAATGTAATTAAGTAGTCTCACAAGGCATACAAGGACTACACATGCAAACGAAACAACTTTCGAATAAAATTGTAACCAGCAAATGAAACCATTCTCGAAATAAGGGTAATGAAGTGAATTCAAACTCTAAAACGAAGAGCATCATAACGAAACATAAGAAATGAAGAATCTAGCTAAGATGTATCACTTTACAGAACTTCAAATCTTTTAATGAAACTTATTTACTTTACATAAACTAACAAAACAAAAAGTGGGAATTGTGCGTTAAAATATTGTCCTGATGACCCATGAAAGAACCTGAAAGAATGG
>JAOEFI010000003.1:46211621-46238764 GCA_034621735.1 Anopheles plumbeus
AGACATGTATCCAGCGTCCAGAATACAAAATATGGTAGGTACAGTTAAACGTGGTTCAGTTGATTCTGATATGAGAGAAAACTTAGTGACCAATAAAATAAGAACGAAAAATTTACTATGATTTTTCGTTGCGATTTAAGTATTGCATTATGGCTCCTCTATACACAACATTTTGCAAAAAGGTTTGGCTTGACTATCGTTTCATAAACTGGCCACATTAACTAGTCGTTTAATAAATCGAAAGATTGCATGACCATACCTTGGTACAGCCGTTGTCTCTCTGTCTATCTGTTGTGATGTCTATTGAGCGGGTTTCACTATATGTCTAACTTCCAGGGAGCGTATCTAGGTAATGCACTGATTGTTCCGATCGTTGCGTAGTGCTGCTTGGATTTGCACTGATCGAAAACGTTTAAAAATTCCCAAAAAGCATGAATTCTCATTCCTACTGAAAACACACATCCTAGGTTTGCGAGCTATACAAGGAAACAAATTCTGGTAGTAGAAGAATGAAACCATTATACTGCTTTTTGAAAAATCCTTAATAAAGGAGACAATCCGGGTTTGAACAATACTCTGATAGGTAGGATTTGAATTATGAACAATGTTAGGCTTTTGGAATCTTGTTTATCGAACTTTGGCTGCATTTGCTATTGCAACAACTCTTCGAATGTTTTGCGGAGGTATGCAAATTCTGAATTGTGCGTGTGGTTCAAAATCGGACGGGCATGGAGAGCGTACAACAACGTTGTCTTATAAGAGCAACCGTTAATGGGAGATGTTTCGAACGTTTCGTAAATTAAATTAAATTAAAGGAAGGTTTCGGATGTTTTCGTATCGAAACGCATGGATTTTACATTCTCCGTCTGATTTCGTGTATCAATTGAAACATTCTATTTGTATGATTTCTTTGCTCTCCAATCCAAAAATTCATCAAACTCATCGTCATCATCGAAGTCGTCGTCTTCAACATCCGCATTACTTATTTCAGCTGATATTCCATTTCTATTGGCCCGACTTCGTACCGACGCAGGTGCTCCCTTCATCATTTGCATGTGCTCTTTCTTTTTTTCCAAATCCAGCACCCGCGACCAGTTACGCATCTGTTCATCAATCTCGGCAATCTGTCTTTCGGCTGTTGATTCCTCCTGCTCCTCACTTATAATTGCCATCGAAACGTTAGTCGCTTCTTTGATTTCCTTTTGAAATTTTTCCCACTCTTCATCGTTCGGATCTTTGTACTCTTGATTGCGAGCCTTTGCATCCATTTTGGGATCATCGAAAAATCCTTCTGGCAATTTCTCTTCGTCCGATGGAAGTGCTGTCGCTATATCTACTCCAACCTGATCCTGATCCATCGGCTCAACCTGCTGTTTTTGGTGCCTCTCTGGTAGCTTGATGTTGACGAGTTCTTTACGAATGAAGGATGAATTTTCCCCGTCAGCTGTCCGACTGCTATCAAAAAAGTCACTCGGCAGGTCTGTTCCATGTTGTGCCGATCCTGATTGAGTACCATTTTTCAGTATTCCCTTTGGTCGTTTGGTGGGAAGACTCTCCTCTGCGGATACTAGTGCAGCGGGACGTTTCAGTTGGGAATTGATTTCAGCCGCAGTAGAGGAGGAATCAGGCATTAAATCGGCTGCGCGGTGATCTTTGAATTGCTTCGTTACTTCCACCTTTTCCTTGTGCTGTCTGGAGTTTATATGCACCTTCCAGACTGCTTCAGACCGAACTATCGACCGGCAGAGAACGCATGTCAGCTGACCTAAATCGTTATATGTAATATGATAAATTGTGGTTAAGGAAAGTTATTGTCAGCTTGCATATATTTGTAAGAAATGAAATCTGTATTTTTAAAGGATATTTTGCTAATGGGGAATCGATTCGCTTCACTCCTCTCTCCGAATTATTGTGTTGTGACTGTTTAGCGGCTTTCGTTTCACTCATTATACGCCTCAGCTCTTGCTGGGAGTATTTCTTCTTTGCGAAATTCAACGCGCTGGCCATATTCGATGATTTTATGTGGTTTTAAGGGATTAGAATGGATTTATCGCATCGAAAGAACTTTCGATCTTGAATACAGAAACACACCTACTGTTTAATAACAGTTTTTGACAGCTCGTTAGATCACTGTCAGCGGAAATATTTCACTGGCGCTATCGTTATGCTTGTACTAAAAATGTTTACAAATAAATTGTGAATTTCAAGTACAAGCAGGTATTATATAAATAATATTAAAAATGTTTTTTGCGTTTTTACATTTTATATACATTAAACATTAAGGTTTACGTGCGATAAAATCATCCCTCGCATCATCATCGTCATTGTATTGCGATTATTTGGAAGAAACGGGGCTTACTAGGCGCACATAAATATTCGTGGTTTGACAAATTCTGCTGTCGGACTGTCAATAAGGAAAACACAACATACTCCTCCTTTTACTGAACTTGGTGCACCGGCCACGGAATAACGAAATTTGGAAAAGGCATGGACGAGACGGAGGCAGTTAACGGCGTTGATGATGCAGCCGACAAGAAACAGAAGAAATCATCGAAACATGACAGTGGTGCAGCGGATTTAGAACGTGTTACGGATTACGCTGAGGAAAAGGAAATCACTTCTCACAATCTTTGTTCTAATGTAAGCACCCTAACCTGAAAATCCTGACTGATAATGGAATCGGTTAGATTGTTGTGGCCGACTGTTGGATTACATCAGACTACTTATTTTATAATATTGTTCATTTGAAGGCGGCAAATCTATTCGAAGACAAACGAAATAAGGAAAATGAGGAAAAATTGGCAAAGGAGCGAGAACTACAGAAGGTGCAAGTGAAAAAGGAAGATATTGAACTGATTGTAAGGATTATAAAGCTCTCAGGCGTTTGTTAAATTTCACAATCAAATAATTTTAAATATAAAAATTTATCCGCTTCTTCTAGATTCGGGAGATGGAAATCACCCGCAGTAAAGCAGAACAGACCCTGAGAGTACATCGTGGTGATGTGGTCGCTGCGCTTGAAGCTCTCACGAAATAAACATAAGTGTTTGCCGTATTATTATTATCGGTCTCATCTTTTTTACAGAACTGAGTGCGGAGAAATAAAACGGCAACGAATTTACTGTAATCATCAAGGAATGTATTTCCCTTCGTTTGGTGGGTTTTAAAGGAATAACAGCAATTAATACTAAAAACAGGCCTTTAAAGTTAAGCAACGAATGGTCTCCAATTTCCGGCACATGCACAATGCCCTACGGTACATACTACATATAGACCGTCTTATCACTGTTACTGGCCAGACGAGTATCAATGCACTCTTCGGTACGCCCATTGCTTTCTCCGCAGCCTGGTGATCCATCGATCCCCACTTCTGAGTCGATTTTATCCGGTTCAAACACCTGGTTAGCAATACCCTGAAGGTTTCTCGAGTCACAATGATTCCCCACGTCGCTAGGAAGGAAGGAATGATCGCAACTGTTAGGTGATGCAATATCTATAACTGCAATGCGATTACTCGGCTCTCCAGCTTGCGTGTACGGAGGTGGATTTTCGGCCACAGAAACCTGAGACAAGAAAAAAATTATCATTCGTAAACAAAAAACGTATCTTTATGGTATAGTGTACATACCGCATCTCCTTCGTATGCTGGTGGTGGACCATCGATAGGAACAGGAGCGGTACTCGGTCGAAATCCCTCTACCGGTGCACTCTGTTGACTGTTTTGTCCTTCGGTTTGCCTCTGCTGGTACTCATAGTTATGCCTTGTTTCATATTTAGGGGGACGATCCCTCAAACGTCTTACAACTCGCTGTTGAATCGATGATAAGGACACGCGACTAGTCACGGATTGGCGTAATTCGCTCTGCAGCACTTGATTGTTTCGTCTGTAAGGATATAGATTTTTTTAAATAATAACAACCTATAAGGTTATAGGATGAATTTTTGGAAGACATGGACGATGATAAAAAATGTAAGCATAACATAAAATTCCATATCTTTTACCACAAGTACGGAGGTTATTTGCTTAGGGAAGGTTTAAATATCTAGAAGCCTTTGACTTTTTAAAGAAAATTCAGCTGAACATACAATTGTACAATGTGCTTACCGTAAACGAGTTCTGAGGGTTTTGTACAGAAGGAAACTCAATGAAATCACACCCAACACCATAGCGGTTGCAAGTGCTACTTGAGCTGCAGTAAGGAAGAATAGTGACTCCTGGCTTCTATAAAGAATATTAACAAAGAAGTTCAATAGATCTACGTACATCAGTTTTTAGGTAATCACAGTCGAATTGAACCAACTGGTCGATGTATCTGGAGACCGGAGTAGTCGGTTTGGCTGAGTAAAACTCTTACATGCAGTTTCCATTGCTGTCAACGGCGCACCGTTGGCAGACACCACGATAGCAGGTGAGTGCGTCGCTGACACAGCAGCCAAGACAAAGCTGCCCTTCGCCCGGACACGGTATACATTTCTGTGATCCTTGATCTTCAAAATGAGGTTTGCACTCGCAGTAACTGTTGTCTCTGCATAATTCAGTTTCCTCTCGGCACAGCGTTTCTCCACATTCTAACCAATTATCAGTAAGTGCTGCGAGAGGACAAAGAATGCAAAAAAAATAACGTTTAAGTAAATCAAACAAAAATAAGATACACATTCGCATTTCTTTGTTCATTCAAGTAGTACAATGCAAGTTGTTCTGCGTACCTGCTAGAAGTATATTCGTGGAAGTACTAGAAAAGGCCGGCATCCAGCTAAGGCAAACAATCAGTGACAGGTTTGCTATCGTATTGCCCATCCCAATGTGCTGTTGGGGAAGTTCAACATTTTCTGCAACGGATAGCTTATATTGTAATACTAATCGCGGTACATTTCACTCATTTAATGTAACTTTGTGCGTAATCTATCAGGGGCCAGGCAGTAGGTAATAAAACAACTTCGACATTAAGAGTACAATCGTGTCGGATTGCATTGGTATATCGGTTGTTGTTTTAGCGCCTATGGGTTCCTTATCATAATAACGTACTTGCTTCCCAGATTGAAAGAGATAGTACACAGCCTAGCAAGCGTAGAAGAATACACAGGTTCAAGCCAAACTAACTACTATTACAGTATCACTCCACTGGTGTCGCTACTGCCGTGCTCGCTCGCAATGATCCACCTTGAGCAAACTTCTTTTCAAAATATCTATTAGCTGATGTAAATCTGACCTAAGCAAACGATCTGACACCACCCGAATGAAGTGAAACCACGGACTGGAGTCGCACAATGTTTATCGGAACCTGCTAACGTTGCTATCACCTTCAGTGCGAGACGATGGAGAATGGTATCAATATCTTGTGTGAAGATAGGAACCAACCGCTTATCAGTCACACCTTGCTTCTCTACCATTAAGCGTGTATTTTCATCGATAAACTTTTGGTGGCATGCGCTCGGCAAACGCTATCGTCTACTACACCGAGAAATGATAAATGGAAACACTTTATAATGTTCATTTAAGTGTGTTGTTGAAATAATGAATTTATTTTATACTTAGTAGCTCAAACAACCTCAACAAAACAAACTCCATTCCACTTTACGTTTATGTCTTTGTTTGTAACGTCTTTTTGTTCCCGCTCGTTATCACTCCGTGCAACAGAATTTATAACTGTGAATCGAAACCCGAAGAGTATTAAACAACATTTCAGAAAAATCCTTATGTGATATACAATGGGAATACGCATCGGATTGCAACGCGTGGATCGTGCCAGCGGGGTTTGAAACTGCTCATGTGGAGAGTAAGTCAAAGTACTTATGGAAACATTGAAAAACGAAAACTCAAGTTTTCGTAAGAAACAGTGTGAAAATTTTAAATAATTGATCATTAAAACTACACAACTCACAATTATGATAACTGGGATCTGGAATAATTGTTCTTAACGCCTAAAAATATACCACGCGAACCAAATCTACTAGAGTTATCGTTAACGGTTCTTTTAGCCAGTACGCTCGATATTTGTGTCCTCTCTTGTAGAATTCCACGAGGCCATTGAACGTATCCGCTATCTGCTCCGCTGCAAATATTGTATATGCCATTACCTTGCTAAATTGAGGTGTGTCCCAAACTAACCGCTTTGACTTATTAGCGATTCGAATCAATTCTTCGGCAGATGGTCCTGCCATGGGTTTGGATTCGAAGTGGTTTGAAATATTCTCGCTTTAGCATCATTACGTCATCATACTCGAGGAATTGAGACAAGTGGCAACGGCATTGTGTCGATATAATAGGCACAGTTGGATCATTATGCTGGACAGGGAACCCTTTGGAAGGTATTGCGTGCAAGTAGAAGTGAGTGGGCGATTCAGGAAATAAGAGAACCAAAAGTTGTCAATGAAGCGAACGATTGTTAATCCGAAAGGACATGCGTTGGCAGAGATGTTAGCAAAACAATTTCATGCCAATTTACTACATTCAAGTGACCGCTAACAAGGGTAATGGAGGTGCATCTAGAACCTGACTGCACTTTAAGAGTTGTTAGACCGGACATCGTAAAAAGACCGATTAGCAGAGTTTGCGTACTACCGAGGGATTTAGAAGTGTCATCTCACCTGGGCGTACTGGATGTGTTTCGCAGAATAGAAAGACCTGTTTGACCTTTTTTAATCTTTAATTCATAATTGCCACGTGAAAAAAGATTCTTCCGATTATCTATTTGGAATTGAATACAGTTATCAATAGACGTAAGTGCACTCTGTAGCAGAATATTTTCAAATTTGAAATACAAATCGCAGGGACATCCATCAAGTATATACCGGAGCATTAAATTCTTAACAATTTGTACAAATGAAGGTGGATTCGTAGCCAAGATGAATAAATACTGTATTGACCTTGTGATTTTTTACCAACACTCGATGCCTAGAAATGACAGAAAGACATCATCCGTAGCCATAGCGAAGGAAAGTATGTTTTCTCAATTCCGCTTTCGTTTTGCAGATGACACAAGTGAAAATAGCTGTGATCTCGCGAAATGCCTGTATTCAAATTTTATCTCGTGCGCGAAAGTGTAAGTGGACTGGCGTTCTAATGGATATGGAATTTTCTTGAATGTCGGATGCTCGTTCTTCTTGATTGCTTGTTCGTGTGTGTTTTGTGAAATGGTGAGAAAACAAGGAATGGATGCTGGAAAGCTTTCTATTTCGTTTTACATCGAATTATACTACCTCAATTAAACAAATTTAGGTTACTAAAATGGGAGGGTTTATGTCGTGCTGATCAAGAATGTTCTGTGTCATTAGTTACAAGTGTGCAGAGTGGAAAAAACTAGCGCCGGATTTGTGTCGCATCCGTACGTTTCGGAGCAATCCACAACTTTCGTTCCCGTTTACCGTATTTTCCTTCCTCTCTTTTTTGTACACTTTTCTCTGCGAATGGCAGTGGATGCGCGTATAGCACCAATATAATGAGCTGCTGGCTCGAATGGTACATCTCCAAAGTGTACTCGCATTGCCTATCTCTTCGTGAATTGGTCGGCAGAACAGCGTACTGTGTCCGCTAAACACATCCGCTAACTACGACGGTGTCGTATCACGAACAATATAGGAGGGGAGGAGCGGAGAGGCCCGGGCGGTATTCGAAAGGCGCGGAATGGCGAGAGAAATCGTTTGTTTTTCTTTTCCGCTTTTCTCGAGGTGGAATGCGAAGGCGCAATCTTTGTATGTGTTAGGATATTGTGCTGTTGCTTTCACGACCTACTAACGTAAGCGCCAGCAATAGAAGCATTGGGTAGCGTAGTAGTGGTATGTATGTTTACCAAACATTAATGTCGTATTTGTCTTGACTAGTTGGCACAGCTGGTACCACAAAGCGTTTGTTATAATGCAAAGCATAACGATAAATTTTTTAAGTTTACACTTGTTTCAAAGGAAAAGAACGTAAAGAAATAGTCTTTTGTTAGCGTGAAAATTTCCAGAACTTTCTTCACTTGTGCTAATGGTGGTAGAACAACTGTATGCTACGATCATTGTTGAATTATGAAGAACCTTACGCTCTTCCGGATATGCGAGAAGAGGTCTAATTTGTGTGATTTGCTCCAAACTTCAAAATTGTGTTCTATTTTTCTAGTAGGCAATGGAGAAAGGTGCTGCTATTATGTGTGATGTGAATTTTCTTTATATGTTACAATTTCAATGTGGAACAGTGTTTAGATGCGTGAGTGCGTGAGGAAGATCGACGATCGCCATCGTTCCAAAGCAGAAAATTGTCTGCTATTTCCAGGGTACCAGTTTATTGCATAAAAAAGTTGCATTGCTAGACACTGAATCTGAAGCCGTTCATTAATTGTGTTCACAACAATGCTACTGCAAACACTCGGATATGATGCCTTCTGGTTGTATTCCGTTTCTGCTGTAGTGATGGTCAGCATGGTAACTGCGGTAATTTCATGCTTATGCTGTCGCCGAAAGCAAGAGATCAAGTAAGTGTTATGATAAGTAGTAAAATTTGCTATTGCGGCGCATGTTGATGTGGTTGCTACTTTCTTCATGGTTTTATCATGCACGACGGATTGTGATATGCACATACTTACTAAACTTCATATATGTTTCCTACGAAATGAATGTGTCTCATACAAATTTCATTCCACAACTTTTCTGCTCGATTCCAAACTTAACAATTCTATGTACAACTTTACATGAATCAATTTGTTTCAAAACTTCAATCAAAAGTAATTGTACATTTTTTAATCAGTTATCATTGACCTAAAACTTGATTGGTGTCAAAATGCATATATTCTAAATTTCAAAAATGTTACAAATAAAGTTTAAAAATCTAACAGTGGTAGCAGATGTTAATTGTATTCGAGGATATTATTAAATTATGTAGTAGTTTTTTTTGATTCCAGCATCATTTTTTACCATTGATGAGATTAAATGTTTATACCTAATTAATTTTCATTGGGTTTTCCGTTACTTGTTTTCATTTAACTACTTATTATAGATATTTAAAGAAATAGTTGTTGGTTTCGAAATTATTTGGTTAGGCTGTCTGTTTACTGTCATTCAGGGGGTTAACACATGCCTGGTTGCTTGAGTACTAATCTTAATCAATTTCGGTTTTGGTTTTTATTCAATGCATTCTATTACAACACCAAGCTAAGTGTTTTCAAATAATTTGAAATATATATTTTTAGTTTGCACACTAAACTAAACTAGCATGCCTATATTTTAATTTAACATCAAATTGTTTGTATTCGATGTCGTTTTTCTTCATTATTCTTTTTTCTTTATTTTATCATGCGTTTTATTATGTTGTCTGCGTGTTTGAATTATTTCGCACTTGCGTTCGTTCACCCGTCCTGGCTTCGTGCAACCTTGCGCAACAAAAAATAATAACACACGACCGATCTACATCGTTGTGGTTGTTACTGACCCTGCATGATCGAAAACGAACAAACAGAAATGATCTTCTCGGCCTGGAAGGTATGGTAAAGCTCACGAACCTGGAGGACACTTTGGTGAACTTTGGGTCGGACGGCCCGGCTAACAATTCCAACATACCGAACGGTGCACTAGGAACAGCACCGCAAAAACCATCTGAACTCCGGCCTGCCAGTGCTGGCGCTGGCTTTGGGTCGGATACCGATATCGATGGGATCGGGTATCGGATTAGTAAAAGGTTTGTTTATTTTTTGTTAGTTTGAATCCTTCTTTCTTATTGAAGTATAAAATTGTACATTGTTCCCTGTTTGATGTTCATAATTTTTGCGTAAATAATTTTTTCAGAAAGATGCGATTGAAATTATGTTTGATAACATTCATGCCGTTTTATTTCTTCTCTACCGTTTCTGCCTTTGGTTGATGTACCAGGACTTCTAATGCACCGCATCGAAGTCTTCCGGATATACCTATAGCGGAGCCTGTTGGCGATAACAACTCCGAACTGTATGCGACTGTAGGTGACAAAGTGCAGGATTTACCGCAAGGCAGAAGTCGTAAGTAGATAATTCTAAGCAATTTCTAATCTTTTAAAAATATCTTAACACTTGGTTGTTTTTCGGAAATGCATACGGAAACGCGTATTGATTTGATTTTTTGCTTTTATTATTTTTGCCAACATACAATTTTTAATATTTATCTGTTTTTACACAGATTTCACACTATATAACAAATTGGCTTAAGCTTACTGTCAAGTACAAACATTACTGCCCCGTGGAAAACATAACTAACCGTCTTGGCAAAATAGCTCGCCAACAATGATTTGAAATACTTTTTGTAACGAATTTTATTCACATATATTTTAGGAATTAAAAATATCACAATTTAAATATATATTTACCGTCGAGTTTTCGGAACCAAGGAAAGCTAACATACCTTCACTTCCTCTGCCAAACAAAGCCACAGCCAGCATGAAGAAGCAAACCAGTGTATCGCAGCATAGTTCTATCAGTCAGGCGGATGATATTAGTTCCCCCTACGCCCGAGTCCGATCTCCGCCACATGCGTACGATAAGCTACGCCGAATGGAGCATCCGTACGCGCAAGTGGCACAACCTGGCAATAGTGCCGGTGTTAGTGGTGGCGAAGGAGGCCCATCGGGTTTGTCCAGTCGCACAAAACCGCGGGACGGCGATGAGGATGACGACGAGGACGACGATGATGACGAGTTGATGAGCCCAATTTCGCGTCGTGAATCAACACAAAATCTAGAAGATAGGGAAACATCAACGGTGGTATGTTGAATATTGTGTTCATACAAATTTGGGTGGGGACATCAAGCACTCCTTTAAAAATCTATAACGGATGATGATAGTTTGAACAAACTTCTGCCATTTCAGGACATTCCAGCGGCTTCCGCTATCGCTGGACGTGTTTCTGCTAGTCAAGATCTTCCCTACATGACGCCGCCAATTGTTCAACCATCAACACAGCACTTCAGTGGCGATTCGCAGGACTCTTCAAGTACGTAACCCGGATAAGAGATTCGCCAAACATATCAGATTAAACACCTTCTCTTCTTTAATCAATTTCTCAGAAGGCTACACAAGCATAAGCGTGAGAGAACCCATAGCGAATCTTTTACCTCAAAATCTTACGAACCAAGCAACCGCCAAACGGAGGCAAGTACTCGGCGATTCTCACTACGCAACCGTCTCAGACGATTCCGACGAGATGTACGCCGCGATCGACGACCCTAATAATCAGGGCGATCTGTACACAAGTGGGTCGGAAACGTACGCACAAATTCAGCCCCCGAATGCGGTAACGGTATCGGTTGAAATAAATACCGGTGCATCGAGCAGGCCGCAGCCGCATCCGATACAAACGGTACAGCTGACAGGTCCGGAGACGCTTGATTCAGTTGCCATTGGGAATAGCGACCGGGTCATGGGTACTCCGGTACACCCCGCATCTACCGCACTGAACCGTTTGAGCAATCACAGTAACACGACGACATTGGCTGATGAGTATTCGCATGGAATGTTGCCGGCCCATTTACCACCAACGGTTGTCGACGGTGGACTGAGGGCACAATCATTTGTACAGCACTCGCGCCAAGCATCGTCGTCTAGCTGCACTAGTTCGGTGGGTAACCTGGGTTCTCCAAAGCCGGAGAAACGACAGGCAAACAGTCCACTACCGCCGACACCAAAGACGCTGAAACATCAGGCAAACAGTTTCTTCAGCAACTCCAACCAATCGATGCTTGGTGGAGGCAGTGTGACCACGTCCAGTACGACTGCCGTAACTTCCGGGAGAAATTCGGGTCCATCGGTGATTGAGCACGGGGCTGCTGGGGTTGGATCGCTTTTGGCGAGAGAAATCAAGTCGGTTAGCAATAGCGACGGAGGCTCGATGCCCAACGGGTCCGCAGGGGGCAATAAGCCGAAGAAAAGTCCATCCAAAGATTTGGAAGGAATGTACGCTAAGGTAAGTTGTATGAGTGTGTCTTCTGATTGGAAAAGTTTTTAAAGCATAACGCATGACACATTTTTGAAAACTTTTGTAATGTTCTAGGTGATGAAGAAAAACAAGCTGTCTAAAGTACCGTCACAAAATTCATCTCCGGTTCCGCTGAGAAAAGATGGCTCGATGGATGATCACTATCAAAAGCACCAGTTTCTATCCGAGTCCGAGATGTCCCAGCTTAACGGCAGTGGTTCGTTACACGGTGGCTCACCTAGCAGAAAATCGGTCGCGATCACATCAAACTTCTGCGGCGAAGGTAACAAACAGCGCCAACTACGGAATAGCGTTGGAATCTACGACAGTAAGGACCCGGGATACGAAACCATTCCAGGAGATAGTCTGAAAGGAGCTGCAGCGGAGCTCTTTAAAAAATCGGCCGATTACGCGCAGATTCAAAAACTGCATCGCGGTGCTGGAGGGGCGGTGCTACTTGGTGTTAGCAGTATGGGCCCAGTAGGACCATTAGGCGCTGTAGTTGCGCAAGGTATGGAAGAAGTGTCTCTGATTTCGCTGGAAATATCCGACTGTATTGACGAGTATTATAATCGATTCCTTATAGCGGACAACGAGCCGGGGTACGAAAGTTTGCCCGACACGCGTGGTAATACCAACGATCCCGGTTACGAAACACTAAACCGAGGATCGCAGCGTACAGAATCGGATTCGGATCCCAACTATGAGATTCTGAGGCCCGCAAGCAATAAATCATCGACAACGTGTCAAATGAGTGGCGTGCAGGCCACGGAAGGATCCAGGGACGCATGTCGTGATAGTGATGGATATAGCAGCATACGGGAACCGGCAGGAACTATTAGAGGGACAAAGGAAGGTGTTCGAAATCGGCTGGACTTCAGTGGGAGGAATGCTTCTGCGGATGATGACGATACGGACAGTACACCCGGGTACAGTAGTATCAAGGACAAACGTGATTACGATCCTGGTTATAGTGTCATTTCGGAGCGAAGGAAACCACCGCCGGGCCATGATTATGCTAGCATAACGGAGGATGTAAAGAAGCGTAAGCCGAATATCAATAATAACCTCGAGCCGGATGACGAGTCGGATATCTACTCGAGCATACCACATACTTCCTCCGACACATTGACATTGGCATCTTCGGCGGCACCCACAGCAATTGGCCCCGTTACTTCCGGGGCGGGATCAAATATCGCGGACACCGCTACCATATCCGAGAGACCAAGCGTCGGAAATGTAGGCACACTCTCGTCGTCTCCAGGTTATTCCAGCGTCTCGGACACACGCACAACTCCTTCCTCAACCGATGGAGATGGAGACGGCAGTACCAGTTCTCCCGATCAATTGATCGGCTACAATAAGCACAACAATACGAATACCACCGTGACGACGACTAACAGTCTCAGTAGAATATCGAGCAATTATGAGTCGCTTACCGGGAGCGAATCGGATCCTAATTACGAATCAGTGAAGTATCTGAATGTGAAAGAAAACCCTTACGAACGTTTGCACAATGAAGCCGGCGCAGCTGCCAGTTCGGCAGATGCTCTGCGAAAATCGATAACCAATGAATCACTGACGACGGATTCCGACACGGCTACTCCGACGCCTAACATGAACACGGTGACAGTTCCGTCTGTTGGCACCGTGAGCACACCAGACAGTGAGGTAGCAGCGGCGGCTGTCAGCGATTACTTTCAAGTCTAGTTGATGTTCACATTCTCCACCGCGAACGCAGATTTTTCCTTGAAGGACAATGACTCTAATGGCTGCACCGGTATGTTATTGTGGAAGCAACATTTTCATATGATTTCGATTACAAACTCAAGCGGATTTGATGTTTTATTAGACGAAAAGTATAAAAGACATGAAGTAAGCCTTCGCGTGTGGCTGAAAAGTATAACTATAAAGCTGCTGTTCTCGAACGAAGAAACTTATTGAATCGATATTACTATTTATTGATTTATGAAATATTCGACACTACTTCTTTTTGTTCTACGATTAAATCGATCATTTTAGAATTTTTTCTAACATTGAGGGACAGTTTTTAAGAAATATCGATCCTGTGCCTACTTGCAAAAAGAAATAAAACGAAACATTCTCAGTTTCTGCAACAAAAGAATGCATGCACACATGCGATATATGCAATGTTTATGTCTACGGATATGAATGCGTTTTGTTCTGGTTCTCATTTTCATTTCATATCAGCTTGCGTGCATTGGTAAAAACAATAGTTTGTTGCAGAAGAAAATGCAAAAAAAGACTAAATCAAACTTGAACGTGACTAACTATGGCAATGTTTAGAGAACTTTTACGTCCAAGCAGCAATTATAGCTGAAAAAATAATTAGTACTATTATACAATTATTATCCGACTGACCGGGAACATACCGGATAGGATCCCACCATATAGAAAGAGAATGTAACGTGTTGGGGTCATAGAAAATACGAACCGAAGGATACGAGGGACCTGTGATCAATGTTGAAGGAAGAGTTCAACACAACACAACGAAAAGATGCGAAACCAACGCGAAAGTATTGTATATTAGGTAGTTACTTCTTGCAAGGCAATTTTCTGCTCTGACCCCTCATTCGTCCATCCCTACTTTCCGCATACCTGCCTCACATAAATCTTCTCCTATATGTAAATGTAACTGCACAGTTTTTCTCCTTTCCTAGTTTTTTCCACTTGAAACAGTGTTAGTCTATTATTATTATTTTCCTTTTTCTTTTAGTGTCTTCTTTGGAGCGTTGTACGATAAACACCAACATCACACCTGCTTTATATGTGCGCTCCACATCATATTCATTTTTTTCGAGTTCAGTTTCCCTTGCTTGCAGACTTCTGCATGACCTTCTATGTTTACCTCTTACAACGTTGAGTATTTTGTTTTGTATTTTATTTTTGAACAGCATTCACTAATTACTTGTTAACATTGTTATGAGTTGTCTATTTTATATAAATTATATGGCTTTACTAATCATATATATTTACAATAAAGATAATAACGCCACCTACTTTTCCGAAAGAATAAAATCGGTACCGTGTAGGGTGGATGTGGGTGGGCAATGGTATTATTATTTTATCCTCTGTTTAAACGGTGTTACGATGTCGTGCACTTGCGTGCATATTTACATTCCGTGGTACAGGCAGGACTCGCCAAACTAAAAACTATCTGTCGTTAGGCTAGACAAAATATCGCTAATTAATGCAACAGAATGCATGTTCGACACAATCCAGATATGTGAAGTAAAACATTAGGATCGGATATATGAATAAGAAATATATTTGAAATTTATAATAATGAAAACTGAAAAGCAATTCGAAAAAAACAATCTTATACAAATCGTAAGTGCGCTGCTGAAGGGAATACGATGCAAAAGTTTGCGAGTGAAATTTATTACTGCATATTTGATTGATTGTGAAAAAAAAAACAAATTGAAAAGAACTTATTAAAACGGCTACTTACACACATAACTCTAAACATTTCCTTTCAAAAGTCGAACGATGACACACCGATCAGAAACAAGCAATGTTAGCAAAGAGAGATTTACAATACCAAATATTAAATTTTGTAACATTATATTTTTTGTACATTAGTGGAACGTGGAAAAAATCTCCATCATGATTGGTTGTGGTTAAACAAATCCTAATTTATGAAACATGATATGCCAACATAAAGACAAAGTAGGTTTATCACTTCACGTATAATTTTATTTTGCTACACGTGGTACACATTTTCATTCAAAACTGTTCACTTTACAGATGTTTTAACTTCTTTTGCCGCTATCTTGTTGGAATCAGGTAGAACAAACATGTTCAAAATGAAGGTTTATTTCAAAAGAAAACTTTTTTTTGCTAGAAACGAAACATACATTTCCCATGATGATCCCAATATGCATTTGCATTTCAAATTGCTAGATTATGTAGACACACCTGAGTGTAGGAATGATTTTTGATGTTGTTGATTTTTCTCTTAACTGCTCTTCTCGTCCATTGTTCTTCTTTGTTGGATGGATATATGTGTTTCATTATCGGTTGTCTAGCACTAGGCTACCTGGTATGCGTCTTACACATTGTGCTTCAGTCACGTTAACGCTCTTCGCGTTAGTATGTGGTGGAATGCTTAATTCGATTCACAGGATTCGAGAAAAAGCTACCAAAAAGAAATGATTGTTCAAATATGGTTCGATTGGTGGGGAATAAATCCTCAAATTCCTCTTCTTCCTTCTGCCGGTGCACACTACAGCTCGTCGTGTGTTTCTTTGGTGCCGTTGGGCTGGTCTTCCGGGAAGGAACATGCGGCTGGCGTTTGCATGCGATACTCGTACTCGCAACGATTAGGTTCCGTTACGGAAAGAACTCTCGTGTCCAACCCGCACTCTAATGTAACCAACGCAGACCGTTGCGGCCCGTTCCAACAAGGGGCACCATTCGAGTAAATCATGGCACTGTAATCGCCATTACTCTTCCATTTTTCCCAGGTACCCAATCTACAACCAAAATTGTATTGCATTATAGAGAATATTTCAAAAAATTCGAATCCAAAAAGTTTGGGATAGATTGCTTACCTGGTTTCGGCACCACCGCTTCGAGGTTGCTGACTGACTTTATCGAATGGACACAGTTTGTAGACATACTCTCGATCCTCGAAATTGAAACATTCTCCATTCAGAGCGGCGAACTCCTCATCTTTACCGTAGTCCTTATCGAGCAGTTCATTGATGGTGCGAATTTCTTGATCCATTTCGCGTACATGGCGATCTGCCTCTGAATATTGGTTGCGTGCTTCGTTCGCTTTATTAATTAATTCCTGTGTGTCGAAATCGTATTCAACCGGTGGCTTCTCGCTACTCTGTGTAGATTCCACTTCCCCTTCCCCAACGTCATCCTCATCTTCTTCCTCATTCTCATCCAATACTCCTTCATCGTCCTCCTCATCATTCTGAGGTTGATACTCTTCATCTCGATATAAGCGTTCTTTGGTGGGGTCATGCTCACTTCCTTCCAGGTCATAATTATCGGATTGCAGCTCTGCCTCTTCCGATTCCTCATGTGGCTCTGGTTGCTCCTCGACTGGTGGTTTAAATAGCCCTGAATCCATCATAAGGAACGGTTTCATGCGAGGCCAACATAACGTGATGAACGTTTCAAAATCCACCTGATCCCTTTCATCCAAGAAGAAGCGAGCTTCTTCCTCCGTCACAGCACCATCGCGATTGCGATCGAATGCTATCCTCGATTGCAACTCCGCCATCTCGAGTATCTCATTTTGATTGGAATCGTACTTTCTGAATAAAGCTTCTGCCTCTTCGCGGTTGCTTTGCGCTTCCGTTTCTTCCTTTATCTTTTTTTCTTCATCCTCACGATCACGATATACTTTCATAGCAGCGTTTTCCAAATCTTCAGCTGCGCTTTTTAGTGCGGCCTTTTCTTGCTTTAGCGCTTCGGCTTCAGCGCGGCTTTTATCTAGTTCTGCTAGTCGGGCCCGTTGCTCGTCCTTAAGCGAACGTCCTCGTTCACTCATCTCGAGCCGAAGCTGATTCCCCGTTTTCAGCATTTCACTCCGCTGCTTCTCGCGAAGACGATCTTCTTTGCCTAACTCACTACAGGTGTTGACGCAGTTTGCTTGAGAAGCGTACTCGTCCGAAGCATCGCAGCAATCACAGACGCCATCGTTCACCCGGGAGCTAGGTATGTTAAGCGGCTTGTAACCGGAATTCGTGCAGTGAAACGAACTGTCAGGGCAAGCCGATGTTCCCGGTTCATCGCTGCCGTCGTCACAGTCGCAGTAGTCATCGTTAACGCGCTCGCGGTGGATTACTTTTTTTCCATCGAGACATACGAACTGGCCACTCTCTGCACGATCCTCGTATAGGCTGGCTTGGGAGATTGATACTCCTCGTGGACGAGGTAGTTCCGTGACGACCAATAGACCGACATTGCACACCGTCGCCAGCAGTAGCAGCCAGGCACCGTCACCCTGTCGTGGGAACATTGTTTCAATCTTGTCCTTTTTCTAGAGCAGACAATATGAAATCCTACGGAAAAAAGAGGCAAAAGTAAGTACTACCCAGAAGCGGAAACATTTGTTAGATATATTCAAAGAAGCCGCGATCATTCGGAACACTTACTACAGCGAAACTGCTTTTGAACTGTACTGTACGTCAGTAGGTTGATTGCTTTTTTTCTTTTTCAAGTGACAGGGTTTCTCTCATTTTGATACACGACATTTGCGACCTGCTGGTGATAATGGAATAGTGGATTCGTGGCCTTACTATTTTGACACTTCATCTCCACCGTCACAGATTATGTCTTTAGGGCTGTGGTATAGTTACTTTGAATTGAACATTTCGAAGTTCTGATCAAATAGATTGTCTAAATGAGTAGTAGAGGAATACAGACTATTTAAAAATACGAGAAGCGGTAATAAATATAAGAAAACAAAGTCAACATGGATTAAAATATAACACTGTACACCGAAGCTAGTTGGGCAATATCTGGATAAATGTCTTGCCTAGGATCATTTTTTTAAAGGCGAGTCGCAGATGCATTTTAAACAACCAGCAGAATCAGTAAATTGAGTCGACGTCCCAGAACAAAATCATACTAATATATAACTAATTTATTTTACCAATAAAGGACAATTATTTATTTTTGCCATCATTTTATGAATTTTTTAGCACATTAATGCGTATGCAAAAAAAATACCACGCCACTTGTATTCCAATAATTAACATGCAATAATGCACATTGATTTTCTATTTTCCACCGAAACCACTCATCAGGTTGCCCAATCCTCCGGCCCCTTGTTGTAACTGTCGCATCATATTTTGTAATCCGCTCATACCACCCATTTGCTGGAACATACGGGGGTCGATCATCTTTGCCATTTGCTGATTTAGTTTCGCCATTTGTGTTGCATTAACGTTTTTCGTCATATCGCCGCTCTTGAATAAACCCTTAATTCCACCCATTTTCTTGATGACTGCCGCAAACTTTGTGTACTGTGAAATCAGATCGCGAACTTCGCGTTCCATTACACCTGATCCTTGCGCCACTCGAGTAACTCTGGTTGGCTGTTTGCTGAACAGTTTTGCACCATCCTTGTTATCTAGTTCACCGTCAGACATAGAATCCATCATCGTCATGAGCCGCTTGATCCGAGCCATCGATTCTTGTTCGCCCCCTTTTGTCATAAAATCTTGTGAAAATCCAGGAATCATTCCCTGAAAAAAAGCAAACAAAGAATTCAATTAATGCAAACATGAATTACTATTACTATTGAAAATACTCTGCTTCTTCTTTTTAGGTTCTTACCATAATTTGCGAAAATGGTCCCATTTTCATGATATTCTGGAACTGTTCGTACATGTCGCGGATCGTGAACTGACCGTGTTTAATCTTGTCGATCAGCTCTTCATTGTCGTCCAGCTTCAGCTCATTCACTTTATCTATCAGACCTTCAATATCGCCCATTCCTAGTAGTTTGCTGATGAAAGGCTTCGTTTTAAAGGGCTCCAGGTCGTCGATATGTTCACCGGTTCCGATGAAGATAATCGGTGAATTCGTGGCTGCAACGCTATAGAATGGGACACGTTTTTCTTCCAACTATTACAGTCACTGGGAGGGTATTCTAGCGTTCTACTTACGCAGATAGAGCTCCGCCACCCTTGGCGTGGCCATCCAGCTTGGTTATGATAACCGATCCAATGTCTACCTTTTCCTTAAAAGCCTTGGCTTGTGCTTCACATGCCTGCCCGATAGTGGCATCCATCACGAAAATAATATTGTCCGGATTGACGGCATTGGCCACAGCCAACATTTCCTCGAACAGTGATTCCTCCTGCTTGTGCCGACCGCTCGTATCTACGATGATAAATTCGAAGCCTTCCTTCTTGAACATTTCCACACCATCCTGAGCAATTACGACAGGATCCACCTCGGTGTAGCTACCGTAGAACGGAATACGAGCCTTTGTTGCATTTTGTTTGATTTGATCGTACGCACCGGCTCGGAACGTATCCGCGCATACCAGGCATGATTTCCAGTTCTTCTTTTGATAATGATAAGCCAATTTGGTACACGTTGTCGTCTTACCCGAGCCCTGCAGACCGACAAACATGATCACGTTCGGACGTCCCTTAATTGGCTGGTAGGGTTTCACGCCAGGATCAACCAGCTTGACAAGCTCCTTGAATACAGCCGATTGGATCATACGCCGCTTGTTCAAACCTCCCGCCATTTCATCGAAGTCGATAACGGAGCGCACATTTTCGCGTAACTTCTTCACCAAACGAATGTTAACGTCCGCTTCTAGGAGGGCCGTGCAGATCTCCTTCAGCATGGAGTCCAGCACCTCCTCATTGATAATCGTCGCTTTGCTGAGCGAATGTAATGCATTCGTTATCTTGCGTCCCAAGTCCGCTAAAACCATTTTGACTGTTTTTAAGGCAAGTATATGGCGCAAAGGGAAACTATGGTACACGAATTGTGCCTTTTGCGCTGTCTAATCCAATATCTCTCGAAACGCGCTACACCTTCGAATTTCCTGTAGCGAGCAGTCAGTGCAAGTTCTCTATGGCAACGAAATATAAAGATGACGATGGTGCATTATAAAATAAAGCAGGAAAACTTTTACTTCACTGTTATTCCGATGTTAGAACTCGGCTTCCGTTTCCAATGTGCCCAGAATTCGGATGGTATTGTAAATGTTGCAATAGGAGCAGTAGATGGTTTGTTTGGAAGAACAGCGCACCTGCCAGCAGGACAACATTTGTCGGATGGCTGTCAAAATGTAGACTCGATCGAGCCAGCAATGTCATAGTGACAATTAATCGCAGTCACAGATAGGGTTTAGCACAATGGGCAATGGTTGTCATTATTACGGCTACGGTTTTTTTTGTGAATTCCGGGGATTTGGCACAGTGAATATATTCGTGAATTAACTCGTAAAAATTAATTTCATCATTCATGTAAAGAAAAAACCACTAACAGTAAAAAAATAAATGTTATAGGAAGCAAGCGAACGCGTTTGCACTTGTTTTTGCTTTTTCCAGTGTTTCCGCAGCTAAATCTAGCTTCCAGGACATTTACATATTTTGCGTTGACATGCGTTCCACTTGAGAATCGATTTCCTTCGATTAGTAAAACGATCTATGTACATATAATAAAAACCCTTTATTTGTAGATGCCATTGAAACAACAATGCGTATATATTTTTAAATACTTCCTACACATGCTAAGTACATTGATATAAGCAATGATCGTAGAGTAAACCTTCACAAGAGAAAACTTCTTCGTCGCAGATGATCGGTGTATTGGTTTTTCATCGTTTATAAAATCTTAATTAAATGTACATTTTCAAATAAGTTTCGGTATATGTCCAAGCAGATACAAACATAATTTGTAACTATCCTAAACACGGCTACCCTCAGCTTGGTCAATCGCGTTTTGTGCTGTTTCTGACTTCAGTTTTATTCCTTCGCAGTTTGTAGAATAAAGCAATGAAATCAATCATAGAGATTCACTTGAAAAGCGTATCATTACACTATTCAGCACTAGTTGAACGTACAACCAGGATTTTTTTTCTTTGATTCACGACAACCACAGTATGCTTAAGTAGGCTTTAAATAACCAGTGAACCATCTTAACGGCTAACACTCTTATCCTCGATGCTGGTCTGCATTTCGGAAAATTCTGGGTCTCGCTTCCGATCGTGATGACAGTCGACAAACGCCGCATTGAACAATATCTGGCATCCCCGTTCGATCCACTGCATGAAGAAGTTCTTCGACCGCCTATCGCTACGCCAAACAATGCAAACGTAGTAGACCGGCACGCCGGAAAGCGTTATTGCAAGTCCCACCAGCAGATTGAATGGCTCGGAAAACGATGGTAAAAGCACCAATCCTAGGCAACACACGAGGAAGATAATGGGAAGGGCTAGATTCACACGAATCGGTCGCGGCATGTTCGGCCTAAAAAGATAAAAAAATCTTAATACTTCGTACGAAGCTGTAAGATGAGAACTCGGGATAATATTACTTTGAGATCCTCAACCAGAGCAAACCGGCAATGCTGGCAGCAACGGAAAGCCAAAGAATTTGGCTGAAGTAGTTAATCAATACGAACACGTCGGCCGACAGAAGCATGATGATTGAAGTGATGCAGGTGAAAATTAGTGCCGGTATCGGTGTTTGGCGGTCTACGTGCACAAGCGAAAACCATGCTGGCAGGTGACCCTCCTGGGCCCCGGTGGAGAATAAGCGGGCGGAGGTGAACAGAATTCCATTTACGCCGCCGAATGTGCTGAGAGCCACGAAGATCGGTATCAACCACGAGACGGAACCGAACATGCGATTACCAAATGATACCGCCACGGCAATCGACGCTAACATTTCCTGCCGCGAGACCACAGCAAAGTAAGCCATGTTGACAAACACATAGATTCCGGTCACCATGGGCATAGCGATCCAGATTGCCCGAGGAAGATTTCTGCCGGAGTAGAATAGAGAGAACCATTAATGTTTAAGTGCGATGTCGGGAGGCAACGAAACCTTTGGATAAACATTTTTACTCACTTATACGGATTTTCCAGCTCTTCCGTTACAAAGTTCAAATAATTCCAACCGCCGAAGGCAAACAATCCCGAGTAAAATGCGTAAGCTAGACTAGAGAGCGCGTAGTCACCTTCCCATGGATTATGAAAGTTGTCGAGTGTTTCAGTAGCCATGAAGTATATACCGGCCAAGATAATGGACACTAGAGCGGTAAGCTTGGCAATGGTAAACACGTCTTGAATCTTCATGGCCCATTTGGTGGAAATACAGTTGATGGCCGTTAGAAAACATAGGCAAACGGCTGCAAGTAGGCGAACCGCCATCTCTGGTGCATCGCAATCTTCGAAGAATGGCCGAACAGCGTATTGCGCGAAGGTCAATGCCACGATAGCCTGGAATATTAAAAGGTAAAACTATTCAAATACGTGTCTATTCATCTGTGCCATTTTGGCCTATTAAATCGGATACCAGACGAAAGAATTAGTTGAATGAATATGCTTAGCTAATGTATAATTCTGAGCGGTTCTGAACGGAATGGAACGAAAAGCCAAAAAGACCACGTTTTGATCGATGACAGAGATTTTCGTCATCGCTCGTAGGAAATCTTCGAGGTGATGGGCAAAATGCGCAAAACAGTGTCAAGGAAAGGGAACCTGCTATATCAAATTTCTATTCTTTATGATACCGGAAGCTTCAGCTCCAAGCCGTGGGTGTCGCCATGGAGTACGCGCTAAACTATGCACGAAACAGCTTCTTCGCAAATACTGAATTGCATTGCAACATGGATGGCAGACTATTGACGGCCGGCCAGGAATTGATCGACAGGTGAAGTAATTTTTTACAAACATCTGAACAGAGGTGAAGTGTGAAGCACAAATGACATTCAAAAAAGCATTGGATTGGAAATAGTCATGTATTTGGTCAGATGCAGTGGTCAATAAGCTTATTCAACTTTAATAGGCTGCCTTTGTTTCGCGAAATAAACTTTATCCCTTCAGACTTTCGGGGATAGACGGACTGTACAGGATTTATTTATAAATCCAAACGTTGGTCCATACAGTGCAGCCTCATTTAAATGACGGTACTATTCTCTATATCTGAGAAATGTTTGGGCGAGGATTGAGTTTGAAAAAAAATCCACTTCCGTCAAATGTTATAGAACAAACGGAATATAGAAAGCTACTAAAATGAAGAAAGTTTTGCTGGCTGATATCAATTGCTTGCGAAATCTAATCAGCAGTACATTTCAGGTAATAGTCTCCTGGTTCTCGATTCGTCTATTTGCCATGTGAAATTTATTTACTGCGTTGATTATTACCATGATTATTATCATGGGAATGAAATGCCGTTCGACCGGATTTTCTGACCCGTAACCAGACTTGCACAGCTTTAACCACAAGCTGCAACTAGTGAATATGCATGTGTTCGTTTTGTGCAGTAGTGAAGGCAATCAACTGGTGCAGCGCCATCCACTGTTGAATGTTTTGTACTTCCGATTATCCGACCGGTCGCCTATATTCTCGAACGCGGTATACTGACGGTAAAATACTGTTGGCACCTGACCGTGCCTTTGGTGTATTAGATTTTCTTTTTTATGCAAGCTCAATTCACCCAAGCGCACTCTAATTTCAGTTATTATTGTTTTTATAGTCGGTCACTAAAACTTTATTTTTTGGTGTATTTTGAAAATAATTTAAAAATTCTTTGGTAACATGGCTACGCAACATGCCCATGAGCCCAAACTCAGCCTACTTTCGAGAGTTCCGGCCCCCGGAATGAAATTAGATCATGTTTTCGGGCCCGATATCGGGTACAGAAAGTACATCGTTTTTCGATAAAACTCATTCTGTCCGTGGTCTTTCTTATCGTTGACACAGGTTGATGTATCGTTACGATTTTTAATTTTGACAAGCAGTTGCTGAAAACTAGAACCGCGAGGCAAGAGCTGACACTCGGTCACTTCTGATTGACCCGGTGTCAGGTGCATACGACGAGGTGTTCAGCACGCACGGGTGTATCTATAGTTTGTTGAGAAAAGTTTGCCGCCTGTTTGAAACTTAAGCGGCACACGATGGTAGCGTCAGTGCCACTGAAAGTGCTATCGCTTGTTACCGGATTGTTGCTGTGCTGGTTTCACCCATTAGTTTACGTAAATGGCGAGTATTACTCGTCCGTCGAACAAATGCGGCAATTGCTAAAGCTCGAAGAATCCCTGATAGCCAGTCTTGGCAACTACATAAAACTGCACGAACAAAAGATTGCATTCCTCAATCGACAACGAGATTTCTTGACCAAGGAGCTAAAGAGGGGTCAAAAAAGCGAAATACAATACGTGTCGAATCCGGTGAGTGCATTTTTGATTGCAAACCGCCTCGTATCCGAATGGGAGCGAATTCGAGCGCTCATGGACATGGACGTTGGTGCGAAGCTGCAGAACGCCTCTGCGATGCCAACGACGGACGATGTGTTAGGAATAACTGAGGGGTTGGCCCGTTTGCAGGATATCTATCAGCTTGACCCGAAAGACATGGCCGACGGGAAGGTGTTGGATCGGCAGATTGGCCAACCCCTCAAAACTGGCGAGTGCTACCATATTGGTATTCGACTGTCCGCAGTCCTGAACTACCCGCACGCCATCAGTTGGTTGCGAGAAGCGTTGCGACGGTGGACAACGGATAGTCCTGGCATTAGTAAGGTAGAAATCATGAACGGGCTATCGTACGCACTATCACAGCATGGAGAGTACGAAGAAGCACTGGAATTTACCAACATGGTGCTCAAGCTGCAGCCGGATAATACGCAAGCTGTGCAGAGCAAGGATCCACTGGAGAAGTGGATTGACTATAAGAAACAGCATGGTCTACCTCCGCGCCCGCCTGGTCCAGATTATGGAAACTATCCTAGCCTTTGCCGGGGAGACTTCCAGCGGCCCGCGAAGGACCTGGCTACGTTGCGCTGCCGCTACGAGCATAAACGAACACCATTTTTACGTATCGCCCCTTTAAAACTGGAGGAGGTGAATAAAGACCCTTTCATCGTCGTGTTCCACCAGGTGGTCTCTGAGAAGGAGATCGGCATGATACTTTCGATTTCGAAATCATCCCTGAAACGATCCATGGTGGGTGACGACGAGAAGAAGGAAGTCTCCAAATCGCGCACCAGCAGCAACGGTTGGCTCGATGATTATATGCATCCTGCCGTCCGGTCACTTACTCGTCGGACTGAGGATATGACCGATCTGGCAATGGCCGCAGCCGAGCAACTGCAGGTGGGAAACTACGGAATCGGTGGGCACTACCTACCGCACCACGATTATGTCGTGCCGGAGGAAGGCAAAAAACCGTATCCTGCGATCGGTAAAGGTAATCGTATAGCTACGGTGATGTACTACGTAAGTACGATGGGCGCTTCATGTCATTGGTGAATGGTGGCCAAAAAATAATTGAATATCTTATTCATGGCTACAGCTCAGCGATGTGGAGATCGGTGGAGCAACGGTTTTCCCGGAACTGGGGGTGGGAATTTTTCCGCGAAAGGGATCTGCGATATTTTGGTACAATATGCACGCTAACGGAACCGTCGATTCCCGCACCCTTCACGGTGCTTGCCCGGTGTATGTGGGCTCTAAATGGGGTAAGGCCCTTGAGACTGGAACAGGAACCATTATTTCACGTAGTCCTTTTGCATTACATCGGTAAAACCACGATAAACGATGCCTTTCTCTCGCAAAATTTCAGTCGCCAACAAATGGATCCACGAGCACGGACAAGAATTCCGACGACCCTGCAATCTTGATCAAAAGGCCTGATGATCAAATGGGCAGATCAAATGTGTCATCGGCATAAAACGCACTGCTACCGATAAATCAGTCAATAAATAGACCAACGAAACTACCCATCTATTGCTCGTCGCATTATGTTTTGTTATCATTCCTCGGTACTTCTTTTGAACGATGGTCTATTTCAGGTGCGGCAAATTGCATGGCGGGTAAGTTCAATAGAATAAGGCGTGTTTTCCTGTTTTCAAGGCCTTTTTCCCCTATTCGCTGATTGACAGACGTCGGGCAGTGTTTAAAATTTCGAAAAATCCACTTACGTAGAACACGCCTCTCTCGACTCGTAACAAATAGCAAAGAATAATGCGTCATAACATTACATTACTGCTACCAAAAAAAAACCTAGTCCGTTTGTCCGTCATCAACCGTTTCCTTTACCGCCTCTGTAACAAAAGTCGACCTTGACTGATAAGTTGCTACGTTCACGGCTACGTAAAGGTTACTTTCGTACACATATGCCCAAAAAGGATTGTTTTCCGTCGAAAGTGTTTTCACAAATATGAAGTTATCATTGTTTTTCTTGTTAGTTTGGCGTAATGGTTACTTTCGTACACATATGCCCAAAAAGGATTGTTTTCCGTCGAAAGTGTTTTCACAAATATGAAGTTAACATTGTTTTTCTTGTTAGTTTGGCGTAGTTTGTTTCTTAGCTTCCGTTAATAATTTACTCTGCGTCACGGAGATACATTTCTTTAAAAATAGCTTCAAGGATAAGCGGTAGCGGTCTTTTTGCATGGTGGGATCGCACCCGTCCTTTTCCACCATCGACAATTTTCATTTTCATTCTGAACTTCTGAAGTTCGCTTTGAATTTGCTGTCGATTGTTC
>JAOEFI010000003.1:46238864-46274491 GCA_034621735.1 Anopheles plumbeus
GTCCTTTTCCACCATCGACAATTTTCATTTTCATTCTGAACTTCTGAAGTTCGCTTTGAATTTGCTGTCGATTGTTCGTGCAGGTTGTTGTGCTGATTGGCGACTAACTGACTTCATTGGACTTCATGACTGCAAGTAGCTTGATTCGAGTGGTGGCGAAGGAATTACGCAATGGAATGGACTATTTTCCATGAAAAAAACAATTTTACATTCGAGGACAGTTTTAACAAAGCCACCTTTCGTTAAATGTCGGCCCTACTCGGTGGAGAGACTGTAGTGTATCTGTGCCAAAGCGATGCGTTGATTTTCCAAAGTAAAGAAAACCTTATCATTGAATGCTTGCCATTGAATGTCTTCTTAAAGAGCGTCCAATTGACGGCGAATTGAATATTTGAATTGTACGAATATGCTGCAAGATAAGTTCTCCATCATCTGATCAGCACATCATGCAATCAGTCAAATTGCTTTCACAAGCGATAATATGCATACGTCAACCTGTTGATTTTGCCTTTAGTATTATTTCGATGGATCTCAAAAGAACTTTGTTTAACCTGTTTAATTTTTATTTTCTGCTCCACAGGATCTGATGAAGATAAACTACTGTTTGCTCCGCTAGTGGGTAGATTGAATTTCGATTGAATTCAATTATATTGACTTGCAGCACTCCTATGTTGGGTACAGGAGCCCACCAGTTATTCAGAGCGCCTTCAAAATCCCGGGACTATAGCAGAAAAGCTACCATAAAGGAACTCCTCGCTCTCTGATTGATTGAAACTCGGTATTTTCTGTATCCTCCTTGCTCCAATATCTAGCAGCCCTGAGGCTCGTACAAAAACTGCCTTCCGACACAAACAGAAACGAAACGGCTACAATCAATTCAACTCGTAATTCAATTGGGAGAGAGAGAAGTTTCCAATCACGGCGTTTCTTTGCAGTTTATTTACTAAAGCGTTCGCAATGCGTGATATCGGAAGCCGTATGTTGCAGCGTGGCTACTGTTCTTCAGTCTGTAGCAACAAGGGTCAGGCCATGCCCATCGCGTTCCGTGCCGGAAACAGAGTTCATGGCCAAATTTGGCTCACCAACACTTCCTAAGAGTGCTTATTGCGAGGCGAAAGGATTCATCACGCACCGGAAAAGTGGGCAGATTTTTTCCACTGTAATATAGGGACGAAATCTTTAACATCTCCGTGGTCGCAGCCACCCATGCAATGCTGACGATTCTGGGGAAACTTAGGACTTGTCACTCCGTCCCTTCGGGACAACTGCTCGTAGCTTCGGAGCTCCTATGAGTAATTAATCTCTACATGCACAACGTTGCGGCTACGGTAGTGGAGAAAAAGGACGATGGTCGTTGCCTGATGATATAGTGAATCGCTGTTATCTTTCGCAAGAAGTCTTCAGAAAACGTGACTGTCCGATTGAGATTGGACTATCGTTGGGGATACCGCAATGTGACGCAATCGGTAGTGGGCATTAAAAGGCTATGATTACAAAACTGTATACTATCGCCATGAATAGAGAGAAGAAACAAGAGAATAAAATACTCGCTTGTCGCCGTGATGCCTGGGATTTTGATAGTGTATCCGTAAGAAGGTGGAGGACAAACAGACCTCATCTCGAGGCTCTCTCGAAGACCCTTTGGATTTGAATTGGGAGGAAATGATGCGTACCTGCGTAGTAGGACGTATGATGAGCAGGGCCATCCACAGGCGAAGGAATCCAACAAGTGGCCCGAACGCGACCAGCAGATACGCGTAGTCCCCACCGGAGCGTGTGATACATGTTCCTAGCTCGGCATAGCACAGCGCACCAAGAGTCGACAGGATTCCACTGAGTGTCCAGATAACCAGCGACGATCCAACTGACCTGGAAAATACGACAAGAACAGGACAGGAAATTAAACGTTATGGGGGCGAATAAGGGTGTAACCATGGGAATGCTAGCACGAAGGGCAACATGGGACTTATATTCAGTTTTTCTTCTCTACTGTTCCTTAAAACCGAAACCGGTTTCGGTACCATCCCAAGTAAAGAAATTACAAAACGTAAGAAAACACATATGACTAACTCACAGTCACGGATGATTCCTGCTACCAAGCAGTCCAATACCGAGCAAACGCCTACGGGTTCATTCGCAAGGGTCCAATTAGGACGATTTTTGAACTCTAGCAGCCTGTTATTATCCCTATGCTATACTGAAAAGCTTTGTTTTGCGAGATGGGTTTCGGTAAGATTTTTTGTGGAGATGTTATTTCTTTCTCTCATAATTAGAACCGGTTTTAACCGTTGCTGGGTTGCTATTAATGTTCAGAATGCAGTTCACGATTTGCTTGGTAAGTTGGTGTAACCTCCCAAACAATACTTGTTTAAGTTTGTTACCTTCACTTGAATAAATATCTATTCCACTCATGAAAGTATGCTTACTTTTTTATACGTGCGTAGGACGTAGGAATAGGAGCTATCGCCATTAAATGTCAATGGAATTTGTTTATTAGTATTTATATTTATATTCATATTGGATAGCTTACTTTGTGAACACAAAAACTCCAGTGGGCGAAATGAAGATACCGGAACCGATAATTGTTCCCACAATGATGCCAACGCCGTTGATGAGTGTGATCTTGCGTTTTAGCACGACTTTATCACCACCTTCAGCACCACCAGTGGCCGTATCACCTTCCAGTACCGGTGGACCCTTTTTCACATCCTTTTTTGTCATTCTCCCCGTTGGGTATGCACTACGATTTTATACTTTTTCCAGGTTATGCTACTCGGTTCCAATCAATCGAGCGTGAGGTCGCCGGATGGGATTTTTTTAGTTATATCCCGAAACGGAAGATTACAGATTCCTAGGAAAATTGGTTAAATTATTTCAAGAACACGCAGCGTTGGAGAGCAGAGTCTAAGCGTTGGAAAATCCTTTCGAGTGTCGAGCAGTGCAAGTAATAATGACAACAGACTTGTGGGCACCACTTGTGGAATGTTCGGCGAAAGCATATCAAAACAACACCTGAACACAACATCAATTCTATATTCGTGCTGCAGCTCTTACTAGATAAAAGATACTAGATTCCACTCGCACATCACTCTGTTTGATTATTGCACATTACGAGAATGATTTTTACTGTGAATCCACTATCGCACACGACACAGTGATAAAAAGCCCAAAGAAGGGAACAGCACTGGAAAGAATACCTCACAGCGCAAACCACAAACCCAACCTTGCGAAGAGACCGACGCTTTATCACTGCGTCTGTCTGTCCATTCTGTTGAATCTCACGCGACAGTGTAAAGCGATGAACCCGCCGTTCGTCGAGCAGTAGCTAGAACGGGATGGACTTTTTCAGGAAAAAGAATGTATGAAAATATGTTTGACCGGCTACTTCATTTATCTCCTGCTCTCGTATGTATGCTGTTTATCACGTTTTCTTCCTATCTCTTTTTTGGTAATTCAGACCGCCATAATTGCTTCTCTTTCACTTCACTGTAGTCGGAACGCTTTTGCGCGGATTTCCGGCGCAGAAAATGACGCAAATTTTGTGATCACTTGCACGTTGTTAGAAATTAACGGTTTCACTATGCCAATGCCGAGCCCTTACTCACACTTCACTAGCCATGAACGTATACCGCTACGACCACTTGCAATAACATCAAGAGGTACCGGGTTCAAAATTACTGTAATTGCGGATTGTCGTCTTTAGCTAAAAAAAAATTCTGGTGGCAATATTATAGACGTGATTGCAATGGACAATCGTTCCGAATGCGCTTGTAAAGATGCATCTTTCTCTCTAGGAAAAATCCGAATTTCAGCGTCTTCCGGCGAACGAAACTATGAAACATAAGGTAACAGGGAAAGAAGGCCGTGGGGATAGTGTTGTCTCAACTAGCCAGTGAGTCAGCCGTATGTCACGGGTATCAATCCTTCCTGGAACAATTCTTCTCTACTGATGGAGGTGGGTGAAACGGTGGTGGTCAAAACTGCCAGAATATCAGAATAAACAGTTATAAAAAACCTGGTTATAATTTCATTACAAATCAAATAAATATTTTATTTCGCCAGAAATACGCCAGAAATCCGATACTCCGAAGGTAACGGATATTTGTTCCATACAAACGGGAATGATCTTTCCACTGTATAACAGTTCACTCTCCAGTGAACGAGTTAACCAACGGCTCCCTGTGCACTTTATTCGCACCAGTTCGCTCTTCGCTTCTTTTGACAGTTGTACGACCGGATCTTGAGTTTACATCTGCTGTTGCGAGTCAATCGTCTTCTTATAAAATTTTAATCACTTTGACTTGTGACTTGTGTTCAGCAATAATTCAATAATTTACACATTCGTTCATGAAAACGTATGTCTACCGCACAGTAAAAAAATCGCTCGTCCAACTGTCAAACAATTCTACTTTTTCGCTGTTGTCATAATGTTCTAATCGAGACACCTGTATATTATATGGCACTTTGCTCCTACTTCTTCACTATTGTCAAAATGTTCTGATCGTACTCTCTATGGCACTTTCCTGTATAGTCGCTTGTTCATAATATCGGTAGCCATGCCATCGGTAGAAACATCTGACGAGTGCAGCAACGCCCAGAACTGTTCTGCAGAAAACAGTGACCACAACGTCGATGCAAATGGTGCAGGTGCCTTGAGCCTCGATTCGTCGGATCCTGACCGTCGGCTGATACCAGCGGACCTCATCGAGCACAATGAATCATCGCAGGTTGAGCTGCCAACGGTACGCGAAAGCACCCAGAACGATAGCATCAACAAGTTCCTGCTGAATTCGTTTTTGCGGCGCATAAATGATACAACTAATGCGGACGAGTGTCGAGAAGCGAACGATCAGTCGCGTATGGAAGAAGAACAGGAACAGGACTTTGATTCATAGAAGGGTTTGTCGTGCGATACGATGCAAAACCAGCCACCCTTTTGTGTGTATTTTAATGATTTAGGCATTGTATTAACGTTTGTCGTAATATCAGCATAAGAAGAATAGCCATAAGAGGGGAAGAGTTGACTTGAATAAACACCGTTTCCAAAAATGTTTTAGTGTGTGGCGGCTGTGCAAACGATGAACCCCACACAAACGTATGAAAAGATTTAGTTAATGCTCACGTCCGTGTAGTCGGCCCTTGTTTACAACGGAGATTGAGCCGGGCAACATTGCAATCACGACAGTGGATTTATCTTGTCGTTTATCAGTAACATGCCGATAACCTTTCTATGCATGGACTGCAGGATGAGCGCGGCACGTTGTGTGTGTCTATGCACAACGTTTGCTCGGAATCAGTTCGTGATTGGTTCGTTCGCAGAACAGGTCGCGAGTACAGTTTTAGTACGCGTGTAGGGTACCTACTGAACGGTCGTTGCGTGAGCCGGGCGCTGGTCTGTTATCTTTGTCGGGAAGTGCTTGGTATCATCATTTGTTGAACGAAAGTTTCGCTTTTCATACTCCTCATGCTGGTCTTCTTTTGATACTCAGTGATCCGCGGCAAGCCTTTTTGATAGTGCCCGGCGCAATACATTATTTTTTAACGGAACTCCACGTTTTGGAGCAACGAAATGGAGATGAAAACAATTGTTAAGAAAAGTAGTCTGACGGAAGATCAACCCGAACAACGAACGTCGTATAATAACCAAGGTAATGGGGCGGACGCAACGGGCTGCGCATCAACGAATGATGGAACCTCGAATGACCAAGGCACGGAAACACTTAAACCAGGGTCCCAAATTCGTCCGACCGTGTCCGAAGACGATGTGCGCAAACTGGCCGAGAGATTGTACGGAATTATAGTGCTGGAGATGTGTGAACTCGATTCATACGATGACCGGAATTTCATGATTCAGGCTGACAGGTAAGTGAGTTTCAACTTGTTCAATGTCACCAATGGGTTTCCATGAACGAAGAGGCAACAATCACGTGTCAATACTACAGGTTTAAGCAAGATGCAATGCTGAACTCGAAAAACCACCATTGCGTTGCTTGCGCTTAGAGCACGTGATTACTATTTGTAAATTTGAGACGACTGTCACGTCAGGGCGGGAGGTGGGAAAGGGGAAATTAAATTGCCAGTCTGTATATAATTGGTTCCATCAACGCAGTTTATTCTTTCCATTAATTTTTGTCTCTGCTTTGACCGCCTCCATCTAGCTATGTAAAGAATCCGATATTGAAATCAATCAACACGAGCGGCTACGTGATGAAGATAGCGAACTCGCTCGATTCCAGAGACGAATCGTTTTTTCATGCACAGAACGACATCATGCTACATCTAAGCAAGCGAGACATTAAATGTCCAGTGCCGGTACAGAACATCTATGGCAAATATCATTCATTGGAAAAGTTGGGGGAATCAAGTCATGTCGTTCGACTGTTGGAATACATTCCCGGCAAGGTGTTTCATGGTGTACCGCACCCGGATCACCTTTTTTATCAAGCTGGACAGTTCATCGCAAGGATTGATTCCGCACTTAAGGTCAGTATAGGTTTCTAAACAGAGTTCTCGAAACTTTCTACATTTAACGCTGCATTAAAATTATTGTTTCAATCTTAAAGATACGACATCAATGAACCTATGCATTTCTAAATTTTCTGTTTGAATAGTTAACAAGTTTAAACCATATTTTAAATATTCCGATTTGGATTCCTTTATTTATACTAGTGTAGACATTGATTGTAATGTAGTCCGCATATTTGAATGGCTGTCTCGAAACGTTTTACCATTGTTTTTGCGCAAGGATGCAATTCCTTACATCATATTTGTCCTACTTTTTGAGCATTTTTAGAAAATTTAACATATTTGTTTAAATCTCTACAGTCCGTTGACAAGGATAGCATCATCCATCGGCAATCGATATGGATGTTGGAAAGCTTCCCAAAACTGAAAGATTTCATCTATGTGGTCAAAGATGAGCATCATAAGGATATCATCGAGCAGGTGTTGCTTGCATTTCAGCGGCAGATCGTCCCTAATCTGAACGAATACGAACGCGGGGTGATATATGGAGATTTCAACGAGCACAACATAATCGTAAACAAAAAAACATCGAACAGTAAGGATTATGAAATAACGGGCATTATAGATTTCGGTGATGTATGCTATTCACGCTACGTCTTTGAGTTGGCTATTGCTATGACGTACATGATACTGGAGTCTAATGATCTTGATACCGGTGGTCTGGTAATGGCAGGGTACAGCATGTTGAGAATGATTCCTCAGCATGAAAAGGATGTACTTAGGGTAAGTTTAAAAATACAAAATAGAATTTGGTTGTGCGTAAATACACAGAATTAACCGAAAATTTGTTTTAATATTTAGGTAACGATCGCTGCTAGACTTTGTCAGAGCCTTGTGCTTGGGTTATACACGGCAACAGTTGACTCCAACAATCAGTACATTCTTTCGACGCAAACTCGTGGATGGAGTGTACTGGAAGCACTTTGGAGCGAATCGGACAAGGACATTCTAGAACGCTGGGGAACAGTGGCAGAGGCATATCTTACTAGGAGTTAAATGATGGAGATTATGTCTACACAAGATGGTGTTGACACTATTCGAATACTAATTCCTGCTTTTTTGACAAGGATTAGAAGCGAAATGATAGCAATATCTACATGAATCAATTATACAAAAGAACAATGTCATTTACCCAAATTTAGAGCCTTAACCGTAGTGTCGAAAATCAATAGAAACAATAAATTTGATGTCGACTTTTTATACTTATATGTGTATATATTCGTCCGTGTCCATTTGAAACGCGCAAAAATTGTAAAATCAAACGTTGTTTAGGCGTTGATAAAGGGCGAATCGACAAATAAACGACCCCCGTGACATATAATTTAAAGAAGAATTGCTAATAATTTGGCAAATGATAGATTTTTTGCAATAAATTTTCCTAATTGTTTTGGAAAACCAAAACGTCACTTCGTTTTTAATTATCGACTAAATTTATTATACAAACATTCAATCAAATTGCAGACGTCACATCGATTCTCACACAGATGACGCTTTGTGGTAAAAAAGGGAACTTAAAACACAATTTTAAACAATTTATCGTGGAAGTAGATCTGTGGATACCTCTGGGTCCTGTTTGTTTCGTGTCATTTCCTACAGTTCATGTCACGTTTTATCGTTAAAGACGAAGTCTATACAACAAAAAAGTTACACAAATAGAGATATTAAAAGATAGATAGATAGATAGATAGATAGATAGATAGATAGATAAATAGATAACAAAATTAGAAGTGTGCATCCACTTGGAGAATCTCTCAACTGACTTGTCACTCAGCCGGCCATTTTTAACTACATCTCTGGCCTCTACATGAGTCAAGCACCAGGTCGGGCTCTTTGCTTTATATCACCACAAGTTCATCCCAGTTCGGTACTCCAGCCTTGGTTTCGTGAATAAGGTTCATATCGAATGGAAGTATCTAATCTACAACAGCGTCTATCCAATAGGAAAATAGCCGTAGGCTGCTGTTCATACATTCGGGAGGATGTACTCATTCATTATCGTTTATCTTTCTTAAATTATAAAAGTATTTTATACCACGGAAAGAGACAGCTCCAGGGCGAATATTGTTGTAACGCTTGTTGCCCGCCAAAAAAAATCCAGGCTCTTGTCTTAGTCTATCGTCTAGTCAGTGGCAGAGGTGCTAGTATCCTGTCATAAAACTACTTAGTGTTTGAATTTGCCTTTTCCAACTCTACATGAAACTTAAAATAGCCAAAACGCGAACACAACCAGAACGTTATTGTAGTCTACTCGAGCGATGTCCATTATTAACCAAATTTGGGACAGACGATTTGGTTAAAGTGGTCCTTGCCTTTGAATTCGGTTTACACAACAGCATTCACGAAACGTATCGTCGATTTCACAACGAATCCGCGGATTTACTATTTGTGTTTATGATTAGTGGTAAATATATTCGTACCACCAGCTTGTGCATTATTTTCTTCTGTCATTAGTTTTATCGGATATTGTTCTAGATATGGTATAATTGGTTTTGTACATACCGCACTGCAGCCTTCAGACAGTTTGGTCTGCTTTGGATTTTGTAGTATACAGATGGTTTGCAAAAACAGATTTCTGTTTTATTCGGCTTTACAACAATAAGACAGGTAGATAGCTAGTTGAGAATTTGTATCGTGAGATTAATTCTGTGCACTCTGTGCAAAGTGCACTTAGCAACCAACTACATGTTTTCTGTATGCTAATTTTTATTGCTGTTACTTAGCCATTGGGAAACGTAACTTAGATACGTAGAAACGTGTTTGTTTCAGTGTGACAATTAACATATACGATATATTTATACGTACTAAATATATTTCGTAGATCTTATTCAAACATATTAGGCTGAATCGAGCATTAAATAGTTTTTCATATTCAAACGTTGTATTTTATCTGCGGGTTACCGATATTATTTAACTTTATGCTTCCATGGAATGCCTGAATAAGCTTTCACGGAGGTCCAAGCTAGTATTGTCTGTTGGCTTATCCGTGTATAACAACATTTTGAAAAAGGTTTTTTTTTCCTTAAAAAAATAAAATAATTCTGTTGCCTTTGGTTACTTCTCAAAATAGGTATGAGTTGGGTTTCTTTTTTCCCCACCTTTATTTAGGTCCATCTCTACGTTTAAGGAAGCATATCTTCCTGGAAGTACTTGCTTTCAACCATAAATTCACAGCCTTCTTCCCCCAGGCCACATAATTATCGTCACCATTTAGCATTCGTGAGGATTGCAGAAGAACGGGACGAACCGGCGAACAAGAAGCAGGCTCTACTTTTGCCACCTTACTTTGTTTACTTTGTTTGATTCATTTATAGAAAGGTATTCGTGGAACTGGTGTGTCTAGCAACTGGTAACGCTAATATTTTTCGGTGCTCGCCCTGAAGCAGTTCGATGGTTGTGAGCTATTCTGTATAAAGTAAGGATCGAAAGGTACTGATACAGTGAAGTTCGTTCCAAGCGTTTTCCGCCTGGGCCGCGAGAGCAACCCAGCTCTCAACCCAGAAAAAGCTCCCTTACAGAATGGCTCTAAACATAAAATCAATAAATTCCATTCCGACTCTAAGGGCTGCGTTGCATTGCCGAACTAACGAGAAGGTAGGCTGTGATTTGTCGTGTAATGTTATTACTACTTAGTCATTTGTTTGCAATTAAAATTAGAATAGTAATATGCCTTAAATATGGAACAGTTTTGATTGATGGGGTTTGCACACCATGTGCAAAGAGAAATTGTTTGATAATATTTTTGATTTCAATCGTATTCATTATACTCTCCAACATTGATCGAAGGATAAGCCTTGAAATATATTATTTATACTCGCACTGCATAGTCCAAAGTGTCCAAGTGTCCAAAAGTTAAATAATCGAATGTTGTGAAAGTTGATTTATCCGTGAATGTTATCTTACTGATCAGTACACATAGTTGGATATAACCAACCGGGTTTTGTTAGAATCGTAGCTGAATCTGGATGTTGGATTCTCAATTACGATTCAGACTATTCGTGTACGGATAGCACATAAAGTCTATAAAGCCGGTGGATAGACAAGTCCCGGCTAGTCATGGCTGGAGCACTGATTAAGAAGAAGAAGAAGATCCGAAGCATTTATAGGGGTAATTGACCACACAGATGGACGAAGAGGTGCAATAATGTTTATAGCATATTACCACGTGGTTGGCAGCTGAACAAAAATAAGTAGTTTTGAAGACAATGATGGACTAAGTCCGGATTTGCAGAGCATGGATTCGAAAAAGGTTGCCAAGAGAACCAGCTAATTTCAAGGTCTTTGAATACGAGTGGACGTCTAATCAATGTATAAAGAAATTAGTAAATGTAAAACGAAGATTATGCAACTAATTATGCTAGGAAGATACAACATTCGAATAACATATATTTAGTATCTTTTTTTTCTCAGTATGTTTAACCCTTTTTAAACAGAGGTTTACACCGGATTCGCTTAGTTTATTCTGAATAATGTCTCTTCCTTCATGAAGGGTGAACTTAGTGCCTTCTAAACATAAACAAAACCAAATTAGAGTAACGAAAAACAACTGTAAAGCAGATGTGCGCTTTGTTTGTGATATACAATACGCTAGCTGAATCATGCACATAACACGGCTATTCACATGTTATATATATTTTTGAGCGAAATGATTATTTGGTTCTAATTTTTTTTATATATGAGCAAAATTATGCCACATAAATTATGTTTTATGAACCATCTGAATATGTAATCATGTTTAATTTTTTAATTTTGTCTAAACAATGTTTCACAATTCGCTGTGGCATTTGCTTTGGTTACTAGCGCCAACCGACCGAGCGAGCTTAACGCAGGTCATGTGGTTTGGTAAAGGTGTCGTCGTACTGTTTAGTTCCAACATACGGCGTGTTTTGAGGTGGAATGTAAATTCCTGAATTTTCGAACCTTCGTTACTATGCGGATAGCAATTTGCAACGCGAAAAATCCTAAAATCTATCATTGCCTCTGGTGACCAGCGGATTCAGAAAATAATACGAAGGGACCAGAAAAATCGTTCTATCCATGGCGACCAGTTTGCAGAGGAGCTCGAACGAAAATAAAATAAAAACCGTCGTATTGAGGGAAATGAACCGAAAGGCGTAAGCTCCCCCGTGTGGCAAATCTTGGGTTTTATCAAGAATAAAAAAGGATCCTTGAAACCGCTAGGAAAGAGGGAGCATAGCACGAAAAGTATGGAAATGATAGATAAATTCAATTTCTTTTCCGGGAACATTCCCGGGAGGGGACGAAGCAGGTTTGGCCTGGCTTACGGTTGGCCCTTGGTGTCGATTTTTTCTTCCACTTCCTAGGCACGGACAGGTACCTCGGACTGATTCGAGCTTATGTGCAGCAACTTGTGCGACCCGTCTTCTTCATATTGGGAGCGGCAAGATTAATGGATTACCAATCGATTGTTGACCATCGTCAATCCTTGCAGCTCAACTCGGTCTACTACATTGCTAGTACCAGTTGTACATTGGTTACACAAATTGCATAACGCAAACTACCATTGTAGTCTCGGTGGAAATGTTTCTTACCTATCACTAAGAATGAAATCCCTGCACCTAATCCTTCGTTCGGTGGTCCCTATTGCCTTCCTAGTTTAAAAAAAAATCGATCGTTCGATGTAAACAAAGCAAACGAGTGATACGAATTGCTTTCGGTCCAACTGCTGACCATTAGTTTGTAGAAAAATGAAACAGCCTGAACATTTCCATACTAAGCGGAAGGGTTTGGATGTAATACCCAAAAACAGCATCTCGGCCTATCAGTATTACAGGAGGAAAATATGCTATACTCTTGGTAGATTTTCCGATTTCGAAACTACGACAGAGTTTCCAAGCACTGAAAAAGTCAAAATAGGAAAAACTAACGCATAAGGGTTCCTTAGCACGACAAGAGGTTGGATACATCATCGAGCCATCTGTGGCCATTCCAAGGGATATAGTTTAGCGCAACACTCGTTGACTGATATGGAAGGATGAATTAATAAAACTTTCACCCGACCTACACAATGTCAAGATAGACGTCCTCTCAATTCATCGGACTTCTTCTTAAGTAAAATAGTAAAATTCAACCATTTTGGTTGAAAGAGGATTATTTCCTCACGAATTTATGAAGCGACTCGGTTTCGTTGTACAGCGTAGAAAAAATGTTTGCAATTAAATGGTTTTGGTTCATCATTGGTTCGGGATGGAAGTCCATTCCTAGAATTCGACATATTCGGCAGCTAATTATCAAAGTTCTCAATCTATCACAGTTCCGGTGTGAATGGAAATTTAATCTCGTTTTTTTCGAGATACTCGTTAGCAAATATGTGAAACGGGCATTGATGTAGGTTTGGGTTTCCTTGTTACTTCGTTTCAATTATGATCTAGCCTTTTTGATATACCTTAGCTTGTTAAGAAATTAGAAGTTTTTAATGTGAGATTACATCCCATTCGTGGTCGTTGTAATTTTTCCTTCGGCATGTTGGTTGTTACAGTGAAGTTTCTGTGCCCGATCCAGTGGAAAACTTGTTCGATGAAGCTCGTAGAATGAATTTGGTATATTTATTCACCTGGTTTCAAAACCTAGTGAAGAAAAGTGATGGTTCTTCTGCAATGGAGAAATCTATAGAAGTAGGGGAAAAAATCCACCAGGTTCTTTGCGCACGATCGCATCTTACGCCTTGTGTTCAAATCGTTTCATAGAATCTGGCTTCAAAAGCTCTTTCCTGTAGCTTAATTACATTTCCCAGAGAACAAGCCACTCGAATGAGTGATGATTGGGTAGAAATTGCGAAATTGAATCTGAGAAAGGCTGCGAAAGCTGTAATCAATTTTAACAACTTTTCCGTACAATCACTCAGAAGTAAGTAGATTTACTTCTTTTCAGTGCCCTCACAAAGCTTTTCTTCATAGGAATAAAAAGTCGTTCAAAGATACTTGAAAAGAGTTATTTCGAAATGATACAGTTAGACGCTGGTACTGGTAAAAATAAAAAAAAAACTTTAATAAATATGTTCGATAAGCTATCTGTGTATGGGAAAGGGGTTACATATGTTGTGTGCAGTGAAGTATGCTAAAAAAAAGTTACCGGTGAATTTGCTCACCTGTATGAATTTTACAGGTGGATTTTTTCCTACATAGAAACATTGGCTTTTCAACAGTACAATATGTGAACAGTCGCCGTAACGAGGTTGTGTACGGCCAGGCCGTCAGAAAAATTAAAAGTAATAATAATAATAAAGATGTGGAATATTGGAATTTAGTAACGAGTGTTAATCGAAATGAACACTGAGCTGCTCCGAAAGTGTCGATATCGGGCATGGTGTGATGATTCGCGATGTTCTAGTCGCTTGACAGGTGGGAGGTGATTTTCCTCAGAACAGATAGCTTTTGGTTCTTGGGCTTTCTGTTCTCTTTTCATTGGAGTTGATTTCATCACTTCATTATCATTTGGATCCGCTTTTCAAGTAAATTTCTTTTTTTTATCTTTTAACTAGATTTTAATTGTTCATCTCTATTTTGTAGCTTACGGTTTAGGGTGTGAGATCGGAGCCTATCACAATAAACAAATTACATAATTTGTATATCATAGATTTCATGCTTGCGATTTTTTCGATTGCGATAGGCAAGTCATTACCGAATATTCAATACCTGTGCTCACAAACGGGGACCATTGAGATCTATACAAAAATACCGAATTTAATTGGTTTCGGCTGCTGGTAATGTTGGCCACGGAGAGTTTTGATTAGCATAAAAATGGGTTTTAAATTCAGTATTTCCGATATAAAGGCGGGAAGAGGAAAAAAAAATACAAACGAAGACGGAAGAACGATGTTTTCACAGTGTCGAAAACTCGTTAAAAGTTCGCTGTCACTTTGGCGTGGATTATAAAATTAAACAAGGAAAAGAAGGTGCTTCACCTGGCATCTCCCTTTTGTTGATGATGAAATTCCTTCACTTTGCATACTCTTTCATCCGAAGAAGAAGCCCCATTTCGTTCCCGTTCTGCTCGCAGCAAGTGTTACACTGTGTAATGAACTACCGTTCGGCGTAGAGTTTTCAGGAGGAAGTCCTATGCAAACGAAGTGCGGTGGAATTCAATTTTCCATCCCTTCGATGATTCGGACGCTTTTATGTGCCGGGTTCATTGCGGATTGAGCCTCAATGCAACTTCAAACGCCGAAAATCATCCGTTAGTGTTCGGAGGAAGATGGACGATGAATTCGTTTTTGCTTCTCCTCAATCTAACTGCTAGTGTAGTAGAAGGTGCAAATTGATTCCACAAAAGCCTGTTGGTTTTGATTTGATGGGCTTCATTTGGCAAGAAGTAGTGCTATTTGTATCTGTATCTTCAATCGTCAGGCGGAAACTATTTTACATTGGAAAAGCTATTTGAATTGGGTGTGCCTTGTAGTTATGTAGTATACATGACAAATGTTTATATTGAGCAGCTTAATTTGTTGAAATATGTTTAAACATAGTCATAGGGCATGCTTCCTCAATTTTAAGTAATATGTTCTGAAAGGCTGCCCCCAGATCTCAAATAATATTTAATGTATAATATAACGTGCTAAAGGGTTTTAATAATGCACTTAAATCACACGTCACAATGCTCTCCATTGGGTCGAAATTGGTTTAGGATCCTCGACTATCCTCGAATTAATGTACTTATCGAGCATAGCCGAAATGAACAGCAAAAAGCAGGGTCGTAAAAGCTCCACATTTATTTCCTGTCTAATCTGACTGCACATCTATTGACGTTTGGAACTGTAACAACTTTGTTGGGACTAATTACGACATTTCTGCTATCGTCCGAATTGTTACTAAGGTGCACTGCCACTGAGGTACATTGGTGAAGAAAATGTGGCCACAATGAAGAAGGGCTGGTTATAATACAAATTTTGATTATACTTACCGAATCAACTCGTTTGTAGTATTTTTTTAGGATTTAGAAAACTGCCTTCCATACGAGGCCCGTCAAAAACTTTGCTGAATCCTGGTATATCTTTAATTTTGAAATTGATCACAGAGAAGTTTGTTGTATCACTTTTTCTCAAAATTCGTTGTTCATACGTTTGTACTCATTTTCGGCATAGAGTAGAAGTTCTGATTCGAAGGTCGATATTCTTTCCAGATTATCCGAAGAAACATCTTTATTCAAATCGTTTGCATTCACAGGTTGGCGAAAAATAATTTTTGTGGACCTGTGGACGCTCCCTGTTTGTAGCACGAGTACATTCCACGTTTGTGTATGTTTTTGTTGTTGTATTTCCTTATTCACAATTTTAGTTTAGTTCTACTTTTACATTGTCTACGTTCTCCTTTATTCTATCTCACTACTTTTATCATGCATTTTCTCATTCTGAGGATGGGTTTCCTACGAGTTTTGTTTTGTTTCTTTTTGGCATAATTTTGAAAGCGAAACTGCTTGCAGGCATAGGAACAAAATACCTTTCGGTAAGTGTACCAACCGGGTTATGATATTGAAATGATGAGCTTGCTGAAGGACAGCCTGCTCGCTCAGTTTCATTCTAACAATTCTTTCTAGCTTAAGCTGTAGGATTTACAGGTAGAAATATCCTCACTACGCTTCGGAAAGGTTCAATCAAAAGTCACTAATGTTAATGGTAGCTGTGTTATCTATATGCTCTGATTTTCATCCACAGTACCCTACCCTGGCAAGTGGTCTGTTTGACAGTGTTACCTTTTCTTAGTAAAGATTGTTAGAACGCAATCCTGTATCAATGGACGAAAGCTTTCGGTTTTTTACGAATCTGCGCCTTCGACATACACTTCTAAATGGCTCTGACGGAGCCAAATATGAACTCCTTATATATTAAAGAGTGACAGGTGTCAATAAATTATAGCATGCAAGTAACCGTAATATATATGTGTAACAGGGGGTATAGGAACATAAAATACTTTGGTCCATCTAATTAACTAGTTTTATCGCCAACAACAAACATATATGGGAGATTCTAAATAGGGTGGAATTAAACTCTTGATAATCACATAAAATGCAATTGGTGAAGATGGTAGGAGTTATCGGTTCGGTGTGCACATCTTGATGACATCGGTAAATATTTATTTACTGGAAATAGATTTGGTAATATTTTACAGTATGCACCAGGTTCATTAGTTCGTACGGTTGCAAATTCGTCTGGTAAATGGAACAAAACCTAAAACTTTTTTTTTGATAAAGGAATATTTCCAGTGACGCTCATCATTATGACTACACAATCAACAGTGATTATCCGTATTCGTACTTAGTTCGTATGATTTACATTTAAAAAAGTTGTTGCTTATCAGCGCTTTTCAATGTTTGTTCAAACATCTTGAACAGATTATGTGAACACTCTACTCAGTTGATTTTAAATACAGCTCGATAGGATTTGTTGCAACGTGATTTTCTGAAAATCACTTGTTATTTCTCTTCATGATTAGTACTAAGTTTGTCTTAGTAAGCAAGTTTGTCTTAGTAAGTAAATATAGATGTAGTATATGAGTACGGTAGGTATGAGTTTTTCGAATAAAATCTGCAGTGATCGATAACAGTGTTTAGATAAAATAAAATGATGATTGCATAGAAATTGCTGTTCGTACTATCGGTTACGCGCGCATTCGCTATTTGGTTCAATTGTTTGTGGGTTTATCGTAATACATTTACCATTACCATGTGATACGTTCGTCTGCTGGAGTGCAGCTATTGTATTGTAGGAAGTTAGTTTTTAAGGAAAAAGATAACTACTTACGATATTCATTTTCTTGTCTTTCACCTGGGTGCAATACAGCACCAGGACCGGTGTTTGTGTGCTTTGGAAAAGGTATCTTTTCGCTTTGCCCTCAATAAACTCTGTTATCTTATGTTTCGATAAATAATTAATAATCAGTCTTATCATCAAGTAACTATAAATATTGTTAGGTTTCAAATTACATTTGTATTTACCCTTTTCGGATGAAAAGAAAGGGAGTGGGATTAGATCAGGATAAAGGAAAAGATCTAAACGTAGAAAGATGCCTATCAAAAACATTACTGGAAATAATGTCCAAAGAGCAGCAAGAAAATTGTGTTCATCAATTGCGTTTCACATGCTTTTCGGTAATGTAGCAGGGATCTTCAGGTATGCTGGAACTTTTACAACTATCCGTGAAACTTAATACACCAGGGAACCAACCTGCACATCAAATAAGGGTTTGCTTCCCTTGGCCTAAATCTATGAAATGTTACATGCAATTTGAATCTATCACGGGATCCTAACATTAAATTCGCTTACATTTCTAGAACGCTTCCCTCATCCGTCTTCATTTAATCAACTACCTTTCTATCTACGTAGCTTCTAGCATCGAAAGGGCTGGCAGATATGTGAGTTGTATTGTGTGTTTGATGAATGTTTAGCTTTGTGGAATGAATGCGGTAAGCACGATCAAACAAGATCGGCGTATCATTCATGGGAGTATATCTACGCCTGGATATGCCGTTTTCCTTAACGGAGTTTCTACCATTTCAACATCAACAACAGCGAGAACATAAATCCCTAAACCCTAGTACAAGGAGTGCATCTGTGAGTGTGCGATTCTATGCGATTGTTGGGGCCATTAGACTCTTGTGTGACCTCATTTTGCGTTTGCCAATTGGTACAATCCGGTTGAGCTTGTTAGTGCCAGATAGGATATCGAGTTGCATTTTTGTCTTCCGAAGACGGTACCGGCAAGTTGTTTAGCAACAATTATTGGAAGGGTTGACTACTGGAAGGAAGTCCACTAGCCTATCAGTGTAAGTCATGTTGAACCGATTTTAACTATCCAGGAAGTTCTTCGATCATCCAAAATTGCACGTGCACCTTACAGCTGACACTACATTGTGGCGTTGACATGGGTTGTGAAGCACTTCACAAAGTGGAAGATACGGACCAGGTTGGGAATTGGAAGGCTCTGGCGTTTTATGCAGTTGTTGATGTTGCTTAGTAAGGTCATATTGCTGATACTTGCTCTAGATCGGCGGACGAGCGCCCAGAGTTCATAACGACATTTTTCGCTGCATAATCCGTTACGTACCGATCGCTGCTCCGTGGGTAGATATTCCCCATCTCCTGGCCGCAGCACCACAAGCTGCGCGTCGTCAGGATCCGTTTAAAGGCCTCCCTGAACTCGGTGTTGAAGATCGAATAGATGATCGGGTTGAAGGCCGAGTTGGAGTACCCTAGCCAGGACAGCACCTTGAATGTTTGCTGGCCGATGCAGGTTTTGCAGAATGCGGCGATGATATTTACACAGAAGAACGGTACCCAGCAGATCAGGAACACACCCATGATAACGCCGACGGTGATCGCCGCCTTATGGTCGGAGACGTGGTAGGGCGACGATGCGTGGTGTGCCAGCTGGCGGAGCTTGAGTTTATTCTTGCAGCTCTTGGGCTTTCGTATACTGCGGTAGCGCTTCTCACTGATCTCCCCAGGGCGTGTAACGGCACGTATCGATTTCACGTGCTTCTGGGCGTAGCAGTATAGCCTACAAAGAAAATCAAAGAAACGGCATCGGAGAACATTTTTACAAAATAACATTAAACATAAATTTCGCAGGTATCGACCCACCCTAAGCTGGGTGGGATTAGGGCACAAGTGTTTGCGAGCGTTACAGTCGAACAACTTTCTGCAGACCTTCCGAGAAGCAACGCAAAATGTAAATTTGTCAACTGCACGTTGCCCCATTATTCCTACTAATGGTTTGGCAAATGTTTTCAGGAATTCATTGAACATTCTTCTTTTCCGACATTCTGCTCATGCTTCGATTGACTCCATTTAGTTATGATGCTTCGCATGTGCTTTGGGTATACATCTGACCGTACATTTCCGGTGGATTTTAGCTGAGAATTTCATACCGTTATCTTGAATGACAACGGACAAGATGTGCACACTACCATAAGCAAAACTGGCATTAGCTCATAGATTCTGACAGCGATGGTTTTATTCAGTGTTCGAATTTGACATGGGCTTTTACGCAAATATAATACATTGTCACAGGTCATTGATTTTCTGGGTTGCGTAAATGTTTGTAAAGCTGCAAAATGCCACAAACTGTAATCTTTTCGATTGTGGTGAAACTCGTACGAAGCTATCAAACAACTTCATTTATATTTTAATTTTTTTCTAGATTTGTTTGACATGCTTAGTTTTAACTTATAAAAATAATAAATTGTTATAAATCGCTCATGAATGTTCTACTATTGGGTCAGTTTTCAGCTGTATCCACATATGTTTCATATGTCAAATGAAATGGCATGACTCGAACGCCCTCGTCTGTACCTTTATCATAAAAACCTGTGCGAGTTTTCAATGGATAAAATGTGGCTAGTTTTTGACGATAGTTGAAACTTACTACTCTACTGTTCAGTAATGCCCAGCTAAGCCGATTAGCAGCCACACATATGACCAAAATTCATTTCAACTTTTAAACGGTAGCTTTTTCCAAGCACGATGGCCAATTCTGCCAGCTGCATGTTACATATAACGTAGCAAATGTGTGGCTTCCATTCTATCGGATGCACAATCCGAGGCGTAGGCAGAGCGATTGCTAAGCACACGAAAAATGAAATACATAGTGTTTTTATGACCACAGGGGACACTATGACCACAGGGGACAACTGAAGGATAACGGTTAGATTGAAAAGGACACCGGTGTGTATCATGAAACTCCCTATACTTTCGCCATTCCAGCCCTTGATTAGAAAGTGCGGATTAAAGAAAAGCAGAGTTAGTACAGGTTTTTTAGTATACGTTTCCCATGCATCTGTTCCAAATTGTATGATTCAATTATAGTTGAGTTCTAGTATAGGTTTCCCATGCGTCTGTTCCAAATGTTATGGTTCAATTATAGTTGAGTTGATTTGTCCTGACGGCAGTGAAGTATTGAATTGATTTCAACAATTCACTTGACTGGTGATAATTTATTCATTTTGAACCTATCGTTCATAGTTGATCTGTGTGTATTATCACGTACTTTTTAATATAGCTTTAATCAGGAATAGTTTTGAAATTAAATGTAAATTGGTGATAAAAATATTCACTCAAGGAATTCGTGGAATCATGAATAATTTGCCATTGATTGGTAAACTTGTAAAAGAAAATCGAATAACGGGAAAACCAGCAGTACCAACAGATAAACCACCACTTCGAAGAGTAATGCTAGATATACGAACGAATAATCTCGGTCAGTTGCATCCAAAAATTATCATCAGTACTCACCTGCAGTAAATGCCAATCATAACTATGCAAGGTACGTAGAAGCTTATACAACTAGAAACAACGGCGTAGGTTGGTGTTAGATCGAGGGCACATGTCTCATGCTTGACCCCGTTGATTTTGAGCGATGTATCCGTTTTGTCCCGTTTGTCTCGGTGCAGATCGAGCGATATTGGAACAAACGAGACCAGTGCCGCGAGCAGCCAGATGACGGCAATCGTTCCAATCGCCACCCGCCGGGTGACCCATCGTCCGTAGCTGTGAAACAGAAGCACATACAGGGACGAATTAAATTCGTTAGTAGTGGAGTTACACGAAATACTGAGAGGCATGTTCAAACTTATCATTATCGATAATTACAGGCTATACTGCGATGTTTGGGCGAACTTCGAAGATAAATACACTGTAAATTTTAACACGTCCTTTGACGTTTGGGGGAATGATGTATAGCATTTTCATTACTGATGCCCTAATTATCGGGAAACGATGCAGGTTAATTCACGTCGGCCCGAAGTCACGCAACCTGCCTGCGTAGGATAAGCCAATTGACCATTCAACTGGCAGCAAGAGCGAAGGTTGGCGGCACGTTGAATAATGATATCATTTCCCCCCAACTGCGGCAGTGCCACACTTCGTTTTCAGTGTTGGCAACCGTGCAGCGAGATCGGTGCCTGGAAGGAGTCGCTGGTTTCAATTAGATGACCAAAAAATCTGTTAGTAGGAAATAAAAACGAAAGTAGAGAGACGAAGTGTGCAACGGTCGATGGCATGGAATTCAAATCGATTGGCAGATAACAGTAATAATTGAGTTCGTTCTCATTCGGCAAAATCCAGCGGGCGTTTTCGGGTTGGCCTGGATAACGACAGAGGTTTTTCAGTTGTACAATGAGGCCAATTTGTGTGTGCGTACATTTTGCCGGTACGCTTCTCTTTGCTACGGACATTCCCATGAAACAGCTATAATAATCTTCGATGGCGCCGGCCGGGGTTCAAAAGAATGCCTTACAACTGTGCGGAATAAATTCACGATTCCCATAAAATGTGTCATAAAGTTGCTCGGTAAATATGACCACCCGCACCGATGGTGTTGGTAATCGTTCGAGTCAGCAAATGGTTATTGAGAGATTTCGAATTTATGAAGAAGTGCGGCCTTATTACGGTGTCCGCATTGCATTGTGTCTGTACGGAGGAACGCCAATGCTGAATGTGTTTTGGGAATAATCCGGTGTAAAATTATTAGTGAATTCGGAACTCGATTGCTATTTGCTCGATGGCCATTTGTTTGTAATTCACATGCTCCTATCTTGATTGATTGGACAACAGGTATGAAACCGTCCTGTCGACCTTTTTGACAATAGTATTGTGTCTTTGGCTAAAACTATGTTGCATATAATAATAACAGTGACAGTGACAATGATATTTAGAAATCGTTAAAATATTTCAGTTGGGAAAGTGTATGCCGTCCGATTTATTGAAAATGCATGCAATATTGAAAATCGATTAATGTGAACAGATGTCCTCTAGATGAGATTATAAATGAAATGCTTCAATTTTTGCTAGTTTAATAATAATAATAGGATTCAATAATAAGCAAAATGAATTAAAGAATGCTTAATTTACATAAATTTAAATCAATCAATATCTGGAGGATCGCGGTTTTACGAAGGGTACAGAAAGCAGGCAAGTTTTCCGGATTTAATTAAATTATTCCGAGAATTTTTACCGTAAAATGCCAAAGCGTGACGCGGAATCGAATAACTTACTAGCTTTGGCACACAGCAGGAGGCACACTGAATGTTTAACCAGCGCACTAGAATTTATTTTCCGACACTTGAACCTATGTTGCTCGACCAACACCCTGGCTAACCGAGGTGGGTGGGGCACAATCCTACGGAAACCCGAGTACACCACACTCCGCGTTTGGAACAATCGGCCCGAAAAAAGGATCACGGAATGGCATTCAACCTGCAAGTCGTTACCGGAACCAATAAAAGCGAAACCACGCATCGTGCTCGGCAACAAGCTTTGCGCTTTTGTGGGAGTAAACGGAGCTGAGGGCCATTCTACAAGAATATTCAGTGGCGAAAGGGAAAAAAAGTAAAACATGTACCTCGAGCCGGAAAGAGTGGCTCAGTATTTTTCTCTAGCAGAGTTTAAGCTTTTCATTTCATTTACGAGCAATTTGCAGGTAGACTGCATTTGTATTACAAATGAATTCTTTATCAACATTACGTGAAATTCATATATTTCCAAAATTTCGAGGTACTTGAGCTATTGTTTGTTTTACTTAGGGGTAGCATTTGTATGGGAGGTGAACGAATCTTCTTTTATTGTGTTATGGCTATTCTCAATTATGGGCCATAACAACCGGAGTTACCAATGTTTCGAAACTATAGTTCCTGTAGTCCCACATGAATTTATCGAAGAGGTGCTGAACAGCATAAGCGTTTGAAGTACAGTTAGACGATGGTGTGGTTTTAAAGTGTTGAATTTTCACAATGTTGCACCCCTTTTCTGAAATTCAGTAGTGTCTTCTGAAGCACATGCTCGTCATCTACAACAAACAAGGCTTGTGTGGCGGCGATGGAGAAATCGTTAAAACTCTTGTCTGTTGCCCGAAGCAACATTCGAAGATTATCTTGTACAGTTTTCTACAAGTGGGCAGACGGAGGAATGTCTGCAGTTGAAGATTATCAGGGATAATGTGGGCGAAACGGACCGACACCGATGGGCTGTGGCAAGTCAGAAGGGATTTAGGATAATAAACAAACAAAAGTTTCGAATGAATCGGTAGACGCTTCAGATGTTTGAAACAGCCTAGTGTGCACGTTGAAGATATTTACAAGATGCTTTTGTTTTTTACATTGTTTCGCATATTTTATGGCGTATTTATACACCTTTTGTTCGAAGATACCCGAAAAAAGAAAAGGCAAATATAAAATTTCAAATTTTTAATGTGCAAGTTATGCAGACGTTGACGTAACTTTAAGGTTCTCGTAGCATAGGGACTTCTGTCACCTCAAAATAATCAAAACCGCAACAAGCGAAATTGAAACGATGGTATTTAATAAGGAAGCTAGTATGAGGAAATTCTTCTCCAGCGGCAATTCCAAGTAAACCCCACAAAAAAATCATGCTGATAAGCCATGCTCGCATGGTCGTTGGTGGAAGAGAAGAAAATCGTGTACGTCGCATGTTTCGAATGCGTTAAGGATATATTCCATTCTTTCCAGTAACGTCGATGGAAAGTGATTCACGGCGACATTAACAAAGACCGATGATGATCCTACAAAAGGACGATAATGTACACACAAAAGAACGAATAATAAATTGAAATTTCGTAAATTATCTTCCCTCACGTGCGCCCGCCCAAGAAGAAGACGATTAAGTACATCGGTTAACACGACAGGCAACGAAAGTATGTACACATCGCACCACATGTGTAGGCAGGGATCCGCTTACGGAAGGGAAAGAAGAAATACCCTTCATTTAGATAATGCCTCTTCTCGCGTATCTTTGAGATATTATTTCCCCGAATTATTCTCCGTCAACGCTGCACCTCGTCCTGCGCGACGGGGAAGTGTTTTGGAATTTAATTTATTTCTGATTTGCCACACCCAACCCCGCCCGACCTAACAATGGCAAAGTTCCCCGTTGTGTAGAGTGCACCGTCGTTGAATAAATTCCGGAAAACACCGACCTAATACACGAATTACAAGCCCAACTGCAACAACTTCCCATGAAGAAGTACTAGATGTGGTTGTTGCTGTGGTAAAAATGTGCAGTAACCATGAAACCATTCCGTCGACGTGCAAGGCGAATGGAAAGTGTATTGTAGTAGAAGTAAAAGCATGGCAGTTTCAATATTTTTTTTATTTATTCGAATACAGGAAGAATTATGTGTCTCACGACAGCGGGTGCAGTGCGCATGGAAAGGAAAAATATCCTAACTTAGAAATGGGCTTCGTGGTGGGTCAAACTTCTTCGACTTTAGTGGAAAAATGCAATATATAAGGAAGTAGCTTGGATGTGGCGAATTGTTGTTTGGTGGTAGGTTGACGGAAAGCAGCGAATGAGAAGGTTACAGCTAGCTTATATGTGCTAGTGGGCTAGAAGTTTGTGTGGTTTGGCACCACCCTATTTGATTAGATTGATTTGTAAAGTTTTGTAATGCGATTTGCCCAATAACACAGTTTCCCCATACGAGAATGCATTGTCGGAGTAGTTTGGTGTATACAAATGTTTCAAACAGCTCAAGACTTGAGGTTGACCTTTCCATTCCACTGTTTCCTTCATGATCCGGCCATCCTTAGCTCAGTTAGTAGCAAACCCAAATCACCCGGTCCGGACATTGACTTCTCAACAAAAATATCTTAACAGTGAGTTAGTGCATAATGTTTAAGAGAGCGTATTGTTTTACATTAGCGTTCGTTCGAACGTTCAAAATGACTTCTGAAAATGTGTGAACGGTCCCTTTCTAACGCTTCCCGACTCAAAAGAAGTCGTAAGTTGGCTTCGGAAATATTTGCAAACAAAGTTTTCCCCTTCAAATTTATTTATTCTACCTTGTTATGTATATAAAATTCGTTATGTTGATTAGGTTTTCCTGTTCCTCAAATTGTATACGCCGTAAGGTTTTCCGGTGCGTCTTTGTTTGTACTGCTCTTGTTTTATTTGCCGTCGTTTAAGGTTTGGTTAATTTCATTACTGTTTGAGTTAGGATTGTTGTTTCGTACAACTGTTGGTTATTTACGAGCTCAGTAAATTTGTATTTGCGTTCTCGCGGACTTCGCCAACCACCAACAAGTTTTTTAATTGGCCGACAGCAAGTGGCACATAAACTATTGAAAACCTCCTGTGCATGTGACGAAAACGTGGCTTATGTTTGGTTCAAATCATAATGTATATACCAATCGTCACATCAATATATTGTTGCAATAAACAACGCAGGAGTTTCGTGCATTCAGGATTTGATATAGCACTCTTCGAACTTTTTAAATATTTCGTATGGGGTACTACCGGGACTAGGAAACATGGGTATGCCCTTTTCTGCTTCACCATCAATCGATGTTAATCGTAATTACCACACCGGAGCCATCAGAACAATAATGACCACCACCACCATTGGCATCACCGCTACGCTTTCCATCGTACCAACTATGGCAATTACGGTTGCATGTAAAATGTGCATCGAAACGGCAATACAACGTCAAGTGTATCGCATACGCTGCAGGCGCATTTGAGCATGACTTGGTGTCAGCGGCCATCGCGACCAGGATGCCGCGACGGAAGAGAACATAGCTAAAGGGATTCGAAAAAAAGGGTGTTGTGACACAGGTGTGGGACAGAGCACCTACCAACTGCTCCCCTCTTCCAGCAGTGTTCATATCATCCCGCCCTTCTGGGTTGAATGAAGAAGTGTATCGTCAGTATCGTACTTTAATTCGTCAATGGAGGTTATTTTACCGATACCTACGTATGGTTGCCGAAACGAGCGAACTTTGCGAATAGTCTTTGTGTTTCATGTAAAAAGTTTGCGTAAGTGGATCCTGGATGGATGTTGATCCAAATTATCCTGTTTGTCTACGGCAATAACATTGACAACCCTCCTGCTGTTTTATATGGTGACACTAAACTAAACACCCTTGCTTCTGTGTTTGTTTCATACATAAAGCTTTTGCTTTTGTGATATTTGAGCTAATGAATTGTCTTTCTGTCTGAATTATAGCCATTTTAAATGTCTTATTTGTGTAACAATTTGCATGTACTACATGTCTATATAATATATAGACTTCTGCCGTGGAAAAGTTAAGTGAAATCTGTCAGTATTTCGATCAACAGACGGACTCTTCTCAAGATGGCACATTAAACTGCTGTTGAATCCTAGAAGAATATCCAAAATGCGTCTATGTTGAAAGTCAGTCTCGAGTGCTATTTTCAGAATTCGAAAAGAAAGAGGCACAATAAAGGCAAAACATCCATGGCAGTGATTCGGTGGGGATTTTCTTGCTCACTGAAACGAGATAATATATTCGTTGGAGCGAGCATAATTCAATAGCACCGTTTTTAATCAATTAAGAATTGTTATCGATTAACGGGATGGGTTATGTACTTCGATTTCCATGTAAGGTTATGCACTGTCCGTGCTGGTACTGTGTGACCGATGGAAAATTACACCAACCAATGCCACCTACACCATTAAAGCGACCGCTATCGATTCGTTCAGAGTGGCGAGGAACGGGGACAATGTTACAACGTTCGCTGTATACGTTGAGCATGGGGTTGTTTTTAAAAATAGAAAGTTTGAAAATATCTCTTGATGGACGGAAACCTCACCATCAAGGCGATAATGTTGACGCACAAGACCGGCCATCTCCAAACCCGATGGAAAGTATAATAATTTTTTACTCCCCTGGTTAGGGTTGGATGCGGTGGTCTTGGTTTTTGTTGGTGACCGTCTATCATACCGCTAACAGATGCCTACCGGTGGTACGCCGGCACAAGATGCGGCCTTTCCGATCCGCACAAGAAAGATTATTGTAGCCGAAAAACCACACAAAGCCACCCGTTACGAGGAATAGCCATACATGGTGTGAACTGGGGCATGTCGGCAGGGACCGCTGGCTGCATCTATTTATCGCTACGCCTATGGAAACTGTGGAACAGCTTAATTGAGCACAGCAAGCAGCCGCTATACGCAAAGCGCTCCGGGATTGATTCTTTCCTGCCTCGGCTGAATGTTTCGCTTGGTGGTGAACGCATGGTGAAAAAGACAGCCAGGACGAAGGTTTGCATATGGAACCAAAACATAAACACTAGACCACACTGGCACATGTTCGGTGGAATTCGCACAATCGTTTACTCAGGGGAATGGGACGTATGAATGGGACAGAATGAGATAGTAAAATTGGCACTTTTATCGCCTAACGTATATCACACTCCAGTGGAGGGATGGAAGTATGAAGCCGTTAATATTGTGGCTCGTATGTGATGCTGCCTATTATTCATCCGAAGCATGCTTTTACTTTCGTCGCCAAATGGCTAGGGTGTGTGTTGTGTGGCCGCTTGTTGACGTGAGTATAGAAGAATGTAGTTCCATATTTTAGCAGTCACTGAAAAGAAACTTTCATGTAATCATAACGTTTTGTTAACAATTGTTTTTTTTTTCAAGTGCTTAGGGAAACTGACGCCAGCTGGCAAAGTTTCTCCCTTGGGTGAAGTTTTGGAGGAATTAAAATCTTTCATAAGGCTTCCGATTTACGGATGTCGAAGAGATTTAATCTTATTAATGGGACATGAAACCTCGTGCTACCAAGAACGTAATATTTCACTGGCTTGGCTTTTATGTTGACGACGATGAGAACGTTTAATGCAACATCACTAAAGGAGCAATCACAATTCCCATGAATGCCACTTCTGATGATGCACAGTGGTGCGATTATGTGAACATGTATTTCTTGTACGAAAAATGTACGAATCTTGCACAAAATGGTGCTAGTAGCTTCTCGTCCAAATTTCATAGCTTTGAACAGAGCTTTGGCTGTAAATATTTGTGCTGCGGTCGGAAGCGGACGGAAGACTACATTGAATGGCGGCGGAAGACAGGAGTTTCTATGTTCACTTGGCTTTTCTGTACATTTTGCTCGAATACATGAAGAGCCACGTCATATGCAAAGCTTGTTTTTGGTTCTCTTTTCAAGACGGTAACTTTAGTAACATCGAGTGAGCTGAGTGATCGGCCGACTGGAGAGTGTAGTGCGAGTTCGATCATTCTGTTCAAAGTGGGAAGAGGAAGTTTTTTCTCCCTGAAAAAGTAATCCTCTTCAAATAACTATGGCTGGTTGACGGAAGTGAAGATACTCAACTATCTAAAAGCTAAAAGAAAAGTTCTTCTACAAAGATGGTTCCTGGTGTGTATGAAGAATGTAGGAGGTAGAGGAAGGAAACGAAACAGTATTCAATACTTTTTGTTGTTTGGTGCTCTCACCTGCGTGGTCTGGTGAACGTGTAGAGGAAGCGTTTTCTCAAGGGACCAGAGCTTTGCACTCAGGTCGACTTCTAAACCTTCGTTCAGTAAGGTTATCGGGTTTTTATATTCATCGATTGTGGTATGGGAGAACGTTGCTGAACTTTTTCATGGCCCTTTTAAATAAAATTTCCATCGTCTTCTAGAAGATAATGTCTTCTATCCTTCATAAATCTTTTCCGTCCTTCCAATTCAAACAGCCAAAATGGGTTGGTTATAGCAGCAACAGCGACAGGCAAGGGGGGGTCCGTGAAAAGTCGGAAGAGGTGATAATCTTTTAAACAAGATTCTCAGTTTTCATAAAGGCCACGTTGCAATAAAGGAGTCATGTTGTCAACTGTCAGTGAAAGTGGCATCTGCACAGACGTTTACTACCACCGCCACAATCACCACAGAGTGGAAACTTGGTTGAACAAGATAAGACTACCGTCTAGCATTGACCCGTGATTAATTGTATTCGACAGCCTGGAGAGGCCAACGGAAGGCGATGAAGCATACTAATGCGGTACGAAAGTGAAGTAAACTTTCCGATCGATCAGTGACAGTTCCGATGAGAACAGGATTGAAGCAGAATGTCAAAACGATGAGAAGACAGCCGAAAACGCTGGGCTGAGAAACATTTTAAAGAACCAAAGTTCAGCTGTGCATCTCTGTTCGAGAGAAATTGTTGAGCCTTATGATGAGCTGCATGCTTGAATGAGATTTCATTTCCGAAATAAATTTGTCATGTGAATCTAACGAAAACTCCAGCAGAAGCACCAAGGATCCAACAAGCATTACCTTTTTTGTTCGTGGAATGGAAACTACAACTCTCGATTGCTCCTTGGCCGACGAATTCCTACGCCCGTTGGCGAGTTTTACCAGTGAACCTTTAGAGAAAGTTTTAATTAATTCAATTGTTTTACCCACACTTTGGGTGAGTGGCTTGTCATGCCGTGTCAGTAGAGGTGTGGTTTATCCAACGAATAGCCTTTTTCCATTGTGTTGTATTTCAACTGTCATGCATTACCCACCTCTTGACCGACATGCTTACTCTTGAGCGCTGTTTCGTTGGGTATTGTTATCTTTTCTTGAAACGGTCTGGGTGGTCAGATGCTGCACGACCAGATGTCTGGCGGCGTTTTGTGTGCTGTAGTCGTAGGATCTGCAAAGTATTTTCTGGAGCACCAGTTGGGGCGTTGAAAATCTCTTTCACTCTTCCCCACCCTCCAATTGTCAAGCTCAAGCAATAGAGGATCAAAAGCTGTTGGTGTTATTGTTAAGGTGGCACTTCACAGCTAATAGTTGGCTAATGAAATAGAAAACTTGGGTGAATCAGTCGGGTATCATGGGATTGGTGCCAGAAAACCCTGGCAAACAATGGTCAGCGCAATAAGTGATTTTCTAGCACATAGTCTACAATCTATGACCAAGGCAACAAAAGGTTCTTTAGTAAAATAAATGTCACGTCTGGGCAGTAAAAAAATGCACCAAAAAGTATGTGCGAGCGGATACGAAACCGAAAATGATAGTTTTGAATTCAATTATAAAGTCTACCATTGTGGCGCTCAAGTTGATGTGTGTTGGCAGGTTGCGGGGAAATCCTTTGGTACCTTTCCGGTGTCCTCATGCTTGGAAGGTGTTCTTCGTTAGCCTAATTTTCGCAGGACGGTCTAATAAACTTAAGCAAACTTCCATCCATTAGCCTCTCTACAAAGAAGCTGCGACACGTTTTCTATTATTACGTTATGCCAATGAAAATGTTTGAAGCTACCATCAAAAGATGTACAGTAGTTTCGCTGCGGCGTCTGTTTCGAGAAGGCTTACTGACTTGAAATATGGTTAAGGGGCAAACGCAGCAACGAACACAAAGTTCTCGAATCTCCATCCGTCATTTCATCTCTAAAAATGTAGCAAATTCTCGGTGGAATTTGCGGGGTTGTGGTATCCTTTAAACAGGCCTTTAAGCGAGAGAACCGGGTAGGAATGGTGGAGTTTAAAACTCAGCCATGATACATATGTATATTAATCCTACGCCAAGGAGCGCGTGTGTAGTCGCTTGCCTCAAGGTTATTCACATTCATTTGATGACGTGTATGAATAAATAACAGTCGTATATCATATTACAAGTATGTCGTTCTACGAGTTTTACGGATTTCCAAAGAACTCGTCTGACATTACTAAAAATAAGTACCCTTCGTTGCTCGGCGAAGCATCGCGCATCGATAGCTTCGGACGAATTTTGAGTTACAGAAGTTTCCACTTTTTTAATTACTGCCATGTCTCCTTCTTCTTTAATTGCGCTACATTTCCTATCAGGGCCTGCCTGGTTTACTGACAGACCTTCGAGGATCAACAGTTGATGCGTAAACGAATAGCCTATACTCACATAACCGACCTTTTTCGTTGAAATATTTCGGAAGCCTGTTCGAGTTGCGATTCGAACCTATAACCGATGGACTTATCCCGGTGTACTATTGGATCGCAATTTGCGAGCGATGCAAATAAACTTGGTTTATTTTTGCTTGGTTTTGGTTATTAAACTGCATCAAACAAACAAAAGCCCATTTGTGTCCATGTTGTCTAGAGCATATGCCTAGAGTTGTGCTTGACACAGGGCACGTCGTGCAAATCCGTCGTTGCAATTTTACCGCAATCAGTGCCTTGAAGACTTTCAAACAATTTTTGTCTAATCCTATATACAGTTTGGTTTTATAGCTGCTTTAAATCCAGAGGAGCCGCTTGCTGAACATTTTTACGAAGACATCACTGTATCGATTTTTTCAATACTCTGATACAGAAATACAGTAATCATTTGTAATTTATTGGCAATAAAGTGCCTACCACACGAGAACTTAAAACAAATGAATTGTTTTAAGCCTTACAAGATAAACTACACACCAGTTGTTCAAACAACAAAGCACAATTCAAAGACAGGCCGAGCACGAACAAACCGTACCGGTTCCAAACACGTAAAAGCTATTTAGAGACCCGCGGCGAGAGATTAAAGTCGAACTGGCCGATAGCGTCGTTGAATTTCCGGAACTTGGTCAAATGAGTTAATTACAAAACAAAATGAGTATTGTTTGTATTGCTTCAAACTGAAATCACGATGCGAAATTGCGATGCTATGTGAACTGCTCAAGGATGACCATATACGATTTTTATTACAGTTTCACAGTTTTGCGATAGACCTGATGACATGCAGATATGTTACACCTGTCCAGTTCGTTAAAACTGTCAACGTCATTTCCTTTTATGTTGTAACATCTCATCTATTTGTTGAGGTTGGGTTTTTTTGGGCCTGTTTTGATTTGTTACAAGCCGAAATTGTGTAAGAATTTAGTGAGTTGTGACTTTTCAAACTGTGCCGAATCAGAGGCTTATGACATTTGAGAAGACGAAGTTGACAGTCTTCCTGGAATGGAGTATATTCAAGTCCCAGCCAAAGTTGACAACGAAATCAAAAATCAATATATTGAATGCCATGCTATAAGTTGTGAAGAAAAATCTCAATGTTGCTCAATTTTCTTCATAACCCGTGAACTTACGGTGTAGAGTAAACGGGTAAAGTCACTATGCATTGCATTTACCTTATATCGCCTGTGACACAATCGAATTCCAATTCTTCCTAGCCCAATGCTTTTACTGTAGTAGGATTCAGATTTCAGACAGATTATTCTACCACATTAATATTGTAGAGTGTATATAACCCGTAAATAACGAATGGCCTGGCTGCTTGCGGCTTTGGCGGAGAAAAGAAGGGCCACGCTAACCTTTATCTCTACGTTAATGTGTTTTCCCAATGTATTGATTGTAGAAGCAATGCTTTTAAAAATAGAAAAGTGTTCGCAGGGAATGGGTCACATATCTGTTTTCGAGCAGGATTATTGCCGCTTCATCATTATGCGTCAGCGGATGGGCTTTGGTTACAGTTGGCCGTTTCGTCATTCAACATGCTTTTAGTCGTTAACAATAGTAGTAACAAAAATACCAAAAAGTGTAGCTAATGGTGCCACTGTTTATCCTAGTCGTGTTGTTTAATATTTATGTAGCAGTCATTGTTACCGTGAGTGTTATTTTTCGTTCTGCATCAATATTTACTCTGTGGATGCTTCGGATAAAAGCAGTTCAAACTATCCAAAGTCATTTGCTCACACCCAGACGATCGTTGTAACCACAGTTGGCATATAAGCCGTACACACTCACCAGTGACCTCTTACCACAATCAAAGCGGCCGTGTGGTCGAACAACACTTTCGAGCGTAATCCAATCAATCCGGAATCGATTCCGGATTAGCAAGCCTTCCTAAGTCTACGCCCTGGGGCGAGTCTTGCGGAACCTTTGCTCGGAAGAACTATGCAAATGAGACATTACTCTACTGTGGGAGTACACCAAGGAGTGCGTGTTTGCATTGCTGGCGTACGGGATGATCCCACATGGACCAACTGATTCTGGAGGTGGTAGATGGTAATGGTTTGGTTTGTTATTGGGGGCTTTTGCAAACACTTCACAGCTCATCAGTGTTACCAGCGTCGGAACGGGTCTAGGTTCCGCAAATGGTCTGTTTTCCCCGTATTTCGACTACGTTGTAGTGAAACGGGTTGCGGCAATGGAGGAACTGGATCAAGTTCCGAGCAGCGAAGGTGAAGCGATTTGCTTACCCAAGGTTCCTTTTTTCTACGCTCGTTCTACGTACGGGACGTTTAGTAAATTGTTGGATATAGTGTTTTCCGCACGGCTCAGTCGATTATGCGGTCGACAGACAATTGTTTCGCATGAGCGCGGTTAATTGACCAACAGGAGAATGTTGGACCATTTCTCGTAGCACTCACTATTCCATCGCCCTTTGTCAACATGGAGTGTACACTTGAGGGAATTTGTCATAGAATTGGGACCCGAGGACGAACAATTGAGCAATTAAGTTTCTCTTCTGAAATGCGTATACATGGATCCGATTTTCCGGCGACCGGTGTGTGTGTGTGTGTGTGTGTATAATGGTCATCTGTACCTACCGCAGCGGATCCTTGATGTGGATGTATCGATCGAGTGAGATGGCGCACAGATTAAGGATGGAAGCGGTTGAACACATCACGTCGAATGCAACCCAGGTGTCACAAAACTGAGCCCCGAATATCCAGTACCCTGCCGGAAGCCAGAAACATATAGCGAGCGTACAGTTACGTAGATGGAATTCCTGGTGTGTGGTGGGACTCACCTAGAAGATCGTTGACGCCAGCAAACGTCATCACGAGGGATGCTACGAACAGATCGGCAATAGCTAGCGAAGCCAGGAACAGATTTCCAATGCGTCGTAAGCTTCTCTCGGTGTAGATGGCAATACACACCAGAATATTACCTGCTACTGACAGAAATATCACAATCGAAAGAAAAACGCCTGTGAACGCAGGAGAAGAACAGAAGCCGTGTGAGAGGGAAAAATCTGCGTTGGGCTTAAGTTTCATCTTGGCCACCGTCACATGAAGGATGAAAGCATTCCATACGGGAACAGGCCACGACGGCGGGCGGGACGGGTCTTACTTACCGAGAAAGGACATCGACAGAGGCGACAGCACATCTACATCGTCATCATCGGCGTCTTCTCCTGCGCCACCGGGAATCCCCGTGCCAGCGGATCCACCGGCTCCTCGCCCACTGCCGTCGCTGGCGCCATCGGTTTGATTCACTGACGTCAGATTGCCGATCGTCGATGCGGACACAACCTAAAGGAAAAGCGAAAGTGAACTCCGTGTAAGATAGCGGCAAGATCTGTTAATAAATAAACGCAAAAAATACTATCACGACACTCGTCGGAAAGCGCGGGAAATATTATGCTCGAGCGAACGACAAAGCAGTAGCTGGAACTTCATCAATATTTATAACCGGTGTGCGCTGAAGGCTCTCTCACCCTCGGCATTGTGTGCGAGTAGGTCGTAGAAGTTATGATTATGTTTGGTTGTTTTTGTTTTCATGCCAGCATGGCATGAGCTTTAATCTGGCTCGTGCCCCCCTTGGTGTGGCTAGAGACAAACAATAGCACCCCCACCGATCATTCATATTGTTCAGGTTGGCGGAGAGTATGATGGAACCTGTTTTATGTGGAATTAATATCCTGATTACATATTCAAGATACAAATTTCAATTTTCCGCCACTAACATTCATGTTTGAGTGTGATTCGTGCGTGTGTGTGATCTGACCGCAGGAAAACAAAGCCGTAATCCAGGCTTAGACGTGACGCACAATACCGGTTTAAAGGATTTTGAAATTTATCACAGGATTGGCTTTGTTTATGGGGTAGCCATAGTCTGCAGAGGTTTTAATTAACTTAGATTCATTTTCTTCCAAATAATGTTCAATTTTCACCGTAACAGTTAAAGTTTCTTGTAGAATGCGCATACTCGCGTACCGATTAATGTTACTAAAAGTACTTAGTATTTTAAAAGTTCTTAGTATTAGTATTTAAGTACTAAAATACGAAGATTGATACAACATGAATGTGTTGTAACTGAGCTGATAGTGCTATGCAAAGCGACCATAAATCGTCTTCGACCACTCCGTCGACTGAACCAATCCATAATATTATGTTTGATGTAAGGTGTACGGATGTGGAAAATGCAAAAAAGCAATGAAGTGCTTCATATTTCAGACACATCTTCCTTTCCTTGTGTGGGGTGATAAAAGAAGGGATACGAATCGGACGAATATACGGAAAACATCGATGCATTTTAGCGTGAAAACTAACTCGTTGCGAAAGCATCTCATCGATTTGTCAAAGATATGCGTCCCCGCAGGGAAATGTGAAAATGTGAACCCTTGCTACAGCGTGCGCACCGACCGTCCGCTTGACGGGCGAGAAG
>JAOEFI010000003.1:46276136-46293109 GCA_034621735.1 Anopheles plumbeus
GTTATAGCCTAAATTATACATGTTTATGTACTGCAAAATGTTACAACGTGGTGAATCATGGTGTTTCTAGTCGATTATTCGATTTTATTCACGTAGGAAACCCGAAATTGGATTTGTTTGAAAAGTGGCTCTTCCTTTTTTACCCAGCAACCATACACACAACACACATTTCATTTACATAGCTGCATACACTATTATTTTCAAAAACAGTTAATGGTGTCCACAATTGGCCTAAAGACTAACTTATAAAAAATACAGTATAACACTTGTTGTAGCTAAGGGACATAGCGAGCATCGGCTCATTATTTGCCATTGTCCTAAGAATGGAAGCGGGTTCAATAACATTCGACATACGCTGTGTTTATGACCCTCTTCAAATTGTAATTCCACTATAAAACTTTTTTCAATAAAGCACCATGCGTCTCCATTAGAACAATATCATCTTCTACGTATTATGTGTTTCAAGAAAAACATGCTGAACATGGGCGTATGTATGAGTTTGATAAATAAATAAAAAAGGATGCACTTCATGTAAATAATTGTACATATATCTGTACATAGCTCGTAGCTGAAACAACGTATAACACTTTTTCTGATATCCTTTTCCAAACTGTTTAGCCGGTAGCAACAAAGTTTATATCGGGCTCCATAGCTCAGTTCGAAGAGTTTTCGACCCTAAACATCAATGACGTGGGTTCATATCCCGTTTGGACGATCCAGAAATTGGTTCTTCAATAGCCGTTGTCAAAAGACATAGATATGCTATAAAACGACTAAAGTGTCCTAATATGTAAATAAACTTTTGTCTAAAGAGAATAGCATAAATAAAATATTGTCTTTATATGTAGTAAAGGATTTAGAGACCAAATAACTTATGTTTACTAATCAGTATATTTCGTGGTAGGTGGTATGAACTATGTTTTTAATTTCTACATTACAACAGTTTATCGTGGTATTTTGCGGGTAACTTGAACTAGTTGTTTTCGTGTAAATAAAATAAACTAATTCCGTGGGTTGCATCTTTAAGTTTCACAACAGTTCTTGTGTATATAGCAGCAACTACGTATACTATATGAACCAGGTAACAATACAATTGAGGCGATCTTAAAACAGGAAGCCGTTGAACTGCTCAAGCACGTGTAGTCAATTGTGAAGCGCAGGCTATTATTGCTACGGCGGTTGCTCGCCCACCGTTGTGGCACAAAATCAAGCACTCACGTTCTCGCATAGCGTGCATTGTTCATTTTCTTCTATTGCTTCAAGCTCCGATATGGTCTCAGGCACATAAGGGCAGTGTAAATAGTCGAGGCACACATACCGTGCGTGGCATGCGTTTCCTATAGGGTAGGTCTGGTCTCTATTGCTCTGATGACACAGCCTCGTGCGGTGTAACATGCCACGAGCGGTTAGCAATAAGTATCAATTCATTTCTTCCATCGCTCGACCGAGCGGATGGCCGAGCGGGCCGTACAACGTCGTATTGATCACTTGTTGGCTTCACATTTTTCCCCCTTTGTGTAGAACTCATTCTGCTTTGTTGGCAAGTTGCCGTAACCAATTGCTGATCCATCCATTTCCAGCAGCAGGAAATAGTGTACCCATAGTTGCAGTACGGACGGCCGTGGCTCCTGTGTGCCTAACGAGACGGCCGAAGGAACGTTAGTATCGGAACAGGACAAGCTCGCGGTAGTCATCATCAATTTACAATGCATGGCGAAAGTTTCTACTACTGGCAGGCCCAGTATGTTGCAGCACCGAACCAACGTGATAGCATATACCGTGGAAAACAAAGTTAATGTATGAAACTTTATCCATGCGTCAATTCTTGCTGATTTATTTTATTTCCTTCCTAAGCATGAAAGCACGACCAATGAATGTTGCACACACTTTACTTAAAATGAAGCATTTTCGTACATTTTCGAAATGTGTTTCACGCAAACACCCGATAATAGACAGACTTTGCTTTTCTGTATAACCTTTACATAAATTGCGCGAGTCATTGATATTTAGTTTGAAATTCAACTTCGCTTTGAATCCATTTTTTAGGAAACAATACTTTGCATTGAAAAAACATTGTTTTCTTGCTTACTCTGCGGATGTAAAGATCCATCAGCAAAATCGCTGAAGCTGTAACTCCTAGCCCTCAAAGCACTGCAGTCCCAATGATGACATTGTGGGTAGCTGCGGGTTTTACACTCAAATCACTTTTGAAAAACAAATTGGTACACTAACATTTCTCAGATAACTGTTTACAGCTCGGCACTGGCGGACAAAAAAACAACACCACTACACATACAAGCGCAGCACACCGCAACACACCGGTACTTCGGACATGTACGCTATACGGTTCTCGAAATCCAATTCACAACCGTTCCCTGGGAAGGCGCGACTCGAAAGCAGGGATCAATCCCCAACGTGATACCGGCTCAAACTGATCGTTATCTTCCGTGTGGTTCAAGGGTATTCGCACCATTATTGGTACGCTATGGTGCACTGTAGATGCCCATTTTCTTGCCGCTCTTTTTCAATGGCCACGCGAATCCCCTTCGGGACCAGCTCCGATGCCAGGCGGACGGTGGTGAGAATGGGGTACTAGTGAACTGAAACGCACACGCACGCCCAACACTCCATACACGACGGTGGCTGTGATCTGGATCAGGGCGCAAGAAGGAACCGCGCGTATGAATTCCCTTCAATTGAAAAAGTAGATTGCGTTTGAGCCTCTTGAGCTCAATTGAATAAGCGTAGACTATCATTTCGTTCCGGCACCGCGTCGGTGCGAAAGAAAAAAACGGATTGAGGTGTGCTCCCTTTTGTATCGGCTGAAAGAAGGCTGATTTAGAATAAGTTCGAGTGAGAGGAACTAATCGAATAAAACAGAAAGAGTCCCCCCGCAGGCATGGAAGCTAATAAGACGTTGACGAAGGGATGAGAAGGGGGAAGGGAGGGGGGATTATTCGCGCGAGGTCCTCTTGGCCCGTCCCTAGGATTAGTATGCTTTTTGTAGATAAGTTAATGGCTGAGATAGAGATAGAGATAGAGAAGGAAAGAGAAAGAAAAGTAGAGTAGGGAGACAGAGAGACAACGATTGGATAATCTAAAAACACACAACAAGAAAAGATACGGGCGAAGGGAAATGAGAAAGAGGCGGACAAGTATTCGCATTCGTGGAAGGGGTTGGTTCTAATGGCTGTCGTTAAATATGCACAATGCAACGTGCTACATCGACATCAGCTAATTTATAATTCAACAAGCAGCAAAGTGAACGGAGCCTGCAGTTAGTTGAAGTTTGAAAGGAAGAAAATCAATAAATGCAACATTAAAGGTGTACAACACAAACATCCGCTCATTTGTGAGCTGTTAGAAGCTGCATTGCTCATTGCTTAAAACTAAATTGTATTATAAATATTTTTCTATCCGCATCCGCTGTAGGTTCCAAAAGGTCACAGTTCAATTTGAACAAAGCGGATTTGCTTACTTGAAAATATTTAGTGCATGCATAAGCGACTCGTATGTTTGCTTTCGATTATCGCCAATGCGATATGTTGTGCCGTGTAACATATTCGCCCTCGTCCCGCAAGGCGTCTACGCGTCTTGAAAGGGTTTATCGATCGATGCTGTTCAGAACGTGAATTTGGAGTAGAATCTACTGTTGCGAGCTTGGTCGGTACGGCTACAAACAATCCTGCCATCGTTGCCATTTTTAGAATTCTATCTTAGAAAATCCGGTTCCTTGCTACAGTTTTGCAGATTTCGTCATGGCTGATTCCATCGTAAACGAGCTGGAACACAGTGGAGTATCTCACCGCACCGTAGCCGTTTGTTGACGAATGGTTTGACTTTCGATTTCCTATTCCGGTCTCGTCAATAAGCTTCTTTTTTTTCCTGAACAAATATTATTCCCGACCGTCTCGTTCGGTCGGTTAAACGCGTTTCGACGCTGCACGTGCGGAGAAGATAATGATTTCCGGTAAGCGATACCGATGTCGCTGACACAAGTAGGTACGGCAGTGTAGGTAGTAGCCTCCTAGCTTCGTCGGCACGCACGGTTGACGCTATGTTCGTGAAAGTGCGACCGTCGCGATCACGAAATGCATAGTTGAAGACATAAATGCATTATCAACTGCAACAAATTGAAATTGAATGTTGCAGCAGCGACTGTCCCACGGGCGAACGCTTTTATGGCTGACGCGTGACCCCATATTCGGCTGTTGTGCTACGAGTCATTCCTTTTCAATTAAAATGGAATTAAATGCGTTCCATGTAGGGAAAACCCTCGCACCAACCACGTTGGTTGCTGTTGCATCAGCTGGAACAAGCAATGCACGGTGTGCTCTAATTCGGATCAGCGTGTCATGATTGGGAAACATTGATTCACATTCGATTCCATTTTTTAATAGCTAAGTAATTGTTACTCGGAAATAATGGAATGGAAGAGATTTTTGGGCATTCCGTGAGATGTTTCCGAATCACGAAGTAATCGATTTGACTAAGATCAACCTGCAATTGAATCTGACAATATCGGATCGGGCCAGTCAAACCGTTGAACGCTGCACGATCACAGTAAATGGCGAAAAGTCCACCTAGTCTGCAGAAGGTTCGCAACGGGACCGGCCATGTTTGTTGATTGTTATTTTGTCATTTTGAATTTCCCCGAAATCCCTGACGCGCTGTCAGGATTTTACAACCATCGTTTCAAAACGTCCGAGCAGCAACAACAGGTTGATAGGATTATGGGTTAACATCGTATTACTTTTTTGCTGTTGGTTTTGACATGTAGCGCTAGAAAATATCCTATCCTACGGGTAAAACAGCGCTTTGAACGTTTTCAAAGCGCGATAGCACAGAGTGAGCGCAGATAGTCAGAGAGAAAAGGACGAAACAAATCCATTCTAATGTAACGTTTTCTGGGTCGTTGATATGACAAATCAAACGACCGCTGAAACGGAAATTAATGAAATTTTTATGGATTTCGGTCACCAATTCTAGGGCTAAGTGTGTGTTGGTGAAAGTGGGACGTTTATTCAATGCAGGAACTTTATCACAATACCACCACCAACGCCTCTCGATGACAAACAAAGCATAAACAATGCTCTCCACAGAGGACGGGGAGCCTGCCACTTTTAGCCTGTGGGAGTGATTGATCAAACGGTAAGCAAAGCAAGCGGATTGAAGGTGATTTCGGGAAATGAGTTTGCTGGTGACCGGAAGCACAGTAATTGCCTGGGTTGCAGGAATAAGTTGTTCGATGGTCTGGTCAAAACCATGGAGAAATAGAAATAAAACCCCAATCATTCTATCTTGCACACTAGACAAAACTTCAAAACAACGATCGATGGTTTAGTCGTAGTTTTCTTAGCCCGGTTGACTTGAACCCCCGGGCGATCCCTTTGTTTTTGATATGAGATTTATTGCAAAGGATTGGTAGTAAAAACTCCTGGTCTACATTATTCATTTTATGTTGTGTTTTATGCTTAATAGGCATGATAAGCGTTACTGTTTGCAGGGAAGGATAGCCGTGGATGCTGAATTATTTTTAACATAAAATGATAGTAAATATACAAAATTATAACAAATTTTTATATATAACTTGTTTGACTGAAACGAAGATTCGTGTTCGAGAAAAACCTTACTAAATGAATTTTATCTTACTAGCTAAGAGCACAAATTCCAATGCTTCGTCTAACCTGCAGAAGCAGAAGACAAGTAATTATTCATCAACGCGACCGTAAAACTTTAGCAATTCTTGTTGGATTTTGTCAATCGGAAGTATCATACAAACATTCCAGTTAATTTGGACCAGTGGCTGTTCAAACAGGTCAAACAAGACGCAGAGAGATCGAACAAACCGATCTGAGTTTTTCACCGTCTGCAACAGCAAGTTGTTTGCTTTGACCTAGGCTTACGACGGAAAGCGTGGAAAATTAATTGCCCGGATTATAGAGAATTATGATTTCAGCAGCACTACAGCCCCTTCCTTAATGGATGGGCGCCGTGATTGTGACCGGTTGTAAGACAAGTGTTTTGACGGGAAATTGAGTGATGGCTAAAAATCAACTGCTACGGCTAATTGAGAAAGTTTATTTGGGAAGAGTTTCGCAGCACAAATCAACGGCCATCGCGACCGGTATATCGCTATTAGCACGCTGTTGAAGGCCCCCGGGCAGTTTTGTTCGATGGGTAAGACAAATTTAAGCATCAAAACAAGTCGAACGAATCAACGCGTCAGCGAAAGGACGGTGTTGAGCATCGTCAATCCTTGATAACAGCGTTCTGTTAGAGGTTTGTTTACACCCTTTAGGATGCGAAAGTTTTCGTAAATGGAAGTTAAACGAATGGCTTGAGCGAACAACGAGTTTTCGGGCCGTTTATGGTTTTTAACGTCTGTCGAGCAGTTTATTAGTATTTCTCCATCTGGCTTCATTGAAGAAAACCACAGGAGAATGAAGTGAAACTTTTTAAAAATGTTTCCATTTCATTCGGCATGTTGTTTTTTTCCTTACACGAGTACAAGTTTGTGGTATGTTAAAGTACGACTAAAATTACTGTTTCGCTAGTGCCTTTGAAACATCCACTGGGACATAACTCTTAATTGGTATATGGCAGATCTGCGCAAAAACTGCAACGTAAACATCGGACGAATTCTTTTTCACCCTTTGTTATGAAAAACTCTCGGGAGATGAATTGGGTGATGAAACCTTGCTCGCAATCTTCTGAAAGTTCTATTTACTATACAACCAATGGTACTGAATATGACAACTACTCGATTTTTATTCAAACAGTACGTATTCCATTTTGTGCGAAAAGTCTTTAAAATGAAAAAATGAAATGAATGTTACAGTATGACAGTTGCGGTCAATACAAAAGTTTTCTCAGAAGTACGGGCAAGAGTTTTTGGAACGATTTGCTACACAATGAGTATAATGGGTAGGACGGATGGAGGGAAATAAAACAACCCATTCCATTTGCCCGAAACGCCTCTTTCTCGATTCCGTTACATCAGGTCTACCTTCTGCAGTAGCCAAGTCCCCGTTCAATTTCAACCACAGCCTGCGCTTCTTCCGCCACATACTCGTCGCCCTACCTGTTGGTTATATATATTTTAAGATGGGCCAGGATGTTTCGAAGACAAACATACACACTGTCTTCCTGTCTGTGCACGTCGGCCTAGCAAACAATCATTCGACAAACATGTTCCTTTCATTGTTGAATGTTGGTTGGGACGTGATATCGCAAAAGTATTTTGGTCGGGTCCTGTTTGCTTTTCAAATACTGCGAACCCTTAGATACGGAGAATCCACCACCACCAATCATGACAATCTCTTTCGGTTTGATTGTTCGATTTTAAAAGACATGTGACATACTTGAGATTGGTTTATTATTGAACAATGTCATTGTTACTATTAGCACTGCTTATTGCCTAAACGAGCAAAATAAAGAAACTCAGACAAAGTGAAAGACTAACCAGACGAAACGAGAAGGTGAAAGAACCCACTTTTCCGACGCCTGTGAACTCAGATCCATTTGATTAACGCGAACCTTTGATGTTAAATAAACTTTGGTATTGCATTACTGCAAGTTCGCAAAAAGCTCCCCGGCTACCAGGCAAACGCGAGCCGCTAGGCCGACAAACCCTGAAGCATCGTCGTCGCGTGGGTCAGACAGTTTTCGTGGCGAAGCTTATCCTTAGTGAGATCGATAAACCACCGCTGCTCAACAGGATAAGCTTCATTGCGCCACGTCCAGACTGGGATCCGCTGCGCAACCCGTTTAGCAGAACGCGCTTGGCCGCTAATGCCCAGATATTGGCTATGTCGCAATCATAGCTCCGTTATGTAATGTCATGTCAGGGGTCCTACTATTTTTGATTTATTTATTAACCGTGAAAATTGTACTGTTAGATATAACTGGTATCCTAGCCATTTGTGAGCCAGATTTGAAAACTATTAAATAAATAAATAAATAAATGTTACCAGAATCCGGCTAACAACAAAGGATTCGCTTCTGTGTCAGTGAGAAGAAGTGGATTCAAATATCGTAACGTGTTTTTTCATCTATTCAATAGTTCAGCGTTTATCCATGCGTCGCAATTCCGCGAGTGCTATAAAAATAGTAAATGAACGAACAAACGCTGACTACATAAGTTGATCGTGAGCAACCAGAAGGAAAACATGCGAATGGATGGCAAAAATATCAAGAGCTAAACGAAACATATGTCTTAGATGGAGGATGGTGAAAACAATTAGTTATGCAAGAAGTGATGAGAAACATAACAATGCGAATGAATATTCGAACTATTAAGGGGAAAAAGAAGTTTTCTCTTTGATTCCTGAAAACTCAGGTTGGTTCAAGTAGGGAATGTACGGATACAATATTTGTAGCTGAAGGAATAATAATTTAAGTAAACATTATTACCTCAGTAGCTAGATTCTTTGACTGTCAACCTCCATAGAAGTTTGATTGGAATCCTGCTGCGAAAGACACAAAGATGCCGTAAGACATCTAAATAGTTCCTTATCATGACGTTGATATACGGCCAGAACCGCCACATAAAAACAAAAGGAAAATAAGTCATTATCACAATACTCCTTCAAAATCGGTTCGTCGAAACGTGGTGAGTTGAATAATTTCAATACATATTTTAGAGAATTTATATCTCTTCGGACATGCATGGCACGCATGTGGGTAAAAGGTTCTTCTTCTTCTCGTAGATTTCCGAGAACCGTCGTCCCACTACTCGTAATCAGAAGCTTACTTGCTCTTTTTCGCTTCCAATCTATAGAGAGCATATGTTTACCCAATCTTAGCCGGGCCGCTATGACCTCGTGGCCTACACGCATGCCGTCGTACTGGATTCTGCAGATTTATAGCATCAATGCGTATGTAAACATGGACTATTTAGTTACTAATGTTCACCTTTTTCTTTGCAAAACGTGCACGTCCGGCTTTACGAGTCGCTGGCGCTGATCTTCGTGGGCGAAAGATTCACCGCGGTGGCAATCCCAGAAGACACGTTAACTCAGCAGCTACGCAGCCCAGTACTCGTGACTGGGGCTATCCCAGAGGGCTTGCCACCGGCAGAACTTGGCTTTGTAACTGATGATAGAACTTTGGCCCGTTTAGAGCATCTTGAAAGTTAAGACAGAACTATACCCCAATACTTAATGGTTAACCTGTGAAATATGTATATAACTAGGATAAGGCAATGAATTCTAATATCGCATTTCTAGACCTAAACAGATACATTGTGCCAAAGTTTATCCAACACATGTTGGCGCGCGAAAGTTTAATGCATTTGCCTTTACCCTTTTACCACGAGTGACGCGGGTTAAGACCCCGCTGGCCCAATCCAAACATTGGCTTCTTAATTACCTTTGTTTAAAGACGCAGAGATGGTGTAAAATAACTGAGCAGTCTGTATATACGACTGGATAAGGTGCCAGTAAAAATAAAAATAATCATAACTCTTGAGGCATGCGATGGACAACATTAATTCAATGCCGATCGAACATCATTCATTCCAAAATCGATAGAAATTAAATTTTTATCATTACCGTGAGCTCGCCAGGGGACGTTGCACGGCACGGCAGAAATGTAATTTAATTACATCAATAGCCGTGTCCACATGAAAGTACACATCATTTTTTGCGCAATATCCCTGAAATTGAACGATGAATCGTCGAATCGTTTTCCTATAATTGAGTACATGCATGTTATATATTATGTATTTAGATGATTGAAAAAGTGTTTGAAAAACCTGTGTAGAATGGAAGTGGGGATTCTGCGATCCATCGGTTTAACACCCTACTCGGATATTGGTTGAAACGCTATCGAATTAGCACTGTGCACGTGATTATCCGCCTTCTACCACGAAAAGTTTCCTTCATGTTTCAGTAAGCTCTTTTTACAACAAAATATCTAACATATAGCTAGCGTCCAGCGTCTTCCGTAATCGGATTTTCTTGGATGGTACGGCATTTTTCATGCAACGTCTTGCAATGCAGCACAGAACGTTTTCCTCTACGTTTCCACTCAGTCGTCCGTTCTGGACTGCACTGTGTCTGCCTTTTGCAGTTGTTGAAGATGGAGAAGTACAGAAACGGAGAAAATCACGTTTGGCTAGCTTATGTGCAGTTGATCCTTCAGCAAAATACTGACTCGAGAATGTGCTTTATTCTAGACCTGGGCATGTATTTCAGTTGGCTGCAAGGTTTTGTACAATAAGATTTACTGGCGAAAAACACACAGCAACATGCACATCCTAAGGCCACCGAAGAAGAGCGAAACCTGTTGGCAGTATACTAGCCGACAGCTCCCTGTATGCGTTGTACACCGGTTAGACTGCCAGAACCGTGTTGCGTTCAACAAAATATGGCCCACTCAGGGTGAGAATGCGAAATAAGCACCGTAATGTGAATATTTATTGCCCGCCGGTAATTTCGGTGGCTTTGGTCTACATACAAACACACATGTACGCGTGTGGTCTAGCGTTGATATCGGCTACAAGTGTCAGGCGAAGTAAATACAAGGGTAAAAATATGAAATTCTTTCCAACTCGCTACCAAGCAAGCCGATGAGCCGTTCGTATAAACGACACAAGACTACAAAGCTAAACTATTAGAACTTATCAAGAATGATGCCAATTTCTTTCCGGCACATGAAAGCAGTCAGAAGCAGTCTATTTGTACTTTCTGCTGACATTCGCCATTCCTGCGTATTCGGCCCGCAGGATTGACTAGCAAGAAAGTTGAACAGGATATATTTTCGGTATCTGCAATGAAAAAGGCAGATGAACCAGAAGACCGTAAAACTCGGCATGATCGTAAACTCCCTCCAAATCGCCTGTGCCAGCGGAGGTGCAAAGTTTCGGCAACAAAGCCAATCATAATTAATTAATCGTTTGATGGGGTCGTAGGTTTTTTTTCTCATCCAGATAGCGTAATCTTGTCGCCGGTCAGGTAAACGGAGCACATACGATGAGAAGCTAAAACTGACAATCAGATTCTTTGGGATGTACGGGTGTTTTCCGGAACCTGGCGAGGAACGAAGAAGGATGGAATCTGGACATAGGAGAAATTAATTAATGCTTTCGATTTGTAGCACTCGGTGCCACCCATGGTTACGTCAAGATGTGACGCTGGCTACGGGCTGGCAGAAAATAATGATGGTATACCATGCGGTTGAGTCGTCTAGCCGTTTTGTTTGCGTTTTGATTTCGCTCACTGTTGATGCTATCAATATCAATTATCATTAATGACGAAATCAATAGGGCACTGCAGCCGACAATTTGTAAACACTAGTAGGAAACCTACAGCGACTACCGGTAGAGCCCTTCAGGCACTTGGAATATTTATGACAGCAATATGACGCACATCAGAGCGTGTTACCTTGTAGTAGATTTTTCGAAAGAAGCCGTTTCCTTTCACCTAGGAAGATAAATTGACTTCTGGGACCATGGATGTATGGCCGTGCGCTGCGTCTTACGATTCTAATTAACAATGGACCTGCAACGTTTCATGGTACCACGTGAAACACGTCATGTGAAACAAAATATATTATACATTACCATTTCGGTTAAAAGAAAAAAAAAAGATTCAAAATCACTCAGAAGTACAGGACCCTGTAACTGAAGGATATTAATGACTTTCATAGAAAGTTGTAAGTTTCTACTCTCATTCGCATGTCTCACAAACTCAAAGGCAGGATTTACCACACCTCCCGGATTTAGATGCAATAAGTCTTGTTGCTTCAAACAAACTGTTTTAATCTATAAAACGGGTGATTTGGATTTCGACACCTCCATTTTCTAAGAATTCTAGTTCTCAAAACCAACCACTCATTGACTATTTGTCAAAAGAATGTGGGCCTGATCTGAACTGAATGGACTTTCCGAATGTAGTCGTCAATCGTTGCGACGTTTTGGACGGATGTTGAGCGATGGATGTTTCAGATTGAAACGAGTTTAATTAAAAAGGTTCGAACCCATACACTGACTACCCAGTGAACATTCTGGCGGACTAGAATTCAGCCGGGTTACCACCAACGGACCTGTTCTCTCGATGCAGTGGATCCAACTCATCATCCAACAACCTACGATACCTTTCGCAGTCCCGACTATCGTGCTTTTCTTTTTTAATCGTTTCACCGTACAAGCCGACGGCAAGGCACGTTCTCAAATAATGCACCTGGGAAAAACTGGATATGCGTACGCCGTCTGAGTAGTGCAAGAGAGTGTTTCAGTTTTCTGCTCGGCACTTTGGTCTCTCGACCCGCACCTCCAGTGTGTTATTCTGCGATAGCCCAGAAAAGAACATAACAGGAACGTCCTTTTTCACACGCTGTCAACGACGCAGACGAGCGTGTTCACTGTTCCATTACAACGTGGAAATGGTGCGATGGATTGAGGGTATGAACGAGGGTTTTCATTTATTTTTGTGTATGTTTCTTCTGGAATCTTTTCCATTTAATACTCTTCTCTCCCGAAGCTATTGAGTCGTGGGGCTGTGATAGTCAGTCTCAAGCCCACTGTCGTGTGATTTCATGTGGGATAGATTGCGGCTCAAACGTGCCGTTTCAGTGGGTTGTCTTCAAAACACAATTTTTTACATCACTGTTTGCTGTGGCCTGTTTCTTCTTCACTTTCTTTTCTCGGGCGCCCAAAGGGGGCCAGTGACGAGCATATGTCAGTTAAGTTCTCTGTCAACGGCAAATAGGGTTCATTTTGCTGGAACGACGCGTTTCGTGCACGCGTCGCCACGGGCTCGATTGACTTAAGTCAATCCGGTTACAGCCATTCCCGCGCTTGAGTGCAGAGGTTTAGCGTTGGATAAATACTGCCTGCCCTTGGATGTGGTTTTCCGCTGCCTCCCCGTAAGGTGCCCATGCCGCGACAGTGCGGGCGTTTGGAGGTGGATTTTACTACAGAACACATAATGACGATGCAGGACAAATTTAAAAAGAAAGCCGTATTATTTATGCTGAACATGCGGAATGGACGTTTTGCGGGATAAGTTTGCCGGGATCAAGTTTTAAAGCATATCCTTAATTACTGTCTTTCGCTGCCAATGGGGGCGCCTGGTGGTTTATGGATCATGAGCACATATCATTACCCCACCCCGGCAAGGGTTGCTAACAAAGAAACAGGAAACGCGTTCGAGGCCGAACCGAGGATAATGCCCCGGTGGGGAATAAAAAGTTAGCGTCCCAAAGGTAATGAATGGGCGGGTTCACCAAGCCGCAGGCATGTTTCAGGCCTGTGCGTGTACGGTCAACCTATGTTTACGTTTCGTTGAGTGAAAAAGTCAACAGTGAAGAATGTCTTTTGGAGGCAAATCCTCACTTCTGAGGTACATCGTTTCGAGCGGGGAGTCGGTGTAGGCGGCGAATGGTTTTGAAATAATAAATTATTGAGGATTTTATTCACTTTCGTCTCCCCGGGGACGATCCATGCCGTACGACTTTGGCAAATGGCTGGGAGAAGGAACAAAAACCGCGGACCTACGACGAGACGTGCTCGGTAGATTGTTTCACGGCTCCAAGCATTGGGCCTTCTTTCAGAAGGCCGGAAAAGGTGTAAAATGTACACAAGCCTGGTGTGCAAAGGTGTGCCGAGCACAGGATTAAGGTATGGCCGCCAAGGGCCACAGGGCCAGGGTGGTCCCGAGGTCAGTCAATAAATCAGTCGCTAACGGTGGGAAGGTGTGTGGCCGGGATAAAGTTATCAGAAAGAATCTCTGCTGAACTCGCTTGTAGCCGAAGATTGAGACAGGCTGGTTTACGTTATTCCGAGAGGTTATCCGGAAAATAGATGTGCCGAAGATTTCGAGCTCAAGGGATTTCCGTTCCCCCTTAAAAGTGTTTCTGGTGGTTTGTCAGCTTAACGGGAGTCGTAGGTCCATCTGTGGGAGAGGTAATTGAAAAAATATGTCCTTGGATATACGACAAGGAGGAGATACCAAATCTAGCCCAACCGAATATCGAAGGTGGTTCACATTTGCCCACTTGTGGAAACAATGGATTTCAAAAAGGCAGCAGCAACAATCACCTCTCGCCCTGGTTGCAAAACATGTCTGCACATTTCCAACACTCCGCTAACCGTAGTGGTGTGAAAGGGAAAAAGTTTTCCAATAATACTTAAGCGGTTAGAATGTCACCTTCGTCCAACCGCTGCACAAAGCCTGTTGGTGATAAATTAATGCCATTGAACAGGTTTCTAAAGCACCAGGCCATGTATTTGGGCCGAAATGGCTGAGCTTATAATGGTACCTCATTTTCAATTCCTCACCCCAATGTCACGGATTCACAGGACGGTCGAGTTGGCCAATCAATATCCGTTGGACAGTTTTTGGGGCACCGTGGCGTGACACAAAGGGGCTGTGAATCTTCCGACAACGACGCAGTCGGTTCATAATAATAAATAGCACTATATCAAAACGCCGCTAGAAACAAATCGCAACCCAGTTGTGGCTTCCTTCGTTCCTTGTGGGCATGCTGCCGACGGTGTCGCTCCTTGTCCTATCATTTGTACGATTGCTTGGTTTCAAAGTGGTTTGCGATAGCTTTGGGAATGCCGGTGGCGAGGATCTAAGCTATTTGTGGAATTAAAAATGTCGCTCAGGGCTTTGAACATAATAGCTTTGTTATATTAGCAGACTTTGGCTACCCCTTCGCAAAGAGGGACACTCGAACAACGGTAACAATTGTCAATAATCGTAAATCACGACGAATTCCGTACCTGTTTGGGTCCCTCTACCTCTAGCGAATTGTTGCGTATTTAAAACATTTTTTGTTGGAAGTTCGCCTCTACCCTTGTTTTAATGATTGTTTCTTCGTTCAATTAATATTCTACCTTATATTAAAAAAAAATTATTAATATTTAGTAAAGTTAGTCGAGTATGCTGTAAGATGTTATCATTTGTAACGACCAATGAGGAAAATCGTTAGCGGAGGCCTTTGCTTCTAACCGAACTAAGTTACATGCTTCTAAGCAAGAGAACTCCCATTCTCATTCGTTTGATGGGGATGAGTTGGTTTCAAACGTCGGGAGCATCAGTAAGGTCGAATCACTTGTGGTTCGTTTGATGCGATAGTTATCGGTCTCGACTCATTAGCCTCACCTCTTGAGACACATGATTTGCTACGCAACAGCCGGAATCCACTTGAAAGTACATCACTCCTCATGTTTCAAGTGATGATTACGATCCGATGAACATATAAATTTGTCTTCCGCCCTATCGCACTAAGGACGTGTTGACATATTCCGTGTACCAGCCTCGGTTCGTCCCGCACGTTGCGTCCCCAAAACTACTCCATTCCGAGAGGAAAATAACTAAATGGCCCAAGAACGTAACGAAACGAGACTTCTGAATCGAATTGTTGTATCGAAATCGAAAAACTGTTCAACTTTCCCGCGGAAGATGTGTGAACTATTTTAAGAATAGCTGTGTATTTACCACTGTATTATGAAGAAATGCTCTGTATAGCTGAGAAATGGATTGCACGTTTCGGAGAACGCTTGGGTTCTCACGGTGCTTGTGTTCACTTTTACCTTCCGTCCAGCGAACGCCTGTCGTCTGTCTATTAGCGTTCGGTTTTGTGTATTTATTGATTTACAGTTTCCTTCTATTTGTTTCCGGCGAGCAGTTCCCACAACGTTGTACCCAAAGTATCCATCATTTAAATTAAGGTGGGTTTGGTTGTTTTATTCAAATAACACGAGCCACGTTCCGGGTTCATTAATTTGTGGGAAGTCTCATTGATTATGCTCAACCGCACCGTGTTACGGTCCCATGTGGCCATGATACGCTTGGCAAAGCATGGCTGAAGTGGGGAAAATTATTTACAGCTTACTATTGCGCTGCTCGGAGGTCGTTTGCATGTTTTGCAGGTTCGAGCCACGGCATGTGGATGCATCCCATATTCTGCTTAGAGTCTGATGAAAATTGATGGGGGTGTTCGATCGATCGTAGGATCGATTAAAACGATAATGTAGGTATCACGATACGGGCCAGAGCGAGAAAGCAGCACCCATTTTACATACCCATTCGAACCTTATTCTTCGTATCTCACCGCTCGGCGATACATTGTTATGAGGTTTCGTTCGCGCTCGCTAAGGATAAATTTGCTTCCGCTCTAGTTTCACTTCCTTGCGTTCGGACGGCGATGCTGTGGATGTTCATTAAAAATGTGCTCGTTGTAACCGAGGCAGCGCTGGTGGAGAAAAATAAATGGCTGACGATGAAGTGCGGGATTCTGATTCTGGGTGCCTTTTGATTGTCTCGTCCGTGCGCGGAAGCGGAAGAAATTCTGAGCCAATGCATCTCAGCTGCCCTGACAGTGGGTGACAGGATGTACCGGCGGAAGCAAAAATAGATAACGAGAACGAAAGAGTTGCACAATTTAGCGCGGGAAGCTGGAAACGCGTGGGCCAGACGTCTTACGGGACGAAGCACTCTAGAAGGGCTGCGCTGGCCGGCAGGCGCTCCTTGTCTGCGGCTATAGGAAACTGAACCATGCAGTTCGACCGTTTGGCGTTCATTAATGTTGCAGCCATGGCAGCTTGAGGATAATTATTTATCACAACACCGACAGACTGACAGGCGGCGTCTTTTTGTTCGGTACCGACGTAGGCAAGTGATGGATGGGACTGCATTCACCCCGAAGAAATGACTAATTTTCAGACGTACAAAAGTAAACGGAGCAAACGGACGCAAACGAACAAAAACCAATCCCTACCAACCAACGTCCACCGAGAATGATGGCAGCACTAATGAGAGATGGTAAATTGGCTTTAGTGATTTGTCATCTCCCGGGGATGTGATAATGGTTTCGATTCAGACTGATGTGACATAGTTTACTTTCACTCGTCATGGGCAGACTCGTGTCACGTTGTGTCCGCTTGAATGCACGATACGTAAACTACGCTTCACGAATGTTAGACTTTTAAAAGAAAGTTGTGTCATCAAGAATTCCAC
>JAOEFI010000003.1:46307438-46321777 GCA_034621735.1 Anopheles plumbeus
GCGAATGGCGAGGGCTGGAACGGCCCTTCCCGCCAACCATAGGCAGCCCTGTGCGCGAATCGCACTACCTGCACGGGGAATTTATTAGCCGTTTTGGTGCGCCATGAACATACTCCGACACTCGCCAAAATACTTACCTGTGTACGTGCGCGGATAAATTTATCATTGCTCTAACCACCTCATGTTGAATCCAGCCCTGTCGCTATTTGGCTATTTCAATTATATTACGCTAACATGACCTCTGGTTTGCTGTGCGGTTACGTTGAGAAACGCGTTGTGACAAATGCTAGCAGCGACCACCCGAGGCTGACAACTCACGATAATGGAGATGAATATTGCATATTACCCCGGTCCTAAAATGCGCCGGCAATTTGAAGCATCATTTTGTCGGTACCTCCTAGTGTTCTGGCGGCGAGTGGCAGCGGTGCGGTCCGCAGATTGACATGCACATACGTGTACAGGGATCATCCGAGCGGGATGGAATGGATTAACCGATTATCTAATTTGCACAATTTGTACAACGCTAAGATTTTCACCAATATTTTCAGTTAGCTGCAGAATGTTGAAATCGAAATATTTCAACGCCCGAAAAATGCATGCAAAAGTAAGTATTGATAGCAATAATATCTGACGGAAAGACAAATTAGTATCAACCTGGAAAATACAACTTGGTCCCGCAAATCCCGTTTTGCCTTGTTCTACTAATTCTGACTCGAGTAGAGAATAGAAATGCAATATTAAGTTGGATCATCACAAACCGTGACATCAAAAAGTGGTTGCGACTTCCTTCGCTAGATCCATTCATCTCATTTCTTTGTCATTGACTGTGTTAGTTGTGATTCTAATGTACCCAGAGAGAAAAATCTGGATACTGAACAGTCAAATATCATTCTATTCTTTTCAACACTTGCCAGTGTCTGATTTCACACCAACGCACCAGCGTCTGGTCAATAAAGTGGGACGGGTATGAAACTTTTGTTCGAACGAACTCCATGGATCCTTTTTTGCTCCATGCCCCATGGGGTGTACTACTTCTTTACATTCGACAGCTATGGTTATTTACGGCCGTAAGGAAACCATCTTAACCATCGGCATCGACTCGCACTGAGGACAACGGGGAAAACGAATAGAAGGAAATAAAAGAAGCTTCCACACCATTGTAGGATTAGCAGTTGTTGCAGAGACGTTTATGGCATAGCCCAGGGCAATCAAACCGGAAGCAGTGAACAGTGCTACAATCAGAACGGCATCCGTTATGCTTGACTTAAAGGTTACGCACAGTTTCCCCACTTTGCGGATGATCGCCAGAGCAGTGCAGGAAGGAAGTCCTTGCAAACTCCATTGCTTGTGGGATACGCTCACGTGTCGGCCATATGACGAGATTGAAGCATTGAGTGCGCACGAGACCGAAGCAAAGGCCCGAATGGATGATGTCGTCTGAACAAAGAACGGTCAGTAACGGGTTGTCGACGACGTCATAAACATTTATGCACGCTTGGTGATTGATACGAGCGGTCCGGATTCCGGGGCGGAAAGTGTCACGATTTCTTCATGATTGATCCGGCTCCGTCCGCACATGCTATTATGGCATTTCCGATTCTTCCTCGTTCCGTGGCTTGACGTGGGCGGAAGGAACATGTCGTTTGCCATCGTCATGGCGATAGCCGTTTGAATTGAATGGACCACCATTTCGTCTAGCCTAGATGGAGAACATTCTCTACCGTATCAAAAGGCACGGAAGGACGCACACCGAAAGGTGTTTACCGTTCAACTATCGCTTATACTTGAAATGTAAATAAATAAATAAATAAATATACTTCGCACTATAGAAAACACCGAACGAATAAAAAGGCAAATTTCTTTTTTAACAAGAAATTAATCTACAAATGCGTATTTGCGTATAGATGTGTTTTACCTGGATTGTCTGGACGGAGCCGTTTTAACGCATATCTTGTTACTTGCTTTTGTCGGCAGCAATACCGAATCGTTACCGCATGGCAAACTCCGAAAAAAGAAAACGTGCGGAAGATACAAAACTCCAGAGGTCTTACGCTGTTCGATATACACTGAAGCAGACACTTATCGGTAATTGCAAAAACAGTCGTTCGTATGTTCATAATCGAATGTTTGGCAGACCAGAACACATTTTCGGATTGCAATAGCCAATCGAACCCCAGTGATTCTTCATACATTGTAAAACATGTACATGTAGAACAGATGCGTTACATTGGCTGTTCACCAGACAGGTCAATCGCATTGTTGAAGGATAAAAACAGTTTAAAGAAATGTCAACCGAACTCGACCGATGTGAGCCAAATCACTATAAACGCTTTTGGTGTACCTTCTTCTTCTAGTTCGACGAGGATCTATATCGGCCCGGTTATTGAATTCAATTGCTATTGTATCTAGATTGATAAGGGCTAAGCTGTGTCAAGCCATTGGACAAAGTACTGTTTATAATTTATATGATAGATAAATAAATAAATGTAATTCCTGGTCTTTCACAAACTCAAGTGTATAAATCTCTTTATGTGAGAGGCACCATTGAGCGATGGATTGTGGTCAAACGTGGTCCATTTTCAATTTTTTCCTGTTTCTTCCCCGGTCAGTATTTGTTCTCATATCGCACACACTACGGGCACAATTTGATTCACAGCAGTAGATATTCTGTACCTATTTTAAATGACTATGGATCGGTTTTTAAAATTAAGCATGAAACAATGTGCCCCACATTGTCCTAAGTACTTGTTGGCGCCTAAATGTAGATTAATTGATATCTTTTGAGGCTGCCATAGTTGGGATAATTTGACACGAGATTGAAAAGAGATGTAAATGAATTGAATATATGTTCAACCATTGAGGGTATTGGTGCTATCGATCATTTGGTCCTTCGAACAGGATTTTTCTTCTGCGTACTACTTTATACTATGCTATTATGCTTAACATATTCAACGCGTGTACCGGCCATCGTACCATCCAACTGGCAGGCTGTTCCGCATATTGAATGCACTGGTACTACAGATATGACTCCCATGCAGTGCGTTGTTTTTATATATTGTGCTTTCAAAAACTCCACATCGTCGAATTACCGTACCAGCCGAGGCAAAAGTTGTAGACGTCCCACGCCAAGATTGACTGCGAAAGTATCCAGACCGTCACATGCAAGGACAGCGCACAGCACTGACCGACGGGCTAAAAGGCGAAAATTCTTCGCACATTCCGATCGCTCACCCATGGACAATCTTCCAAACTCTTTGTTTTCCTCTAGCTGCGGCTCAACCGCCACTCAGCCATCGCTGTTTGCAGCGTTTCGTTGCAGTTTAGTTTCCACTAAACCGAACCAAGCGTGGGCGATACCGAGTAGCGAACGGTGTATGAAGTGTTTGTCCATTTCGTCACGACCCTGCACGACGGTTGTAGATGGAAGTGGAGTGGTTTCCCACGATGGACCAGCTGCCATGTGCTTTGGCGTTCGTGCGTGGAATGTCCAGTGCAGAATCAATGCTTCGTGCATACCCGAAAGTGGGCTCCCTGCGCTGGCTGACGTTAGTGCATTCGTTATTTTAAGCAACACTGACTGCAGCGACTTAGGGAAAACATGTTCTTCGATCAGACGGCCAGGTCGTTTCCCCAGGCCCATCCTAATGCTGAACCATCGCATGCGGTGTAGCTTTTAGGTAACGGATGAAAAACGCAGTCCGCTGTCAGCCTGCTATGGCCAGTTCTATGCAAACACTCGAATCCGATTCGCTGATGTGCAAAGCATCGTCAACTGACCATCCATCAACGTATGGTGGAACGCCCAGAACGGTTGACCTCCTTGCGATTTTAATTCTCACCAAACGACGGAAACTGGTTCCGAGGGTAATCCGCTTTCGGAAATGGAGAAACATTTACCAAGATTTGGCTCACCGCCGCACTAAAGTTGGTTACTTTCTCCGATGGCCCTGCTATGGCCACCGTCCCCCGCACGGTCGGCGGAAGGTTGTATGTTTTCATTCCACTCCAAAGTGGCTTCGCTAACGAGCCAATCTTATGCTAAATTGCTTTCCCGTGTACTAATGTCCATCGCGCTCCGTCCGGCCATCTCCTGCCCGGGGCGTCAGATTTTTAATTAAAATCCGTTTCAGTTCAATCGCTTCGGGACCAAGGGCTACGTTGTCCTTCGGTCGGATGCATTGTGGTGTAATAATAATAATATATAAAATTGTGCAAACTGCACTTGTGCGCGTAGCGTGAGCATGCCAGAGTTAGCAGCGTTGGAGGAATCACGCATTGTTTTGCACTAGCCGGCACGAGTGAAATGAGTGCGCGTTTGAACGGAAGGAAGAAAGCTATTCGAAGTTTTTCGACTCTTTTTCGAATTATTCTGATTTAAACTGTGCCGCTTTGCCTGACGTAGTGTACGAATTTACAACCACAGTAACGAAGCAGCTGTCCCGAAGCAGCTTTCAAAAAACATACTGCTCGTCAAAGCTAAAGTGTTACCGATAAGCTGCTCTGGAAAATCGAAACGAACTTTCTGCCCACTGATGATCGGTTGTGTAACTTGTGATGGGATGCAATATCATGGTATTACAGCGTGCGCCACTACACCTCCCATGCGACGGAAGAAGGGTGTGTGGCGCAGGGTGTGGGGCGTGAGAAAATTTAAATCTTCCACTGCTACACGCTGCGCCGTAGCTGCACTAATTAAACAGGCCACCGCCACCACCACCACCACCACCACTAAACTTGGTCCTCCTATCGGCATATTTGTGTACCGTTTTCAATTGTTTCCGTTCCACATGGTGAGAACAAACGAGAAGAAAAACCCCATGCTCTCATTCGAATCCGAGCCGATCAATAGTTCGATCGAAACGAATTTTCATCTAATCTGATTGAAAAGTTCGCCGTTTGCGACGTCTGATTCGCAGGGTGCACTAGGGATCCGGTACGATACCTCCACGAAACAAATCCACGATACCTGTGCTAAAGCAACCATGCACGGAATCGCATCCGGCTTCTACCTTGACGGAAATTTTCGAATTTTGACGTCTGACAAGTGGTGGCAAACTCTTTTACTACTCCCTTCATCCATCGCTGGCTATGTGTTTGTGCGCCGATTTTCACTGTACGTATGGGCACCTTGGCTGTAAAATGTGTACCCTTCTTTGCGAGTGGCATTACGGGTGGTACAACTGCCAGATAACCTGGTAGATGATGGACTGGTTGAAGGACCTAGCGGTTGGTTGTGCGGTTCAAATGGAGGGTTTATAACTCCGACCTGAGAGCCAAGAGAAAGGAATTACTTCCACTACCACAACCGGCACTAGAGGCGGAGAAAATAGTTGCAAAGCGTCTGAAATGGTACAAAACGTAGCCAAAGTTGCTCGCGCTCTCTTCGTTTCCGTTGCACCGAAACAATTATGATCAGGACGAAAAAAACCCACCATACACACACATGTGCATACGACATTTCGTTTCAGTAACGTTGAAAGGATTGAACAAGAAGAGTTTTGAGTTGACGCTAAACTCATTACTTCAAATTCAATCATTTCTCCCGGCGCACCTGTAATTAATGCGTTTGGGGAATAAAGTCCCGACAAACAAGAACCGCAGCAGGATATTTGTCAAAACAACGCTTCCGCGACGAATTGTTATTTAAACTGGTAATGGCACATGGCGTTCAAATTTTCTCCGCTTCTGAAGCGCTTCTCGAATCAGGTTTCACATCCGGTTTGTTAAAGAGCATTCAGGTGTACTCATTTCAGCGGGGGCAGCTCATTATAACTGATTGATGAGTGGGAAACAATGAAACTGTATTCGATTGTTGGCCGATATATTCCGAAGCGTTTCGGAAAACTAGGGAATGTTCGAATTCAGTTACGTAGAATAAAACATATCATTGCTTTGTCAAGGATATTAGTTTTTAATCCTATATGTGCCTCTTTTTTCTAAAACTATGGTGAATAGGCATATTTGTCATATGCGTATCATAAATGTAGACAATTCAGAGAGTGTGCATTGGCTGAGCAAATATGTATGTGCGCAAAGCAGCGTTTATGCAAATTAATTCCATTGCCTAATAGGTGGATTATTTAAAAGTTGAATCTGTATTACATCTAGCCGATATTATCATCCTTTCGTCCAAAAGAATCGTAAATTGCAGTGAAGATTGAATATTCTATCCACAGAACATTTGCTTTCCTTTTTCAGTTGGCTTGATCGTGTTTGTTACAGAATGTTGCATGAAATGAAAAAATACACTCATATATTATGTTTGCTTTGTCCGTTTGCTCATGTGCCCAGCCCTATTTCGCCCAGTTTTTCTTGCCGTATTCCGTTGCTGCTCATTTATATCCAATTTATCTTATCCAGACATTAAAGCGCAATTGTTGTGCATTATCCAGCAGAGCGGTTTTATCCAGCGGGGCGAAGAGAGCAAAAAGAGTCCTGATTGATGGCTCAGTTTTTCGCTACAGCGAGCCACACATCGTGCTACACGATACCAAAACTTTCAGCACGCCTTCAAAGACTTGCGGAGCCTCAAAGTACCATACCGTAGCAAGCGTATACGATTAGGCGAACCGGAACGGAAAAATCATTACTGTCGATTTTTATTATTTATCAAGAGCTATTGCTCCCAATCTCCGATAATCCACCGGCGGGACTTCGTTGTCGTTTTTGTTTTTGTTCTCGATGGACCATCAAGTTAGAACTCAAGATCAATGGTGAAATTCCAACCTCAATTGCAGCGAACCGGGGCGCGCGTCTGCAGTGACTGATTCGAAACCACCAAACCATGTCGCCACGGCGTTCCACGTTCGGCAATTAGCCGGAAATTACACGTCAGTTCGGCTTTGACCTTTGACTCCCATCAAACGCGGTTTACGTTATACGAGTGCACATGTCCACCAATTGATGTGTGTTCCAGTCCCGGTTGTGTACGTTTGACCTATTTTCTAGCCAGCCTACTCGAACACCTGTCTTCCAGCCTGATCCATTTTGCAATAATTAGGATTGATTTTGTGGAAATAGCCCGGTCCCAGGCACAAGTACCGTTTTCCCTCATCGCATCGTTACATTCGAAACCCGCATTTTTGCTGGTGTACACGCTGGGAACACACGTGGAATGGCGTTTGATTGATTAGAAGATGGCGCGTTGCGCGGCACGAGCGCACAGGCAACCCAAACCCATGGGCCTTAACCCACGTGCCTTAGGAAAACGGAATCGAATAAGACTCCGCATACTCGAAAGATTCTGCCAAAAAAAAGCAGCGGAGGGTGCAGGATGGGCACTGCGGAAAATTTATGGCGTGACAGACGCGGCTTGGACCGTAGCCAAAAAAAAACCCCTGGCCCATGCTGCAACTGTAACGCCTGCCAAGCCGTTGTCTCGATGGCATTGAAAAGTGCTCCCTAATGGACGATGTTCGTTTATTCGGGTGATGAGAAGTAAGGAATTTCAAGGTTACGAGCGGGAAGGAGCAGTAAAACTCGAGCACTTTCCACCAGCCTCCACTTCCCTCCAGCGGCGTTCGAACGCCATTCGGTTTCGAACTCGGCAGCAGTTTGATAACTTTATTATTCGATGACATACACGTACATTTCAGTACTACCATCGCCTATCGCAATATGATAAATGGTACGACAATCCATAAACCAACCCCCCACAATGTAGGACCCTATGAGCCACGCGCCCGGTAACTTTCTGCTCCTTTTCAAGCGCGTAACATGCCGACAAATAAACAAAAGTTTAAAAGGTGTAGAAATGCGGTGTTAAACGAATTGCTCCCAATCTGCCACGATTGACATTTAATACGCCACCCACTTTGCCAGTCAATTACAAATTAGACCGATCAGGAACACCCGCTGTGGGAGGCGCGGCTCGGCGGTGACAAATGGATTCAAATTTCAGCGCTCGCCAGGATAATTGACTATATATCATTCTCAAGGGACATTTATCTCCGTTCTGTCAAATCGGACGATCGGTGCGAACTTGATACAATTTGAAAACGATTACTGAGCTCACCCCAGAATCGATTCCATTGATCTAACGGTGTTTGCACACCGATTGGAGTATTTTCGATTATGTTTTATCAGCCAGGGGAAACAAAAATCTCCCCGGCTCGTCTGAAGGAAAACAAAGGTCCACCAAACATGTAAAAAGCAATTAAAAGTTCAACAAAACTATGCTCCGTCCGATGCTCAATTGTCGGCAACATTCGCATGGGACAACCGCGCGTTGTTTGATGGGGCGTTCTAGGGGTGTCATGAAAGCAAATTGTGTTATGAAGCAAATATTGCAGAAAGCACCAGTTCCGCATTGGGGCGGCCCTGTTGCGCATCGCGGACAGAAGCTTTTTCCCGCGTATTTTAATGTCGTGTATCTACGGATAATTGAACGACGGCGGAGTCACAAACAAAACGGAATATGAAGGAAAGCGTCGTAAAACAAGGGATCCCACTGTGCTTGTTAATGGACCACAGGGAAAGCAGTCCTCACGCCAGACGGATAGTCACAAAGCGAGGCGGAATACACATTATGACCCTCATTGATGTCAGACCTGATGATGATAAATTTTCTCCCAACAACGCTCGGCACTTTTCATCTCACCCACTAGTAGACGCTCCAGAGCCTCCCGTGGGGGACACGTTCCCGACACCGAAACTCGAGCAGTGGTTGACTGGAATATAGGTGGCACGAGGATATTTTCTTCAGCCACTCTTGATCTTATCATGATCCGGGGGAAGTTGTGTGGCAAATGTTTCAGCACCATCTTCACGCAACCGATAGAGGCGACGGAAAGAAAAATCTGACCACGATTTATGCGCTACCAGATAAACAAATTAACTTCCAAATCCCTTAAGGCCTCCACTTGGTTCCTCTGTGCTATGTAGAATCATTCTGTACGCAAGTTAATTGATGATAATTCATTTCATTCATTCTACTTCATGCTAGCAATGAGATTCAGCATACTAAGATAAGACGCGTTGACCGTCTCCGGAATCGGACTCTAACTTGAGGTGTTTGCTTCCCGTGCCGTCCTGCGTTTTCGGAGCAATTCGCCCTCCATTTAGGGTGTTGAATAAATAACAGTAATGAAGCACTGATTGTAAGTGGTAGTGCCGGTATAATAATTATGAATTTTCCTCGCTTTTACTCCCGCGACGTTTAATAAAATTATTTTCAGCAATTTATCCTAGATAGCACGGAAGTTATTTGTTCAGCCGTACCGTTTTCGATAGAAGCGAACACAAGAAGATAGAACACAAACATTGCGTCGGAATCCCGCCGGAGGATAGCAAAACTATTTTTCCACAGACATGTACATGTATATTAATCAGAAGTTCAAATTGAGGTGTTTATTTTTGTTTGTTGATATTTTTGGTGCCAACTTTTTATTACGAAAAAAAAAACCGGTCACATTAACTACAAGAAACATCCTTAACGAAGTCTAGGTCGAGCAATGTGATTTATCGCCTTGGAAGAAGTGTCATTTTTTTACCTAGTTAACCTAGAAGTATTCACCAGGAAAAGTTCATGTAAGATGCTGTTGTTTATACAAAACTTGTCTACGTGATATCCGGTGCATGTTAAGGGGAGTTTGAAAATGGACCTTTAATTCGAAAGTGAATATAATTTATTCTTTGTGTAAACTTCAAGCATAGCATCTTTTATACATATGTTTGAAATGTTATTTATTTTACTGTTTCAATCGAAATCAAAATGATGTTTAAAGAGTTGTCATCTGGTCGGCATTTATAATTTTTGTGGAATAATGTTTTTTTTTTCTTTTTTTCAATCCTATCGAATTACGAATGGCAAGAATATCGGGGCACGACGGGAAGATATATCACGGTAGAGTTAGACTGATTTTCAATGGATCAGTCCAGCAGCAATGGAAACCAGTATGATTGAATGTATCCGTCGAAAAGTTCCAACCGCAAGGATTACTGGGAATTGGCAAACCAAATTCTCTCGTTTCATCGTTATGACGGGGGAACCTGCACAGAAGGTGTGCAGCAAGGAATAGCAGCTTTTACCATTTTTCAATATTGGTCCATGGATCATCTGTGCATTGCCAGAAAAAAAGAACAGTGTTCGTTGGCCAAAGCACTAGCAGCGTTCAACGGAAGCAAGAAGGAGTTGCGAAAGTATATCCTCCTACATGGGACGCCTGTAGGACTGTGGGGTGGGGGATCAAAAACTAACATAATCAAATGGAAAACCAACAATCGAACTTTACCGTGCTCGTGCTTGACAGGTAGCCAAGCGTCCTGATGTCGATCATATCGATGTCCATCCTGACTAGCAATGGCTTGAAACAGTCTGATGGGTTCGGTCCTCTCGCCGCTGATGCTGTTGTTGCTACTGCTACTGCTGATACTACTGTTACTGATTTAGCTGTTTTCTACAGCTGTGGTTAGCCCGCGGTGAACCGCACCACACCGCAAGCGACAGAAAAACCTGGTTGGCTTGTTTGGATTACTTTTCGGAAGTTACACCTGTGCCAGCATATGTTTTCCAAACCCGTATAAAACACCCGGCAGCACGGTCAGACCGGAACCATCATTACGTTGCTGCTTCCTTTTCGGTTCAAGCTATCCAAAGGGTAGAGGGAAGCCACTCGACCGACATACGATGTTTTCGTACACACTGATCTTCCTTCTGCTGCAGCACCGAAAAACAAGGGACGCTTTATAGCCTCCATACAACCACTACTCACAGAAACCTGACATTTTCATCGTGCAATAAATGACTGGTGCACATGCCATGGCGATATTCCATGCGGCGCAAACTGTCCACAACTTGGGCCGTCTACTGTTTCACTGTTATATTCCCTTATTACTTTTATAAATCATTAATCACTTTTGTATTTTGGAACATTTCGAACCGTTGTCCTTAGTGATGCTCAGCACAACCAAAATATAGAGACAATAGTGAAACTTATTACAATGACTCGGAGAACGGCACACCATGCGACCCGACGGCAGCCTCGCTGTCTCGTTTTTCACGCCTAGCGCGGAAAAGTTCGAACTTCGACTTCCGGAAGAAATTTTTTCCACCCGACCGGGTGCGTCCTTTCTTGTTCGCACTGATGTTTCCCGTAAGTTTCTTTTCCAGCTGCGATGGGGTTAGGCAGGACACAAGTGATTGAAACGATTGTGATTACTCCGTGGAGCAGCGGCTCTCCGGAAGAGCCCGTTCACCGTGGTCGGGTTCGATGGAAAAAAAGGGAAAAATAGGAAGTTTTTGCACAGTTCGAAACTTCACGGCGATTGAGCGCAGAGAGCGCGTCCCTTGTTGGATGGAAATCACTTAGACTCGCTTTTGTTCACACCGTCGGTACCCGCGTTAGGATTTCCGAAATCACGCTTCCCGCACACCCTGGCTTCTCGGTTCACCTCTCGTTGGTCAGGTGGAAATATTTTTTTAATCTCCCTTCCTAAACTTTCTTCGCGAAATTATGGTTGGGCTAAGCTCAGCTCTGTTTATCCATTAGAAATATTGTTCCATTCTTCCCGGAATACTAGTCCATAAAACGGAGAGCCAATCGAATCAAATTCGTTTTCCATCTACGATTTCTCCTGGCGTGATGGTTACTGGCACACATATAATATAATCGCAAAGGTAATAGCTAAGGAAGTTGCGGGGTCCTTCCGGCTGCGAACACGCGTTTTGAGCGGGCCTGCTGCGAAGCGCAGCTGTCAATAGCTCGACAAGTGTGGTTCCATCACGTAGCAATGGAAAGGTTGACCTGACATGTTTTACACGACCAACGAGAACTGCGTGTTATTCCTCGGAAAAATCACTCGCGACTGCCCGTGGTCTCCAGGGGTTCTCTCCGGAAACAGAATACGTCCAGTACTACGCCGACCGTTCGAAGGGGGTGCATTGAAAGCTGGATCTAATTATCCGCGCGTGTGAACTCACTATTGCTTACTCCAATGTAGAAAGCGATGGTACCGACGCCGTGGCTGATTCACTGGAACGCACTCAGAATCTAGACAGCAGCTTCAAGCGGTCGCACGCACGTTCCCGCGCACACACCGAACGATACATTCGGGGCGACAAATAATCCATCACGCTGCACACGATCAGTTTCTATACGCACAGACTAGCCGACACGTGGCCACGCAACAGCGTCTCATCTTTTATTCAAAAGCTCCAAGCTAAGATTACAATCACAGCGCTTCCCGCTAAAGTTTTGCACTTGCTACTCGCCCTTAGATCCATTCATTGCTCTGCTGACCCATCCCCCACTTCGCGCCGTCAATAGCCCTTAGCTTCTCACTTGCACCACACATATGACGCCAACTTTCGTTCGCACTGTGTTGGGCTGTCGTTATTCGGAACGGTGGAACGTCGGCGTCGTTGTGTTGTTCTAATTCCACATTTGCTTCATCATGCCGATGGGTCCTGTGACTCGTGACACTTGCTTTTATGGCTTAATCCGAGTTCTTAGTCCATGAGGCGGATACATAACATCTACTGAGAAAAGTAGGTTCGCGATTAGATGCGACGCGGAATGTTTAAGGACCTCACGAATGACGAACGGAGGAAGCAAACAGGAGGGAGCACTGGAAGAAAGTGTAGGATCACAGCGCTAAACCGTTACAGTAAGAAATCACCAACCATCGACTGACGAATGTTCCATTCTCGCACGATTCGTAGCACGTTTCTTCGACTAGGATCTTTGCGCCAAGCAACGGCGGGAACGCAACGGAGCACAAGAAAACGCTTAGCAGAGGCTAAGTTGAAGGGAAGCGAGCGGCAGCACCAGCACCGCAGGATATCTGAACCTTAACGCCACTGTTACTGGCGGCAACATCGTCACCCGAAAGCTCGTCGCTAACTGGCCCTGCTCGGAAGGGCTACGCGATTGCCTGCTGTGACGCGCGCGTGACTGATTTTACTTGGTTTACTGATGATGCTTCGGCATTTTGGATTCGGCCTTATTCTGAATTTTCCAGCATCGTCGTTTGCTTCATTTCGTTACTTGGAAGTCCTTTCGGATCGAATGAACTATTCAGGTGAATGGATGAATGGGTGAGCACCAGAACTCGATTCAGTACACTCATACTTTCGCATATAATTCTGGTTGAGATACTACTAGCAACTAGTATTTCAAATAGATTAGTTTGTCGGGATTTTTTTCCAAATTATTGGAAAATTTACTGTAAACATTTTCATCGTGTACGTTTATGATAAGGTACATTGAATGAGTACCGTACGTTGAACTCTGTGAGCTACTAAATTAGCAAGTATGTTATAATTCCTTGCCGCAAAGATAAGGCATATTGGTTGGAAATTACTTCGCAATAAAAAAAAATCTACGTTAACAGTTCAATTTTGTCGTTACATTTATTCTAGAGCATCTATTACTTCCACATACTACATACTTGAATACGGTTGCGATGAGCTGATCAAATCTCGGGCATTCTTAATCAATGCTGTTGTACCTAGAAAAATAATTAATTGTGTGGCAACATCACAACACAGTGGCAATTAATCGTATCCTTGTGCATTTCTACCTTTGACCGTAGCTGTATCAGAGGCCATTGTACCTTGTCTACCATTTCAGCCATTGTAGGAGGCTTACCCTTTTTCGTATGCACAGATGTTCGTATCATTCGGATGGAGATGATGGATATCATTGTTTAGCTCCTATTGCATCTCCGGTTCAGATGTTAAACGTTTCGTCGCACTCGACGGCGACGTCGCTTTTCAGCAAAATGCTAGAAGGGACAATGCAAATCTTCCCTACGTACCAGCACCCCTTGTTACCTTGCTAGATTCCTGACACATGGCATTGTTGGATGCGTCGTGTCGTTCAAGAGGACGGTACGGCTGGTGCGAAAGGTGCTGGGTTGTTACGGTATGCTGCGTTTCGAGAAATTTGTCTTGGTGTTGCTTCGAGTTGAGCAGAATTCGCTCATGCTTCGATGCGTGCGTTTTGCACTAGAGTTGCACAAAATCATGCAAGTCCATGTCTCATGGCAAAGCAATAACTAATGGGATGACGTGTACATGCCTCTTGGATCCTTCGAAAACTGTTCCTTACGAACTTGGTTAAAACATTCATTACAATCCACCTTCTTCCCCATTCCAACAGGAGATCCAGACGATATTTTCAAGCTACTATATAGAGTCGTAAAATAGTCAATTAAAGCCTAGTAACCTATAATATGATAATACCATCGTTTTTTAACAACTTACCGCACACAAAATAACCGTATACTAGGTGGTCAGGGAATTTAATTTCAACAGAAGGGAAATGCACCGAAGTCCGCTGCTGTTATGCTTAAAAAAAAAAGGTATAGCTGTTTGACGTTACGAAAACGTAGCAAAA
>JAOEFI010000003.1:46344184-46363371 GCA_034621735.1 Anopheles plumbeus
GTTTAGCTTTGCACTGAAAACAAACAACGGACGTCAGCCAGCTATGATCAAAACGACGCCTGACGTTTAAAATGCGCGCGTACTTTTCTTAACGAAGAATTTTGCACAACCCTGCCAGAGTCAATGTAGTTAACTTTGGCGCGTTAATTACATTCTGTCATTTCCCTGTTTGCCGCAATAGTGTTAGGTGCTGCTTGTTTAGATTTTCTGTCCAGAGAAAGTGTTTTTGTGACGAAATGTATTCCACAAATTCTGGGAAGTATGCTGCAGAGAAGACTGATGGGTAAATAAGTGGTAAAACCGAACGATACACAGAGACAATCGGATAATATGACTGTTGTTTTCGTAGTGACGATACAAACGAGATCGGGTATCGGCAGTCTAAGGAAAACGACCAGATCGACCTCAAATATGGCTTTGAACGCGTCAAGGATACACAGGAGCGCACGGGATACCTTGTCAATATACATTCGGTAAAGTGAGACGTACAGCTATACATTGCTCACTAACGTAATGCTATTTCACCTCTTTCTAGACGGAAATCTTGAATGAGGATCGCCGCCTAATCGCAGCTCTGGACATGTATTTTCTTCAAATGGATGGTAGCCGGTACAAAATATCAGTTGTATATGCTCCCTATCTTCTCCTGATAACCCGCAAAGGCCACTCACTTGAAGTGGCCAAGTTCTTGAGCAAGAAATATTCCGGTCAGCTGCTGAATATTGAACATATTCAAAAAGAAGATCTCGACCTACCAAACCACCTAAGTGGACTAAAGCAAAACTTGTTGAAAATGTCCTTTCACAATACTACGCACATGAATAAGGTGAAGCGGGATCTGAATATTGCGGTTCGGAAAAATCGAGAACGTGAAAAGGCAAACACCTACTACATGCAAATGCTCAGTACGTCTCTTTCAACGGCAGTTCATTTTGCTGGTAATGACAGCGAAGGAAGCAATACGAATCAGAATGTAGATTTTTATGATTACATTGTCGATATACGTGAACACGACGTACCATTCCACGTGCGAGTGTCAATCGATTTGAACATATTCTGTGGGAGTTGGTACACAACGCGCTGTCGTGGCGGTGTTGGCATCACAGATCCACCAATTATTACACCACGACCTGATATTTTGGACCGACCCGAACCTGTCGTACTAGCGTTTGATATCGAAACCACCAAACTTCCACTAAAATTTCCCGATGCTCAAACTGATCAGATCATGATGATCTCGTACATGATCGACGGCCAGGGGTATCTCATAACTAACCGCGAGATCATCAGCAACGACGTGGACGATTTCGAGTACACACCGAAGCCAGAGTTCGAAGGGAATTTTATTGTCTTCAATGAACCGAACGAGTTGGGGCTGTTGCAGAAATTCTTCGATCACATCCTCGACGTTAGGCCGCATATCTTCGTCACCTACAATGGGGACTTTTTCGATTGGCCCTTTGTCGAGACGCGTGCTGCAGTGTATGATTTGGATATGAAACGAGAAATCGGTTTCTCGAAGGTTAACGGACGCGATGGTAACTATCTTTGCCGGCCAGCAATGCACTTGGATTGTTTATGCTGGGTTAAGCGTGATTCGTACCTTCCCGTCGGTTCGCAGGGGTTGAAGGCGGTTGCGAAAAGCAAATTGCGCTACGATCCGGTAGAATTGGATCCGGAGGAAATGTGCCGCATGGCGGTCGAGCAACCGCAAGTCCTGGCGAATTATTCCGTCTCAGATGCTGTGGCAACGTACTATCTCTACATGAAATACGTCCATCCGTTTATATTTGCACTGGCAACGATCATTCCCATGGAACCGGATGAAATTCTGCGCAAGGGTTCAGGCACTCTTTGCGAATCTTTGCTAATGAAAGAAGCGTTCAAGGTAAACATTGTGTTTCCAAACAAGCAGGTTTCAGAGCTCAACAAATTGACCTCCGATGGACACGTGCTGGATTCGGAAACTTACGTTGGAGGGCACGTAGAAGCGCTGGAATCTGGTGTGTTTCGGGCGGACATCAGTACCCGTTTTCGGCTCGATCCGGAGATGATCCGCCAGTTGCAGCAGGATGTAGGCAAAGTACTTGAGCACGCGATCGTTGTCGAGGAGGGCGTTCCACTTTCCGACGTGACCAACTTCGACGAAGTGAAGGGTGAGATCCAGTCCACCTTGCAGCAACTCCACGACATTCCCACTCGTCTGGAGCAACCTGTCATTTACCATCTCGACGTTGGTGCTATGTACCCGAACATCATTCTCACGAACCGTCTTCAACCATCGTCAATGGTCAGTGATGCGGATTGTGCCGCATGTGATTACAACAAGCCTGATGCCCGTTGTAAGCGTGACATGGAATGGTTGTGGCGTGGTGAAATGCTTCCTGCTAGCCGCAATGAATTCCAGCGCATCCAGCAGCAACTCGAGACGGAAAAGTTTCCCCCGCTTTTCCCCAGCGGTCCACAACGTGCGTTCCACGAGCTGTCGCGGGAGGATCAGGCGAACTACGAGAAAAAGCGCCTTTCAGACTACTGTCGCAAAGCGTACAAGAAGACGAAGGTGACCCGCCTGGAAACAAGAACGTCCACCATCTGCCAGAAAGAGAACAGTTTCTACGTCGACACAGTTCGTGCGTTTCGCGACCGGCGGTACGAGTATAAATCCCTCACGAAAGTTGCCAAAGCGGCCGTTACCTCTGCAGTGAAGAGTGGCGATGCGGGAGAAATCAAATCCGCCAAGGGACGAGAGGTGTTGTACGATTCTTTACAGCTAGCTCACAAATGTATTCTCAATTCCTTTTACGGATACGTTATGCGTAAGGGTGCCCGATGGCACAGTATGCCAATGGCAGGAATAGTCTGTTTGACTGGGTCGAACATTATCAGGAAAGCGCGTGAAATTATCGAACGCGTTGGACGACCGCTTGAGCTTGATACCGATGGAATTTGGTGCATTTTGCCAGCGTCTTTTCCACAGGAGTTCACTTTTCGAACGAATCACCTGGAAAAGAAAACGATCAACGTGTCCTACCCAAACGCTGTCCTTAACACAATGGTGAAAGATCACTTCACGAACGATCAGTACCACGAGCTGGAGCGACCGCATTCGAACGATGGCCCTGAGGCAGAGTATTCGATCCGTTCGGAAAATTCAATTTTCTTCGAAGTTGACGGTCCCTACCTGGCGATGGTCCTTCCGGCCGCCAAGGAGGAAGGCAAGAAGCTCAAGAAACGGTACGCAGTGTTTAACTTCGACGGGTCGCTTGCGGAGCTGAAGGGATTCGAAGTAAAGCGTCGGGGCGAGCTGCAATTAATTAAAATCTTTCAATCATCCGTCTTCGAAGCTTTTCTACAAGGATCTACTCTGGAGCAGTGTTATGCAGCCGTGGCAAAAATCGCCGACTACTGGCTGGATGTGCTTTACAGCAAGGGTCACAACATGCCCGACAGTGAACTATTTGAACTGATCGCCGAAAACCGTTCCATGTCTCGTAAGCTGGAGGACTACGGTCAGCAGAAGTCAACGTCCATTTCCACTGCAAAGCGGTTGGCCGAATTTCTCGGCGATCAGATGGTCAAGGATGCTGGACTGGCATGTAAATTTATCATCTCTCGTAAGCCGGAAGGCGCGCCAGTTACGGAGAGAGCCATCCCTTTAGCAATATTCCAGTCGGAGGTGAGCGTGCGGAGACATTATTTACGCCGTTGGCTGAAGGATAATACAATGGGTGATGCTGACATTCGCGACGTTCTAGATTGGAATTATTACATTGAACGATTGGGAGGAACCATTCAGAAAATCATCACCATTCCGGCGGCGCTTCAGGGGTTAAATAATCCCGTTCCGCGTGTGCAGCATCCGGATTGGTTGCACAAGAAGATGGTGGAGAAAAACGACACTCTTAAGCAGCGGCGGATAAACGAGATGTTTACAGTAGAGGCGTCGAGGCCCTCGAACGAGAGGGAACTGAATGACGTTGAGGACCTAGTAAGAAAGCAGTTCAGTGGGCCCATGTCAGGAATTCCGGTGGTGCATAAACGCCGGCGGCAAGGTTCCGATGAACAAGAAGAAAATGCCGGACTGGACGCCTCGGAAACGGGGCCGAAAACTTGGCGGGAAGCAATCGGAAATTCACCCAACCCTGGCACTACGCGAGCGGAACTGATCGAGTGGCTGCAGTTTCACAAGCGAAAATGGAAGTGGCAACTATCCCGACGCCGTCATAACCATTGCGATTCACGCACTAACAAACGGCTTCGTACGGATGCCGACGTCGCAGGTTCCGCGCCACCTCGAGCCGCAACGTTGGGTGGATTTCTTCGTAAAACGCAACGATCATTAATACAGCAAAACTGGCAAATAATTCAGCTGCTGCCGGTGAACGATCTTGGCAACTTCATCATATGGGCTATGGTAGGAGATGAGCTGCATAAAATTCGTCTTTCCGTGCCACGCATATTTTACGTGAATCAGCGCACGCCAGTCCCATCCGAAGATGACGACGCAACGAAGAAATCGATGTGGAAGAAGGTCCATCGGGTGCTACCGCGCACGCGGACTGTACATCATCTCTATCAGTATGTTGTGCCGGAACAAGTATTCCGAGACAATAGACTTGGACTCCTAGCAGATCTGGCTACTCCCGATATCGAGGGCATCTATGAAACGCAGATGTCTCTGGAATTTCGTGCTCTAATGGAGCTTGGTTGCGTTTGTGCCGTGCAGCGGTCAGAGGCACGATCGATAGCAGCGTTGGCTACAAAAGATCTCGATACGTTCCACATACAACAGCTTGAAATGCGGCCCATTTCCGCCACACCGTACCTCAAAGCTGATCAAACCGGCAATGGTGTAAATATGCGTAAGATTTTCCTTTACCAGCACGTTTCTCCAACTGGAAAGCGTGAAATGTGGGGCCTATTCTCTCCGGCCAACAAAAAAGCACTGGTAATCGTGCTGGACACGGTGCGTTCGAATCAACTGCCAACGGTGAAAAATCTCTACACCTCGGAAAGGATCGCACTTCTGGCCGGTGGAGGCTCTTGCGAAGAAATACTTCCCCCGATGGATATGACCTTCGAAGTATTCATGGAAATCGATGCGAAGCAAGTATACCAGCGTGTAAGCCGAGCGCTGGCAGCGTATCGCGATGAAAAACGTGGCCCTACCTTACTGTGTCTGCAGACGGCCGTTGGTTTGCACAAGCTGAACCAGCTGCTACCGGTATGCCTGGAGTTTCCGGAGGTACCCATTCACATTGCCGATGATGCTGCCCTACTATCCGGACTGGACTGGCAGCGACATGGAGCGCGATCGATAATAAGACACTTCCTCAATCTTAACCGCGTGCTGCAGATGATGCTCGACCAATGTCGCTACTTCCATTTACCCTTGGGCAATATGCCACCCGATACGGTTCTTTTCGGGGCTGATCTGTTCTACGCCAGACTATTGCAGAAACACAATTTCGTTCTTTGGTGTTCATCTGGAGCCCGTCCTGACTTAGGGGGTCGGGAAGCAGATGACAGTCGCCTCTTGGCCGAGTTCGAGGATAACATTTCGATTGTACAGAACCGCCCGGGTCTGTATCGCTCAGTTTGCGTCGAACTGAACGTGGAAAGCTTGGCCGTTTCTGCACTGCTTCAGGCGAGCAAGGTGCAGGAACTCGAAGGCACCTCGTCCGCGATTACCTTCGATGTTATTCAGCAAGCATCGCTGGAAGAGATGATAACTAGCGGCCCAGGAGGCCACCAGCTTTCCAGCTACGACGAGACAGCCCTTTGTAGCCAAGCGTTCCGAGTGATGCGCACCATGGTGAACACGTGGTTGCGCGAGGTATCAATTAATCGCAATGTATTTTCCGACTTTCAAATAATCCACTTCTATCGCTGGGTGCGATCCAGCCGTGCCCTTCTGTACGACCCTGCTCTACGACGGGCACTGAATACACTAATGCGCAAGCTCTTTCTGCAAATTGTGGCTGAATTTCGTCGCATGAAGGCGGAGATCATCTACGCCGATTTTAATCGCATCGTTATCGATACCGGTAAGCGCACGGTCATCGATGCGGTTAGCTACACAGATTACGTGGTACAGAACATTCGAAATCGTGAGATGTTCCACAGTGTCTCGTTATCCTTTCACCAGGCATGGGAATTTCTATTGTGGATTGATCCCACAAATTATGGCGGCGTAAAAGGAAATTTGCCGAAGGAAGCGATCACCTCCGGCGAGACGAATCTTTTAACCGAAGAAGAAGATGCCGAAGACGAGGAGTTGGCGCTAGAGATGAACTGGAGCATATCCGAGCAGCTACCGGAAGACAGACGGTGCCGCGCGAGCTTCGAGAATTTTATCGTTTCTTTCTTGCAAGCGATGGCTGAAGGAGCGACACCTGAAAATGCGCTAAATAAGTTGGCATGCACTGCGTACGGGATGGTGCAGAAAATGCACGATGGACACGCTCGCGGAGCCGAAGGGCCGGCTCTGGAGTTTGTAAAGGCGTTCACTCGAGCACTGAATGTATGCAAGGAAACTGAAGAACAAGTAACGACGATGCGTCGCAACATGCTGCTCCTGATAGGTGTTGGTGATTTTAGTGAAAAGGCGGTTTGGAAGGAAGCGACTAAAACTTTCGTCCTGAACGAGGTCATATGTCAAGCGTGTAACCATTGTCGCGATTTAGATCTTTGCAAAGACAGTCACCGGGCATTGAAGGACGGTCACCAACCCGTTTGGCTTTGTGCACAATGTAATGTCGATTACGACAACATGGAGATCGAAACGCGCTTGCTGGACGTGATCCAGCGTAAGCTGATGTCCTATACCCTACAGGACCTGCGATGCGTCAAGTGTAAGCAAATCAAGCGGGAAAACCTTGCCCAGTATTGCACCTGCACCGGGAACTTTGAAAACCTTATCTCGAAAACTGAGCTCCGTCGTTTGCTCCTCACTTTTCAAACACTGGCCAAAGACTACCGGATGCATATACTAGAAGAAACAGTGCAACATATTTTACAAACTTAGACTTGTTCAATCCCGGTTACGGTGTACATCGAACGATACGATGGTAATCCATGAAGAGTGCTGCTTTGCTTGTTCGCTTTCCTATTTCTTTTCTTCGGTAAATAAACAATAAACAAATATGAATTACTGTTTACATGTTTCGATTCCAGTAGAATTTAGTAGTACTTCCTATTGTAACTGGTTTGTGCTAAACCAGTGGGGACTTAAACGCTGGCGTTAATTGAATCGATTGTCGGATCCTCGAACTTGAACGATGGGAAGGCAGTCATGTCCTCTCCTTGGGCACCGCCGAACTGCTTGGCCAGCTTCTCCATCTCTTGTTTCAGCTCCCGTTCGATTTCCGCCGACGCATCAACCAGCTTACCACCACTGGAAGAGTGAAAAAAGCATTAACTCGGAATAATCTCTTGATCAAATTACTAGTGTTTTAAAAATATTTTGTTTTCTTACGCGCTCTGACTCTTCTGTGCGTAGTCGCGTAGCTTGGTCACAAACAGCTGCTGAATAGGATCGGTCGCCTTGGATAACAGAACTGCCGAGACACCGTAGTTACGGCGGGCTTGTAGCCCCACAACCCGGGCAGCGGAAATGATCTGGTTGGTCAGCATCTATCGGAATTAAATGAAAGAAGTAGCTGTAATAATCTGACGTTATGTAACTCGGAAGCACACCCGCAACATGTTCCAGCAAGCGTATGTTCAGTAGTAATACGCTTACAAATAGTACACTTTAGAGAACCATGTCCTCAAACAGGAAATCGCAACGATGCTGTAACATACCTTCACGTTAATTTACAAATGAATACGACAACTTCGCGCGAGAGCCGATTGAAAGAATTTTTGCGACAGCGAAAAATCCTCCGATACCAGATATGTTGACAGTCGGGTAATGTATCTGACAGCAGCTGTCACATTCCTCTTTTCAGCTGCTTCCCTCACTACTTGTCAAACAAGGAAGCACAATCAGTCACGGTCCCGTTTTAGCGTTGGGAGGTTCTCTGGTATTGCTTCCGGCAGTAAAACCTTCGACCAGGACCAGCGCTCGTGCCATGCAAATCGTGCAATGCAATTTCAAAGCGCCAGTAAGTTTCTTGATAGGAGTATTTTTCACTTACTCCTAAGAAGCTACATTCTGCGATCCGAACGCTAAGAAGGAAAAGAAGAAGAAGCCGAAGAAAGCACAACGAAAATTTGAAATAAACGTTGTGAAGCTGAACCAGTTAACTGAAAAATTTCTCTTTTGACTTTAGGTTTTTAACCATGGTATAAATAAAACTATGCGTTTTACAAAACCACCATGCTCCGGTGCACCGATAAAAGGGGAACTCCTTACCGGTTGACGAAAGATTTATTTTTACTTAACCGACACTAACTAGATAAAAATACTCTTGCTTACACACTATACCAACTGTACTGTACCGATTGATGTGGTTTCAAGTATACAAGGTGTCAATTATTGTTTATCCGCTGAAATATTCGATATGAGCTAGTCTATGCCTGCCATTAATCTACCAATTCATGTAGCAGGCCTGGGGCACCCGAAACCCCAGCTTTACGTGGTGCTTGCTGCATGAATTGGATTGTGCAAGCTACTCAAAGGGAAAGTTGTTCCAAGCCGGCGAAAGACACAAGGGACTCGGGGTCCACTAATCACGCTTACGCCAAATGACGATAGTTAAAAGCAAAGAACGCCAAAAGATGCACATTGTGCAATTAAACCTATCTGTGAGGATGAAGAGCCAAAAAAGGATACCTAGAGTCACCTGATGTAAAACCAAACCGATTCTATTCAGGGAGGATCGAATCGCTACTACGAATTGTAGGCAAGGCAACGAAATGTCGTTGACTTGAAGAAGAGTGCTAAAAACTATTTTTTTTACTTCAGATAAAAAGTTTTCATTCTGTATTCAGGTATTGTTGTATTTCTAAGAAAAGGGTTCGACCAATATTGCATTAGAGAAGACAAAGTCAGTATCATTCGAATCACTTAAAATTGCACTTGTTCCGTTTCCCTATTAAGAAAAAAATGTGACTTTTGAAGCGAAGCATACCAAGATTCATGTCACAAAAAATACGACTGCATAGTACAAAATAAATCGCCGCAAGCGAACACTGGTTTACATAGGAAACTCAATCGCACAGAAATCTTAGCGCAAGTCCATGAAATAAAGGAGAAAATGAAAATAAATACAGTTCCACCGACCGAGAAGGAGGCGGATGGGAACGGCAAAAGAAAAAGAAGAGTTAAACTGCAAAGACAAGAACATACAAATATGCCAAGCCGAAGCAAAAGAGAACCAACAGAAAGCTGACCCATCAGAGCAGATGACAACAAACATCAGCATCGAGCATCACGCATATGGAATAAGACATGTTTGTAGGCAACAGGACAGAATCCCAGCCAGAATCCAGACGAGGTATGTAAGTGTGTGTGTGGATGATACAACACACAATACACATAAACGATCGCATGTACACACACTACAGCGGAATGGTCTGATCAACAAACGGTGCGGATCGCGACTGATCGCGGTGCCGACCGCGGAGGCTTTTCGACGTTTTTCCTCTCCCCGTTGGATCGAAGGATTTCGGGGAATCTTCAGAACCGTGTGACTGCTCTGCGATATGACAGCGAGATGCACAGCTCGGCTTGCATTTAATAATTAGTACTGCAGCTACCATCATTTGGCTGCAATGTACCTGTTTTTGCGGTAATTTCAATACTAATTGTACACTTATACCTTATGGAAAACATACCAGAGATGCCCCAGATGTGGTGAAAGTTTCGTTTGCTACATTATGTTCGGCAAACTTCCTACTATAACTTTCTAGATCAGTACTTAATTTATTTAATTTATGATATACGTTTTATTGTTTAATTTATCTGATTTTGGAGTCAGCACCAATTTCTCGAAAGTGTTTTTATCATTTGTTTTCTATATCTACATTACACGAAATGGTTCAATACAATGCACATATCAACATTTTAAAACTATTGCTGCATAATCATAGCAGCAAAGCATTGGAATAGTCTTCAAGTAAACTACAATATATTAGCATATCGGTTAGCAGCGACGGGCTAACTACGGCAGCGCAAGTTTACCTACATGATCGTTGTTTACATTGATTATTCGTCGGAGCGATGTGTACATCGTCGTGATTGCACTTCGCGCGATTTGCTGTCGTCTTGAGTTGTGCAGCTTCCACCATCGACCACTTCGGATCGGGCAGTTTACGCACCAGCCAGTTTAACCGGAGGCGCACCGGCCGCAGTTCCCAGCAGTTCGTTCCTAGGGCGAAGCAGAGGTGTGTGGGTTTTCATTCATAACTCTCGAACGGCCGCTCTCTTCTCACTGACGTAATGTTCCCGTCTGTCTCGTTTACCCCACACTTCGGACAGTTCTCTTTCGAGCTAAGTGCGATCCTTACTGTGTTTCTTCTTTTGCATAGCTGTTCACACGCCTACTACAGTGATCGGCGCAAGAAGGTGTGAGTGAGTTGAAATGGATTTATAGGGCCGATCGCGTGCCCCGCTGATCGCGGACTGCCTTTGGCCCTCCGGAAAGTGCATGTGTGTGCGGCAGCTCCAACCGATCTCGCGTTCTCGCTCTGTCCTACACTGCCGCCGCCAGACTGACAGTCCGCTCGGTTGCGTGCATGTAAACGGACTCATACATATGTAACAGGAACAGGGACGCACTCCGTTCATACGATGCTTCGCGCAGGGCTGACTAACGAGAGCGATCGATCCTCCGGCCCAGTCTCTCGAGAGAATGTTCTGCGGCCGGAGGCGCACGCGTGATACAGTGTGTCCAGTGTAAACGCGCGATGCAGAAGCATTCACCGTAAGCTAATTACTCCTGCAAGCAATGACGCTATAGGACGCTTTAATTAGTTTGTTTTGGCCTTGCACCTTAGAATCAGAGCAGTGCACGTGTTGCGCATAGTAGGTGAATTTATTTTCTGTACCAAAAACGCGGTACCCCCGAGTAGTGGTTGAAAGTGATACTGCTGTTATCATATTCTTCACAGCACTCTTATCACTTCGTTGGACCCGATTCGACCCACACCCGTTCCGCGAAGAGTAGCGCGGTTCTGGCTGTTGTATGCGCACAATTGCACCACGCAATACATACGGCCCACAGTGATAACGACCGCCGGCCCGGTACCTCCGCGAATGCGCCAGAACTTTCCAAGTCCCAGTGGCGACCGCAGTTTTGTGTTGCTTAGTTTGCGATGGAACCGTGTCGAATGCGAATCTGTGGACATTTCTAGCGACGTAATCAACTCCATCCACCGATAGAGCACCGGGGGAGGACTAGGCTGACATGTTTTTGCATGATCGTAAACAATCGCGTATCGTGTGCGGATTCATGAATGGAGAGGCGTGTGCACGGGCAGATACAGCAAGTACAGCGACAATCAGATTCATTCAAGTTTAGCGTGTGAGTGGCCGTACGAAATTATCTCTGATCGCCCGTTGACGAACACGGTGTATAGGCGTCCAGAGGTTGAGAAGCAGATCCCGAAAAGAAAGACGCATTCGAAGGCCCACGAATTAATATGCCAGTCAGCAGTGGCGTAAGCAGGAGACGCCAAAGTATTGTCGGCATTAAAGGAGTGCTGTCGGAGTAGGTCGGAGTGGTAGTCGGGGCGGGTCTGGTGGAGACGAAAACGAATGGAAAGTAGTGGGGAGCAGAACGATGCAGGGCTGTAGAGAGCGCACGCCGAGAACAAAACGCTGTTCCACCCGCTCGAAACTACCCTTTCGCTGGGGCTACATCATCTTGGTCGCGCTACTGTGAAGAGATACGAAACGGATTGGGGAAGCAGAGTCGAAAAAAGTGTTGAATAAAAAACGATAGTGAACGCGACCCCGCACGCTGATGCCAACTGGAAACGGCGCACCGTAGAGCAACGCGGCAGCGGTGGTGGTCGAGAAAAAAGTGACGAAGAACTACAACAAAACCAGCTCCCCGTGGCAAACAAACAGTGCGGCAGCGGCAGGACGCGCGCGGGGAAACGCTAGGTGTAGTGTGTGTATGTGGAGAAGCAGAAGCCATTCGATGGAAGACCAAGTAGAACGTGGGTCGGGCAATGCGCAGCAACGATGCCTTGGGCGGTAAACTCTGTCCGCGACGACGGCGGTTGCTTTGGGGCGATCCGTTCATTCATAAAATCTTCGAAGCCGAACGCGTCCGCGACTGCACGATAGAGTCGCGCTCGCTCGTGGTGTTGTGTGTGTGGTTTTCGTAAGTGATTTGCGTGGATGCGATCGGGCATTTTGGCGTTCGAGAGACTTGATGGCCGATTGGTGCTGGTGAGAGAGGCCACCCCGCGCGTTCTAGCCCAGAAATCGTTTCACTGTGCCATCGTTGAATTTACAAAAAGAAATATGCGCTCGGTATAAGCCATTCTCTCATTCTATTTGTTAGATTAGTGTTCGAGCTACAATAATTGTATTTGGTTAACATTCAGAGTTAATTAAGGATATGCTACACTCTATATTTTAGAATTGTGGATAAAAGTGTTCGTTCGTTGGAATTACGTGCTTCCCTGCCGTTCTAGTTATTCATTCCAATTTCATTCCGTCCCAGGATCAGATGCATTGGTTGTCAGGATTACTTACGTCAAATGGTGTGAAGTGATGCAGTGTCCATCGTCATCGTGTGATCATTGTGTAATAATTCGTTCGGCAAGTGATCCTACGAAGTGAAATCTATTGTCGTTGGGCCCATGAACCCATCAGTGGAAATGTTTCCAAATTTGCAGATATCATAGACAACTATCATAAACCAGGAGAAGGTGCAAACCCGACCCGTGTGTTCTTCGGCCGTTGATTATCAGCAGTTATTGTGTGCGTATGCGAAGGTAGACGTGTCGACAGTGTGCCCCAGGCTGATGTGAACATTCTGTGCGGGGGGCTTTGGAGCTGTGTGTATGCGCGAGTCTCTGCCAGTGTCGTTACACTGATTGCGACGTTTTGTGCAGCTGCAGCACTTATCAACTGCGACTGCCTTTGGCGAAAAGAACGATTCGGTCCCTTCGGCTGTTGCTGACGTCCCAAACCAACTTTTAGCGGAACGAATTACGGGTTTTCCGGGCTTCAGCCAGCGGGAACCAATCTTCCACTGGGTGGGGTAAGTTTACAACAGTATTTCAACACTGTACGCTGTAGGTCATCAACTTTCTCCGATTGAACGAAACTCATATAAACCGACGATCAATCACTTTTGCTCAATGGCTTAATTGTCTTTCTTAATGTAAACACTGTGTGTAACAAACTAAGTAAAATAAATTTCAGGAAGAAAGGACTCATTTCTGACAGTGAGAGCAGAATCCTCAGGCGAAGCGAGAGAGTGATCTACGGTGTGTGAATGAGGAAAATATGTGTCGTGCATATTGTTTAACCAGTTCTTAACATGCTGTGGACTTGGAATTACAGTTGAGTTCAGCGTTTCTTTCCCTTTTCCTCGGTGGTGCCTCCCAACTACGTGTCCCAAACGGAGGACGTGTTACAGAAGAACATAAGTTGTATGAATGAATCCGGCTTTCCACGGGGCAGCGAAAGTGTGGCGGCATGTAACGCCGTGCACAAGTAGTAGCACTGTGTCAGCCCAACCCACACCGTGCATCCAGGGTCTTGCCGATGTCTTGTTGGTGCGACAGACGGTCGCTTATTTTTGCTACACAAGCGCGATAGCGTTCACCGTATGTGTTTCCAGTTCTGACGGTTCTTTTGCAGGAGGACACCGGCTATGTGCATCTTTTTGCTCCTGCTTTTCCATATGCTTTGGCAAACTAACGCATTGGGCACCATTGCCTACAGCTATGGTACAGAAGCTACATGGAACCTGGCTACATTCTTGGGCTGGTTGCTAAAGGTACACCGAATGCACTGGTACAATTCGTAGCGAATGATTACGCAAGCCAGGACGATCGTACTAGACGGTCGCGGAACAAACTGACCTCGTGGTCGTGGTGTTGTCAATCAGTGGTGCATTTCGAGTGTAGAAAGATCTCCTCCTGCCAGGTTTCTTATACTTTTGACTTTGGTGTTTTGAAAGCCACCGTTTTTGGGTGTTCTGGTCTGGTTATTCCATATCCGCGCAATTTGCAAGGGGAAAAAACGTTACATCAACCGATAAGTGGAACGAACACCGCCATACTGGAAATACGCAGAAAATTCCCCGGCGGCAGATAAGATAAAACAATAATCATAAACTTCTTCATGTCGCCACCCTCGTGCCCCTCGAGCCCCTTTCAAGTTATTTTCTTTTTTTGTTTTTCGATGGCGAAGCCTTCATCGGGTTGCCTTACCCTTACAAAGAACTGTTAGTACTTATCATTCGTTTGATACTGATAAATGGCAGAAATTTGTTCACAATTCAAATTGGCACACACAGACGAAATTTGGGTGAGACTGGTCCAAGCACAAGTCTCCCACCAAGAACTGTGTATGTGTTGCCAAATTCGACCATCAACTAAACAATAAAACACAATAACAAGCCCACCATTAGCGGCGTGTCCCTTTACCTCTTTTACCTTCTTGACTTGCGCGTGACCACAAAACTGGCGGTGGTAGCAGTTTTTCAACGATCTGATAGCAACATTATCAGCGTAGCGTAGTATAAGTGTTCTGCCTTTGATATGGTTTTTTTTTGTAATCTCTGCATGACTCAGATATCAATGGAATGTTTTTTTGTGAATTTTCACGTTTATTTAGTTTCAAATCAATGGTTTTAGGTGATGTATACGTTACACCTTTTTTTATCTATCTCCAGAGCCGAAAGGTGGAGATTTTGACTGCTTGTAGCAATGCAGTTATTTTTCAAAAATGCGTTGGTGCGGATTTAAAAATATGCTTTCTTGTTCCATCGTTCAGGACTTTCATAAACTGCGACAGTAGTGTCAATGCCACTAGAGACGCTCTACTAATACAAAGAGAACGTACCGATTCTAAAGGGCGCATGCTAGTTTATTTTTATGTTTATTCAATTCTGTCAATCTATATTCTGTAGCTATAACTAGTTGGCAAGAATTAAGAGAAATCTCGTAAGGCCTAGGGCAAAAAATGTTCTACTCAGGATTCGAGAAGGAGTTCGAGGAGAAGAAAAGGAAAGCAACAAAGGAAAGGATGGAAAGGTATGGAAAGGAGGAAAAGGAGAAATAAAAAGGAAGAAAGGAAAGAAGGAGTGTATGTATATCCATCGCATTTCGCTGTAAGTTTCTAAATCGTATAGAGTTTTTAATCAAATCTACTATGATTAAAAACTTTGCTCATCGCTATCAAACAAACAGTTTGACCGTCGGTAGAAGGAATCGATTGAGCATCGATGCACAGAGTTTTTTTTTCCTGCGAGGCATAACTTTGTACCCCAAACCATAGCAAATGAAATTGAAGGTGCATCCAGAACCGTGAGAACCTCTATAATGCGATGCATGTATTAGAAATTGTGTGTATCACTCAAACAACTGTCAACTCGTCGAATGCGTCATTGCGGCATCTTCGACGATTCACGATCCGGCGAGTCCGACGAAAAAAAGCGAAAGATCTCGCGCGTAAAAGTTCGTGCTTCCCTGCTGTGCGGTATTAGTGCTGAGCAAGTAAATATTTGTTGCCGTAATTGTTGGTGTTAAGTCGACGGCAAAGCACGGACGTTGTAGACGATTGACAGCGTATTGCCGCCGCCCTGGTCGGCATGTGACTGTGAAGATCGTGAGTTAATTTTAGGAATCGGTTTAAAATTATCATGTCAATACCAGAAATGACGATGGCATTTAGTAAATCTTGTGACAACTCTCGTCACCGAACCGTGGCGGCGTTCGCGCTTTGCTTATATGGGTACAAACAAACACGCAGCATCCTTTAACGCTTCGGTGGTGCCTCGTGCCTCGTACAGAACGTGTGCCGATGATCGGTACTGGACGGTTTGTCAGCACCAGCAAGACCTCGGACGGACTGGAACGTATACGCTAGATTGTGCCTTTCAAGATACCCAAACAAGGTGGGAGGAACGAACGGGTTTATTTACGAACAAATGAACTTTATTTGCTATATCATTGATATGGTGTCAGATGTCGAAAAAAATCTTCCCAAAAAAAAAATAAGGCACCCATAGCAATGTATTGCCCCACTTTGCTTTAATGTATGCTCAACATAGAATGTCTGTTTTGTTCATGCCGAGGAAATCAATTGGATGCTTCTTGCAATCATGTTCTACTCTACCCAATGGCAGTTTCGATCGGTCTGTCTCTTAAAGTCGTCAACAGCGTCAGGAGTCGTTGTTTTGGTTCTGTCTCGATTAGAATTTACAATTAGATGTTAAATAATGAAAATACCGCTCCTGCTCAGCCGAGATACTCCGGCTCATTCTGGGTCGCGTATTGAGTTGCGCAAATGTACAGATGGTCGAGCAACTTGTGGTGTTTTACAAACCTTGTGTATAGGATGAATAGATCTTCTGCTCTCGTGTAGAGCGAGGCACAGAGATCTCCTTCTCGTGTGAGTAATGCCGCTGTTGAAGTGCTTCGTTGTATAATTTGTTCTCTGCTGAACCAGTCTACTGGATACTGACTATTTTGAATATTTAGAATATTCAAACAGTTTATAATGGACACTTGTAAGGTATCCTTCCTGTTTCGTCCTGATCTGTCGAGGTTCTATTTGATTCATGGGAAAACTTACACTGTCCTTGAAAACCTCGAGCTAACTTTCCGGTGTTCACATTTTAATGCAGAATGTTCTCCCTGCAGAACATACCCAAACTCGATCGATGTTTTCAGGTTTCCGTTCCTTCCGTCTTCCGTTGCTCAAATATAGGTACATAAGAGAATGGAGGAAACTAACCAAATGTCGATGGTATGTTTTATTTTTTCGTGAAATATGAAACTAAAATCCTTCGTCAGTCCATAGAATGACGGTTCGGTGAATGTAGTGAACGATCGTTGGTGGGATGACGATGGAGGTTTTCATCGCGGTTCCAAGCAAGGATACTGATCAACCACACATAGCCGTACATCGATCAACCCGTATAAATACAACGAAATGCACGGCTAGCCGCTGAGCCAACGCTTTCGTGATCATGTCTTAAAAATCGCCCCAGACAGGTTGGCCGAGGGTAGAAAAGGATTGTGTTACGTTTTCTGGATAGGATTGAGTTTATAAAAAATCTTTAAAAACCCCAATTCGCCAGACAATTGCTATCCTATTACCACGTTCCTACAGTCGATCCACAGAGTCCGTTGAACCAGTAAAGTATCCATCGGAACAGCAGTTGTCAGTGTGGTGAATGCTCGATTTCACCAATCGATCGTTCCCTCAGGCAGTTTTACTTCTTGCCCATTGGTATCACAATTATGCTGGTAATAATATTAGTTAAAATGGCCATACGCTTTTTCAAGGATAATCTATATGGGAGATGTTCGAATGGCCATTCAGTTTTAGCCACTTGTTCATCACCCGGATAAACGTTTTAAAAATATTCGTAATCGCTATGCAATTGAGACCATTCAATTCAACTAATTATTTTTGCTGATAGTTTGGCTCCTTGCTCTTGATTGATCCTGCACGAGAAGCGATTCTATGGCCCTTTCTGAAGAGCAGCGAACGACTTCGGCAATCGAAGATCGTTTGTTAGCCTATGACATATGTTTGATTCCTTACTTGCTTAGATACGTCTCTATACCCTTCGCACGACCCCGAGAAGTGCTACGAACCTCCGGAAGCGGAGACGGATGCAGATTGGTGTGTTGGCGGTGATGGAGATGCATCGGAATCAACCATTGGTTTCGTCTCTCGGGTTTATTTCTCACAAGCGAGCGTTTTCGTGCCTTTTGGATGCTTCGGTTGCGTTTTTTCTTTCTTCTCTTCAGATGGGTTGCTGGATAAAACAAAAATAAATTAAAAATTCACTACACGTCATAGTGACCGAACGCCACCAGCTTCGGTCTAACAACGGTATGGGATCATTGGTAAACATCGAGGGACCCTTTGAGTGTGCTATGTTTCCTTCGTTCGGCTGATGATGTGGAAGAGGATACGAAGAAGGAAGCAGCATGATAAACAACATACGGCACACATTGAAAGCGGCAAGGTGGAGAAAGAACACAGAGCATGAAACCGACAACGCATCCCCTGTTGGGCCCAAATTGTGTTCATGTGGGTGAAGTCACTCGATAAAATCGAGTGTATGTGTGTTAGCCGCGTGCTTCTCGTGTGTTCGTCGCTGTGACGGAGCAAAGGATCAAACGTTGGTGGGAACGTGGAACAAGCTCATGTAAAGCAAAAAGCATCGCTTGTTAATGAGCGAACACAAGTGCGTCGCGCCGGGCAGTTGGCGTCATTAGGAAGCAGCTCTAGAGCGCGGGATCTGCAATGATTGTCGGTCGCATACCGGGCGTTTGCCGAACTCCACTTCACTTTCCGTTCCAGCTACTCGCGACGAGCATCTGTAGCGAAGCGTATACGGTGGGAAGCGAATAAGGATGCTATGGGCAAGTGTCGAATAGCGGCCCGAGTAGATCGACCTACGGTCGCGATACCTGCCATCTTGATCCTCTCCGCAGTGGCTCTGGATGCGCTCGAATATTTCAGTATCAGACCATAATACTAAACAGATTGCAGCATCGTATTGCACCATTGGGTGCCGATACGATCTCTCGTGGTCCATTTTCCTTCTGTGAATTCGGTGCTGCTGTAGCTTCGCAGCGCTTGTCGAGCCTTGTCTGCCCGACAGATGTTAGGCAAGCAGGCTAAGTCGTGGCTTCCAAGTAGACGAAGGATATCTTCCCTCCTCGAAACCATAAACCTGCACTTTAGTTGCTGTATTGTTGAATTCCTCTCTGGCGACGTTAGAAACCATCTGGCCTAAGGAAGAGTGAATGAAGAATTTTCATTTTTGACTCGACTGTCGCAAAACTTCGCTGCACGGATCATGAAATATTGCTCCGCTAAACGACCGCCGAAGGGTTGACTTTGACGATCACCTATTCGTCTGTTTTGTCTTTAATAATAACACTTGTCTTTAAAAATTCTCTGCAGTTCTAGCCACACTGGTCTAGCCTCACCAAAAAACGCGTTCAGCGCGAAATTATTTCCTGTCAAGCCGAACCCCGTCCTGGCTACATCCAAAAACCACCCAACAATAATGACTCCCATT
>JAOEFI010000003.1:46367949-46387815 GCA_034621735.1 Anopheles plumbeus
GGTTTCGTGCATTTCGTTTTCATGAATGAAATCGTCTGTTGCTGCTCGGAACCCCTTGGAGTGTCGTTAGAGGGTTGGCCGTGGAACGGGTTGTGTGAGCGCAACGTGAATACTGTTGACGCACGAATGGTGGAGGCGACGCGAGTGAAGGTTGCTGGCTGGTGACGAACGGTACCGGTTTTTCTTTGACTCGATCGCCCCGGGATAGTGGGGAAGTTCCCTAACAAAATTGTTGTTGTGACTATTGTACGTATTGGTGTTTACAAAAATGTTGGTGACGGCTGATCCTCATCATTCAAAAATAGTTCAATTCGATACAAAATATGTCGCATGTTTTACGGTAAACTACGGCAAACATTTTTCTCAAGCAGATAGAAGTTGTGGAAGTTAAAAATAACAAACAAATTGTTATATACCGATTCATCATCACGCTTCCATTGCAACACACATGAAGGCGCCATTTCGAACCTCACGATTCCTTAACTAATCTTTCAATACTCCGTGATTACAGTAGGGTCGCTATTAGGAGTGTCGAATCGAATTCACAGGGTGTAAGTGCAAGAAGTCGAGCGTGTCCCAGCTCGTTGACAACTCAATTCGAAAGACCCCTCTAAACCCGGTCGTGCTGAACGCGGCACGCTGGGTTCCCCTCCTCCTAGTCATTTCATCAGTGGCAAGTGAGAAGTTTACCAGCATTTTCATCTTCATATGCCGCTCCAAATAATCTCACCCGTAATGAAAACGACAACCATAAAGATAATACTCATATTCCCCGTCTTCTAAGGGCACTTTCATTCTCGCTGGCACGATGCATCGAACGTTTGGAAGAGCTGCTTCCGCCGAAGAGGGACCCAGCCCGGTAGCACTCGGCAATCCTCCTTGAGTCATTATCGTGTTAACATATTTATGGTGGCTTGTATCTCAATTCTTGCTTTCATTTTCGACGAATTTCACGGTTCGCGCCTAGTAGGCAGACTTCCGAACGATCGTTTCCGGTTTGTTGCCGTGCGGGTGGATTGTGGGTGGCACACTCGTCATTGCCACATTGGGGGAGGAAAATTCATATGTCTCTATTTAGTACCGACTAAACTAGCGAAGAAATGGAACGAATCATTTCGTTTGCTTACAAGCGTTACTAATTAGATAAGAACAAGGGCGACCTATTGATGTATTTGGACCTAGGGCTCACTTCGATGGTGTGGTTTGCCTCTTCCTTACTTTAAATATCGTTCGAAGGAATGATGTTAGATGATTTTTTTTTGGAACGATGTAATTTAAGATACCCTTGCGGTTGGGAGCAGGTCGGAGAAGCACACTACCACCGGAAGCTATCGAAACCGAAAAATTGGATAGCAGGTCGAACAAGCCGGAGAAAAAAAAATCAATCATCACTCACAATGAAAACCACACGCCAGGCAAGTGCGCTCTCGCACTGCGATCGATTTTGGAAGCTTTACTCTTTTTTTGTTTAGTGTTATTGAAGCCTGCATTTTCATCTTCTGCCAACTTTCTTTCCCAGGGCTGCGATGGCGACACGGGGCCGATCCAACTCAAGCAGGAACCGCTGGACGACGGGCCGATACGGAACATACAGAAGGTGCCGAGCCTGTCGGATCTGTCCGATCCCGAAGCGTCACTTGGTGAGTGCACAACCCTTTTTTTCGACATACAATTTTTTTTTCTGTTTCGTACCGCACATGATTGGCTTCAATTGAATTGGGACACTGGGTGAGATAGTGTGGTGGTAGCAATATGCAAAGTGAATCAATCCCATCTCGCAGGCTGACCTGCCGGACTCGTCTGCACCACACTGCTCGGGCATGGTGGACAATTGGCGGTACAGCTAAATTGTGGGCAATTTCCGAGTCCAGCAAAACAGACGATCAAACGATGGTGCAAGTGCGTTACTCAACGTAGAGATAAAACGCGTGCAAGGGATAAGTTTGGATGGAACAATGGGAAGGCTGATTTATTTTATTACTGGCAGTTATCATCCAAGTAGCTTAAAACGTACTCGTGATCCGACTCCTGCAGACCTAGCGCCATTTCCCGGCAGTCTACCAGACGCAGGTACACGCGATCTGCGACTGGGGCATGGGCGAGAATCTCATCGAACAGAAAATCAGCGAACGATACGGCCAGCGTTTGGTAGTATTCCCATTCACCGTCCAGCTCGTCGACGAGACCAGCGAAGTCCTCCACGGGGTTGCGACGGCCAAAGGATTCGACGACTTGCGAGATGGAGCGAGTGTTCTCCGACAGGAACGTAATGGCGTACGGGAGAAAACGGTTGACGCTGTCTGCACGCAGTTCCACATGTGCATAGTACGCACAGTCCTGGATGTCCCAGTTCTGGAACAGCAGGAACAGCTCACGCAGGTCCCGGGCGTACTCGCGGCACTCGTCGTCCACCCCGTCGGCGGCCTCGATCTGCGCCTGGAACGCGAGGTCTGACTCGCGCATAGCTGGCACCATGCGACCGAACTCCAGCAGGAGCTCCCGGTTAAACTCGCGAATCATTTCACCGTTGAATTCGTACAGCTCGCTGATGTCATTCTGCGTGTCGATGGCTAGCGTACTGAAATTTGTGCCGAACTCGACCAGCACATCGAACTGCTGCTGGGCGCAGGCGAGCTGGGCCAGCAGGGCAAACAGGAAAAACTTGGCAAACATTTTCACTCCAGGTTTAGCAGCAAACTGATCCTACTTATCGACTGTGTGCGGACTTGTAAACTCTCTGCCAGTAGGCGTTCAGGGTGTTTTGCGATTGGGCATCGTTCGATTAGATCGAACCAGAACGATATTTCAATGTCCTCGGACGTACGGTCTGCTACTTCATTAGGCAGCTGCGGGGTATCATAAAGGTGTAAAACCTGTACAGATTACGCTACACAATTAGCGATATCGGGTGCCTTTACGTGAAGTCCGGTCCTGGAGATATTCCGACTGGATGGCCGGGATTATGAAACGGAAATCATCGCACAGCAACCTTGTGGCTTTTGTGTAAGGGTGAGAAGGCCGGCGGGTGTGTGTTTTTGCCAGTTCGATTTAGGAAGAGAAGTTTGATTGAGCAGTTATAAAGATACGGCTTACGCAGATGATGACTGCGTAAAAAGGCCGGACCAGACTTATACAACCTTCGGCGGTGGTTCCGGGCTTCCGCTTTGATTAACAAGCGTTGTGACACCGATTTCGTTGGGCACAAGATGTAAGAGTTTATTGCAAGCAATGATGATACATTCAGCGCTACTGGATGCGATGAAAAACACAGCGAAGACGGACAGGTAAAATTCCCCAGTCATGCGTTCCCTTCTGAAGAATGTACTAAGAACGATACCTGGACTGAACCGTGTTGGCTACGAAAGAGACCTTTATGGACTGTCTGGGCGTTGTAGATCAATTGCTGTGATCGAGAGCCTAATTATAGACCACACCAGCAAGACAAGTTTTCCACTCTACCCACCGCACCGCCACGATTCGATCAGCTATTCTGATCATTATTATAAAACCTTTTCCAGTTTTCCTCTCCTCGCTGGCTCGCTCCTAGTATCCTGCGTTTCTCTCAAATCTATCTCAGTCACTGTCAGAAACTGGAAGTTTTAATAATGGAGGTAATTTGAAATAATTATCTCAACCAAGTGGCCGGGGCACGTACGATTCTGTAGAGCGGAGTGTTCTCTTACTTGTTTTATTTAATTCATAAAACAGTTGAACCTACGCCTGCCGAGCGAACACTTTTACAACTTCGCCTGACACGTGATGAACACGCGGCATAGATCTGCTTTTGGCAGTTAGCTAAGATTGCCGTTACGGCCGAAAAGCTAGTTAGCTTTCAGTTCAGGTTGCCGTACTAAGAGCAACCAAAACAGTCAACACGAAAATCGAAAATTATCAACCTACCAACGTGTGCCACTTTGTTCACATAGCTGTTTAACACAAATCACTAGCACACAAGATATCTTTACCGGTATTAAATGGCAAAACACTGTTTGCGTGTACCAGTGAAATTACATTCAGGTTTTTCATGATTTTCCCGAGCTCAAGACGAACAAAACAACGGAAAAATCTTGCAAATCCCTCAACCCGATCTCGAGTTATTTAGATTATCGAAAGAAACTGCGAATCGGCGGCTAAATAGCCCAGATCGAAATGTGGTGGCCAAAAGCGGCAGTGAGATAAAGGTCGGCGGCAAAGACGTCGTGTTTTGCTCATCAGAGAAAAAGTCACGGGTGAAGAATTAAAGAAATCTCACGAACGCGGATTGTTATTCGTGTATTCGGCCGCTACTCGAATCGAGCACGCGTTTTGGCCGCCGGTACTTGAATCGAGCGAGGTTTTGGCCGCCAATACTTGAATCTGTGGGATGAGGTTTGTGGCTTCAATGTAAAGTAGTTACTATATTTGACGTACAGATGACGCTAGTCACCTTTCCATCGCTGGTCGGTCGAGCAGTTTGAAATCGGAAAAATTGACATTTTTCCTGTTAGATTGTTAGAAAGGATGTTCAAACGCATTCTACGTCTTCTGGGGTCTGTCTGCGGTTATGTATGAAACGAATCTAATCTTAGGGAATCCAAAACGCTAACGAGTTAATTGAAATCGGAATATGATGATAGATGACACAAACAGAAATAATTATCAACACCAGTCTTGTTACTGGGGATGCATTTCCTAGAGTGCTCAGAACATGCACGATGTTTGAAGGGAAGTGTTCGATATTAGCTGTTCATCGCCTTAACAAATGCATTTCGATTCATATTAGCGTTGTCGAAGAGAGGGACGTCACGTTGAAACGTCATTTCCTCTTCCCGCTTAATCCAATCTTTACTCGTTATCTCGCTCTCGTCGGACCACCACCACTAGGCCGTCTTTATCTCGTGGCACTGTGCAATTGCCAGAATGTACTCCCACCCCCTTGCAAGTGGCTGTGGCTCGCTTGATTGATGTTTATGAATGGAGAGATCAGCCACAGCATCACTGCCGCTGCAATGTAACGCTGATGGTACTTTTGCGTTAATGGCAACCGCGACCGCGTGTGCGAAACCTACGGGCGTCATTCATTCATACACTCCTACTTGGTGCAAACTGCGGAGCAAAGAAGCTGCACGGAGATCCGACGGGAATCTCATCATCATCAACATCGGCTTTCCGCCAAGTGTTATCGCGCTTTACTCGGGGTTTATCACCGACCTCCGTAGCGCGTTCGGCCGATTCTTCTCCCGAGTGGGCCTTAACCTTCGTTGAATCATTCCAGCGCACGATTCGCTGCCCTCGTATCTGTTGACGCTGTGCGTTGCGTATTTCTGCCTCTCTCGTTTCATCTTCCTGTTTTATCTTGCGCTATCTTCAGGCGCTTCCTTTCTATGCTCCTTTACTCATTCAGCTCGTTCAGCTCGTTTCAGCTGCACCCCCGTGGTCCACTTGATGGTGCCTGCTTTCCTACCTTTGGCTTGTCGCTGCAAGCTTACTTGCAAGTAGTGCGGTTTCACGACGTTAAGACGTTCACGTTGAGTGGATTAATTGTAGTTAATCTTGTTGCTCTCTGTTTTTATTCTGGCATTTTTTTTTCTTCTGCCCTGCTTCCTGAGATTAAACGAGCGCTGCCTTTTTTTTCCTTCTCCCGCATTTCCGTACCTTCGTTAACGATATATTTGTTTACTCTTCGTCGAGCGAGACTTTTTATTCCGGCTTTGTGACACTTGCTTTCTCTTAAATGCTTCGGTGTCACCATCATTGATGTTCGATGATATTATAATAAGTTCATGCAACTGATTGAACTAGAGCAGCGAATGCATGTATGTGATCAATAACATTCATTCCAGTTACATAAAGTTACACACCGAATAAGTGTTATTCCCCTGTGAGGTGTGTGCGCGATATTGATTGCTCAATCAAAATGAAACAAAATTTCCCTTGATATCTGCTCATCTATGTGCGCTGAATTTATAAACACTGCACATTTTATTACAGACCCCATGCACATACACATCAGCCAAACGATAGATCTGCGATACAGAGACAAGCTGTCACCAGAAATGATCATTAGAGACCATCAGGATGATTTGGAGCTGCCACGATATCGTAAATACAGCGCTCTGCTATCTGGGAGCTGCATGTCACCGGGATCTGCTCCGATGATCCGCAGAAGCCATAGGAAATATCAATTAGGCCGCGGGCTCTGGGCCCTGGGAGAGCACACAGGATTCGTGGACAGGCCGATGAACGATCGGCATCGTTCGCTTTATCTATCGCGCTGCATCTCGTTCCCATTGGTTGTACGGTAGAAGTACGTCGCCCGGTCACAGCTAATTGTTCGTCCACTGCGTTCCGTTCCCCCGGGTCTTGGCGTATGCTACTTTGCATCCGTGCTTATGCCGACGCAGCATCTTCGACTCGGGCGCATGATTCGCCTAAGCATCAAGCTTCGGCCGGGCGACGCTGCGCGGACAAGCCGCGAGTGAAAGGAGAACATTTTCATTTAAATCAATCAATATCTCCCAGGACGCTAGTTAGTTGTTTGCGTTTTATCCCCGTTTGGTTGCTTCGGCGATGATGAACGCTGCACGATCCGGTCATGCGTGTGAGCGCTGGAGGTGGCCACGAGTTTGCTCGTGAGTGACGATCGTCGAGGTAGGTTTCGCAGGCCTTTAAACCCTGCTCCTTGTTTGCCCCGAACACGCTCCGGCGGCAGTGGCTCTGGGTGGCGGATAATCCGCTGCGCCCGGCGCCAACAACGAAGGTGGCCTTCTGTGTTTTTGTAGCTAATTAGTTCGGATCGGTCCGACCATTTTCCTTTGGGCCTTCTGCGCAGTCTTGGGGAATCTTATCTGCATCTAGCGATTGGGCTGCGATGCTAATGAGAGCGCGTCTATCGTGTATACTGGCTATTCGGTAGCTACTGGCGATAGGGGTGGTTATCATTTATCAAAACTGCCCACCAAGCACGACACACACGACAAAAGTTAGAACATAGAAAAGAGAGAGATATAGGAAACAAAAGCTACATAGTGATCTTCCTCATATAGTGGAAAACCCCCACAAAGCGTCCGCCGATATATTTTCCATCGATCAAGTTCATACAAAATTTGTTCGTTTATCGAAAACAATAGCAAAAACATTCTTCTGCAATATTATCATGAGTCTGTTTCATGCTCAATTGGAAAGTTAACGAAAACGCGAAAAACGAAAGCGTTGGAAACGGACGGTCGTGTACAGCTCATGCTGTTAAGAACAAGCAGGCCGGCCCCGTTGTTTAGCCCCTAGCTCACCGATCCTTCGATTGATTTTGAGGGTCGCGATCGATGCTCAAATCCCTGCTGGGCAGTACGGCTTCGTGCGTATATGGTAGTTTAGGTTGCGTTGCTTCAATTGGTACTTAATTGGATTCTACGATAAATGAGTTTTCCATCCACGTTTGAATTGCGCCATTTTATGTGTGCCGGTTGGCAGTAAAAGGGTGTTTCTTAAATCCCTTAAATCCTCGTTTAAGCAGCCAAACCGCTTACCGTCGCTTCATTGAAAAAAAAAAAAGATTTCTGTAAGGTGCTGAGTACACAGGTAGGTTGGCGAGACAGAGTGTTGGCGCAAATTGTTATGCTGACCACGGTGCAGCTGGAAACAAGCGCCGATCATGTTCACTTACAGCACCCTATATACATCATATTACTGCGTGGGGGTTTGTAGGGTTTTACGACGCCTGGCGACTTACTTTGAGCTATTCCGGAACCGGACTGACGGACGCTATCTAATTCCTTTTTTTATTAGTAAGACATTTGAGAATCCCATTTGCACGTGTCATAGGTAACAGATCGTAAAACGTACTCAGCGAGAAAAGTCGCGACGGTATTTATATCCGGATGAAATTGGCGTCTACTTTTTTTTCATTGTCTGTGGTGTGCTCTTAACATGAAAAAAAGGTATGCTTAAGCAAATTATTATAATTTTAGCTGATTGTCCTATAACATAATCCACCTGCACCACCTATGTGCGTATCCATAACATAGCAGCCGAGCAAAACTTGTTATAAACACTTTCTTCAATAATGCTTCTTCGTTGATGCAAGAGCTACAGCTTTTCTAGTGAAAAAGCATTGGGTGTCGCAACATATGTGCATCGCTGTTGTGACATGAAACTTATTCTAGGATTGTACAATATTGTTTCATGTTTCACGCATATCATAAACTGCTTTGCTCAATTTATCTGGCTTTTCACCTAATGAACAAGGCGCGGGTAAAAAAATTAAAACGACATATATTATAGAATCAACGTAGTACCGAAAGTACTATGAGTATCAAAGAATGATCGATTAAATATTCATGGCTTTCGAATGAGTCGCAATTAGATGTTCGTTCCCTTTTCCTTGGTCTTAGTCGACGAGCGCGAACGAACGAAGAAGTAAACCCCATCCTGTAAAATGCTAATTTGATATTTACGAAAATAAAAGTTCCCAACTAAAACCGCTCGGCCACAACCGGTTCCCTTGAACGGAAAAAATAAAATCAGGTTGTGCAATCAACATTAAAGCTTGAAAATAAAACCTATAAATTCTCTGGTGAAAAAAGGCCCGAAAAGATCATCCGTCGAACACATTCGACTGTCGGGTGCCTTCGTTTTGTGTCTTGGTATCATTGGATCTGGATTCGGTCTCCACTGGAGCGGAGTTGTTTTTCTTCTTCCAGTTCCATCATCCATGCACGATATCTTCATTAATCAGCGGTACCGCGCGTGTCGCATAGTTTGCGTTCTTGTCGTTCTTCTTTAATTTATGCTAAACGATTTCTACGACATTCACGGTCGATCACCAGTCGATGGCGGCGTAAGTGCAATCGAAAAATGACTGCACGAGATCACACGAACGTGCGGAAGTAACGCTCGACGGTCTTGCACAGTGTGAGAGAGAAAGGCAGTGTGTACATGTATCACCCAACACGGCAAAGTGGCGGCAGCATACGACTAAACATACCTGACGAGGGAATCTATGAATGAATGGACAAATGTATGAATGAAGTGTGGAGCCCTTTTTTCGTTTTTCAATGAACCAACTTTACGCTCAATGTGCTTTCAACCCCTTGGTCAGAGCTCCCGGTACTTACGTCCGCGATACGTACGATCAACCGCCGTGCGGCCTTATGGTCACGTACGGCGATCCGCTCGATCGTACAAGATGCACACACATACATACACACATACGGCAGAAGCTTTCATTCGGGTTTGTTGTAGCATTGGCTGCTGTTTCAGCTACCGAACGCTGTTAGTGACGACTAAAGCGGGAACAAGTGGACGTCCAACGAGTGGGGTCCGAATGAGGTGGCTTTCGGGAGGCTGGTAGCATCGAAGGCAGCGGAGTGGCGAGGGAGCAGAACCAGGCAGGGAAGGGTGTTGTCGTCCGGTCGTAAACCCTTCACAAACTGTAGGACCCACCAATATCGGTGCCGTCCGCTCGGCGATGGTCGGGAGAGATATGTAAATAGAGTCACAAAATTTATGATACATCTTCCACTTTTCTCATCTCTCTTCCCCCCTTCCTCTCTCTTTCGTTCCATCTCTTCTCCTCGCTTCACCTTCCTCCTCCTACCTTGCTAGCTTCATCCATTTGCCTATACGTTCATCTGCATGTTTGTGGCTATGTCGGGGAGGCAAAGTTTTTTTCTTGTACAATTCCTCTGTAACATTGTAGGTGAATTAAATTGTACCAAAAGACCTGTCCATATGTTGTACTAACCAAAACCATGGCAAGCTGTACTACCTAGTCCTTGGTAGCTATGTATAAGTATGGCTCTTTGCAGAAAATTATGTAACTCAATAACCCCACCTTGTTACCTTCCAAATCATCCAATCCAAGAGAATCTTGGAATCATCGATATGGATACCTCATAGGTGGATCGATTTCGCACATCTCGGCACATCTTCGGCTTATCTTCGGCGTATTGCTTTCGTGCTTTCTTTCTATGCTCTCTTAGATTTCTCTACGGATTTTTTTCCTTGTTTCACTATTTTCACTCTTCGTGGCTTCTATTTACCGAGCCCAACATTTTCCACTAGTTCCCGCTTCGTTGTTTTACGAGTCGGCCATTGATTAGAATAAATTATAAGCCTATTATTAGTCCACAACGTACGTACCGGGGTGCCAACACCGTCATGAATGAAAGAGCACCCCGCAGAAAAGGGTGGCTTTTAGCTTTCGCTTCTAGTCCCCGTTTCCTTCCTGTGGGTCACCGTTACCCGCCACCCGGTGCTCGAGTTCGAACGTTACAAAACTCACCTCCAAGCCCGCCCGGTCCTCCTCCTCGGGAAGCCGGGAAGCGATATTGGCCTTTATGAATGAAATCGCCAATACGTAACAGCAAAACGAGATCAACCGATTCGATCGATGCCGTTTTATTTTATTATGATTTTTCACTGTTTGTGTATGTCTGCCTTTTGGCTCAACATTTCGGCTCGCGGTGGCGTCACCACCTGGGGCGAAAACCTGTCGCTTCGATTTAAATGGTTCATTTGTGTACTGCCCTCATCAGCTGCAGAGTGGCAGGGTTTGGGAAACCGCTCTCTGGGTTTTTTTCGGCGAGCAACCGACGTGAAAGTCAAGAATCGAGCTGTAAGGCACCCCGTCCCAAATCAGCTCGCCAAGGAAAGTGGAGGAATGCTGCAGGTTCGTGGGGTGGAATTGTCGGATATATTAGCATAAAATTTAATGAGTCTCACAATAATCCGGTCGTGATTCGTGCTGGCGATGTTCTTTTTCGTAGTTTTATAATGTTTTTTTTTGCCAGCTGCTCTGATTGCGACGGGCCTGACAGTCAGGATACGGCCTGTGGGAAAAAGGGTGAATACAGAAAGATTAAGGCAAGCGCATGCGAAGACGCGTTCTGCGCTCGCCCTGTCGTGCAATCGATCCTCAGTAACCGACCGGTCAACCGCCGGCGGACCTGATGGATAAGGGCTGGCGGGATTCGAAACTGGTTACCGCCGACGAGAGGTTTCTGCCTTGCCGTGGCGTTGTTGTTCTTTGCCTACCGCTTCTTCGTGCACAGATCCCCTCCCGAACTCGCCGATCAGTAATGAATGAAATCGATGAAGACTTTATCTCCATTAGACGGCGGCGGAAGGGACGACGTTCGTACAGGGTGGCGGCGAATGCCGGCTGGAAGGGAATATTCGTTGCCAGGCAGCGGGGCCACACTTGGACGGTCCGAAGTCAATAAACTTTCCGCGACGTTGTGTCCCTCGCTGGGGCGATAACAATCTCCCAACGAAGCTCGACTTCCCGTTTTCATGGGATGAAAGCCGTACAACAAGCGAGAGTGGCTCGCTTGGCGCAAGGCCCCAGGGGCAGGTCATAAATCAATCTTTGCCAAAATAAAGCTGCAATCATGCACAGGTATTGATTTATGGAAGCAATTTTATTAATTTCCATCGTCTCGCCTCATCAGCATCCATCATGGCTTGGCTCTTGGCTTGCGTATAATAGAAATTTAACCCAACAGGTGCTCCAGTTGCACCAAGCTAAGGGACGGATTAGGTACCGCCAGTTGGAACTGTGTCTAGCGTGCTGATAAGAATGGCACGAAAGACACACACCGTCGGCGATCGAACGCGGTCACGATCAGAACCGAGGAACCAGTTTGGGTTTTATCATTCTCCGCACTTGCACCCGATCGTCATGCCCCCACCACCAGTAGGGAACAATTCGAGGACACTCGGGCGCAGTCGACGGCGTCCTCCGCCATAGCCCTGAGATGGTGCGGGGTCGTTGCTCGGCATAAATCAGGCGGTGGGGCGTAGTGCGCTGCTGCCACAAGCCAGCGGACGGAATAGATGAATTTCCTTGACCATCAATCAGTCCGACTGTCAGTCAGTGCACGAGCGCCCGGCTCAGTTTCACACCTTTCCATCAACGGTGAAAATATGTGCTTCATTTTCGGGCCGCACGACCGGAACTCGGCCGGGGCACGGGAAGGGGGTGCTGCGACGCGGGCCCGAGAACATCGCGCGCGACAGCCACCGGTGATAAAAGGCACCTTTTATCGTAGACCAGTAATGGTGACAAGTTGATGCTCGCTCTTTACCACGGAGTCCGCCGGTAGGTGTCTTCCCGCCAATTGCTCTGAGTTCACGCCAGGGGCAGGCGAGGATCATCCGCATGAGGTTGATGCTACTCTGCGGCAGTTTGTTCGAAGTTCGGAAAGCGGGGCGACCGAACGCAATATGGATAGAGTGTGAGAAAAAGGTTCTTTGCGGGAAGGGTGGAGAGAGAAAGAGAGAGAGAGAGAGAGAGAGAGATAGAGAGAAAGAAAGAGAGCGAGCAACGAGTCGATTGTGACGAGATTTACGATGCCTTGCAGATGGCAATAAATTTTAAAATTTTAGATAACAACGTGCCAGGGACGCGACGGTTTGGGGCCGTAATTTATGGTCATTCGACCGTTACGTTGGGGTGGGGGTTTGCTGTGGAAAAGCCACCCGATCGCGAGGATGGGTTGCCGCACGGCTGGCGCGTTCAGCATCCCCACCCGGTTCAGGTGGCTCATTTGCAAACGATGATTGCTCAGCATAACTAATCCGATTAGTCCAGGAAGCAGCACCAGCAGCAGCCCGGGCCAGTGTGTCCGGTGGGTGATGGGTTTCGTGAGTTGACGTGTGTGTATCCGTGCGCCCGTGTGTGTGTGGAGTGCCTTCGAAAAACTAACCATCTGATACGAATTGACGAGCAGGGCCGGCAAGGGACAAAACACGATCAATGCAAAGCTTGCTTCCACGCGAAAACAGGTTTTGGCTCGACGGTCCGATCTTCTTCGTCCTCGGTCCGCGTCTGTGAGGTGACCATCTCCCTCTATCACCCGATTGCTTGGCGTCTGTCCTTTTTTTCCCCACCGGCTCCATAGCTGGGACGCAGGATGCGTAAGATGAAGTTGCGATCGCCGATCTATGATGAATGGTGTAGGGGTGCAAAAAGGAAAAACGAAACCAAAACGGCCAAGAGATGCTCGACCCGATCGGCAACTGGTCAAACAGGAATCGAGACGCAGCTCCAGCGGAGCGAGAGCCACGCGACCGTTTTCCCATGTCGATGAAAACGAGGCGCACAAACAACAGCGCAATACAGCGCCAACATCCAGCATGCATGCAAAACAACTGGCAGGTCATCAGGTGCGTGCTGGGGACGACGCCTCGCCCCACACAGATGCACCAATGCACTTGCGTTGTATGTATACGCGCCTGGGTAACGTGATCTTCCATGAGACAGATCGCCGGCAAAACGGTCAAGTTTAAAATAATAAAACAGACCGGAGCAGTCCCGCGATCCTCCGCCGATCCTCTGTGACCGCAGAGCAAGTGTTGTGACCGGCGCTGGAGGTTCCCAAGCATTGCGGCACGAGACGGTGGAGGGCCCGAGCACTCCCTGCGCTTCATCCCTTCGCTTCCTGCGAACTGCCATGGCTGCGCGTTCGCGTGGCTCCTCATCCGGCCGATGCAGTTGCTGCCAGCAGAACGGCAACCAGAAGCGACAATGCGAACATCGACAACACACACTCACGCGGGCCCTTTTCCCTCCGAACGCCACTCGGTCTCTGATTGCAATAGCCCCAGGGAGGGAGGAGCTCGTAGTCCGGTTGGTGGTTAATTTATTGTTATTGTTATGACTTTTACTTCCATCTTGACCGCGCCAGGGAGCAGTGCATCCCCGCCAGAACCCTTGACTCTCCTATCCTTTCGCTCTCCCTGTTTCTCTCCTGCTCGCAACCGCTTTGGACTGCGTTAATCCTTGCGAGGATGGAGCGTTCGGCGTCTGCCTGCAAGGATTTAAGTTTCTCATGAATGGTTCGGAGCGCACTGGTAACGGAGCAACGAGAAAATAAGTCAATGAAGTCCAGATGTGCCGACCGCGATACGTCGTTTTTTTTCTCTCCGGGAGAATTGAAACCGGTTTGGCGTTCAGCGTGCCGTGGACGGCACACGACTCCTGCGAACTACGCTGATCGCACGTCAACGATGGGAATGATGATGATATCAAGATTTGCCTGTTTTACCTTTAATTCACTTGTCTAGCTGGTGGCTCGATGTTGGGCACTGCCTGAACAACGCCAGAGCAACTCTTTTCCATAAGAAAGGTTGGCTGACGGGAAGGGTACAAGTGGTGCAATCTCCCACATCTCCATCTACAGTGGAATCCCGAAGCGGATATGAAGATGTTAGTACATCGCGAAAAAGACAGGTTTGTAAGAATTAGGCTATCGTTTAATCCGGAGCCGCTTTGAGCACTGTTTCTGTAGAGGACTAAACGTAGTTAATCGAAATCCATCGAGGATAAATTACAAGTTATTGTTGCTTGCGCATATGCATTGAATTATGCATCATATAAAATTTGCGCATCGAAGCCTAATATGATGCATAATTCAATTCCTCTCTATTTATCAACTCTTTTTAGTAACTTTTCTGTCATCTTCAGAAAACTTACATTCGAATGATTGACAAACCATTTTGCTTGTTGCTTATTCAGGTTGAGGACATGTGGCAATGTTGGAATCCGAATCATCATGTGGCCTCCTATGACACACCACCAGAATTTTGAAGCACTGAACATAAATGGTGTTCATGCTGTGGCCCGTTCACGCTGAAACGAAACGAGCCCTCGCCGATTCTATTAAAAATAACAACTAATTAAACGATGAAAATCTCGCGTATACGATGAAAGGCGAACAATTTCCATCTGGGTGCGTCCATTGTTTAAAGTGCGACGAAAAGCCACAGGCCAACGCCACTCAGCTCTCTAGGTAGGCACTGAAGTGTACCGCTTTTGGGAAACGTTTTTCGGACCTCGGCGATCGGTGTCATATTACGAACGACTATGGACGACCGTCCGTTACTGCGGTGGCGTCGGATGGCGACATAATCACGGGTGGCACAAGTAGCATTACCACCAGCGGTAGCATCATGCCGAGCGACGGGTCCCCAGTCCCCAACCATACGCATTGTGCGCCTGGTTGACTCTCCGGTTGCGCGGTGCTTTGCGGGTTGAGAGATGCGACGAAGCACACATCCGGTCATTTGGGATTTTCAACGCCATCGAACGTTCATATACACACAATTTGTCATGCAAAACCGAAATGAAACTGTGAAAACCCGCCTGTGACGCGAGATCGCCCGTTCTGGCGCGCGCGCGTGTGTGTGTCGTTTGGCTTAACTTTTCGGTTGTTGGCGTCGTCAACCCAGCCCCAAGACTCGAGCATCGTTGCGATTCGATTTGCGGGGATTTACTAACGACAAACTTGGGCCGCCATCATTCCAATCACCGACCGCCGCTCGATGGTATTGGGTGCTCGCTCGCTTTAACTGCTCCTAATGTTGCCGTGGTTTACCTGCGCATTGCCTGGAAGTAAATTTCATCAAAATTCATTTGAAAAGTTTGTTGGTTTTTTTCCTACAAATTGCAGGATCTGGCGGGGCGATGGTTTTGTAACATCAAAGAGCCGTACGCGCGGGATTGGTACGCGCCTACCGGCGCCCGTTCCTGCCCGCGTCGAAGACGGTTCCTCCGCACCGCGCGTGCGGTTTTTGCAGAGATTGTAATGAGCCAACCAATTAAATATTGACATTTCACTCTTCTTGCTTGCAAACGAACGGCCCTCTGCCATCGTCGTCATTGCTCTTGTCGCCGTCATTGTAAGTGTAATTTTCACTGATCCTGGGATTCCCTATTGCCAGGCGCCGGCCGTGCCGATATGGATGCCGGTAATATGATGGTGCCGTTGCGATACGGTCGCAAATCTTTTAATTACGCCCGTCCCGGGGCAATCGTAATTCAATTTCAAATTTATCATTTTCTTCGCATTCGCACCACCGCCATTTCACCGCCGCTATAAACGAGAGCGTCCTCCCTTTTCTGCCGGTTGGGAATTGTTGCTGTCCCATTTTTGGTCCATGTTTCTCAGTACTGATGACATGATTTGCCTACATTTCTGGTCGCCGGGGTCGCCCATCCCGGTTTGCCGCTCACGGCAGTCTGTTTCCTAATAATGTCACCGAATCAAACCACGGAACGCTGTGGCAAACGATGCAAATCGAAACAAACACAGCCCGAAGGTACGGCGATGGTCAAGCAAGACTAATTGAATTTCCAATGAAAGTGGAAAACTTATTGCTCGCCAGAATGCGGCTCTTCGGCGGTCCACCGCGGACGGTAACGTCGAAGGAAGTAATTGAATTTCGCGCAGCGCGCCGGCAAACACTCGCACACTCGTCCTGATTAGGTTAGTCGCCCACGTGCGTGCGGTGCTAGCGAAGAAAGCTAGCTGACCAACAGGACATCCACCACCGACCGGTGCATCCATTGTCCGAGCGGCGGGTCCCGCGGGCGTCCATTTCAAACGGTTCTAAACGTGGGAGGTTGGAAAAAATGGAGAACGAAAAAGAAAACGGGGGCAGCCTCACTCTATGGCTGTGTTGGAATCTTTTTATTGTGCACCTTTCAGTGTTGCCTTCACCTAACTCCATTAGCGACCGCTTGATGGTAGCACTAATTAGTTTAAATAGATACTCGAATGCGCTGGTCCGAGCCGAGGTCCGAGCATGGAGATACTTTTTCCCCGCCAGACCTAGTGCAAGATAGAACTTAGGTGCGCCACTACTGATGCGCTTCGAGGCCTCCTCGCCTGTTGAAATTCAATTAATTAATGATATTGTTTTCTTTCTGTCACTTCTGACCGGTTGCCCTGAGTGGTTTAGAATAGTCCTGCATATCGCCCGGCTCTTTCTAGTGCCTCCGGTGGACAAGATCGTTGATCCGCTGCCCTACCGACGAGACTGCCTTCGGTGCACCGATGGACGCAGCGTGGCTTCGCAGCGAGACTGTCCCAGCAAATACACTTGCAGATAGTTGGCCGCCTCCTGCGTCTCTCCGAGCGAATGGCCGGAAGAAACCCAGCGGTGGCAGGCACAGCAGTAACACCAGAAGATAGATGGCGCTAGGGCGCTACTCCAAGGGCCTCCTCCCTCGAAGACCCGTGGTCGCACCAAACATGCGTACCGAACGTGACTATGCTGTCGATATTTTGTCAGTTGTTGCGATTGTTTACGAACCTGGCCTGCCTGGCTCCACATTGGAACTAACAGAAGGCGCACACACACACACACACAAATACTTAGACCGGATGGGTTTGCATGCGGAGTGCATTATGGGGCGCGTGTGTGCTGGAACGGGCTTACGGGCTACGAGACTTACACAGGCAAGCGCTTGAATAATGCACTTGTTTGAAATAAAACATTGGCGCCAATGCGCACGAAGCGCTTAGGGAACCCCACCTGGTTAACTGGTTGGTTGTGGCCACGGGTTGTCATATCTCACACCTTCCCTCAACGTGCCCCCTTCTTCTCATCCTCCCCGCGACTCGGCACTCGGCGCACTTCCTACAGACCCGGGGTGTGATAAAATAATTAATGTTTTATTTGATTTCCAAGCAATGATTTGTTTGTTTTGAAGTTTCGTGCCCTCCCTTTCCGCGCATACCACACCGCATAAGGCCACGGGCCCTCGCCGGTGGTGCCGCACTGGGAGATGGTGGTATTTGATTCTCACTCATCCGTCTCACCCCTGGTCGAGAGCGCGCCTGAGATGCGTCCCGCATGGCAAACCCGAGCGCAACAACGGGGAGTGTAACGCCTGGATCCACATCTACTCCTCCGTCCGTGCTTCCGCCGCTGATGCCGAGTATCGTCCGCTCTGAAGGGATGAGCGGCTTGTGTTATGATTTTTCTCGTTCTTTTCATTCGTGCAGCACATCGTAATTTAGGGTATTTAATTTGATGTTTTCGTTTGCGGCTATTTTCGAACCCCGATTCTGGCTATTGGCGCTTAAACGTTTATGTTCATTTCCTGACATGCACCGTTTCACGCTTATGGGCGAATGTTGAAGATGCAAGTAAGTAATCAACCCGTCAGGTACTCAAAAAAAAAAACCGACCCGTCTTTGGCTTTGGCACTTTTTGCACGCTTTGATACAAAATGGGCAGGGAAAAAGGAATCAATTCAATTCCGCAGAATAACTCCTATTTTCGCTTGTCTGCTGAATACTACAAAATGTACAAGCCCAGCCCACAGCCCAACGCTACCTTCTCGGTCCGCTGTACTTCCACCCCAAAATTCATTGGCGAGTGTGTAAATGGATTAGATGTCTAATGGCGATTCTCTTTCTTCGAGCGATTAGACGGATGGGTAAGCTGACGGATTGGGCCGGATATATTCACCAGACTACCGGTGTTACGCCGTCGGTCCGATCGTCCAGCAGTAGGGTCTGTATGCGGAGGCACAGTGTCGCGGGATATCGCGAAAAGGCACACGACAGAGAAGGAACGTGCAGAGTTGCGTGAGGCAGAACATAGCGAGCAACGGAAAGAGGCTAAGAAAAGGCACTAAAAGAGCAACGAAGAAAAGAGCTCCATTAGGAGGCCCTTTGGGAAAGGTGGCTGCGGCACAGCAGCGTGCAGGACGTTGACGAACCTGTGGGCCTGGCAACCCGCCGCAGACGTTGGATGGTAAATCTTAAATTATATTACAAAAATAATTACCCCCGAACAGGCGGCATCTTCATCCCTGTATTTATGATGCTTTTTAGAGTGTACGGTGAGACGCCGGGGGTGCTCTTACACGGCGGTCCCCGAGTGGCTGGGAATGGAGTGCTATATAATGTTTTATTGGAAAAAAGCTCTCAGGCTGGAAGAGTCTTCGATCACGTCTACCTGTGTGTCTGTGGCCATGGCTGGATGACCGATACTTATCCATTGAAACCAATCTGTGTTGCCTTCAGCTCGCTTGGCTTTGAGGTTAGTTAATGTACGGTTGGGCTGGCGCTGGCCACGCGACCCGAAGTGCCTCTGCCGTCTTTTGCGACCCACAGGCAGCGGCTCGACACAGCTGTGGAGAGGCATTTAGGGGTCGCACAGTAGCGCCCCAGTCACGTCGTAAAAAAAACTAGAAATGATGGATACCATATCCTGCTCATCGGTGCCAGCAGTGCTCCTCTTGCAGCGTCGCCCGTCCGCGGTCGATCGGACTCTCCCGGATGGATGGATGATGAATGAATAGATGAGGCTAACCGGCGAATGGATCAATGAGCCTGTTTCTCAGCAGTTCACTGGAACGATTATTCTTCTGACAACAGTGGAGTGTGGTATTGACGGCCGTCCCCGCTGGTTTCCTCCATTTCTTCGCTCGTAATGCTGAGAAAAGTGCGCGAGGGAGTAATGAATTTATATAGATTTTAAATTGTTGTATAGAAAGATTAAAGTATATGCATTGAACCATTAATTATGTTCAATTATCAAGCCTTTCTGTGCTGCCTGGGCTAGATGACGAAGCGAATGAAGGCGATGAAATTGAACCATGCATGGTAAAAATGCCTTCCGATGGGAGGAGTGTTATTTTCGTCTTCTACTTACTGCATGCCAAATGTCTAAGGTTTGTGCGAAAATATCCTTTGTATTCCATTTTTTTTTCATAACGCATAAACACATTGCACGGAAAGCAAAATATATTGGCTACAAATACTCGAAACGCTGTATTTTCATTCTCCTGGTGACGCTGCATGCTTTCAACTGTGTGATAAGTGTTTCTAGTCCATTTTGTTTAAGAGAGTTTAAATTAGTTTGAGCGTTTCTTACTTCCAATACACCCGCAGGTCAGGCACCAGTAAGGTTATATAAAAGCCCCGGCTGTTTGGGGCTTATTTTCAAAAAAAAACTTTCTATGCAACATTTCATTTGAATAGTTTCATGCATGTGCTATGGTGCTAGCAACCGTGGAAGTACAATCGAAGGATAGTAAACAATAAAAACCATATTAACTACAGCCAGTTGAATACAGCCGTCAAGCTG
>JAOEFI010000003.1:46393757-46424255 GCA_034621735.1 Anopheles plumbeus
GGTTAGCTGAAGTCTTGCCCCCCAATCATTGCCATGGAAGTGATTTTTATGTCTACCAAATCGATCCATTGGAAATTGGTAAATGCTTACAAGTTGCATCAGATAAATGTTCACACGGTAGAGGATCAAATGGGATTAATCGGATGAAAACATATACTTTTCGTAAATCTTCCGCTAATTCGTAGGTGCAGCAGTGTAAAAGTGCAGTTTGCAGTGTTGCGGAAAGTTCATGTATACACTTTGTTGGCTCATGGGATATATCGAAGGTGGATTTTCGCCTTGAAGACGGAAAATCAACACTCCAATTTGAGGCCCGTTTTCTTTTGCTCGGGGCCTACACGGATTTAATCAACGTACTTTTCCGTTTTTAATTAGCCTCTTGACACAATTCTCCTACAAGGGAACTGACAGAAACCAATCAAATGGTAGAAGAAAGTCTAAACATCAATCGAACACACCACGAACTCATCAGTTTTTGATTGCAAGCCTAATTCGAGGCTATCGTTCTATTTGCCTGCCTGTGTTATTTTGCTCGTGCAGATATGGAGCCAAAACTTGCTGCTGCGGTCCGATAGCACAAGCCAGCCTGGTTGCTGCACGGGACAAGCACTTGGAAAGTAAACAGGTAATTAGAAGAATTAATCCGGAAACAGTACCGTCAGCTTCCGCTCGGCGATGTTACCGGCTCGCCGCCATCTCCATCAATCGCGTCAAAGCTAACGCCACAGCGAGCTGGGCAGGTTGGAATACGGGGAGGAAAAAAAACCTTACCCATAAAATAACGATACGCGTCAAAACCGACCAGAACATGCGGCAAAACATGCTCATTACCTGGTTTCAGTTTTTAATTAGACAACGTGCTCAATTCCATCGACGACAGGCTGACGAATGAGAAGATGGGTACTGCTTCCGCAACCTGGCGGCGGCTCTCGACTCGGACGCGGGGCTGGTGGTGGTCGCGGGAGTGCAGGATGCGACCGAATCAGAATGATTGAGAAAACCTCCCACCAACTGCTTCAAAACATACCGCCAACATTGAATTGCGCGATCAAACAAACAACATGTTTTCTATGTTCAAATGAAAGCAACCAGCGCATTTCCTCTTTCTAAAACTCCTTGCGCTACACGCGGCACAGCTCTGCCTCCGGCGTGGTACATTGGTCGGCCCTTCATTTCCGCCTTAGTTGCAACATCGTTCCGCAGAACTTTTAGATCAAGTCTGAACCATGCTGAGGATAAGAAGCAGATAGTCTTGCAAACTGTATGGTCGTATGTACGTTGGAGATTTTTGTTTAAAAATTTGAAATATCAAAACCAGCACATCCTCTGTTGTGTCCTACGTTACACACCGTGCAAACTCTGCTCCAGAACAAGAACATATCGCCTCCCATGTGCATAATCTCCCCAAAAACCATGTTATCACATTAGCTTAAACCAATCTTCCAACGTGTCGAAAAATACGTTCCGCTCCTCGTTTATTGGCTAAAAATGTGACGCCTGGCTTTCCAAATGTAATGATTGCTATGCGTTTCCAACGCCGCTTTGCGCGTGTATTTGCGTGATCGTGCCGATGCCTGTGTGTGGTGGTGATGAACATTTTTAATTAAATTTAACCCGTCTTCCCCGCTATTACGGTCACCGAATCAGATGGGCCGGGCGGCGGACGGGCCGGGTCCGCACTCGCGACGGAGATACGTTTAATTAAAACACGGAAGAGGAATGTCCGGTTTCCTCCTCCGGTGTGTGGCCTCTGAAGTACGTGTGTGTTCAGGCGTGGGGTTACGGTGTGCAATGCTGGCGATGCTGTATCGCGTGGTAGAAGCGAACTCAACTTGCCGCCCAGCCCAGCCAAGGGTTGGTGGCGTTGCACAGATCAGGTGGATGGCGTACACGCGGGATAGATCCCGTACACGCACACTAAATTTAGCGACACTTTTCATAAACCTTATGCGCCATGCCACCGCCCGGCCCGGGACAGCGTTCGAAGACACCGGCGCGTCAGAATCGAGGAGAATGTCCATGCGAGATTCCCCCGATTCCCGTTGGCTTGCTTGACAACCTGTCTGAATGTGTTCGACGAAGAACTTTCCCATCCGTTTCAGCCTCGGGCAATGGGTTGGCCTCCTCCACGCTCCTCTCGGTAAGCCAGGCGACTGAGCCTGAGGGTTGCCTCGGGTGGTTGCGAATGTAAGTTATTAGTGCAATTTAGAATGGATGATCCAATCGCTTGGTCGGTCCCGCGCGACGACATTCGGGAAGAGACCGGGATCGGGGTCTCGAAAATCTAGAACACAACTCATAATTAATCGTGTCCGGTTTGGATTTTCGCGTCCCCCGGGAATGAAAGGAGTTTCATATTTGCGGCACCACACCGAGCGGTTGTGATGGTACTCGGAAACGAATGGAAGTACTTCGGGGAAATAGGTCAGTTTTGCCGTTAGCGCCTATCGCTTCTTACACCAAAATAAAGGCGACGCTTTCGACCACTTTTTGTGACAAAGTAAGAAAAGATAAACTACATGAATAGAAACCAAAACTGCAATTTAAAAAAATTGCCCACCGCTCGTCCGAACAGTCCGAATTTTTCGCAACTCTAAAGGCCATTATAATTGAGTGTGCTTACGCAACAACCCTAATAATCATTTTTCGTTTCACACAAGTAGCATTCTAACATAATTTGGCCCCTGATCTCCTCGAACATTATCCGCTCTTTTGCACGAATTTTAATATTCAATCCCATATTCGATCTTGCAGCTGCTTCCTTTGAATAACTTTTCTATCGCCTGTAATTCAATTTTGTTTATTATTAACCACGTTTTCGTTCTGTCTGTTTCATTCTAGGTAAGTTTTGGGTGATGGAAACCCTGATCAGTTCTCCTCTTCGACCCCATCTGAAGCTAACCGCACCCCATCTGGTACGTCTTCATTGCCATTGCTACATTGAGTTCATCCACACACCAAATCCGACACCAACCCCGCTGTGAAACCAATAACCAAACACTTAAGCTAAACCATCGTTTACGATAACAACGACACTCCGGTATTCCGGTCCGAAACTCCCAGTCACCGTTGATGAAGTAAATTTATCGCTTACTGTTACTGTTATTATCGTCTCCATTTACCACTCAATTAAGCGCCGTAAAATTCGGCACCTTGTCGTCTCCAGCGTGGACAGCTTTTTTAACCTTAGCAGCGGTCTCCCGCTGGGCCGCCCTCTGAAACATGCCGCCATGCTGCTTCCGCTTTCTCGCGACTCTTCTCACTTGCTCGCGTGCACCGCGACTGGCAAAGAACCCGGAGCCGCGCAGGAAAGATCAAAGAAAACGTTCTTTGACTTCTTCAGCGACGGCACGTCGGGCGCATTGAAGCGGACACCTCCATTCTGTCTGTAATGAGGTGATAAAATAAATAACAATCGAATCGCGAACACAACACCAGAACGGCCGGACCAGCTAGTCAGGTTAGGCGAGGAGCGTATTTGTGGAATGTTTGACGAACGAACGATCATGTTTCGGAAACACAGATGGCGGCATTTTCAGTAATCTTTCTCGCGGACCCCCAGCTTGGGTGGTTCTCCCACAAGTCCGTTCGATGCCTCCAATCGATGCACGAGTCGAAAGCAAAGAATGTACAGATGTTTCTTGAAACCTGGACATCCAGCTCCTACACATGGTATTCGATTATGCTGTATCGTGCGCGCATGTCACGCTTTGATCTTGCATGCGTCTTGTGTAGTCTTGTCTAGTCTACTATTTCCGGTGGCTCTCCGCCATGCTTGACCACCGAGAACTGATTTTCGGAAAGGATGCAAATTGCAGACGAAACAAAAACACACCACTGAGTGCCGCACGCATTCGATGGAACTACGCCAGACTTCCGAGTGCGGCTAGAAAATAGTCTGAATGCCCACACATATTAGCTGGTGATGGTGGATACCATCAACATGAAAAGGATAAGGATGTACGCCACCGACGCTTATGTTCATCGGCGGTGGGTCTTTGCTGTGCTTGCGGCACCTCTCCCACCTACGAGTAGCAACGCGATCTTTTCTGTTTGGCTACCCACGCACAACTACGTACCGCGATCGTGTGGACCTATCCCGGGATCTCTTTGTATCGGTGTCCCCGGAAATTGAGCCAGGAAGAGAACGAACGTCCATTTTATTTTGAATATTTGTACAACAAGAAAGGTGTATGGTTGTCCCATTCTTTTGATCGACTCTTGGGTGCCGGGAGAGTGCCCAACGATAAGAAAGGCATACGGGCAAAATGGAGGTCCACGCTCGTTGTTTTTTTTTTTTGCATTTCAACTGAATTGATTTTATTTCTACGCACCTGTGACGAGATCGAAGCGGTACCGCCAAAAGTAAAGTAAAGAAAATAGGTACCACTCCATACTTTCAGCATTCCATTTCTGACTGGTTCCTAAACCACTTCCTGACTACTCTTCAAAGCTTGGGCTTCTTAACTTGTCATTGTAATCTATCCTTGGGGAGATTTCATAATTCCCATTCAACACCGGAAGCGCCTGGTGGAACGAGATTTCCCATCTACTGTCACAGCTAAGTTTTCCCGGTGAAGGAATCGGGTTTAGTTATAGGGACTAACACTACAGATGACGCGCCCGGTTTTCACACATGAAGACCTAGAACCTCATCCAGCAAAAAAAAGGGCCGACCGGGAGTCTGATTAACGAGTTAATCTCCGGTTGTAGTCATCAGCCACACTGTGCATAGCGCTTCCTTACTGTCCGTTTTATCCTCGTATCCAATCGTGTGGGGTATCTCGTCTTCGGCAAGATAAAGAAACTATCTTCCAACTACCGGAAATCGGTTTTCACTGTCACCCGACTCTAGTTGGTTTTGGTACTATCGAAATGCTCCACACTGGAGGTTGTCGTGGAGGAGCATAAAATGCGAAGGTCACATTTTCTTGAGCCACAAATAGCAGTGCAACGGTTCCGTAAAAGTCTGCTGTCCATTGAGTACAGCTTGGAACACTTCATTCATGCCCGGTCGAGTAGTGTGCTCGACGAAACGTACGCACAGACCATTCGTTGCGTGCGCAAGGGTTGCTAGGCATCCGGCTGACGATCTGCGTGCATGCGTGCGGCGCACGGTTGCCGTGTTATGAATGTGTGCATGACATGCTCCGTGCGGTCGTATCTGGGAATCGCTAAAAATATGCTTTAAAAATAGTCCTTCAGATCGGCGCTGGACTTGGCCTCCTGTACAATGCTGATTGTGCCCCAACGATCCTCTCATCTGGCTACTACGCTGCTTTACTCAACGTACACCACTACCAACCACTCAGCATCCACACGGAAAGTCTGTGCGGGATCGAAGATGTGATAAAATTCATGAGTTGCGTAATTTCGCCCAAAATAACTGCGGAGATGGTACAGTACGGAGACGGTACGGGGTACCACTGTAGAATCCTACAGTGTACATACATATCTCAATAACCCGACAGCACCTCGGCAACGCCAGACACACTGATGCCACAGATTTTTTATGCCCAACTTAAGTGCCGTCGTTTTGATGCCATTCCGTTGACTTTATGAATGAGTTCGTGCGTAGAAGGCGGCTGAGGTTGGACGAAATATATTCAAAACGACCAACTTATGCCGGGAGTTTTTTCACTTCTTCTTTCTGTCTGATTTGTAAGCAAAGCGATCCTGAAGATAACTCGTTATCGAATTTGGTGAGAATATCGTTTCCACATCTTTAAAAAGTATTCGATTACTGTTTTTCACATACTTTCCATATTTTCACATATTTTTTTCATAAAGCCCTGATGGAATGAACATTGGTTGTTCAAAGCTTGTGAATATAATTCAAAATGGCAAAAAGTACATCATATCGATGTACCATGCAGGCAGGTTTTGCACACCCTAAAAATCAACGATAAGTTTCGGATGTTCAAAGTTTACTTCGGCGACCGGTAGCGGCGTAACATAGGGCCGGTGTGAAGAAAAACACAACATAAGTTGCCGTAACAACCGGCGACAGCAGTTTGCTAACACAGCGTACTGCGTCCCTTTCGTATTGCTCGAATCTTGAGTGCTCGCTCCCAAGTTAATATAATCTTCCCGAATGCCTGCTGCCCATCCTCCGTCGTATTCGTCGCGTTCGCCGAGACGAGTTTCATGCAAGATGTCTCGTTGCAGTGCGCAGAACGCGCCATGCGGCTGCTTCACCTTCTCTCGTTTTCTCTTGACTGTTTATTATTGTTTTTTTATTATTATTCTGCACTCGCTCTTCTGCGGTCTGCTCAGAGTCTGCAGAGAGAGAGAGAGAGAAAGGGAAAGAGAGAGGTTGCAACATGGAACGTCTGGGTGAGCGAGATGGAATGGTTTCATTCATAAAATCGTTCGCAACATACTACACGGTCGCAGCATCGCAACTCGTTGCCTTGTTCCACCAGGCTACCAGAATGCGGGAGGGCGCATGCAGGGTACGGCAACGTGGTACAACCGGAAAGACAACTTTCGAACGCGACCACATAGGCGCGTATGTATGCTCGTGCGTATTTTCATTCAACAACGCAGTCAGCTTCAGTTTCTTGGACCCTTTCGGCAGTGCGTGGGGTTTCGGGCATTGCAGCTGGGCTAGCGCAAGAGCACTTTCATGTCGTATATCGAGCAGAAAATTACATTTAAAAAAATAGAGAGGGGAAATCTATCGGGAAAACAGGAGGAAAACTTAATTTGCAAAATGGTAGTTACACGCATTGCACGAGGTCCAACCGATCCATAGGAGCGCATATGCTCGTACCAGCAACACAGCAGTGTCGCTCAATGTTTTGCTAACGATGCAGAATCTAACACAAATCTCGAGAAACACCTACGGCGGGCGATGCTGCCATAATAATGCTAAACGGTCAACGGTGCCGCGGTGGTGTTGGTGATATTCTTTCCGGCTGCTCCCGCGAACAGCGCAAACAAAGATAGCGATGCCGCGGCGGCAGTGCACATCTGTTCAACGATCATCACCACCTCGTCAACCGCCGTGGGAAGCATGGTGGCAGTAGTGGGAAAATAACTTCACGAAACGCGAAACGTGGAAGGACAAGCACAAGCAGAAACCGAACGCAACCGACACCGCGCTCAATAAATGATGATCTTGTATCGCTAAGACCGCGGCTGCTAGTTACAAGGATGCACACACACACACGTTTAACTGCAACACACAACGCGTCGAGAGTGCTTTTTTCACAAACATCAACTGTGTGTGGTTCGCATCCTTCGGCAGACTGACTCGTAGTAGAGGCGAACATCTGCTCTGTCCCATAGTTCGGCGAGCCATTTTTATGCTGCATAATAGAGCGAGCTGCTTCTTGGTGGTTGAACGCGATCCTGCGAGAGAGATCAAAGGACCGATCCTGCTGTATGCTTTGTTTCTAGCGTGTGATTGTTTTAATACATTATCAGCGCACCAGCACGAACACAAAGTGATTGTTTCTTCAATCCCGTGAGACTCAGATGACTTCTTCTTCGAGCTGGAAAGATTGTGTGATTTCGTAAAGAAACACATTCATATCTCTATTCAATCGCAAAAATGTTTTCGATTTCGATAATGTACAATTATCCACTTTTCAAGTGCTGCCTTATGGAAAGTAAAAGATTGGAGTATTACGCGTTTCATGTCTGCCGATCTCAGAGTTCCACAAAAAGGATTCCGCTCTCCATTCTCCATCATTTGCGCTTTTTGCCATTCGTATTTCTTTCTTCCATTTTGGGTGTAATTTTATACTTCCGTTCAATCGAAACCGAGACGAAAAATTTACCGAAGGACGAAAGGAAGCGGAACCAAAACTGTAGAGCCCCTAGCATACGCAACGCAGGCATACCGTGGCCATGGGAGAGTAAACATATCTTCGTGGTTTCGATATTCTAGACGATGCGTATCCATCGTTCATCCATCTCTTGACCTTCCGTATCTTCACTTCCCAACCTTCGGAAGTATCCGCAAGCAACATTATCCTTCTGGTCTCGTTCGTTGTTCAGGAACAGGTAGAACCTGCAACGTACACGAGCAATGCGGGAAGGACATTCCAGGGATCAACAAGGATCGAATACATCGATGTGGATAAACGATTGGTTTATTGAACGATCTTTTTCTCGGATATCCGATATGTGGGATGTGTGAATTTTCTTTTTCTTTTTTTTCACTCGATTTTCCCGCACACGAGTTTTCTGCACCGTTTCACAACGTTTCTCAATGGGGATGGGAATTCAGATGATACTCTCACGGTCCCATTACCCGTTACGGTCAGGTGTCTTCTGGTTTGGGAAAGATGAATACATCGATTTCAGCTATCGCATTGGAACTTGTTCACGTTTGCCAAGGGTAGCAAAGTGTGCTACCTATAGGAAATGGAGAGCACCTGTCAATATTTTGACCATAATAATGAACTTTCCATTTTTCTACTCTTTTTCCATTCGCGTGCAACGTGCGTTTTCCCTTTCCTTACATAACTTAGTAACATAACCTACATACCCGTAGTTTTTATGTTGTCAACCAAAAAACCACTGTATGTTTTTGTACTCACAAATGCATTCATGAGTGAACTAAACTGGGAACAGCAGGTTTCGTTTCTGCCTCCCCGGGTTCTACGAAGTAAAACGCTCAAACTAATTCCAGCTCTCCTTGGATTGGTTTAGTCAATACTTGTTCGATGTTTTTTTTTGTTGTAATTTAATAATCCAAAATCACTATCGAACTATAGTATGTGAGTTCCACTTTATACAAAATCTCCTTATTAGTACGTCTTATTTTTGATGCTTTCCGATAGAGAACAAGCAATCTCGTCATCCCTAGTCAGGGTATTGCCTTCTCATCCTTGTTCCGTTTTCTTTGCCGACTTATTTCCGGAAACACCACCATTCACACCATAGCCCAGCGGGTGTCCAACGTCCGGACGAAAGGCCCTCACCTGAACCGAAGGATTCTTTCGAGACAACAAACCCGAACACAGCAGGTCCTGTAGGGTTCCTGGTTCAGGTTGAACCTTTCATTTGTCATGGTGCGTGAATGTGTATTCCTGCACCAAAGCAACGATGTTTGATGGTGAAAAACGAAGTTCTCATTCACAGTTCACCAATTTGTTCGTTTGTATGGGCAAATCCTTGAATATGGGACATAAGGAAGGGAAGAAAAAAATTTAAGTTAGGATTAAAATTGTTGACTTTGTTTTCTAACAGAAGAGCAACAATAAGTTTCCCTGGAGGTCGTAAGGGGCTAGGTGAGTGCTGTTCTGGCAGGTGTGAGCGTCAGACGAGCAGTGTGAAGTGCGATTGGAAATTCATTAACCTTTTGACTCTGCCGCTGAGAGGATTTGTCTGAAGGTTTTTCCTTTGGAGACTGCATACTCAAGCCAGGCTCGGGAAATGTAGCGAATAGCTAGGAATTCATATGTAGGGGAAGGGATTTAAGATCTGTCCATCACTATGGAAAGAATCACCAATTTGTTCCAAATCCCCGAAATGAGTTCTCCGTTGGGACACAACACAATACCTATAGGTTGTGGCACCTTCGAGGCATTTAGAGCCTAACCTGCATTGTAGCCAAAAAAGGTGTGTTCGTTCTTTTCTTTTTCTACATCTCGAATGACCTTATTTTGAGTAAAAGCCTTCGTTCAACTGATGGTTCTAGGGGTGCTGATCAAGTTTTTAACCGGGAAAGGGTTTAGTTGCTAATCGCTCGTTACGGGGAAATCCCATTACTTCAGTATCGTTCAACTTTTTGGTATATTTCGATTTATACCACTCGTCACACTGTATGTCACGGTATTGAGTGGACACGTTTTTATCAACTGATAGTGGGGCGTCATTTCAGCAAAGACAGTTAAAAACCGATGCTGCAAATTGCAGAATCCACAAATCCCGAGCATTCGCCGGCATAAAAGGGCTGCATTCTATCTGTTGACCTGTTGTTGAACCTTTTACCTCGCACGGGAACTTAACGGCCGGGAAATTTTACCACCGTAGAGCGAATTATTACCTTCGTTTAAGTGCTCACATGGTCAGCGAAAGGAGAAAAAACTTGTGAATGAATTCGGGTAGAGCAAGATCAAGCGTGGCAGATCTTGGAAACGCCACCGCATGCCCACCGATCGGTTCAGGCAGAAAGAAAGAGGTTCCGATCGTCAACGGACTACGGACCCCGGGTACCGTGACAACGGGTGTAGCATAGGGCTTTTTTCGTTTTATGAATGAAAGTCTCATTCCTTCTCGTTCGCTTCCGGCCCGGCCTATCTCCCTCCGAAGCTTGGCGAACGTTTCAGTCTTCTATCTTGCTTTGCCCCAGTGGCCCGATCTCATTCGATCGGGTGATCTCTGTCCGATGAATGAATGTCTTCTTCTTCGGATGCGTAGCGTAGGTTTCTCGTGTTATTCTTCCGGTTTTTTTTGCTTTGACCCGTGGATATTATGGTTGTTTTACCGGCCGTCCTGTTTCTACCGCAGCTTCTTTGCCAGCGTCTTGCTGTTGGCAGTTCTCTCGGCGAGGTAAAATTGTTTTCCGATTTGTCTTTCGCTTGGTTTTCTTTTCTGTTCAGCTTCACGAGAATATCTTCTTTCCACATTCGCCTGCTGCACCGCGTTTTACTGCCTCGTTCGTGCATCGTACTTTTCCATTTGCTGCTCCGCTCAGCCGTACAATCGTCTATTTAATGTTTCTTATGATGGCCTCTGCCTTCTTTTTTTCCCTTTACCATTACTACCTTATGCTACAACGCAGCGCGGTCACTTGATCGCGCTGGTGGGATACTTCGCCGATCAACATTACGTTGCTCCGTGTTTGGCACCCTCCTTCCTCTGTCCCATCCCGGCCACGAATCTCTGGGTTTCCTGAAGAGGCTTATTTCATTCAAGCATTTCGTACGCCTAAATGGTTCGACAAAGCGAACCCCGCAATGAGTCGCAAAGTACAAGCACGAGAACACGTGTAAGTGATTGTTTCCAACGCTCTCATTCACTGTGGCTAACAGATTTCCTCGAGAAACAGTGATTAGAAATGATGTACGCCCGTGCAGGAATTGAGATAAATGACTGTCTGTATCCGCACCCGCATTCCACATCTCCCACACCTTGTCTGTTCGAATGGGCTGCGTAAAGGGTTTACCAATTTTTGAAACATTTTTTCATAGCTACCTATGGTTCAAAATCAATAACTGTTTGAATTGCACGAATGGTAAAACTTAATGTTTTCGACAGCTCGGATCTACAACCATTACATTTTGGGGCGAACTATGCGTTTTGTTGTTTAGTCTTAACTGTCGACGATGACAACATCAAACACAACACACACATATGTACAAACGGCGTTGTACCGGAGGTTGTGTTTGATGTACTTTATTTCTGCAAAGTTTGTTTCCTCCGACAGTGGATGTCATTGTAATATGCGCCTTGAGTTGCGTTTGGCACTTCTGCGCAACATTGTTGGCCGATCGTGTGGTATAAACAACGTGTCTAGTAACTAGCTTTAATCTTTATCATTTTATTGGTTTGGGTATTGAAGAAAACCTTCAAACCGTTCGGTTTGTCCAGATAAGATCAGGGTCGGAACTACCTGCACCGGTCCGGCTACATACATGCTGAGACGTGCGTACGCTTGCCAATGTGCAGTTCCTTGCAAGCACTCTACTGATTTCCCGGCAACTCTCAGCAGGTTCAAGTGCCTGACGACCGCGCACAGGTACCTCCGCACAGTGCCATCTCACTTCTTCTCCCAGACGCTGAAGGGCACGGTCTAGTGAGAACGAAAAGGAAAGCTAAACATCGCACGCCGAGCCTTCTGGCAGCGAAGCATCCGAGAGAGATCGGCACTTCCGTTCGGTGCGAGCAGCACGTACCCGCACACAACAAAATTCCCAACGGCGCAGTCAGTTCCGCAGCGTCTACGGAGGAGTGTGTGTCGTGGAGCTTGTCTATCTAATCGATCGGCCCTGTGGTACAAGTGCAGGCGTAGATCCACTTCACAGCTGCCAAGAGAGGATCGAGTGATCCATGCTCCCGCGCGGCATCGACTTCGGGATTCGGTAGCTGCGGCCCCGTCCGTCTATATAGGATCGCTTCAGTGCTCCGTTGTGTGAGGATCCGTTCGCCGCCCGCGATCGGTTTGGTTCTGGTGCGATTCGATGTTTTACTTTCCACCCGGCGCGGCTCTCTTCTTAGGAGAGAGGATCTTACGCTCTCGGCGATCGTGCGTGCCCGATCCTTTCTCACGCTCGCGTGCGAGTGAGCCTGCAGCGTGTGAAAGAGAACACCATACGTGTGTGCATACGAGCAGCGGCTCCCACAACGATCGGTTTCGAACTCAACGGACGCTCGAGCATCCCACACGTTCGCGCCGCTTCCGATGTGTGTAGGGCGAGCAAGTGGGAGTCCCCGTGTGGCACAATGGATTTCAGCTGAAAACGCGGTGGAGTGGAGTAAAAAACGGCCAAACAACTAACCGAGCTGAGATAGCAAGTGTGCGGTTCCGTTGAGCTTCGCCGCAACCAGCGCAATGGAGGAAAGAGACCACGCGCTACGTCGTCGGAGTGCCGGAGCCGGTCAGAGCGAAAGGGACCCATATAGCTCAATCGTGAACTAAGCACATTATTCCATTTGTCCGTTCTCGGTGTGGTTTGGCGTTTTCAGTGCTCAAGAATACATTGCACCGCGTTATTGTGTGTCCGCTTTCGTCGTGTGAACTGTAGTGTGTATAGCGATCGGTAAACAGTGCGAGTTTTCGGTGGTGGTGGGCACTTGTTTTTTGTTGTTTTGCTTTTGTTTTCGCCATAATTTGTTCCTATCGGGACACCGTGGTTCGGTGATCTTCTGTGAATTTACGCCATATTTCGTCAGCGTCAATCAAGTGCAATGGCAGTGCTGTGGAACAACCGTTCAGCGTGTGTTTTAGTGCATGATGGAAAAATGGTTTAATATCATTTAAACATCGAACAAATGAAATTTAAAACACTCGTACTCACAAACAGCTCCGTGTGAATACTTTTCCATGCCTTACATCCTAACACATTGTTTTACGTGATCGTGCTGCACTGAAAATCCTTTCCAAGCGCGCATCGACGCAAATATATGGTGTTCGGAGATCCCGAGAACAGAATGATCGTTTTCATCCCTTCAACCGTTTTTAGCAGTCCATTATTCGATGAACTGTGATAACACGAACCAAGCTAGGGGAAAACATGACCTAACTGATAAACCGATCCTATCGCATTCGTTGGACGCATACATTCACACGCGCCTCGTGGCTGTTGCATGTGTGCGTACACTTTCGCGCAATGATCGCTGGGAGTGCGAGGCGTGCAATGCGGACGGACTTCATTCCTATGTCACACGATTGACTAGTTCGTTTGAGTTGTGATTTTTTTATCGTATCTCTACACACTGCTTCGCCACTTCCACCAGCTGGAGCACTATCATCACCGCATTATGCTAATGGCGCATTGCTTTGGGTGCCCCTCGAGATTCCGTTTTTCAACACTAACCCAACCAGCGACGGCCATTTCCGCAAGATCATCAATCCGACGGGGAATCAGATAGGTCGCAGTTGATATACTTTATCTAGTTTTCTTCTTCAAACTTTCAAGGTCAATGGAAATGCGATTTCATACTGTGCCTGATTCCACCGACGACCGTGTATCGTGCCCCTCTTCGGGACAGGTTGTACTCGTCCGGACATTTTTTACGCTAGCTTGCTCGTTAGAGTACTTTGGGATAGCAACGTGATCAGAATGAATCTTCTCTAATGTTGGGAATGTTCCATTGTCCATCCTTCGATGCGCTCGTGAGCAGCTCCGTCTCCATCTTGACGTCACAGTCAGAACAGTTCCAGACTGGGGTGAACGAAACACGCCGGTCGATAGGTAGAAGGACACTTTCCGAATTGCCGATGGACGGATGGGACTAATGTGATCGCGGGTCGTAAAACAATGCTTTTATAGAGTGGACGCGCCAATACGCTGCTTTCGGAAGAATGACCCTAAGCTCCGTTTATTACTGTGTAATTGAATCGCGTCTATCGATGTTCTGCCCTTTAGTACTTCGGCTTATTATGAGCCTTCAGTTCTTCAGACCAGAAGTCTACTGATGCTCCTGATCTGAACCGACTGCGTTTTGAGATTAAAGCATTTTCTCGGCTTTCCCCTATAATGGTTTACAATCAATCCTGCACGATTTTTTTTGTTTTTTTAAATTTTTTTGTATTGTATTGAACCCGGGCCATCGGTTCAGACATTTCTGACACGATTCGTTGATTATCTAATCGATAGATAAATCCATGAAACAATTTAACGAATTTTGAATGCACAGCTGGCACTAGCGCTCTTCCTTGTTTACTAAGGTTTCTCTTTTGAACGAACTTACCTTATTCCGGTTTAGCTGTACCTGATTCAAAAATGTGCAGTAATTTTGACCTCCTTGTGGCTTTGTTTGGTTAAATGACTTGTGGACTGCGACACGGGAGCCGGTGGGAATAAGCTATTTCCGATCATTACACACCTAATACCCATGAGTGTTGCCAGTAATGTGATCCTTGTTGCGTGGCCCCACAGGGTAAGCCCATATTCTTACTTATCGTCCGCCCAGAGTAGGGTTTACGGATTATTAACCGTACTTTCCATATAATGAAGCCTTCATTTCTCCTCCGGCTCATCCGACGCGTCGCGTTTTCCTCCTGACCGAAAGTCCTGACGTAGAGCCAGGCTTACATTTCTTTCTTAGAAATTGAATTATTATATGTCGTTAAAGGCGCCACCACGCCAACAAACGATACCGCCGACTAATGTTTTTGCTGGAAGTTTTTGTGTGGCTTTTCTCGCATGCCTCTCGATTCCGATTGAGTAGCTTTCAGACCCGTGGTGGTTTTGTGCACGGTGTGGCGTACATATGTTCGAGGATTTACGCAACACGCTGCATGGAAGCAAAACCGAAACGCCCGAGCAGGCACCAACTTCTAGCTAGTCGACACTCGGAATGCACGGTTCGAGACCTGGGCAGATGAGTTCAACCTTGCCCACCAAGGTAGTGGTGCAATGTTTCGTGTAGGACGTCATTGTTGGCTATTTGATGGATATAACAATGAAAGTTTATATTTTCATGGTTATGTTCTTGCAGAAGCATATAAACCGTCCATCAAGCAAGGATCATGGCATAACTATGGCTGGCGGACTCTAAAGCCAAACTCACTGAAGAAGAATATAAAGAGCAATAGCTAGTCATATATTCGGGCACGTCATTTTTTTGATTGTTCCTCCTTTCCTGACTCCTTTCTAATGATGGTTGCAATTATTTGAATTACTTTTTATTGCATCATTGTGCAGTAGGGTGTTAATTCCATCACATGCATTAACCCCCGGGAATAACAATTACTATCGACGTACAGAGTCAATCAATGCATCCCGAACACGACGATACGATTTTGTTCTAACAGTTCATGGCAAACGGTCGCCTTGATTAAATAGAATGAGAAAAAAAATTGCTTGGCAGATTCTTTCCCGTCCCTAAAGGCATTCTGGACAATCATTCTGCAAGGGGATTCTGCTGCGGATAGCTTTGGTATGCATGGCACTGGGTTCGGAAAATGGTGCGGGACGACGGTCGTCGTAGTGGTTGTATTCACATGTAATTATACAATGTCAACCTAATCGAAAAGTGGCTAAAACATCGCATCGCGAGGACGCGAGGCACGAAGCCAGAGACAGATGAAATGATGATGACAACGTGACTTCATAATGGTGACGTTCATTCTCGTCGCTGGATTCGATCGTAGCTGAAGTCATTTTCGTTGCCATTTCATTGTGAGTGCGGTGTCGGTGAACGGAGCATGTGGGCAACGGGGCAAAGGCGGGTTTTGAAAAGCCGCGATTTTCTTGAATGAAAACGTCGTACCGCTCGAACGGCCTAGGCATGCCACGGTGAAGCCGCGGGTCCCGCTTCTCTTCGTATCGCGCCGCCGATCTAAAAGGGGGATTTTTCTACCGACGATCATCAACGGGCGGCTCATTTTCATTTTCCTAGCGGTTGCCGTTGATTGCAACATCTTCGCGAGTAGGTCGCTCCATCGCCCACAATCAACGCCACTCGTAACCCACATTAGTTCTAAAAGTATATGAAGCCCTACGTGCAGGTGTGTGATTATGTGCCACCGGCGTGGAAGCTGCCATTTCCGGAACATCCGGACATTACTATGACACACGCTAATGACTCTATTCGGCTGCACATTTTCCTCCGGGCGACCCGTGGCTGATCGTTTCTACTACATGAGGAATCCCGCCCAAGTGGATGCGGTTCTAGTCTGTCCAAAGCAAACGAAGTGATTGGCTATCTCAGTCGAAATAACGAAAATTTGTATTCCCTTCAATATTCAGAAAATGTTGTGGAACGATGAAGTCAAGTGTGCCTGGTTTTAAATTAATGCCACTACTTAAAGCCGTGGATTTGCTGTCATAGGCAAATAAAAAGTCATTCGTCTGTCAGGTATGCCAGTGCCATGAGAAGCTGAAGGTCACGCTGGAAAATCCATTTAGACGGGTAATCAATAATATTAGACAGGTACATCCGATCAAGGGTCGCTCCATCAGCAGCTTAACTTCCGCCCATCCGCAACCAAATTATGAGCTTCAAGTTGGTGTGCTCTTTTAGTTTTTTTTTTCACCCCCTCGACGAAAGTTGAACCCCTGAAGTGAACCGTATCGCGTTACAAAGAGCCCCAGAAAAACATCGGGTTTACTTGTTTTCATCGCTAGTTGAATGTTGCCAGGGTCTACAGATTTGGATAACCTGTGGACAGCACTGTAATTGAACCGAGCAACAAGGGAATTACGGGAATTATCATCACCTTGTCCTGTTTGATATCCCTAGCGATCGATTTCAGTCTTCTTGATTTTTCGTTTCCCACTCAGGTCACCCGAACGCCTCGTACGGAGAAGAAGCAAAACTATAAAATCCAATGGGAATGAACCTGATCGTATTACCGTCCGCTTTATAAGTTCGTGGAAGCCGAATGATGGTTGATAAATTTCCGCTCATTTATTTTTACGACCACCGTTCCTGCGATGTGATGATCAGTACTGCGCTAGGACTATTTTAATGTTCCAATCTCACTCCATCGCATTATGTGGCCATCTCGCTGGTGTTTGCCGAGTGGTTGATTGCATTCAGCAACAAGTACTAGCCCATATACAGATTAGTGCACCGCGCCACATACTTGCCATGCTTCTATAGTGAGTGGGCGGCCGTGGGCCATTTCTTTATCAGTGTAAATTGATTCTTCTGTCCATTCTCGGTATGTATCTCGAGATAAAACTGTTTGAAGAAAAGAACCTACCATAGGGTTCCTGACGTTGACCGCACAGGCTCCTCCAAATAAAATAGGCAGAGCCGCGAGCCCTGTACGAATACAGTATCTGAATCTGGAACTTATCGGCGCGCATATGTTCTTGTTCCTTCCATGTTGTTTCAAATGTGCACGGTGCATTTTTTTTCTCTGCCTCGACCCATCAGCAGTAAATACATTTGCAAGTGGAAGTGAGTACCAGCAGCTGACGTCGGCTTTGAGCCAGACTTGGGCTCATGTGGTCGGTTCCGTGCGTACTTGCAACATACGATTGTTTGTTTATGCGTTTTCCCGTATTTTCGGCCGTTTCCCCTCGTAGGGCCGTGTTCCACCGCGTCCCGGCTAGCTTGCCACGTTTTTGCCAGCCTCTAATGGTTGACCAGTCTAATGGAGATTAGAAAGCAGCAACAACTGCCTGCCACGGTCTGCCTGCAACACATCAATTGGAAAGAATTGAATGACAATTGGAGTAAATGAAATGTTAATTTAATAATTTATGTTAATTAAGTGGACATTTTCGAAGAGAGCGATGCTTCTAGCCTGATATCCATATAACGCAATTCGACATGTGGGTACAAAATACGTCTACTTGATGTATATTGACATGTGCTGTGTGCTGTGGTTTGCATCGCACAGTTGACAGCGTAGTTTTCTAACTGCATTTCATAACACGCGTCTTTGAATTAAGAGTAACTTATTGTGCTCGGTTAACAAACAACACCGAATAATGGTTGTTAAATAGCTTCACGCTATACGCCGCAACGTAATACGATTTTATAAATAATCCGAACGTTTCACCATCGATCTCAACCGCCACCATATTCGTTTTCGTGTCCCGACCAAAGATGCTCGTTAGTACGAATACTTAAATTAATTTAATTCGATACATTTAATTAAATTATGACACCCCACCGATTTGAGGTCAACCGCAGTGCCTCGCTCCGCGTCGGAATGCACCAAACCAAAATGATAAAAGATTTATTTACACTAGCCTCAGTCGGAGTTTTGCTGCTACTTGTATACAGCGTTGAAATGTAGAACTTCCTCTTGCAGCATGTGGACATTATGTGCTTACATATATATTACACAATTTTTCTGTGGTCCAAACAAATTATCCTGGGAAAAAGTGCATCACATATAAGAAGCGACGGTCGGCGAAAAGAAGTAGAAAAGAAGTTGGCGGACAAGCGGCTTGTACCAAGCTTGTTGCACCTTGCTCTGAGATTTTGTAAGACAGTTTTGATAAAATTAATTGCAATGATTTTACGTCCGTTGCCGATTGCCTCCAATGTGTTGTATGCTTCATCGAATTATATTCCCCACAGTGTAAACGATCAGCGAAGAAAGTGTGAGCAATGAATGGAAGTGAAACAAATCGATGCGCCATCTCGATAAATTAAACCAAACGCAACGGTGTGATTTACGAATCTGGCCGCAGGTGACATTCCGAAGAGGAGCCAATGTAAAAAAAAGTACCCTTTTTTTAAATTGTGTTTACTGGTGATGCTAAAAAAAAGTACTGTGCATCGGGCTTACCAAGGATCAATAGCCCCGAGACATAGGAAACAGCAGCAGTGAAACAGTGAAATGCAGTTCTAACAAGGTCAGAAGAGAACAAGAAAATCGAGCTCTGACACACGATCGAACATAAGGTGGAACCTTACACTCGATAGTGAAAAACGCCGGAGGAAAACATCGAGTTTTCAAGTAGTGTGATTATTTTATGCTTGATTAACCGATTGTCGTAAGGAAGAAGGCGTTCTGTCTTGTCGGAGAATTGCGCTTAACAAAAGTGGTTCGCGCATAGTGAGTGAAATCGAATATACCACAGAAGAAAGTCCGTAAAAAAGGAAAGGTGGCAGCTAAAGTAAACATTAATGAGCTACGAGGGTTCGAAGGCTTCGATCCTCGAGCAAAGATGACGAACGAGTGGATGGAGTGGAACGATCCTGGAATCGGCCGCGGGGGACCGCTGGGAAGAATTCCTCTCCGTGGCGCCAATCACCACAATCTTTCCGCGGGACTAACGAGTGGGCCAGTGGCAGGTGTGCTGGGAGGAGGAGGAGGAGGAAGCATAGGAGGCGTGCACAACAACAACAATGTCAGCTTCCTTAACAACAACCAGCACAGCTTCCTCAACAGCTACAGTTTGAACAAGTTAGCCTCTGTTGGCATGGGACTCAAGTCGCATCCGCTAATGAAGGGCCTACAGAAACCGCGAGGTAATGTTCTACGAGGGACGCAATATTAATCGCTTAAGTTGGTTCTTAAACACTGTAGACTATACTTCAGGGTGCAGTTTGCGTCCGATTCCGGCCCCAAAAACACATTTAAACAATGACGGCGTCGATTGACCACGGTGATAAACTAAAAATAAACTATTTTTAGGATTGTGCAGTCGAATCAAGAAAGCGAAAGGCAGCCGCTGCAAGCCCAAAAAAAATTGCAAACATTTCCAGACACAATACGACCCACCGAAGCGCATCGCTGACGCGCACTGCGCAATGTTGTGGTAGTGGCATCTGATGCACCTTGAACCCATTAATGGATGTTTCGGCCATGACGCTGTGTCTTGGTCACCCTTTCTTCGCCTCTTCAGCCACTTCAGCGAGCCACTTCGGTGCGCCGCTGCTAGGCTAAGAAAATCACTGAAGGTTTAGAGCTGCGAGGCTTTTCCAAAACTGTGGAATAAAATACCATTGTTTGGCAGACGCCAAGCCAGGTGCCAACGATATCGCGAATCGAGTGTTTTTAACACATTATGCTGAGCCAGGGACAAAGAAGTCGTATGTTAGCTTTTCTTCGCAAAAAATGTCGGCGACATCGCAGATTGTATCGGGTTCGCGTACATACTTCAACACTGTTTCAAGCACTAAAGACTCAGCGTGAGCTCAAGCCCACGAAAGTAATGCATTAAATTAGCCTACCAGTTACAACGGCGGTGTGTGGTAGTGAGAGATGGTATTCGTTCTTCTTACCAAAAAAAAATATATACGCTTCACCGTAGCCGGAGGAAGGAGTAGAAACAAGGACAAGTACGATTCCACCACTCTGCGTTTCACCAGTCCACTGCGATAGGGCTTTGGTAGCCGGGCAATGGAGCGGTTCCGGTTGGTGCATTTCGTTTTTTGGGAAGCTTTTCGTGTGTGGTGTACTGGCTGTGCCTCCCAGAGTTACCCTCTTATACGTGGCATTGCAGTTCGATTCCACCGACGCATCCAACCGTAGTCTCTTCGCTTTGGTGTCCAGCAGCTCCTTTGCCGAAGCGTTCAAATATTTAGTCCCGGGCGGGGGGCGATTACATTGAAAAGGAAAATGTGTTGGGTAATGTAGATTTACAAAAAATCTACTTCGAAACAACAACAGTTCAAGTTAACAGTCTAGGGAGTAGTGGTAATATCTGATATAATCAAATTCATTGTGAGTGAGACAATGCCTATATTAATGTTTCATTTTTATATTGATCCTGAAATCATTTACTTATCATTCCCTCGCCGTAATTATGCCATGTCCTACATCTTGTAATGCTATTTTAGGATGTTATGCACCTTGAAAAAAGCTATCGGATTGTAGGTCTTTTGATGCCGCTGAGCATGACTCTGGCCAAAAATCCATTTAGCCTCCATTGGCGACCAGACTAGCTGTCCACAGCGGCACACTTCAAAACGCCGCCCAACTTCAGAGCGGTCAGCACGAGTTTGAAAAAACAAAGAACGAAATTACTAATAAAAGTAACGCGATCGTCATTCACGAACGCCACCGACGAAGTCGGGTGTCTCCCTGGCCAGTGTGGCTAGTGAAATCGGATCGAAACTTTAAAGGGAAAAAGCGCCTCGTAAAAACAGGCCGCAGTACTTCCTTCGCGGTCGGTCGGCATTGGTTTGCTGCTGGAGCTGCGTCGTCGGGCACGCCCTGTACGACAGAGTGGACAAGTAAAACAAATAGAAGGAGAAAACGCAAGGCAAAGAAAACAATCCACCTCAAAAGGAAATACATGGAAAATTTAATTACACGCAAAACAGCTGGCGGCGTCGTCGGCATGTGTGAGGGCGCACGCGTTGCTTATCCGCTTTTTTCGGGGTTTTATCTGCCCGCGCTCTCTCCACCCTGTGTGCTCCCCGGGACGGCCCTCGTGTCCACAGTTTTTCCGCTCATCGCCGCCCACTCGGTCTATGGCCGCGCGGTACGGCCGCTTCTGGATCGATCAACCGATGATGACCGATGATGAAATAGTGGCAACCAACCATCAGCCAATCCCCCCCCGGGGTTGATAGCCGTGCCGTCGTAGTCGAAAATTGATTATCGAGAACGGAGTAAACAGTCGGGGAGTAAAAGCCAAATCGCGATCGAACGTGTTGAACGCTGGGTTTGGCAACCGTTCGGATGGGATCATGGTTGAGAGCCGCCCGTCAATCGGCCCCGCGATAGGTGGTCTCCGTTTCGGTGCGACCAGTCCTCTCAATCTAGGGGCGGCTTCGGCGGCATAGCAGTAAGCGTAGCAAGTATGAAAATAGCAAACGCACCAGATGATGCTGCCTGAGATTAGTTTTTAGGCTCAGTGTTGTACAGCAGACTGCCGTAACACTTATGCCGCCCAAATAGGGGTGGTTTTCCATGGCGCAACGAGAGTGGGGATGGTTTTGTGCCGGTACATGTGTATTGACCATACAGATTTAATTATCAGAATGTTTGGATCGAAGGATGAACTGATAACTAACTAACGAAAGGTGGGCCAAGAGGAAGGAACAGCAGAATGAAACATTCACAAGGGAAGCAGGAAATCGGGGTGAAAGGGAAAACTGAGTGAACTAACCATCCACCGGGGAAAGCCCACATTTCCTGGAGCTAATTTGAACGTGGAAATCAATTCCACCACGAGATCGAACTGCAACAAACCGTGCTGTTGCTCCAAACGAAAGGTGCCTTTTTTCGGTTGTATTAAGAGCTCTTATCCATTGAAACGTCGAATCCACGCCGCAGATCCGATTGGTCATCAAGTGGCGATTACGATTCGAATAAAGTTTACTTCCACCGAGACGAATATCAACTGGACTGGCGGCTCGGAAGTACGGATTTTCAAACGTCAAAGCGTTCGAGCGCCAGGACGGAACCGCTTTTTTCCTTTCACACTGGGCTAGAATGAAATCCAATTGTCTACGACACGATCGAGTTTAATGTCCACGAATTCATCAGCCCCGCCCAGCGTCGAAGGTGGAATTGATTGAATGTGTTTCATGTAGACGTTGTGCAGGTCCAGCCAGAGGATGATCCGAAGCTTGGCGAATACATACGGAAGTACCCGTTCCACCAGAGAGGAAGCTGTTGGACAAAGAAGTGCGGTTAAACGAAAAACACGCCAACCAAGGGAGGGGGGTAATCCGTAAAAATTTCAATTTTCTATCCCCAATCGAGAAGTAGAGTCAACCGAAAGATTACGGTCAAATCGGTAGAACATAATCTCCAGCAGATCGTACAGCTTCTTGGCCGCGTACCCCGATTCATCCTCTTCATCGTGGGTCGGGTCTTTAATCATCCTCATCTTCCGAGCTGTTGGTCTTCATTGACGCGAGCAAAGCGGATGAAGATGAAGGCAGCAGCACTTAAGAGTGCAAAGAAAGGGAAACAGTGAGAAGCGAGTCTTGAACATTCATTGATCAAATTCACGCTGCCGAGGAACCGACGATGGATCCAGAGGACTGAGTAGTATTTTCGGTGGGCTTAGGGTTTTTCGCCCGCCACGACGCGCCCGGTTCAGCCGAGGTCTCGATCTTGGCGTTCCCTAGGCGCTGCCCTCGGGGGCATTGTGTGTGTTCCGTGAAATTAAATACTTCCGTCCGTTTGGTTCCGTTCTCTTCCACTGGGAGCGAGTCATTTAATAGCTGCAAATTGTGTCACTGCCTAGCAACGATGGCAGAAGCTCGCGAGCATCCACGGCTCTTCTCTTTGCGTGGCTGTGGCCTGGACGCATGCCCTCCGCTGAATGATATTTGGCCAGGAGTGTGGCTCATCAGAACATGGGGAGCACGAGCTAGCGAAAGTGGTCTGAGCAATGGGAAAACACGAAAGAGTGTCCAATGTCTTTCCTCCCCAGGCCCACCACGGCCGGGGTTCGAATTATTTGCGGGAACAGCCGACTTCTATGCCAGTTTGCCCTTCTCCAACGGAAGTGAGTACTAATCGTTCTGTGTGTGTGTTTTTCCACGATCTCCTTGTTACAGATGTTCCAACGCAGATGCCACCCCTGACGCCCGGTACGAACAAGAAGCTCACCGAAGTGCTGTACGCATCGTTTGCCTCCTGGGAGAAGGAAGTTCAAACGTTTAAAATCACCAAAGGTAAGGCCTATCCCGGTGTTAGGCCCACCCAAAGTAGCAAAACTAGAATAAATGCTTACGACTCTAGACGTTCATCCGCCAGGAAATGTAAGAATAACCCCCAGAATCGGTGGCTGCTCCACTGCAGATATGCACACTCTGTGTGGGCCCTTCCACTTCCCAGCAGTCTGTAACACTTCCGTTAATGGTGCCTCCACGAAGGGATATTTTGACATTTTTGCAATAGGATCACTACTGTTTTCCAAGCATCTTAGTTTTCGATACAACTTTCTGCATAACATTGAAATTCATCAGGAGGCTGGTTGTATTCATATACGTATCACAAGTCAGGAAATCGCGAACTAAACTCCCAAGCTCCTGAAAAGATAGGCAAATGTGTTTTTCAACAATCTCGCGTAACCTTAGCATAATTGTTGCTATATGAAAAAGTACGTATCCCAAACCGGAGGGGATGCAATCACGTGAATGGAAACTTACCACACCTTACCTCGCTTGATGGGTATCGATACTAATCAGTGTGCGCGTATGTAGGCAACGGCCATGAATCCTATCTTGCGACGAAAATCAAATTCCGCTTATGTAAGGCGAACACCCACCACGTTCGAAGCTTGTTTCCATTGTAGTTTATCTGCACTATCGAAAACGTTGCTAGTAGCTCAGTTTGCAACGACAACAAAAAAAAAACATCATGGTAGTCGTAAAAGTCGTCTAAGGAAGGTGCTCTAGTCGAAATTATTATTGTTTCTCATTCTTTGAGCAAGCTGTTTTACAAAAAATTCCCATAACCCGATACGCATATAGCCCGATGCCCCGAACTCCCATCGTCCACGGCGTCCGCCGCGTGATGGTTACACCTATTTACAGCCGGCCCTGGAAACAGTGTTCCGAAGAATCATGCCAAAAATGCAAAGGTCAAAGTCAGGAATCATTTTACGCTACCTCAAAACCAACACCGAAAAATGTTTGCGCTTTCCAGCCGGCAGCATCCTTGTTGTCCGCCGTGAGTGTTGGCTTAGTGGTACTAGTGGTTGAAACTACCATCATCAGCTAACAATTAATATTTTATTACCCTTTGTGCGGGTCGCGCGTAGTGGCATGTCCTTGACAACATTTCCACCAATTTGAAGGGTGAGAACGACTACTTCGGCTGACCAACAAAGAAAGAGAGAGAGACAGAGATAGCGAGTAACTGATCTCCATTAACACTGCCGACAGCCAGACCCATTGCTAGCGATGACCCATTGTGTTTGTATGTGCGTTTCGATTCTTCTGAGAGTGACTTTTGTTGATGCCATTGTTCTAAAATTCGTTCTTTGTTTTCACAACCACAACCTTGTCTAAGACACATTGCTTCTTCTTTTCCATTCGCCTTCGACAGATCCCCGACAATGGACAGCGGAACATGTGCTGATTTGGTTGAACTGGTCAATCAAAGAGTTCTCACTGGAGGGAGTCAACAAGGAACCGTTCCAAAAGATGAGTGGTCGTGATATTGTCGGGCTCGGCCGGGAAGGCTTCCTGGCTATCGCGCCACCCTTCACCGGTGACATCTTGTGGGAGCACCTAGAGATACTACAGAAAGGTAAGCTGGATTGGCGCGGAAAAAAATCTGTCACCAAAATTCACTAGCAACGCTGGTTCACCTACGGTAGTAGCGATATTCTGATAGTTATATAAATCTTAAAGTGTCATTCCACACTTGGTTACACCGTCAGAGATAATTGTTTGTAGAGCACAGTATTGCACGGTGGGGATTATGCTATGTTGGCTGTTTGCCTGATTTCCTAACATTGTCGTTTCGTAGGAGGCCATTGCAATCGGCGCAAAGTGCAGATTGGGCAAGGACGCGTCGCTAACGCTGGATTATGCGCGTGCAATCTTCGAAAATAAATCCCAGTTTGACCGATCAGCGATCGCTCGCCTCCGAAAGGACGGGTAACACGGTTTTATTCAATGTACAGCGTGCAACGGCCATGGTGTGCGCAACCCTGGTTTTCATCACAGTTCCGCGCGGACGGTCCATTTCAAGGGTGCACACATCAATGCACACCACGGTTTCGCGTTGAGTTTCGGCCGTTTAAGCCGGCCATCATCATTGGTGATCAACGGCGTGGATAGATCAGCACCGCAGCTGATAATGATCGTCATCATGACTTCTCCGGCTGGCCTTGTTGTTCGCGACTGGCCGGTGCATAGGAGTCGACAGACATTGCATTAGATGGCACGTCGGTCTTCGTTTACCACTAAGCGGGCCGACCCATTCTCTACGGTCCCTGAAAAAGGGCCGCGGTATCGTTTCAGACGACTGCAACTGTACTATCGAAGCGGTTTCCCTCACGAGCGCATGAATAGATGGCAATCACAATAAATCATCAACTCCCGCAGACTCTGCTCCAGAAAACTGATCCACTTATGCTTGTGGGCAGAGGTCAACAAAGGCCAGCGATGATCACAGTGTCAACTGGGAAGCATGCGTAACAAGACAATTCTATGTTCATTACTGTTTTTCTTCGTTGGGGTCATTGATGAACGGTCGCAGGTTCGCGCGTACCGCCGCCAAAGAAGTTTTTCTCTGAGCCCCTGCTGCTAGCGGTCGACTCAAACCGATCGTGATTGAGATTGGATAATTGACTCGATTGGCGTAAATCGGTTATGTTTGGGGTTAATTGAGTTAACGTATACGAACACCCATCTGAGTCGGAGTCTTCAGGGGAGTTAATTGACGTTAGTTAATGTTAACAAGGGGATCTCCCGATCAATTACTATGCTTGGTGTAAAGTGCAGTGGAAGGGTGCAATTTCAGATTTTTTCAATTATTTTGATGCTGCATGTCGGATTTGCTTCACAAATCAATTGGAACCGATCATGCTCCGGCGATTCTCTGATATCAATTATCCATTCGCTCAGAAACTCAACGAAATGATTGCTTCTTTACCTATTGGGTGACGTATGGCATCAAGTCTTTGGTAAAGTTATTTACATCCCGAACGAAAAATGGACTGTGATCGGCAAAGTTCAGCCACGTTGTTCCGTCCATTCATATACTGGAAATTGAATCGTTGAAAGTTGAATTTTCCTAAATTTCCGATTGCTCCCGTTCCGGTGCTCCCGAGCGAAATTCCGACTAGGTCAAAATTCGATTGATTCAACAAATCAACGCGCCCCACTCAGTTCCGTTACGTGCCACACACATATGGGGGCGACCACTGGTTGTCAAATATTGTCCTCGTCTAGGGCCAGCTCTAGGGCCGGGACAGAAGGCACTCACAAATTGAATTTAAAAGTCACCAAATCGTCTAACAGCAGCTACGGCCGCCCGTTCCACCGAACGAACCCTTCATGTTTATGACATTCTCCTAGCCGATCTGCTTCTGCGAAAAATATATTGCCCTTTCAGGGAAATTCTTTCGTTCCATTCCATGTTGCCTGGGCAATGGTTCCGCACGCGGGAAATCTGAGAGAGGAAATCGAATCAAATGGGCACGTCACCGGTCGGACCGGAGAACGGTCGTTTTTGTTGACTGGTAGGTTGATTGACTGATAAATATAGCTCTGAACTGCGGGCCAGCTCAATTGATTTATCAAAACATAAAGTACACACAAAAGGACCACTCAAAATCATGGATTTAATGGTGACAGAGCGGGGCGTGGAATTGCAGGGCTTGTTTGTTGTTTTTTTTGGTTTCAACCGTTTCTAAAGCGTGTCAGAACACAGAACCGCCTGCATCGGGATGTGCGCGTGTGCCTAATCAATTGACTCCATTCTTACTGAAAAACGTTTATTCTTTTTGCTGTGCTTTGCTTTACTTAATGTGTAGATTGCGAAAAGGCACTTCTCGAGCACGGTCCGCCGGTCGGCGGTGGGGTGTACGATGCTGCTGGCTGCGGACAGTCGGCGGGCGGAGTTGGCGTTAACGAACTCAACGAGTACAACAGTGCCCTTCAACGGTTAAGTGGCCAGCAGCAAGAATTCGGCAGAGGCAACGGCTCCAGCAGCAACAGCAATAATAACAGCAGCAATACTCCCGCATCTACCTCCAGCTCGACCACCCCTGGAGCGACAACGCCGAACAGCAGTAGTACGACCAACACCAGCAACCACAGCAGCATCGGAGGAGCTAGCGGAGGTAAGTGGCTAGACAAATTCCTCATTCCTGAATGAACACTTTATGGACGGGAAATGTTATGACTGTGGCAAAAGGAAACAATGCTTCCAGCAGCATGCCGCACGAAGAGGTAAATCCTACTACGCGCGTTGGAGGAAAGGCCGAGCCTTCGATCCAAAAAAACATAGCAGCGAATGTTCGGAAAGACAACGTTCCCGAAAGGAAGAAAACGGTACCATATAATTAGTTACATCAAGCCCCTGGAAAAAGGAGCCCGGCTCATCGGGAAGCTGCGAGGGCGCCGCTGTTGGGCGTGCGGGGAACTCGAGGAATAATGAGTAATCATGCGTAGCGAGCAGTATGGAGGGGAGTAGGTGGCCGGGGCTAATGGAGGGGACGTAAGGAATATCGAAAAAAAGGTCTTTTCCTATCGCGGTCGGTTGGGCCGTGGTTGGCGGTTGTTTCAGGACCAGCAGTCTATAATTTTGATCCACTGTTTACTGGGAAAAAAAATTCTAAGCGACAATCCCTTTCAAAAGCGCACCGCCAGCGAACGGTCAATGGGTTATGTATGGATCGGGTGGAACGGAGAGTGTTTTCCATTTCGTTTGATTGCTGTAGAAAATGTTATGATCATGTCTGCAGCGCACGAATGTACGCGAGCGCGCGCGCCCTCTAATAAAGCATCTAAACCAATACCGGTGCGGACGGCCGCCGACTGATCGATTGATCGTTTCCCTTCCCGATGCCGATGTTTTGGCCGGGGAAAATATTACTGGAAACCTTTAATTGTGCCCATTTTAAGCTTCCGATCTCCGGGAATGGAACGATGACGTGTGCACTCTTTAGCACTGCGAGGGATCCTACCCTGGCTGCTTACGTTTATCAGTTGTGGAATGGAGGGTGTCGCTTCTCACTTTTCTATATCTGCTATCCCTGCTTCCCGCGCAGTGTCGCATTTTGTTCACTTATTTTCTTATTTTTTGCAAATATTTGTGTGGGGGAAAATTCCTTTTGTGATTTAAAAAAAAAATTATTTTGATTAATGCTGTTTTGTGATCCTGTTCCGATATCCGCTAATTTTTCCCACTTGATTTGTTGTAAACTGTTTAAACATAAACATATCTTGCACTTGTTGTTGTTTGGCTGCCCAGAGCTTTAACCGAATCGTATAATGAGCCCAAGCAAATCTGGATGACGGTTGCTGGAAATAACCGTTTGGACTTCGTTGATCGTCTGCGGTGCGTGTGTGTCCGTTGGGGAGTGTATTATATGTTTATGCGGGCGTTCATGGCGATGACGATCGTTGGCGCTGTTCTTCTCCATTTTTCAGCGGGCTCGCAGCTACGGACGGTGGTCACGCTCGAGCTGGCAGGAAAACAAAGACTCCCCTCCTCCGGTAGCACACTTGCATTTACACAGCCGGGCGCTGGGAGAAACTCCAACACACGGCAAACAGATATATAGGGGCGAGGAGGCAAACTGCCGTTGGTCATCGTATCGTGGCCACGGTACGTCGTTTGGCGATCGTCATCGTCGAGTTGATCCATTCATGGAAATCTGCCGGATCCGCCTCACGTTCCCCCTCGTCTGTCTGTCACCTTGATCGAATCATAAAGGGACCCTATCGATGGGGCGAGCACCTCCACTTCGGCAGGGAGAGTGACAGAGAAGGCAAACCGCATCTCCAGCGCCGCGATTGTTCGCGTTCCGAACCTAGCTCCATCGTGCTTTGCTTGTGTGTTGGTGGTGTGTTGTGACCAACTGTCGTGTCGAGAACTGTACGGCGTGCCGAGATATCGGAAAACCACCCAACCAAGGCTCACCCGAATGATAGGAGATGACAGCGATGTTTTTTTCTGCTATTTTTGTTATTCTTTCCCATCATCCAGATACTTCAAATCTACAACCACCACCACGACTCCACTGCTGTGCCGTTTGTAGCAAAATTGTGCTGTTCGTAAATGTCATGTGAACGGGCAGTCAGTCCTACCTTTCATCGAACCGTGCCTCGCTGCGTGTGGTTGTCTCTGCGACGCTATCCAACAAACTATCGGACACACGAGCGACCTATCCAGAGGGCGAAGGAGTGGGTGAGAAGCGCTCGCTGATGGGAGTGGGATGCGGTGGTGGAGGCCGCGACCGTTGATTACATAGTCTTCGCTTCGCGTAAGCCACCGCATCCCCAGCAAGCCGCCCTAGTACAGCCCTAGGGGCCTAGGCAACAGCGCGCGGCGTGATAGAGTCTAACCGCAGCGCCGACCTGCCTATACGATTCATTCATTTCGCGGCGGGAATGAATGAGAGTGTGCAGGCTGCTAGTGTGTGGCTTTGGCCACACAACTCCGTTGTTGATTCACCGAATGAATGAAGCGGCAACAGTTGGCAAAAGCAACGACAACATAAGATGGCCCATTCAGAACCAGATGCGAGCGGCCACCCAACCCACGCTCCATTTAGTGTATTCTTCTCGATCGAGTGCAGTTTGATAAGGCAGCCAGTACCAGCGCGTTAGCCACATAAATTATGCGGCTAGCAGCTTTCAAGGACGCAACTTCTTCCACGCAGTCAAACCGTTACAGCGTAGTAGCAATGCCGACGATTGCAGGGGAGACCCTAGCTGGTAAACTGGTGCTTGCCATTAGTTAAATGTGCTTGCTTACTGCGCTACCTTCCAACGGTTGGCTAGCTGCTGAACATGGCGTCAGTTCCT
>JAOEFI010000003.1:46424355-46441802 GCA_034621735.1 Anopheles plumbeus
TGCCATTAGTTAAATGTGCTTGCTTACTGCGCTACCTTCCAACGGTTGGCTAGCTGCTGAACATGGCGTCAGTTCCTACAGTCGCTCTAAGATCTACACCGTTGGCCGCCATTTTCTTGCAAATCACGATTGCTGCTCGGCACGGTTCGCGTCTAGAGTCTCAGATATCTTCAGGACATATCCTGGGTTTCGCTGGACGCGTACGCGATGTGTGATACGTGCACCCTAAAATAAACCCAAACATCTTGGAACAGATAATGGAGGGAAAACCACGTGCTTCCATTTCATTCTTCCCTTGGCCAATCCGTCTCCGCTTCTGACGAGTCCCTTTCATCCCGTTTTCTATTTTCGCTTTCTGGGTGCACTTTCAGTATAACAATAGCATAAACAACATGATTTAATAAGCAAATAAAAACGCTACGACATCAAAAGGCTCAACCGTAACTCAATTACACTCCTCCCCTTTCGAAATAAAAAAAGGAAACGTTTAAAAAAAAATCTTCCGGCCACATCCAACGCTTGGGCAAGGGATCGCCAACATACAACGTTGGAACTTCCTATTTGGTTGGTCTTCGCTTGCAGTTAAAAATCCAGTTTTTTGCTCTCCAGTGGCACAGAGAAGGGTTCTCGCCGCCTCGCTCTTCTTTCGTGCCAAGGAAGTACGTACCCTGCCGGCAAAATCTTCATCCCTAGCGCATTGTCCTGTCATAAATACCACGGCACGGGCCTTCCAACCCAACCCCTCCGGGAAGAATGGAGTTCACATCGCCAACGGGTGACACTATTACTTGTTGAACGTCCGCGCAAAAGGCGATGGCGTCCCTCCGTATTTAATTCCGCCGCCACGCGAGGCAGAGGTGACCAACGGCCGGAGCCAGTGTTGCGAACGCAAACGCGACCGTGCACACAGCCAAGTATGCCGCGCGGCGTCACCGTCGTGGCCGCCGTCGTTACCCTTCGGTGCGTTTGGGTCCAACGTGCTCCTCTTTTGTTTCGGGTCTGCCGAATACACCCGCACCTGTTTGCTGTCGCCTCCCCTTCTTGGGCGATCGCGGGCGAGCCTCGCACACACTCCGTTTGCCGGTTCGTGGCACATTTAGGCTAATGTTGCTGCCCCAAACGACCCATAGAGACAAAACGGACAATCGTACTGCTGACGCACTTACACTGCGCCACATGGGTGCCTCTCGCCGGCGTAAGCCTCTCGTAGGGCGTGCGTGTATGTGTGCCCGTGGATGAAAACAAAACGAAAACAAAACCGTCGGCGACTTGCCGGCTCGCTCGGGTGGACGGAGCGCGCGTACAACAGTGTCGAAATCGAAATAGAACTCTACCCCACCTTTCCCACACACCTGCAGTCAAACAACTGTGCACACATGTGCACCTCGATGCGAAGCAACAAAGTCCGTTGGCGTAGCTTTCGAGTGATTTCGCTCGAAGAACGGCCACCCACCAAACCCATCGCCCGTTTGAGAATGCTTGCGGTACTCCAAACAAATGGTCTTTTGCCTTCAATATAAGGTTAAGCAAACAACAGAAGCATTATAATTGTGGAAATACGTCTCCCTTTTTGCAGGGTCTGATCGATGGAAGAAAGAAAAGCCCAATCGCAAACGACTAATTTGGAAATTGATCCGCGCAGGGTATTCTCTTTTGCAATTGTGGACCGGGCAGGTGTGATATCAATCACACTTGCAGGCCGAGGAATTCGCTGAGCGTTACCTTATTCATGTACTTTCGGTCTCGATCAGACGGGACCCAGGTCCCCCCTGCCCAAACGCGTGCTCCACGGGCGTCATAATTTATGATAATGAATTTTGTAGGTTATGGATTACAACGGAGCTGGCCACAATACAGTTCGGCCTTCGGCAAGCGCGGTAATAGTGGAGCTGTCTCTTACTTTCGGTGCTCTTTCTTGTGGAGAGACGGCAAAGAAAACCGGCGGAACTTTTCCTTTCGTACGCACCAGATACGAAAGATAGAGCCAGTTTTCCCTTTCGGAAGCCTTCTTGCGTAGCAAAGGTGCGCGATCCAACCGTCACGATCGGGCGTCATGGCGAAGAAGAACTATCCGTCGCAGAGTAATCTAGCTCGGGCTCTGCGGGGCGTGGAATGCAGGTTAAGGTTAGTAGATGGGTGGAGTTCCATAAATTTCGCGCTCGACAAACGCCAGACGCAGTGTGACATAACGATCAGCGAGCGAGCAAAATATTTGGCGATTGTCGAATTGTGCAAAACAATGTATCGATTGACAGATCTGTATGAAATATTGAAATATTGGCAACGTTGATTGTTCAACGCATTGATGTTCCATCCCGCTTGTCTACATGTGGAGCAGATCGTTTTCCCGTACTTTGCTCGCATGGGGCGATCGTCCGCTCAGCTTGGACATAATGCGCCAGAGCAGGCTGGCCTTTACGCCTGCGCCGCTGCTGCGAGTCGCTAAAGAGAATGTACAACGGCGCGGCACACTTGTCACGCCTTTTCAAATAGACAACCCCAAGGCCTGGCCAAAGTTGACTTAAGCTTTCTCCCACCCTAGGAAACGGCTCCCCGAAGCGCTAGCTCTGATTGGCTCTCGGAACGAAAAATCTGTGCTGAGATCGAAACCATTGGTTCGAATACGGACCAAAATATACGCCCGGATTGGCCAATCGGGATTTTCTAGCTTCTCGCGAGCCGTAAAAAAGCGCACACATTTCGGAACATAACAACGAATAGCTATTTTGCAAGCCACAGGAAGGAGGTATCGAAAAGACTCACTAAGATTATTGAAATGTACGGTTCAGTGTCTCCCGTCTTGGTGTGCATCATCGGACGCCTCATCGGAAAACCGTCCCTAATCAATATGGAAATGCGCGTTGACCGCTTTGCGGCGGAACATTTGACAGAATTCGTCTGAATTCGCGATTTCAAGGTCACTTCCGGTGCCACAGTCCGACAATGGCGCATCCAATGCAGGTGACATGAGAAAGGACAGATGTGCTCAGAATATTTGCATTTTAATGGCAAGACTGTGTGTGTGTAATCAACGATCATATCATATTCCCTCCCTGCCGATGATTGGCGTTCATGAGGACAACATCTTTTTGCCAAGACTCCTAGTGGCTCCTGAAAGTGAAAAGAATTGATAGTTTTTATGTAGCTACCTCCAGATGGCTGTTGGTTTCGAGTTGGGTGCCCTTGCACCTCCTGGGATATTGTTTGCAATCTTTTTATCAACCATTTCCAAGCCAGCCAGCACGGACGAAAGATAATGAGCGTGTTTTCATGTAGCGTCGGTTACAGGCTTTGTTCCCCTCTAGATTTCTGCACCGCGACGCAACATGGGATCCTGATCGATGCTAGCTTGGCAAAGAGCACAATCTTATTCTTAGAGCAGCACTATCGGATTGGGCAACAGGCGGATTGGGTTGCTTTGAAAATGAAAAAAATAGTCTACACTTCAACATGCATTGTGATGAACCTACGACACGTCAAGCACAATTTGTCCACTGCCCGAACTGTGTGACCAATCGCTCGACTCTGGATCCTCAATCAACCGATGGGCCTGGCACATTGTCACGAATGGACCTACTGCCTCTCTCGCACCAGGAAGCTAAACGCAGCAATTACGTACCGAGTGCCCTTCCGGTCACCATTGGCTGGTGGCAGTGTGGCCGATTTCCCATCGACACTCAACAGGTTCGAAAAAAACCAGACTGCACACTCCTTTTTGTCGCTAAAGTTCCGGATGAATCGAATCCATCCGCTTTGGCAGATGGAACGGGCGTTTCAGTGAATTAGTGCGCTAAGTACGCATTTGCAGTCATTGATTCGCGTCGTCCTGCTGCGGAGGAAAACGTGAGACCGTCTCAATACGCACGGGCGTACCAGAGTATCGGGAAGAGTTGGCGGGTGTCACTGCTGGCTGGTGCGTACGCATTAGCATAATTGCAGTGCAGCGACGTGCTACCAAGCGCCCGTGCGCGGTGGTAGCGGCAGAGAAGCCTCTCGCGACTGAGTGGAGTTTTCATTAATAGATTCGATTAGCCTGTGGCTACAGTTTGCAGTTTGCCGTTTGGCTTCCGTACTACCCGTGCCGCTAAGATGTTTTGTCCGGAGGAGATTTAATTGGGCAGCGGAAGTGTTTGGAGCCCGCTGAAAACAGGCCGATCTGGACTCGCAATAAATCAATTACGATCATATTTTTATTTATTGACCATAATATGGTACGGTTATATTTCTGCAATCGAGACCTTTGCTTTAAGCGATCGTATATGTTTCTTGGAAAGAATCAATCCAACGCTGAGCTTTGACGTAAACCCAATTCATATTTTTTACCCTGTTTTTCGTTTGTACATTTTTAAACAGCAAACTTCTTTGCCATTTGCAAGCACGTCATTCGGGTAGTCCGATGGTGAGGCGCGTGTGCGCGCGTATGCTGCGCTCTTGCAGGACTAATTTGAATATAAATGTGTCTGTGCATGTTTAAACAGTTCCCAAGCGCCATCCGCCACGCGGCATACGTGTCGGGAGAAAGGAAGTTCCCGACCCGAGCGAGCGGTGCATCCGAGATGCGCGACTCAATCAATTTGGTGTTGTCCCTCTTCTGGCCGCTCTGTCTTCTTTGCGGTTTTCTGCTCTGCGCCGCTGGTCGTGTGCCACTCGCCTCCCTGCTTAGGCGGTGTGCGTGCATAACGGTCCGTACTTCCTGTGAGTGGATCGGGCAAAGGCTGACCGGCCTGTGACGCGTTGAATACTCGCGACTGATCGCCGGTCGCGGGTGACCAGCTCCAAGCCACGTTCTGTCCAGTAGTAAACAACAAAAGTGGTTTGGAAATGTCTACCCTTCTTCGTATCGAACAGAGCCCCACAGGTCCCACAGCTTCCCCGATTGCCGAGTGAGAAAAGTAAGAAAGTGAATGATGAGGGAACCGAAGAGAGGAAGTCTCCAGGAAAGGAATAAATTATGCTAATCCCGTGGCCAGCGTTCGGGTCACCCGGGCGGACTGGCACACGAGTGGCGCCCGGATCGATTTCAAACGGAAGGAGGAAAGCGTATCGTTAATCTGTCAAAAATTGATATTTTACCGTGGCCCGCAGCTGCGGAACTACATACTTATTTTCCTCTTTTCCAATCTCTTGCACCCTTGCGTATACGCATAAGAAATCTTTTTTTTTTGTTTGTTGGTTGTTTGTTATCTGAGTTTCAGCCGAACGGCAGAAAGAGGATGTCTTTAAATTAATCACTATCGAAAAAAACTTTATCCAATCCTTCCTACTTGGTGTTCCCGATACTCCGGTCCTCTCAGACCTCGTGAGAGTTGGCATTCGTTGGAGTTCAGAATTTCAAAGCAATCGGAAACCCATGAACAGTTTGTTTTCTTATCAATCTTCGGAAGTGCGGAGCGCCCATTCCTTGGATGATTTGACTTCCGAGATACGCAAGAGATCGGAGAATCGTATCGACCAAAATGTAGTAGCAGCACATTGACTCGATAGTGACACACACTTCATGATCTGTCGAAGTGATCGGACAGCATTGGAGTGACAATAAAGTAACGACAAAAGACACACAGTCACTTGATAAACTCATGTTTGTTTAACTTAACTGCGGTTCGATCAATACGTACGTACCCGGCTGGTTGTGTTTGAGCTAGTTGAGCTCATCAAAGCTCGTTTTTGTTGGCGCTTTTTGGTCGCGCCTTCGAACGTTTAGCCGAACACTGCTGTGTGTTGCCCTTTGCACTTGACAAGAGTCGTCGGTTTGGTTGTTTTGCGCACAGTGCTTCGTCCCTCTTTCTTCCCCCTAGTGTTCGTCCTCCGCCCCGCAACCAACCGCCCACCGCCCGTCTTCGTTCCAGCTCACCTGGAACTCCAGGGCGAACCTAACAATCGCGCAGAACTATTAGCCCGAGCGCCCTCGGAAGGCTTTATCTATAATGAATATTCAATTAAATTGTTTACTCTTCTTCGCATCCCCGGTGTCTTTTGAAGCTAGCCCGGTTTTCTTTCTGTGCTTGCGTTGCGCCTCGTCTTCGGCCCGAGTTCGCCTGCGCCCTTTTCTACGCCTATGCGGGCCAACCTATCGATCGGACGATCGATTTGTCGATCGACTAGCGAAAAGTCGAAGGGGAGAGGCGCGAGTTTCAGCAGAGCTTTGCGCATGTGAGCAAGCGCGCGCGAGCGCACACGCCCGTTTGGCTCCGTTTGTCTTCGGATGGTCGTTTCTTTCTTTCTTTTCTGTCATTGGCGTTTGCTTTGTGCTTTCTTTTCGCGCTTTGCTAGGAACCTCGCTCGCTTCCACCAGCGCGCGCCCCATCCGCTCGCAGAACCGGTAGGTTCTGTTTGCCCCGAAGGCACAGTAAGCCGGTGGAAGATGAGGAGCGTTATCCGGCGTCATGGCGGAACAGGCGGAGAAGGGCAGGTACGCAGAGAGAATGGACAGGGAGAAGACACAGGAAGAGTAGAAAGAGACAACGCCGCGAGAATATGTAGAAAAGAACCCAAACAGCACTCGCCGGTGAGCGGATGTTAGAAATTAAACGCCGCATAAAGTTAGCTCCCTGTGGGAGTAGCGGGGGAAGTCGCGAGGGTGAGGAAAAAGAAAAGCGATGGAGAGCAAGAAGGTAGAGAACAAGAAGATCATAGGTCGCGATCGCGGGCCCAGGGCAGTGAGGGAATCAAGCAAATCAAGCATAGTAACGGAGGAAGGAAAGAGTATAGAGAAGCAGACACGAAGTGGAGAACTACGAGAACGCTAATGGAGAGAAGACAATCTTTGCTTCAAAAACAAGCCGTGAAACATCACATGATTGGAGGAGCGTAAAGTGTGCACACGCTTGAAAACGTACTTCCGGCAACCACCATCGTCCAGGGCTGCGCTGGTGTGGATATATAGTGCCGATCGTTCGAATGAATGTCACCAAACATCATTTTCCGAGTACGTGATGCTCTCCCGGTATCGGCGCGACGCCACACGATCGAACGTGATGGACAACGATTGGGTGCCGGTGAGGATCGGATCGGAAGTTTGCGGTCTCGCCTTTCCTTTCCCACCGAACTACCAACACTGTCTCACGCTATCTGGCCGATTGAACCTTCTTCCGGTCGTTTAACCGCACATGGCGATCGGGGCGGGGGAACATGTCGGCATCCGGTCGAAACTGGTCTAACAACCATGCGGCTAGTCTTGTGCGCAGAAACATCCAGTTAATTGAATTCAATCCTACTAGTAGAACGTTGTCCTTTGCATGGAAACGCTTTCAGGGGATTTTCATATCAGTATTCTGGGAGCTTTTCACCAGTTTAGGAAGTATTCCTTTCCACAGTCCCTTAAATAGTCTGGAGAGTTTAAAAAAATCGCAATGACTTTCACTGTCCCTACTACTACTACTACTCCTACGGACAGGAAAGAAGTCATTCCTCACCTAACTACTCGCAGTATGAACTCGCACCCGGGCGTAATGAAGTGATCTCGTTAATTCAAATTCGATCGCACTTCCTCTCCGTCCAAGATTGGCGAAGGAGTGACAAAAAAAGTTAAAGTCCCGAAGGGGGAAAAGCGCGCCCGGTGGAAAGTGCAAACTGCCGATGCAACCTGTTTTCCCATCGACCGCGCCGCCAGCATCTTACGGCATGTGGAAGGAAATGCACTCGCGCACACACGCCATTCGTGTTGTGGTTCTGGTGGTTGCCCCGGCGGGTACGGGATAATCGGGCCTGCGATTTGTGCCCCTTGCATCGAAAAGGCCTTAATTAGTCGTTTATTAAGTGATTGAACGATTCGATAACGACCCGTGGTCTTCAGATTTGTGTCGCCGCTCGTGGCAAGCACGGACTGTTTTATTTTCTTCTTTCATCTTCTTTCTCCCGACGACCTGATGACGATCCACAAATGGTCAGAGGAAGTGATTCGATGGATCCCGGCCTCGATTTGCACGCTCCTGCACGGATGATCGTTTGCTTCTCGGCCAACGGTTGCCGTGCTTTTCTTTTTGCGTGTAGGGTTTGTTTCATTCTGTTACGATGTCTCGCCGGCCTTTCCAATGCGCCGCTACTTGCCGAACGGAAGTTGATGCAACTTTTCAATGCCTGCCTGCTTCGGTCGGCGCACTAGTAACACCCAGATTCATTAATCTGACCACGACTGACCTGAGAAGAGGAAACGCGCTACCTGTTAGGGTTGCCGCAATCATATGCACACTTTCAAATCGGCACAACTGGCGGCGCCAAAGAATTGCCGAATGAGGCAAAAAAGAGTGATGTCCAAAACAGATCGTATGATATTATTTTGCGAATGATACAACTTGTATCACGTCCAACGGACAAAAACCAGCCCCCGGTCACGGGAGATACAGAGTCCCCTCTCTCACAATCGTTCTGCCGATCTTCATCTTAAACTTGTTTTTTACATTTTTTTTTTCTTCCATTTTTTTGTTGTGCGCCTATTACCTTTTCCTGTTCAGTGCTGCGTGGAAAAAAGCCGAAGAGCTGATAGTGTGTCATGTTGCTTGCCGGTCGGTTAGGTAAAAGTGGCTCCCCTTTGGCCAATCCATGGGAAAGGAAATGAAACTAAATCACTACCACTAGAATGGCCACGAGGCCCGAAGAGTTGAATGAATGGAATGGATGAATGAATCGAGAGCGGTCAGCGGTGCGAAGGGCGGCGGTGGTGGTGGTGTGAAGTGTTTCCTTCCAGACGGAGACTGGCACTTCGTACGGTACCGTTTGATCGTCTGTACCGTTGCGTGGCGTGGCCCCTTCGGTCGCCACGCCGGATGTGATTGGATCGTGTGCGAAAGTGATCACATTTGATGAAAATACTGCTTTTGAATGTTCCTTATCTGCCTTCTACGGGTCTGGCAGTGGGATAAGTATGCAAATCTGCTCTCACAGAAATATGGTTTCAAAGCAACCGATAATGAGGGCTGCCTGCCTGGGGCTTGGGGATCGAACGCCGGGACACAGTTCGATTTTGGCCTCACGCTCTCAACAAAGCGTACCCTAGAAACGCTTCTTGCCGGAAGTCGACTCTACAGGGCGGTTAGAAATATTGGATAGAAGCTTCGTGGGTCCGTTCTCGACAGCTCTGATTTTGTGGAAGAGACTGAAACACTTGGGCACACAAAGGATCCGCGAGATCCTTCCGACCCGATCCCGATACTGAACGGCGGAGCGAAGATCGCTCGACGTTGCGGGTGCAATTATACCCCAGGATCGTATCGCTTTCATCCAAAATCCATTGAATTCGTCGTTAAAGAAAGGATGAGACTTATCTACTCGGTTGCCAAGTGCTTTTCAACGCAAGGATAATGCGCCAACGCAGCTGAACACGTGCGCATGCGAGCGCTTACTTGCCTTTAGCGCACGTGTCCCGGTCGTAATACCTATACGTGGATGGTTTTGTGCTATGCTCCGGCCGGCGGAAGTGGCCGTTATTCCCTCTTTTTTTCACGTTGGCGAACAATCAATCTTGGGACTCCATTTTTCGCCTGAATTCAATTCTTAGTCAAACCCGAATGAGACGGATTGGATGATGGAAGGCGAGTGACAAAGTTCGACGATTGGCAAGGCATGGAAAAACAACCTCCTCAGCGCAAGTGTTCGAATGTTCGTAATGATACGCTGCCACAATACGAGTTTCGTTTTTTTTTCTTTCTCAAAGAGAGGAAACATATATATACACCGTGTATATGTGCGGATAACGAAGTGAGGAAGCACAACGGAAGGAACGGCAGGAGATAGAGAAAGGACTGAAAAATCTATGATGCACCATCCGGTCGTAGGTATCTGGTTTCATTTCCGCTCGAGAAAGGTAAAGGCGACCCGAACTCGCTACGAAAAGGTACACCATCAGGTCAGAAGAGAGTGTTTTAAATCTGTGAACGGAGAAGAAAAAGCAAGAGGGAACCGCAAAGTGGGCAGAACGAGAGCGAGGATGATATTTCCACGGAACGGAAGTGCGTACGATTTGGAGGAGAAGAAGCTTCGAAAGACATGAATGAAACATACATGTTTTGAAAAAAAAAATGTTTCAAGAGCCAGTCAAACTGCGCTCATCGCGTGATCGGGAAGTTTATGTTTTGGTTGTTTTTGTTGTTGTCATTTTGAAATCGTTTATACGATTCAGTTTTAGAAGCTCTTTGCAAAAGGCTGTTCCATAAGACGACTGTGGCCAATTCGTAACTCGATAATGGTTTTATTATTGTAAAACCGTGTACGGTTGTGATGGATTATTCTGAAGAGCTTCAGACCACCTGAAAATATAACGAGAACATATCGTAAAAAACATTCTCGTAGAAAATTATCTTCACTCCATTGTCGCCAGTCGCCAGTCCAAGTAGTACGTAGGACATTGTGTAAAAAACCCAATGATGACCATGGGCGCTTATGTTTGTGCTTGGTATTCTCTTATGTGTTGTATGTTGCCGCAGCGCCATTTTGGTGCATTTTTTTACGATGCCTACCGTAGAACAACCGGTCGGGAGTCGGTGCATCTTTGGTGTTTGGCACGTTAACGACGTCGCGCCACAAGAACTGGCGGACTGCTTTCGAGTTTAATGATGATGAATGAACACCACACCAAGCGTTGCCGACGAGACGAAAATGAGGGTACGCCAGGATCCTAGGGACCCAAGGCGACGCCAGGCTGAGGACAAGCCCAAAAGCGCTGTAAAAAAACGCGCCTTGCGCTTCTTGTTCCTTGCGGATCGTGTATCACATGGCTAGGTACAGTACGGCCAAGATTGGATCAGCTACCTTTCCACCGTGTGCTACACATACACGCCGTTTCATCCAGTAGGGTCCTTTGCTTTTGCTCGATCATTTGTCGTTGCTTCTTCTGTTCATTCAACCCTTTACTTTACTATCACTTCCGGTGCGTTACGATTATGATGGCATACTTTTCAGCAGACACTCAAACACACATGCACACCCGTGCGGACACGGTCTCGAATCCGGGGGTTCCAAATGGGGAAAGATTTTTGCACCGGAAGCACTGCTTTAATTGGTGCCGAGGCACGGGAGCCAGCCGATGGCGGAGCCGCAGCAACGAGTGAAAGAGGAAATAGCTATCCACGGGCTAACAAAGTGGAAAGTGATTGGATTTTTGTCTCCACCAATCGAAGGCCCGGGCCCCGGGATTGCGATTGCACTGTGCAGCCAGAGGTGGAAGCTGTAGGCACCAAAGCATCGCCCAGCGGCCACAGCTGACGAGGCCACAGTACCAGCAACATTTAAAAAAAACACACACACACTCCACAGGAAGGTGGCGATGATGGTAGTGGTGTCGGATTACCATCTCCTGTCTTTATTGTTTCCTGCCTTGGATGGTCGCATGCACGTCCAACAGCACCGGAAATTGACCCTCAATGGTGGTGGTAACCTCCAAAGACACGGCACGGGATTGTAGCATTGGCTTAGTAGGTTAAAAATAACAGTTGGGAAACAGAGATAGATGCTTGAATGAAGATACATAGGGATTTTCTTCTCATACTACTGCAGAAGGTTAACGACGATTGTGTCGTGGTGCCTTCAGGCTAGAAACAAGAAGAATAGTAGAATTTACAAAAAAGCCAGCGATATTAATGTTTTCACTTCGGTTGTTTATGACATCTCTAGAATTATCACTACTTTCGATATCTTTTAACAAGACCTTTCATCATCAACAAGCTCCAGCGTGCGCTTGGGTGTGTTTGATGTGGCGATACTATCTGGAGGAATACTTCAATATTTCTTGCCCCGTTGATTTTGAGGCGCAGCCCTGAAAGGATGTGTCCCACAAAGCTAATTAATGTTCACCCAAGTTGATCTATCGCTGGTGCCCTATCCACTTACGTCCTGTTAGCCTGGCTGTGTAAGAGCTCACCGGTTGGATGGATGGGTGAATGGACAATGTGCACACCTGGCGCAGGCGGGACAAATTGTACAAGACCCCCGAACGATGACGGCAAAGCGTATGAGCTGAGCCATTACCACCCTGACGCTGATGGCGAATGAAGGCGAAAATGGACAACACTGCCCATTGTTCAACACCTTTACCAACCCCATCGGTCCCATTACTCACCGCCAAGATAACCCCACGCTCAACCGAATGGGCCATGGAGATCCGTCGCTAGAGAAAAATTGAACCGTATCAAATAGGACCCAGAGAGCAGCAGCAACTATCAGTGTGACTTTGTTTCGGAATGGAGGGGCTGTTGGACATTAAAAAAAAAAACCTCGCCTGATGAACCATGCATAGGGGTCTCGAGAGGGAGGACATTAGTTTACACGCCGCCAGAACGAAGGGAGTAGTCGGAGCGCGATGAGGGGAGACAGAAAAAAAAAGATAAATGCATCACATTTTAGCATTCAAATTAAAAATAAACCGTGGGAAAAGGTTGGCAAACTGACTCTGCTTGCCCCTGCCCCCCGGGGCTGCTCCCCCAATGTCAGACGCTCAGATCGGTCGTCCTCGAAGAGTGCGTGGCGGAAACCCGAAAATCAGCAAACACTTTTCCTTCTCCACAACTCGCGCGATTATACAGCGGTGGGCCAGCTTAGGCAAATTCGATTGCCATGGTGCTAACGTCAAAATTGAACGTTTCTGCGATAGTATCCGTGAGCACAGGTGAACTGGGTCCACGTTGGGAAAAAAAAGAGAATGAAACACATTTGCCTGACGGAGTTGAAGCTGATTTTCTGCCTCCACGAAAACTGACCCTGTGGGGTGAGTACGCTTTTCCCCGACGAGTGCGTTTTTTGTTCTGTATTTTCTAATTTCTCACAGCCCGGTTAAACGGGCGCTTTCCGAATGTGTGGAATGGATCATGAACGCCCGCAGATCACCGTCCAACTTCGTCGGCAGTCACTGAACGGCGACAGCAGCGCGACCACGACGACAATAAAAAGGTCCCTTTTTCCGTAGACGCCGGGAGGCGAGGTTTGTGTGACTTTCGGTGTGCACCCATATACATTCATTTAACGCATGAGTGATCTGTCTGCGCCACCCTTTAACGATCATAGATTAAGTGTTGCGTTGTCGGGGAGTGCGAGAGGGCGAGGTCCTGCTATGCATGTCCGTTTGGGGTCGCCCGTGGAACAGGTGTGCCTGCCTCGGTCCGCCTCGCCGCGCTCGTAAGTCATTCGGGACAAAATAGGCTACAAACACAGAACCCCGATACTGGTGACGATCGACTACGATCGCTTCGTATGCGCAGCGCACAAGTCAACTCGCACACACCCGCAGGTCGAGGGGAGCTGGATGTCATAAAATTAATGGAGAATGTTCGTTTTTTAATTCGGTGAAAAATTATGCGAGTTGTTTTTTTCCTTCTACTTTGTTCCTCACCAAACTGCTGGCTTCGGCCCTAAGTCAATGGCAGAAGCGATAGCGATCGTGGGAGCGTACGATTAGAGAAGGGAACAGCCTCTGCCCTGCCACAGTTCGGAATAGGTACCAACCGCGGGGTTCGAAACGGGTTCCAAGGACCAAAAGTGCAAAAGAAATTGTCCCTTTACCCTGTGATAAACCAATTACCTTCCGCTCCAAGAATTTGAAATATTTCGCTAGCTTTTGTGCTGCGAAATGAACAAACGCAGCTGGCTGTGTGTAAGCTGCGTAGGCCAACAAATAGAGATTGAATCTTCAGCGTGACATTCGGGTGCTTCGTTATTGAACCACATTGTTGAACAACATCCGGTTGGTTCGATTTTCCCCGTCCACGTTTCTTCCCGTAGCGACGATGTTTGCCTGTTCGATTTGTGCATCATTTTCATCGCTTCTTCGCACACCTACACCGACCTCTAGGGTATGTAGTTGGAACCGAACCGATATCGAATATCCTCACAGAGGGACAAAGAATGCAATTTTGCTTCGTTCCTCTATTGGTTCCGTTTGTGCCGTTTTTTTAGCCTTTCGAGCGAAAGTAAATGGAAGCAAATGTAGAAACGCGGTGGTCTTCCTTCCTATCGATATTTTGAATGAAGGTGCAACAAGAACCACTCAAAGGACACCCGAGGATTATAGGTGGTTGAACGGCTAATATACCTGTTGCCTTCTGTTTCGATACGACTATCGAACTCTCGTTGCAATGACGTCACTAGCCTTGGTTCCGTGACTGTCTTGTTGTCCCTCTGCTCTCATCCATCCATTAGCAATGGGCCTGCCGTGGGATCGTTAAATAAGATACTATCCCAAGTCAAAAATGGGCGACGACTTTCGTCGGTCCTCCTGTGTGTCTCTTCTTTTTAGCCCAACCCGTCGTCGCAAGGCTCCCATATTAGGGAACGAAGAAAAAAATAGAACCGGCACATTAAAATTGCACCCTCACAAAAGGATGTTGTCTTGCTCTGGGATTTCGTGTTTTTGCCACCGTTCTCAAGTATCATGTGTCACGATGCGAGAAACCTTGGAACCCGAAACTGGTGGTGAAAACTGCTTGGTGCGAGAAGGCGAGAAATAATCCTTCTCAGCACGTCTGTGCCTCGAATATGGCGCGTTGTCCTGACGCCGTGTCTGCGACCGTAGAGTCACAATTTTTTCGGTTTGGGGAACCGAATAAATCTGTTGATTCCCGTGTGTTTCTCGACGCCCGTGCTAGAACGAAGCAGCGCGCTTATTCGAATAAAGACATCACATTTCATATGTAGCCACCGGGCGGGCACGTAAACCAAACGAACGAACGGACGCGCAGGTTTTCCCTCGCAGAACGGAAGCACAAAACGGAGCGTGCAAACCACCAAGCAGTCAAGTGCGGGAAGGAAGGAAGGCATGGCATCGAACGGAAATCACGTCGGAAGAAATCACCGCGATCACATCAACACAACAGAAGTGTGTGCGTCCCGTGCGGCGAGTGATCGCCCTAAGCGGTTTCTCCGCTGCAGACCGTCCGCTCTGTTGTACGTCGATCGGTTCAAGATTCGGACGACGCAAAGGGCAGCCGAATTGAGCATAAAAGGATAACAAAATCATCGTCGTCCGCGTGTCCTTCCCGCTTTGCATATGTGTTGTTCGGTTCGGAACTCTCACTAACGAAGGCTACATACCCGTACGTACCAACGGGTACGACACAACGACGCGCACTACCCCACGATATGACGATGAAGGCGGCGACAGGTGGTTGGTCGTGCTGTGCATACATAAATTTGTGTCGATGCTGGGAATGGCGTACCATGGGAAAGGATGAGTGCGGGTGTCTACGCTTCGTACGCTTCGGAAAAGCCGAGGAGGGATAGCGCACGACATATGCCGCCTGGCCGCACCGGCCGCGCATGTCCTGGGAAAAAGGAACAGGGTACGGAAAATTGCTTCACATGGTCACGTAATGTTGGCCCTCGCGCGCAGGCGGCATCATTCGGAGCAGGACGAAAACGAAGCACTCGGGCATGTGTTTCCAGCATTTTCGTGCCCATACGTGCCCACTCTTCACTCCTGACGTATGTACATGGTACACGCACACCCTCAACGGACCGGTGCAAACATCGATATTTCCACTGTGGGAAAGCGAATGTCGGGAGGTTCGTTCGTTAGACGACGAAACAGAGGAGGGAACGTGCCGCGGGAGTGGAGTGGTTGTTGGCAGCGGAAGGGGGCTAAATTTTAATGTTCGTTTATTTCCGTTCCGGCCAGTGCGCGCCATCGTCGTCGTCGTTCTAGCGATCGTCGACGGCGCGTCCTCGGTGTTGTCATTTTTTTCTCGAAGTTGTACCGAAAGAAGGTGCCGCATCATCACAGTCTGCTTGACGAACGGACGGACGGACGGTTCCGTTGGCGGACGTAGAGATGAAACAGCCTTACATGTTTTCAGGATACTCTCTCGACATCCATATAGCCACGTGAATATTTGCACACCGTACTTTCGCATACAAACGAGAAATACGATTCATAATAATTGCAGCCATAACGGAGACAAACGCACAGCAGACAACGCTTTTTGGTACGTTATTCTTGCCGTTCGGCTGGCCGAATCGGCTTGCGGCGGAGACGGACCACGCGGAACTCTTCCGTTCCTTCCCCACCAGAGAGACCTAAACCGCCTGGGAGCGACGGGTAGTGCAATATTAGCCCGCACACAGGAGTAAAAGAGAACACTACTAGTTGCTGCGCTGCACCAATGGGAGAGAGGGCGCTCAAAATATCCGCGCATCTCACGTCTCGCGAGAGCCCCAAAGTAACTCAGTCGAGATGACTCTCACTCTGTCGGCGATGTTTTCAGCTTCGGCCAGCAGTCTCGGAACGGGCGGACAGCGAACTGGTCGCTTGGCTGTGAACGCACGTGTGTTTGAGCGTTTCATATCCGTTTCGCGCGGGTGGTATTTTGCGTTGTGGCGTCATTGCGGACGTTGTGTGATGAAGTGATTTTTCACCGTCATTGGAGCCGCAACATTGCATTCTTACCACCAAAAATCGAAAATGTGTGCAGTTCAACAGAGATAGAAGTGCTGAGTTAGTGTACGAGTTTGGTTGCGTGAGCCATTTGTGTACTTGATAAAAGGGTGCCGCTCTAGAGGACGTGGCTACAGTTTAACGGAATTTGTTTACAGCAAGGAGGGTTTTACGAAGTGGGTCCTGGTGTGATGGTGCGGTGATGATCGTTTCCTCGACAGCCTCTCGAGGAAGAGATTCTTCGCGAATGAATAAAGTGTATCATAGACTGTGGCCTGTGTGATAATCAATCTAACATATTGCCGTATTGCGCCCAAGGCTTCGGCGCACGGTGCGTAGCGATCAGTGCAGTGTGCCAGGTGGCCACGGTACCCGAAACCGGCACCAAAGTGTGTACGCTACTGCAAAAGCAGCTTCAAGCTGCCCCGCCAAACTGTCCCCCGCCAGGCAGTCTAGCGCTGGAAGCCGCTACCTCATCTTCGCTTCCAACGATTCCTCCACATTCCCTAGCGCCGGCCTTGGGTAGTGAGCCCGCTAGCTTGAACAACACGACCACCGCCATTGCGCCCTTCCATTCGTTTCGCCAGTACGATGAAGATCGGCAGCATCACCTCGCCTCAAGTCAGCCGCACATCCTAGGCCACGATCCCGAGTTCGCGTTACTTAGCAGTATTACCCATCCGACCAGCGGCAGCTACTTCAGTGGCGGCGCTCAGCACCTCAGTAGTATTACCAGCCCATCCGGCGACAGCAACAACAACAGCAGTGCGGCGAATCGCAACAACGCCAGATCATCGACGCTTGCAGTTGCAGCCGTCAGACGATCGCAGTCCACCACCGATCCCGGCGATAGCGGCAATATGGTGCTGCAAAGCTACGATGTGGCACTGAACGGAAGCGATAACGTGTCACCGTATGCGGCCGACTATGCGCCAACATCGTCCCTGCTAGCAGCGGCGGCGGCGGCGGCAGCGGCCACCACCACGTCGACCACTACATCGGCTACCCCGACCGCGCTGCCTGCCAATTATTACACCGATCTGGAACTGTCCACCTCCGGCTCGCACCTCTACCATCTGCATCACCTGCATCACCA
>JAOEFI010000003.1:46441902-46452064 GCA_034621735.1 Anopheles plumbeus
CCTGCCAATTATTACACCGATCTGGAACTGTCCACCTCCGGCTCGCACCTCTACCATCTGCATCACCTGCATCACCAGCACCATCCGCATCTCGACAGTGCGACCCACAGCAACCACAGTGGCAACGGTAGTGCCGGTACTAATAGCACCAATAGTATTACTAACATCAATACTAGCAGTGTGAATCATTCAGGTTAGCAACTAAAGGCTGCCATTCGGGGATGGACGGATTTCCACAATTGTTAAGATGGGCAAGGGAGTCGAATGTCCGCGAATCTACACAACACCACTTCGCTGATTCTTTTACACAAAATGACTTTTATATCATACTATACATTATACATGCCGGTCAAGGGTATACTTGTACAACTTTTGGCAACCTCCTTACTGGCGGGGTACTGCTTCGGCATCCTTTAGGGAAAGCGCGTTGCGCGAGGACAATTTTACGCAAAAAAAACACCACTGACGCGACGATGGCACCATGGAACGGCGGCCGATTGCGCAACATTTATAGTCTATGTGCCATAAACGACGGTTGACCTCCCCCGCAGTGCGGCTGCAACCAAGTGCAACCATATCTAGAGTGAGTGTGGTAAAATTAAATAAGCCACATTGGCTAACCAGTGGAAAAAAAAAACCAATATCATCCATAATTTTTCCGCCTCTCTGAGCACGGCTCCAATGACGACCGTTGGCTTTCTCAAGCCGATAAGAGAAGATCTTCAATGTCAACACACCTGATCCGCCCGGAGAAGGGTGTGGAAAATCGTTTTTAGTGAGCAATGTTGCAAATGCCAGCTGAAACCTCTAGCAGTGCCGACCTGGTTGAGATCCTGCGACCTCTAACTTGAATTGGCTCACGCGTGCAGCGGTGCGTGGCCAGTAAGTACAGCAGGGGAGGTCCGATGCGGTGTCTAATAAACCGTCAAAATAATGTCGTGGACGAACCCCTGTTTTTTCTTTGATTACTTCTGATTCTCGTTCAGTCGACCATCTTTCGGCCATTCCTCGTGTCAGTTCATTCCACAGTGTCAACGATTATGCTATTTCGATACGAAATATGCTTGCAATGCTTTCTTCGTTGCCGACAAGAAGTATTAAATTATCGATCACTTCCCATTTCTTCCCATCTGTTTCATTGTTAATGACGCGAACAAAGTTGAAGGCCCTTAAGGTGCGTCCCGACGCAGCAAGCAGGATACGTCGCATTTTTAGCCACCCCGCTGTCGCTGCAAACGCGCGAAAGAACCGCGTCCAAAGGGAGCAACAGCAGAGGACCGAATACTGTGGAGAAAGCACGCGAGGCTCTGCGGCGTGTCACTGCCCTCATTCCGTCGAATTCCGGTTTCCGGTGTAATTTCCGACACTCGCGTTGTCGCGGCCCGGGGCGACTGGAGGCCTCGGTTTATTCCCGCCGCGACAACATAAAAAAGGCGTACGGAACAACGCGGCCAAAGGTGACGACGGCTAAAGAACCCACAGTGGGGTTGTGTGCAAGTGAAGCTCATCACCGGCGAGTTTGGGGGTGGAAAGATAAATTTGTATTTCATCTCCGGTCTTCGCGCGATTCTCATCGTTCCATTTTATTCGTCAAATGCCGGGACTGGTGGGATGATTGTTTCAGGACGATTTAACTGGCTCGGTTAGTTTAGGAGCTCCTTGTGTACCCATTATTGAATGGCCGCGCACATCGGAAAGTGTCTGCAAGAAAGTGTCACTCGAGTACATTCGAGAGAGTACGCGATAATAATGTTTTGATGTCGGAAATAAACATGATGGATTAGTGGAGCTAGGATAGGAAGAAGCTAGCACCTTCATATATTATTATGATTATCGACGTTGGTAACCTTGTCGTTGCTTCCATGAAAATGCAACACTAAACCGTATATTCGATTGGATCTCGGTCACGTCCTGGAATAACGGGGTACCGATTATTACTCTACTCTAAAAAAAATGAAGAACAGCCGAGAAGAAATGTCTCTTCAAGCCCGCTTCCAGCAGGCCACCTTCCGCTTACCACGGCAAAAATCGCTCGCAGGAGACTTTAATTCCCTGTTCTTACTCCGTTACCACTTACCACATATATCGCCAATTTCACTCCCCACCACGTTCGCTGCCCGGATGTTACGGATCCGCTGAATGAAACGGAAGTGCAACAGGTGTGCACCGGTCGCTTCGTATCGAAGGGATCTGGTCCGCTCGAAATGGGGGAGACGTGAGGACCACACGATGCGGAAAATTCCCACACCACCACCGAGCGACCGTGGTACCGACAGAGTTCTGCTCACGTTTTCGCTACTTTTTCGGCATATTTTGGTGCTTCGCTCTGCGTTCCCTTTTGTTTTTGTCCAACCGCGCCACTCTTTGTACCTTGCCCATTCATCCTTTTCGCTTTCTATCGTTACGCATTACGCTTCCTGTCGTTTTTCCACTCGGCTCGAGCTTCTCAGCAACAGCGCTGTGTTCCCCGTCAGCTTCAGCCGCTGGTGTTCCTTCCCCACCGCGAGAATATGCCCGCAGAATTTTGTGTGCAGTCGTGATGCAGATTTATAATTGTGCTCAAACAATTAAGGAAATTACTACTGCATCATTTTGCAAGCGCTGCCTCTGCCTGCGATGAAGATCGGTCCTCACGTGTCCCCCCCCCCCGAAGTAGAGAGATGCACTTTAAATGTCACTCCGTTGCGTCAGTGAAGCCAGCTTCACGCGTGTATGCGTATGCTCCGGGCGTTGATGGGGGAAGCTCGAACGGATCGATCTGTGAAACGCGATAAAATCGATAATTATACATTTTCCGTGCAACGGTTGCTGTCATCGGTGCTTCTTCAATCAAGTCCCCTCTCGTCGTCTAAAACATCGTGAAAAGCGAAAGAGAAGTAGACAGAGGAAGGGAGGGAAAGGGAGCGCCAAAGAAGAAAGTGCGGGAAAATGATAGCAGGCAAAATGCCGATTCCGACAAAACTCGTTTACTGGTGGCACCGCCGTCGCCATCGAGTGTCGCTGCACTAAACGCGCTCTGAAGATAACGGATCGCCTAAACAGATATCATTATATGAAAATTAAAATTATTTTTAAATTACCATCCCTCTGACCACCGTTGCATCCATGACGCCTTCCGACGCCTTCCGAGGCATGCGATAATCGATCGGAAGGAACATGCACTCATCAGCTACAAATTCTCCAGCATGGGGATGGTGGTCCGGAGCCCAATGGGACAAATTCGATTACTCAATCAACGGATTCAGGTTCATTCGACGGTCGGTCGATCGATCGATTAAGCATCGACTACCGCGGCGTCAGCCACAGGTTTGCAATTCCTTCCTATGCTCGCCAGTTATGCCACCAAGTTATGCATAATTATGCACTACGAGCGTGTCGATGATGCGTCGCTTGTCCGCTCGAAAGCATGGATGCTGTGGATAATGATGACAGCTCGGTACAGGTCAAGTAGATTTCACTACCGAGAAAAAGTTCGCCTCATGATAAAGTGCATAAAGCGTCGCCATTCTAAAATCCTTCATCGCTTTAATTCTGTCCCTAGTTTCGCTTAGGTCTGGCCTAGGCCAAGGGAACAGAATGGTTTCCAGGTGGTGGAAGAACGGTTGGTGGTTCATATCTGGTTCACATTTTTTCTCATGAAGCTCACGGGAAGTTGAGTGAGCCGTTTTGAATGTAAATTTTTGTTCAGACCTTTTCTCACGAATTTTATTGACAGTTTTCGGTTTCATCCGTAAGCCTTTGGCGTTGGTCAAGGTGTTTACTTGACAATGGCGCAGTTTATTCGGATCAAGGTGACAGAAGCCGCCATAGTCACGCTTACTCTTGTGCTAAAACGATCGCAGGTACCAGAGGTCAAACGTGTCACAAGGTTTAGGGAAGCTGGTGAAAACTGCACTAATTGGTTACTAGTCGGAAGGAGGAAAATCAGAAGGTATCCCACTCGTGGGGTGAAGGTAAACCCGCTCAAACCGCGCGAAACGAATGAAGCGGAAAACCATCGAGTTTGGTACACTCTGTCCCTATTGCTATCGCACTTGCGCTCTCTCTCTCTCTCTCTCTCGGGCCGAAGATCTGACTGCTGGCGAGTTTGTTCTCTTCGCGATGAAACACGCGATACATCATCGTTATTGCCTATTTCATGCGCCCGGAACGAGATGGATGGGGGAACGTGAGTATGGCCATCCCATTCTGACGCGAGCGTGCGTTTTCTATCGGAAATTGTGTGTTTCCCTCTTTCCTCTTGTCTCTTTGCGGCGCTGGCATCGTGTCTCGGAGATGGAGATACGACCGACGACACCGTCGCCGTCGCCGTCGCCGTCGCCGTCGCCGTCGCCAATGGCAACGCCGATTGGCTGGAATCTAAAATCGAATCAAATCATCTTCCCCGCAGGAGATCCGAACGGTCCGACACACACGAATGAAACGTGCCTGTAGTGCGCATGCGCTGAGATTTCCTCTCGCACGTGTGTGCCTGTCTCGTCTTGTTGCGGTAAGAAGATTCAGGTGTTGGAACACCATCGGCCAGAGCGCGTGGGGACGTGAGATTAGAAGCGTATACCACGCCTACTTTGGGCAGCAGCACTTTTACGAGACTCCTCGGCGATATCATCTAATCGAATCTTCCAATCCGTTGCTTATTAAGGCGATTTGAGCGATTGAACATCGATTTTCGATCGATTCTCATAATCAATCTTTGAACAAAATTGACTTAATTCATCTTTCATGCTTGTTGAATGGAACATTGTAGCAAGAACCTATGGTAGCTTATGTGGTTTAGTTAATTTTGTTTGTAACAAACGGAAGATGAAGTTCTTGTAAAGTTTTGTTCTTGCGCTCTTCAATTTAAATGTTGCAATTAGATACCTTTCTTCACCACGTTAATGGTTTCGGAACAAAATGGTCCCTTTGTTTGACCGCATCCTAAAACGATCTTACCGCCTACGCCCAAAACAAACGTAGTTTTCTCTCTCGTTTTCTGTTTTCACCCCCGATTCGTCCACGAAACAATGCCGCAAACACTTCAACCTTAACCGAAGCCTGAACAAGGCCAATATTTGGACAAACTGTTTCGGAACTTATCAAACACTCGGGCCGCTCTCGCCGGCTTCGAAGTCTCGGCCTATACAGGTGGACAAACAGTCGGGACAGCAGTTTTATGAATGAACGAACACGACCGGCCCATGTTCAAAGGCTCATTCATAAAAGCGAAACAAGTGCAAACAAACAGTGATGCTTATGCCGGTTGCCATTCGAGTGGGGTCCGCGAAGATCGTGGCCAAACGCTTCATGTAAGGTGCACGTATATTGAAACAAACGGAATACATGAATGCATTTAGCAACAGTTCTCGGAGGCAACGGTCAACCTTGCTTAAGCTACAGAAGGCGTATGCCGGTTCAATACGGGATTACGGGTCGCTGCGAATCGCCATCAAATAAATATCCTCAAAAAATCTCGACACCTGTCGGCAGCAGTACGTCCGACGTAGTTTTCGAACCCACTCATCCAGAGCCGTCCACCGAAACCGCAACAGTAATAACCGTTTCCAGCTAAAGGATGACTTATTGAACCGAACCTTTCACTCTTGATTGATGAGTAAAGAAACACGACATCACATAAACACATCCCAATTTCCTTTCCGCTCCGCTACCCCGCCTCCCGGTGTCTCTAGAACCTACAGCGGGCTCAATAAACATCCGATTGGATAGATGTTTCCGGTTATCTTTATGGGATTGCCGATGGCAGGGGTGCACAATTCTCTTCAGTTCATTTTTAGTTCCAGTTTCTTTTGATTTTTTTTTCTTCTCGTTCCCTTATTTCCGGTTAGCTTACCTTTCACCGGACGCAGCGCAAAGAAATAAGAACAGCGAAAAGGCCAATTTAAATTGATTATTTGTTTTGCGCCAGCGCTTCGGGGCAGATCTCGAGCCAGCGGCGAGCTAGTGTTCGTCCGTTGTTTGACATATTTACCCACAAGGAATTGATTTTTGTTATTGCCTATCTCCAACCGGTGGGGGGGGGGGGGGGGGGGAGTTGCTGGGAGAGAGGAAGAACGAGCACCGCAGCCAGATCGATCGGCTTTTCAAGTGAACGATCACACGCTACAATACACAACACAAAATAGCCACGTGCCGCAAGACATTACCGCAGCCGTGCGTACCACCGCCGTACACCGTCTTAGGCGCAACATCGGCACCTTAAATACTCATTAACATAAACACATAAACATCGGGTGGGGGAAGGATGGTTCGGCAGTGGGTTCGGCAGTGGGTTCGGCACCACTAAGTCGTCAGCTTGAAGGACCGAAGAAAACTGAGCATTGGTGAAGAACGACCCTACGAAGAGGGAATGGGCGAGTGAGTGATCGAGTGGCGATCGGTTTTATATTTAAATTTGCATGATCCTCATACGTGTCGCCGTCGTCGTCGTGCTTTCGCCACTGCCGTGTTCCCTCTCCGCAGTGTTTTGTTACCCGGCGTGCCAACAAAGGTACTTCGATAAACAAATGCCAAGAATATTAAATTAGTGTTCCATACGAAACGAACCAGCCAACGATCGGCGATGCATGTTCATACATCCGATGGTGGAAGAAAAGGCGTAAAAATAGGTGTACCAGCACCCGTGAAAAAAGTATGTCTAGCTTATTCCGGAAGCGGAAGCTAAACTTCCCGTGAGGTCTCTCTCTCTTCTTCGATACAAGTCTTTTCAGTCTCTTTTTAAAATCACCTTTCGATGGATGATGATGGTATGCTCTCCGGACCCCACTCTCGATTGCCTGCAAGGTTCTAGTTACATTTCCTTCATACGAAAGTGAATGCTTTCATATTGCATTGCACTCTACTCGAAAGGGAAACTAGGCTGTATGCACCTGAAATATCAAAGTTTAGTGCAAAGAGCAAACTAATATGATTCCACAGAAAATCAATCTCCTGCTTCGGACGATGCATAGGGCCAACCATGCTCCGATCACCGAGTTTATGTTACATGTGGCCGGTGCCAAGGGACGGGATGAAGGATAGTAGTGATTTGTTTATATTTTCATAATCCAACGTGCGTTGCCCGATGTTTCCGGGTCGTTTCCGCAGATGGGGATAACACTTTTCACGTGCACGTGCTGCAGTGCAGCGGAAACGGAAGTGTTATTAAAAAAAAATGTCCCATTGTACTGAAACGTTGTTCCCTTCCCACCATACGGACTAGCCGCAAGTATGAAAGTATGAAAGTAAAGGTTATCGAGCCGGACAAACGGGACGTGTTTCACACGGGTGTGAAATTGAGTGTTTTTCCGCTTCCACAAAGCGGGATTTGTTTGCGAGCGTGCGTGGGTGTTTGTATTTATCCAGGGCTCCACTAATAATGCTCCTCCGCTCGTATTTTCCACTCTTCGCCGTTGCAACAGGCTACGGATCGCTGCATGACCGCGGGACAAACGACCGTTCACCGCCGCCGCTCATTTCGTCTAGCGGCGGCAGCGGCGCGAACGGCAGCACCAACGGTAGCAATAGTACATCATCCATGACGTCCTACCTGTCGTCGCTGGGCTCCAGAGGAGCGGCCAGCGCCGGCAATGGAAGCGCGGCCGGCAATTCCGTGTACCAGCAGCAAGGCAGCGCCGGTGGAGCGATGAAAGAGGAGCAGGAACCGAACAGCTTCATCAACATCGACGATCTGCCGGTAGGTATTCCGTGCCAACGGGACGTTTGGCCAAGCTGTGTTAGTTTTCGTTCTCTAACCGTTCGTCCTATTCCACCCACCAGAACTACGGAGTGGTGCCGGGCCATTATGACGATCAGGACCAGTATCACTCGCTGCCGGCGCCGGAAACGCAAACGTCTTCGCACGGGTACCTCGAAAACAGTCCCGAGTTTTACTCAGCCATCCAGATGGAGCCGAAGTACATGCCGCCGCACTACAAATCGGGTCCGTACACCAGCCGAGGGGGCCGGTACCACCAACCGCACCATCATGGCAGCAGCGGTGGGGCGGGTGGTGGCGGCGGCGTTTCCGCCAATCAACATTCGCAGCAGCAGCAGCAGCAACAGCAGCAGCAACAACACCATCAGCACCAGCAGCAACAACATCAGCATCATCACCCGCATCATCACCCGCACCACCATCCGCACCACCACCCGGCCAGCCATCATCAGGCGGCGCACCACGCGGACAGCGGCTACCCGGATTACAGCTCGCCCTACGACACGCCCCCGTTCCAGACTGTCCCGAGCAACACCACTTCGCCTCAGGGATCCGCTGCGTCTGGCAACGGCGGGCTGGCAGGTGCGGGGGGTAGTAACGGCAGCAACAACAACAACAACAACAACAGTGCGGACCTGCTCGGCAACCACCCGGCTGACCCATGGAGCATGCACCATTCGGCGCAACATCCCCACGCCGGCGGGCACCCGCTGCTGGACTTTCAGCATCCTGCCTACATGGGCACGACGATGGGTTTCGACAAGACGATGCTAGGAACGTACGGGACGCAGGGTGGGGCGCCGTGTTTCACCGGCTCTGGGCCGATTCAGCTGTGGCAGTTTCTGCTCGAGCTGCTGACCGACAAAACCTGCCAGAGCTTCATCTCCTGGACCGGGGACGAGTGGGAATTCAAGCTGACGGACCCCGATGAGGTGAGTTTCGGGTTGAGTGAGATCCAGCCATCGGAGTCCCGATCCCGACGAATGACGTCCTCCGTTTTCTTCAATAATTGCCCCCTTAACGAATCAATCCCGAATTTTGCTCTACCCTAGGTTGCTCGCCGATGGGGTGTCCGGAAGAACAAACCAAAAATGAACTACGAAAAGTTGAGCCGCGGACTCCGGTATTACTACGATAAGAACATCATCCACAAAACGGCCGGCAAGCGTTACGTGTATCGTTTCGTGTGCGATCTTCAGACGTTGCTAGGGTAATTTTCAATCCGTGCCATTTTCGCGCTAGTAGTGGAAAGCTTGATTCTGAAGTATTCACACATTTCCTGCTCTGCCATTTTCCAACCCCAACAGATACTCTGCCAAGCAAGTGCACGAAATGGTTGATCTCAAACCGGACAAAAAGGACGACGAATAGGCTCTGATGGGGCGAGACGAACAACACGTCCGGCTTGATCATCGCTCTATCACCACTCGATCTCTCCCGTCAATCGTTCCGCATACGTTATCGATAGAGAAAGAAGAAAAAAGCTCCAATGTATCCCATAATGGCCAGCAACGACTCAGGATCCATCCAGTGTCCCAAGATGCACAGAAGCCGTTCGATTCGCTGCCAGTGATCGGGATCATTTGAGGAACGATATTGTGATAGTTGACACAAGCAGAAGCAAGACCAGATCAGCTAACGAGACACGCGAGCCGAGGTTGCGAAAGAGTCAGGAAGAAAAACAGATTTCCCACCAAAATAAAAACATTAGGCGTACGAGTCGGCACGAGACGTGACTGACTAGTAACTGACTAAACTCAAGCGAAACAGACAAAGTCCTGTTGTGTTTGCCACACACTCGCGTGACGCAAACTCGATAAACGATGTGTACTCGGTTCCTTAAGGACCCTCCATCCCCCTTCAGAAGCTTTTCGTGTAATTTCTTAATCCTTTTTTAGATTTTTAAGATTGAAACATCTTAGCCGGCGGGCGACCGTGTACGATATCGGTAGAAGCATCCGTTATTACCATTCGGGGAGGATTGTAGCGGCGGAGAAGAAAACAACCACTTATCAGTCTTCAATGATCACGAGTGATTTTAAGATTTAAAACAATAGTTAAACATTCTTCCTAAGCGTTTGTTCAGGGGTGCGCTTGAGTGCAAATAAATTAAAGAAATGTGACAAATGTAACAAGAATAAGAAAGTTTAACAAAGTAAGGAACCAACTTACAAACGTCTACTTAAACCAACATTTCAAAAACGGCTCATTTGAAAGGTGCAACAAAAGACCACCTGTATCATGAAATATTTTTTTGTATAAGAAGCTTCCAATTTGAAAAAAAATGTGCTACAGCATGTGAACAGTATATCAATAACATTTTAGATTAATATGTTGTTTGTCATCTTCCTAAAGTTCGTCAAACAATCGAACAAGCAAAAGATGTGCGTCCCATAATCAATGAAAATGGTTTAATAAATTCTTTTTCTCGGTCTTCTGGACGTTACTTGAAATTTAAATGAACTAAAA
>JAOEFI010000003.1:46452164-46479185 GCA_034621735.1 Anopheles plumbeus
GGCCAAGGGTGTGGGCAGCATATAGTGCGGGAGGGGATTCCTAAGAAAAATAGGCCAGTTTGACAGTTCTTGCCAACGGACGATCTTGCCGTGTCGGACGATTTTGTCCCTGAGAAAAAAAAATCGTTCGTCTCATTGTTTGCCACCTGGGCAAACCCGCCTTACCACGGGAAATGCACACTCCTATCTCTATCAACCTTGCAGTGGACTAGAAAGCGAACGAACCTCGGTAAAGAAGCAACAAGTGGTTGAAGTAGAATTTGCGTGAAGGTTTCGTAAACATTCCATTTCAAGTCTCATAAAGTTTTCTTTGTTTAATTCTTCGAACAATGGTTCGTATATTCGTTTTAATTTGCCTCGATTGGACTTGCAAACGTTTGATTGATTTATTGATGTATGAAATTTCTTATAGGCCCGCTATTTCAAAGAACAAGACATAGATGGTACGTGGACTGTTTCCCTAGGCTAGAAACCGTAAGATAAATTTGCATATTTATTTCCAAATGGTTATATATTTGCAGAGTTTCGTGAGTGTTTTTACTTGTTCGCGCGTTCGGGACACATTACTACGCTCGACGAGTTAACGGTGATTATGCGCTCGCTGGGGTTGTCGCCAACCATACAAGAGCTGACCCAGTACCTGAAAAAGAAAAATGGTCGCATGAGCTTTGCAGATTTCCTGGAGGTAATGCATCAACATTCCCGTGTAGAAAATCTACCAGACGAAGTTATTCAAGCTTTCAAAGCTGGCGATAAAGTTGGCCGCGGCACAATTCCGGCCCGACAGCTACGTCATTTGCTGCAGAATTGGGGTGAAGGGCTTTCATATCGAGAGGTAGGAGGAATACTAACATAAAAGAGAACTTATCTTATCTTGATTCTGTAATACAATTATTTTCTATCGCTCTACATGGTGAAACAGGTGGACAATATCTTCCGTGAAGCAAACGTCTCCAGCGGTGGTCTTGTTCGTTATAGCGATTTCGTACGAGTTGCTTGTGCTCCTGTGCCGGATTATTACTGATGTATGTATGATACTTCGCTGAACAGGCTGGTTCGACTGCCCGCCCTGGTAACATCCCGTTGTTATACGCAGCAAAAGGTATTCTTCCTATGGCTTAATCCACGGCGAAATAAGTCGTATTTTATATTATTTCGTTTCATTCAGAAATGTCTGTAAAAGTTTTTAGTTTTGCATACAACCTTTAGCATTTTGTGTTAAGAAATAATATGAAAAAAACACTGAAACTCATTGTGTATTGTTTGTTTTTAGCAAATCGCGCAAATATCACAATGATATAACCAGACTTCCTGGTTAAAATCAGAGCTAAAGAGTTTTTTAAGACGTGTAGGATATCCGAATCAACTTTATCCAGGTTCCACTGTATTTTCGATTGCATTTTTTTTTGTGTTGGTACAAGCTCGAACCATGAAATACATAACCATGCAATTGATTAATCGAATTTGACATACATACATACATTTCTCAAATAGCATGAAAGTTATCCTTCTGCAGTGGACAAGGACAGTTAAATTAATAATCTACTTCATTGGGAGACACTTTAGAACACGGGCCCACATATATGTAGATGACAATTTATACACTGAGCTAATGACACATTAGGTAGGCTAGTCGCGACCTGAGAGGGAGTTCCAGAGTGTAGTGGTAGTGGTGGCTAAGATTGTTCGTCCAAAAGGACCTTTGTCATCGCACTAGCAAAGCTAAATGGTTTTGTGTCCACCCACAATCTATTGTATTTTTCTTTTATTTGAATCATATTTTGCCAATTTTGCTTTTTTATTCATAGTTTTTCGTGCCCTAGTTTTTTAGTGTTAGTGTTCTTTGTTAAAAATGCTATTGTGTAACGGAAAGATCAAGAAATCATCAAGGAGATCGTATTCACTCTGAATTTTGAAATGAGGATGAATTTCATATAGTGTAAAATCTAAAAGGACTGAAAAACTAATTATATGAAACTTCTTCAAATGTCTTTTTTTAAATCGTTTGGATTTCAACAGTGAAGTGTGCTCATGCTGGTTTGCGTATGGCACTCTGTTATTGGTTTTCACTCGTTTCTTTTTGATGTATGATGCAGACTCTGCTCCGTTCGCTTACTTTATGACCGTTAGAATTATGGTCGGTAAGTAGAAAAAATAATCATTGGATGTGAATGAACCAACACTGTCTAATTAACTAGGAGTATCTCACTAGCACTGCTTACGTATGTGCTTTTGTTTGTACAAAAGGTCGTAAAACTGCTAACAACAAAGTATGCAGCCACATGGCTAAATTGTGTAATAAATTTATACAATCGAGTTCGTTTGATGCGCTCCCCTGTTGGTGTGTCATAGATTTGGTTCTAAATAGTTCAGCTAATTAAGTGAATATCTGTTTCAGTAAATACCTGCAAAAGTACGTTGTTTTGGCGACAGTATGTAGAAAAATATCTACTTTTTGAAATCACTCATTCTCGTTCTCTTTTTGCATTTACTTTGACTAGCGATAGCATTGGTGTTCATTTTTTAGTTCATAGCTACATGTGTCTTAGATTAGCTGGTCAGTTTACATTTTAATTGCGTAGCTTAGATCTATGTTGACTGATTTGCGTATGAAATTAGATGGCTTCTCGTGCGGGGTGGCGTTTTTCGAAGTGCATGAATTCAACTATCACTAATAAGCATTTAGTAAATGCATCGTTTTTACTTTTGTGATGAAAATTCCATTATTTCTACTATATTGTAATCTCTTGAGATTACAGAAAACTTGTTCCTTTCTATCCTCATTCCTTTCCCGCGTAGTTGAAAAAGATGCCTATCTCATTCAAGATTTCATTAAGCACTTTTGTTGGCTCTATATGTTTAACATCATTTTGGAGGAGCGAATGGTTTTTTTTTGGTTTTTTGTTATATAGAGGCTTTGAATGGGCAGGATTCAATCGTCTCTTTTTCGAGGCGCGGGCGAATCGAACCATTAAATGTAGTTATACTATTGATCTCAATACAAATTTGCAAGATCAGTTGGTAATCAATGTTAAAACACGTGCTTCATTAAAGGGTTTACAAGTTTAAGGTATATTGGTTTGATGTAATTACGCTTTTCAAAAATTCGAACCAGTTTGATTCAATCATTTTGACCGTTTGATTTTGTTTTCTAAGGTGGTTGAAATAAGTTGGATAAAAGAGAGCTGAAGGGACAAATTTCTCAGTTTAACTATTCCCTTTGAATTGTCGCTTGATTTACCGTGTTGCCGATAGTTTGTAGATTTAGCAAGCGACTCAAAAACGACTTGCAAAATTGCCTTATTTTCATCTATGCTCGGTTCTGTTCTGTTCAGTTTTGCTCTTTGAAGTTAATTGCAATGTTATCAATTTGTCAAATGTCTTTGAACGTATTTATTTAGCTAATTGTTCGTTTTTCGCTTTCCATTCTACTTCGTTTTTTTCTCATTTTGAATTTTTTTTCTCTCTCATCAATTATGCATTATTATTCTTCGATATTTTTATTCTGATCCAAGCTTATACTATGCTCAACTACCTGCCATGTTTACGGATAGCTTATTATTTTTAAATGTATTAAAGCTTTTTTGCATTCACATTTTGTTTTTATTTCATCCACTGCAGTTTTGATACTACTTCAACTCCCATTGCTCAGACATATTGGAAAATACGTGACACCCGCTCGGATGTTAGATATTGTTTTCTAGTTTCGCTGATAACATGGTTTTAACTTCAGCAATGATGTCACGTTAACGATTGAGTGAGTAGAAAAATATGATTGATATTCTAGAGCTTATTCATTTTATCATTTCTTGTTTATTTTTTATACGAGTCAGCTAGTAAAACGCTTAGCTTTTGCAAGGTTTTATTTCAGTTTTTTAAAGTTTTGAGGGCTAAGTTGTTCTAGTTTTACCGCAGAGGAAATACATAAGATAAATTAATGTATGAAAATGTAGAAAATGTTCCAAAACTAGAGAGTGCTGTTTAAAAAGAGGTAGAGTGCTATAGGGCCACCAATATCGCCAAGTATTGGAAAAACGATAACGCAATTCAATTTCGTTTCTTAATGGTGGGTATTCTGAATCTAGTCTAGATACGATATGGCTACGATTTATAGAAACGTTGGGATGGGTTTCTAGTATTTTAGTATTGGTTTTTTTTTCGAATGCAAAGATTGCAATAAAAATACAAAAATACCAAGAGGAATTTATGGGTCGGGAAATTTGGTACAAGGAGCGTAGAAGAAAAATGGTTGGCAGCTATTACACTAATCGCAGTATTCATGGTGACTTGTTTTTATGCGCTCGCCGTTTCTTGAAACCCCCCATCTGCTTCAGCAGCTGCGAATTTTCATCGTCGTTATCGTTTCGATGCTCCCATAGCCGCAACTTCCGAGGAATATATAGCAAGCCTACCAATGTTATTGCTGCCGAAAATGAAGAGATGAAGAGAATGAAAACAATTAATAGAGAAAAAATAATTGTGAATTCAAACGCTGGAAAGATGCCAGGAAATTTTTAAGACTCATGTAGTTGCCTTGCTGAGCGTCACCTTGACAAATAAAAAAAATTGTAAAGCATCCTCGGTTAAGGTCGCTTATTGATGTTTATACAACATACAACACTCAACATAATTGAAAGCAATTGATTCAGGTTGGTATTTTATTGAAAGTTCAATGACATATATTTTAAAGCGTACTTACAGTTCAGAATGCAGGGGAATATAACGTAAAAGTTAAGCGTCGTTGAGCGGAAGTACAAGGCCTCAGTCATATAAAGCATCATCGTAATCGCTAGTGAGCAGCCACCCATACTGACGACGCTGTATGTAGTTTATAAAAAATAGAGTAATAAGAAGAAAACAAGCTGGGTTCCTAGGTTACTGACAAGACACTACAAAGAACTAAAGAAAAAATGTAAAGGTATATGAACATGTGCTCGCGTTCTTCACCTTCAATATGCAATTATCATTTAATTAATGATGCAATGACAAGACAGTCAATGTAGACACCAAAGACAGGAAATGATCAGAATCAGGTTAACAAAAAAGTAAAATTTCCTTAAGCTATCGTGGAAAGAAATGTTGAATCAATCTATTAGATATAAATATATAAATTATGTTCAATAACATACAGAAAAAGGTGCGAATATAGCATAATACAATGAACCGGTAATTTATGGCTCCAAAATTCCGAACACATATTAGATAACGAACGAACAGTGCCATAACATGAGATGAAAGTAAAGATGCTGCTCATTTATAAATTATTAATGACACACTTTTAAGATCGGGTAGATGTACTTACGGTTTATAGTGTATGTACAGGGTGCAATGAACTAATGCTACCGCCTTCAGTATGCAATAAATTCCTAATATCCTTGAAATTGTGTAGTCTCCTGTGAGGCCATCGTGAATCATCAAACCAGGTTGATTATCAAGAATTGAGTAGGTATGATAAAATAGAATGTTAAATAAATTAAAAATAAATATTTGATGTGCCATGCTTGTGGATTACGGTCATCATCATTTTTCGATTATTGAAACTAATTCTTCAGAAACTTTGATACGGTACCTTCAATGAATTGCGTCTCCGAGTGATCTCCGAGGAAACTCCGCCGTTCGATGTAACACCGGAAGGCCGTACCCAGGTCCATGAAGGCGACGAACGCAATCCACCCCCGAAATGCGTACAACAGCTTTCGCTCCATGCTGAGTGGATGTGTTTAATAGAGTAGTGACGGTCGAAGGGATCAATCAAGCTGTCTCGCCCTCTTTTGGGATCGATATTGATAATCGATCAACACACTTTCGTTGAAAAACTATGAACTAATAATACAGATCGGTTGTGTTTGTTTTGCTACGTTTTCATCATAGTCTCGTCATTTTTCAGGTCTCGGTTACTTTGGAATGATTTCACACTTACAATCTCTTTCATGGATTTTTTTTAATATGCTTTGGCCCTTTTCAAAGGCAAATCAAGTAAAGGAATCCTCGCAGCCGCCAGAACATTTTAATCTGCAAAAAAAAAGAAAATTTATAGCTGAAATATGTTTCCACCTTTTGCACAAGAAGTTGGTTTATTCTTCCTAGTTAAGATAAAGTATCAAGCGTTTGAGAAACCGAAAGTAAACCTTGTTGCGCGAAGCGAAGAAACAATAAAGGCCTACGATAAAATCATCACGTTTAAAGCGTTGAACTCATTCGAAGCGCTACAGCCAGAAAAAATTGCGTTTTTTATTGGACTTTGTAGCCAATTACTATTTGTTTCGCCGGCCGGGTTACTATTTGTACACCTAATAGTTTACTAGAAAAAAAATCACTGAAAATAGACACCACACCATGTTGTGTGTTTGACACAAATTCATAAATCATCATCGCTCACTTAACATCAGTGACTACGGTTTTCATTAATTAATAGCAAGAAGTATGTGGATGATTCAAAAGCTTGATTGGAAACTTGGAACGTGCCCAAGGAGGTAGTTGAAGAAAGTACGTAGATTCTAGGACGAGTTCAGGCAACTTTACTCTTCGCCTCCGCTCAAGTGGAGCACACGCTATTAAACACGCTCTCATTGCTCGAATTGTAGTAATGAAAAACCACTTGAAACTGCACATTGCAGCAGATGCTTCTAAGTGGTTATGTCATACCAATATGAAACCGACCGTTGCCAAGTATGATGATGGGTAGCGTTTAGCAGGCTTCTAGAACGCTATGTGAGCGTATTTATCTTGTGGTACACTGCGGGGTGGCTAAATGTTGGAACAAAGGAATCAATAGTTCAATTAATGATCACAAGGATGGCGATGATTCAGCAGGACTCCTTTTGTAAAAGGTTTCAGCAAAGATGTGTGACTAATTGAAGTGAGGCTCGATAAATATGTTTTATACAGGGTTGGTTTTAATGGGACACAACGGTAGCATAAATGACGGAACAGTAAATACATAGAAGCATTTGAAATGCACCCCATAAATGTGTGTAAAACGGAAATTGAAAGTGATAGTAATAAAAAGAAAAAAAAATCGCAAGGATAAAGAGACTTTTCATAAACCAATTTATGTAAGACAACATTTCCATGCTGTTCTTGATGTCGAGCCAGTCACATACTGTCAACTTTAAAACAAGCCAACAAATAAGCTAATGACATGTTGTCGAACATCTAACAACATTATATCACCATACTAAGCGTATGGTTTGGCTCTCGATTGCTATGCGGCTTAATATTTAGCCGGCTTAAGGTTAGCCCCAATGGCTATCGTTTCTCAAAAAAAGCTGAATAAATCTTCTCGCATAGTTTTCCTTGTTATCACAACGAGCACAGCTTTGGTTTTTGACAATTGCAATTCCACGATATGTTTGTTATCCTGCCCTCAGTCATCAGTCAATAATAACTGTATTTGTTTTTGATATACTTCGTAATTTACAGCAGAATAGAAACCTAGAGTACATTTAAGTTAAAATATTTCTTAGGAAACTAAGCATTACGTATTTGACGCCAAATGATTAAGCCTATCTAAGCTTCTTGTAAAGGACTTTTAAGCTATGTTCGTTGGCCGATTATGGTTGGTAGAAATAGTGTGTAGGTGTGAGTTATAATCTCCGAAGACGTTCGAGTATCTCATTCATCACACTCAAGTTCGTTTTCGATCGAAAGCGCTAGGGAACAAAAGCGTAAGTGTACCAAAAGTCTGAAAGCAGCTCTAGGTTACGTTGCCTGATTTATTATCAGCTGCACGACTAACGTAAACAAAAAAACATGTCGATGTCGATGTTGATCCCACATACCAAGATTGATTGAGCACACTGGACATTGTGTTGCAATCGAATACCCCAAGAGAAAGTTGAAGAGTTTTTTTTGTTGCTTTCAGGTCCTTCATTATCATTTCTTTTGCCTGCTGTACTTAGTTCAGTGGGACGGCCGACAGTAGACTTCGATCGTGAGTCTACGGAGAACACAGTACGATAAGACATCCATTATGGTGTTATTTTATCGACCTGCTTCGGTGGTTTGGAATGTTGCTCATCGATCGGTTCGATTATACTTGGGTAAACGATACTGGGTCGAGCCATCAACTTTGGTAGGATATCATCGTAGCATTACCGAAGCATACACCGTGAGTGACTATCGAATATTCGAATGGCACAAAAGCACGGAACGATATCGATGTGCTACCGTCATCGCGAAGTTCCGCACCCACATTCGACCTACCGATTGAAGCCTATATCGGCATATTAGTCAACCCAGCGGTGAGAAGCGTTTTTGAGGAGGGATTATGAAAAAGAAAGTCCCGAAGAAGAAGAAACCTAAGCGGTCCGTGGCTAGAAACCACATTCGAAGCAGTGATAGAAATTTCCATGTTTAAATTGTATATAAGCAGCCGGTTGGTTGGGTCTATGCCAGGATAATGGACTAGGAAAGATTGGCGTGCGATCTTGGGGGGTTTAGGTGAATCTTCTAACTAGCTACTATATTTATAACAACTATTTTGATAAGGTTCTTATTAGCAGAATGGAGACGCACGATAATTTGTACTGCTGTTTGTACAATGATGATGTTACTGTAACTGACTATTAAAAAATCACTAGTGGATTCGCTAATATCTAAATCTATATTTCGTCGTTGATACACTTTTTTAAACTGCAAATTTTACGAATTTCAAAAATACCATGCTATACAGTACATTACTGGAATGTGAATATTTTATATTATTCTGTACCTATGAATAATCATTCCAACCTGCATACATAACACGTTTGTTCACACAACTCCACCAGGAACATGAGCATGCAGTAACACACAGCAGCATAGATCATTTTGTACGAGCATTTCGGTATATCATAAGACACCAGAAGTGGCTAAATGTTTTACACAGGATAAGGGGCATAAAAGAGACAATCTGACGAAAAAAAACCCCAAACACTCCATCCACCGACTAAAGTTAAACGCTTGCCGTCTTATATAAACGTTGCTGATCTTTATGGTAAGACCGAGGGTGCCCGATCGATGGGATTTGAATGGTGATAGAATGATGTTATTCCTGACCAGTACGTGCTGAAGACGAGCTGTTATGAGTAACATTGATTACTTGGCAATCTATTCTCCATTTTTTTAAACAGCGTAGACGCGAACCTTTTCCATTGAAGAAAGTAGAAAAAGTGTAAAGTAGAGAAATGCTGACCGTAGGAATGAGTACTTTGAATCTGTTTGTCTTTCATCTATTTTTTCTGCATGTTAGCAAATGCTATTGTTTATGTTTAATGTTAACACTAAAAAAGAGTGAAGAAATAGTCATTCATGTACGAGTTGGGGTCTTTTGGACAACCCAAGAGAATGTGCCGTATAATGGTAAAATGGGAGACGTATTAGTTTTCGTTCGACTAACTAACTACGTGTAACTTTAGCAGTAGCCATAACAAACCACGTAAACAGGTTCTGTATTGCAGCACAATTTATATTTAACCTTGGAACCCCGATGCATCGATACTTAAGCGGCATAAGGTTGTAACCATTTGTTTGAAAATAATTATTCGAATGCTGCTTAAACCATCAGGCGTTGCAACTGCATGAATAAAATGCAGCGCCTGATGCGAAACATCAAGTGCTGGCGATCCTATTAGGAGAATTTCGCCTGATGCGAAACATCAAGTGCTGGCGATCCTATTAGGACGATTTTCCCACGCTTCTAGAGTCGATAAATCATACAGGAAATTCGCTTTGCGTGTTAAGGAAGTAATTCATTAGACGCAAGTTATGGCGGACGGGGACTACTTCCCCAAACCCAGACGATAGCCGGGCGATAAAAACATGTGCTGCAGTGCTTACCGTCCTGCAAGCCCTCTCACCCCACCCCAATGCATGTGTGTTCGAACTTTCTCCATCAGCGTCCCTTGACCTGTGGAAAGCCGTGGCTCGATTGCACCGCCACTTTTCACTCGTGTGCGATATATGTAAATAAGTACACAGTGAAACACCTTGCCGCATTCTGCAATAGGCCTTCTATTACTTTTGCCCAAGCCATGATTCGGGGTTGAAAGGAGAGCAAGGTGGTATTTCCGCTTGACATCGGTGCAAGTAAACGGAACCACTTTGTTCGTTCACACGAACCCATTGAAACGCCTGGGTAGAACTACTTAGACACCAGGAACATGGCACAGGCGGCGACAAAACGGAAATTGGGAACGGATCCTCCGGAGTAGAAGATGCAATTGATATGGTGGGAAAAAGCTTGCCTTGTCTACGCTTCAAGCATCATTCCATTGCATCTGAATTGTGTCACTCCTTTCTTCAGAGCGTCTCGAAGGAGAACTTTTTCGACGGATGTTCGAACTTCTCCACTTAAAGACCAAAGCGTTCGCAGGAGTGTCACACTTTTGCCGATAAGTTGTGCTTCACCCTGTAGCTTACCCCTCCACACGTGGTGGGTTGCAAAACTTGAAGGATGTAAAAGAAAAAGACAGAAAGATGTTAAACCCCCTGCTGGGACATTGTGTCTCGAACGAACATTCAAAAACCTGGCCTATGTCTGACGATTCGGCGGGGATTTTAGAGTTTCAGAAAAATTATAATTTCACGTTAAAAAACAGCCTTTGATCTAAGCTGATGTTTTCTACCCGGGTCAATGCTGTTCGAGTGATGTTTTAAATAATTCGGCATAATTAACATGTGCGCAGTTTACCGTTAGGGCGGATTATTCCATCTTGTAGAATGATTTTCACATAATCGTGGCGTGCAAGGTGCAAATCTATCCGAGATCAATGCTTCTGCGATTTTGGCGATGACCTTTCGCGTTAATTAACCGACGTAATTAGTTACTAGGCAGTATTTTTCATCATGTCCGATGACGTGAAACTGTCATGTTTGTAACTCACGGTTTCAAAATAAATACACAAAATACATAAATACATAAAATAAAATACAAATCTAAGAAAAAGAAGGAGATTTGATTGGGTTCACTGATTTTTCTGAATATTATTTTCTCCACCTCGCGAGAAAAAAACAATTAATGAGACTTTTGTTACTATATGCCTTTCGAATACAACATAATACAGCGAATACATGATTGAGAGACCCTTGTAGACGGGAAAACAAAAACAGGCAGGATTTTTTTTTGGCCCTATAAATATCTGTTATCAAGTTTCGAATATGTAGCATCAGAATTGCTTGTAGCCTTTATTTAAAGAAACTCTCAATCGAAATATTATTACATGCAATCTATGAAAAACTTGGATACCCCGAATCATGTACGAAATTCGTTCTTCACCGTTTGAGATTTTTGTTTATTTATCATATAATTGATTTGGATTCTAAATTATCAATACTAAATGAGGCATTATCGATAACAAGTGCCGATTCGAATTCAACAATTGAATTCCATACTATATTCCAATCCACCGAAGTACTCGTTAACTCTGGACAGTAAAACACTGCCATAACTGGCGACCCCGGGCGATATTGCACGACACAAACGATCGTTAACGCAATCCGCGCGTTTGTAAGATACATGAAAAGTATTACGTTTTCTCTGCATCCTCGCAACGCTTCCCAGATCGGCGATAACGTACCAAACGAAGCAGTTGGTGATTATGTTCTAGGGAATCGGTAGATCAGGCAATGAGCTCGGTTTATTTATAATGTGGCCAGTTACCGTACCCCCAAGCTGCCATCCGCTTATAGACACCGGTTATTGACGAGTAAACCAGATGTGAAAGCAATGTTTCCATTCGGTTTACAATGACCTCTGCGCCTGTTTATTTCCCCGTCTGGTTTGTTCATTTAAGGGAACGATGGTCAACTATTGTACAATCAGATATGTACTCAACTGATAGCTGGAACTGAGAATACCGGATTCTCGAGTGTAGTGAAGGATTCGAAAGATACACATTACCTTTTCACCGGCGACACTGATGCCAATGTGGCTAGTAGAGAGGCTAGCAGTTTACACGGCAACAAACAAGCCCTATGATTACGATGGGGTACTGAAAAAGATTCACGAAATGCTGCGGGAATCACTGATGAAAGAGACACAATACAGGACAAACTGTCAGGTCCATGCGGAGCACGAGTGAAAATTTTAGAGACAGAACTGCCCCTAATTATTGTTGGGATAATAACACTTCGGCATACGCACACACACTCGAACGAGTTGAAAAGAGCAGAGCACTGCCGCATAGTGTGTGTGTTTGCGAGTGTGAAAGGGAAAGAGCGATAGAGAGTGAGATAAAGAGAGAATTATGGAAAACTCATCCGGCAGTTTTCTCCCTTTGATGCGGGTGTCGCGTCGCCTACCTTCTAGCGATCGAATTTTCCTCCACTAACAACAATTTGGCATCCGTTTGTTTTTTGCAATTTCCGCTTAGCACGACCAATCAACATAGAATGAATTAAATGCCCGTTATACACTGTTCAAACGAACCTTCTTCTGGCATAAAGATACAACTAAACACTTTTTCGGCATCCACAAACACAACTGGCTATATTGATGATTTTTAACCACTTTTGAAACCAAGGATGTTACTCAGGCTCGCCAACTTGCTCGTCACAACGCGTGTAAACGAAACACTACGATTCGAACGAAGACTAGACTACAGACATAAATCCACGTTTCACCATACTGCACAGCCTGGACTTTTGCTCACAAGGCAAATTAGAGCATAAAACGGGTCGCCCGTTTTTAGTTAGATCGCCCCGGACGACTGTCGTGCTGCAGTTGCTCGAGAACCCGAACAGCTACAGTATCTATGTATCCATAGACACCCACGACGAAAATGAGACGATCGGAGCAGGATTCTGCTGCGTCCAAACGTATTGAGGGTATCGACATTCGAATGTAGCAAAGAGAAAACAGGAAAAAATGGAAAAGAAAAGGTTTTCCATTCCAACAAACGAAACGGTGAGAGCCAAACCGGCAGAATGGATGCAGAGAGAATGTGAATTATTCAGTATTCGGAGTTATCAGGAAGGCGTACCCAATATGGTAGCATAGGCGGTAGCATAAGTGCTCGGCAAGGGTAAAGTTTTGTTGCCCGACAGAAGAGTGAGTAAAATGCGCAAAGTATTTGCACCAAAAATAAATTATTCCTTTGATAAAAATATGCAATGTTATTACTATTTCTACAGTTCTTCTACTTTCGAAACGTTAAATCAGAATAAGTATTTTATTAGTATTATAACAGGGTTTCCGTGATGATAAATCATTAATCTTTTTTTTTGCTTTTCAGAAAATCCTGTTGATGTCAAGAAAATGTATTGAAAAGTTAAGCATAAGATAAGCTTAATAGTAATGAAGGAAACGAAAATATTCATTTGTTTGCGTGACGACATGAAGAAAATGTTGAGCATATTCTCACCATTTTACGCTGCTGAACAGCTGATTATGTTACAACTGCTTCGCCGAATTCAGGCCGAAGCAAACCGAAGCTAACAGTATGCGCTTGCGCACATCTTGTATCATTCAGCACCATAGTCTCTGTTGTTCTCTTCAAATTACGTGACCATATATTGTACGTTTTTGTTTTTTTTTGTGAGTTGCTTTGAGGCGGAAGTAATAAATCGTCTCTTTATGCTATAGTCCCTAAAAACAAATACTGGAGATAGTTATCCCACACTATATAAAGTATTAGGAAAACAGAATTCCAAAAACTATAACTAATTCCCAACTATTCTCATAGTTTGAACTCATAGACTACGCACAAATAAGCAAAACTGGTTTTAAACAGTTGAACAAAACAAAACCGAAACTACATCTTCAGCTATTAAAACCCAGCACCTGCATTGAAGCTCTTTTCTGGCTTATACAATATAAGACTACGACAGAAATGCATACCTAAGTCAAAGTATGACGAAGATTGTATTTTCCAGTGATATACATAGAATTTAGTAGCAAAAATACTGTTTTTTTGGATTTTAAGTGGTCCACTTGTTCCATCAAATGGTTAAGTGGATCAATATTTTATTCCTGCTTGCAGAATGCCTTCTCTCCGACAACAATAACTCCTCCATTAGGGAACCTGTGCGTTTTCGGTTTGTCGATACTCAGTGTACGTGATATAACCATCATGATCTTTGTCCATCATGTCCATTATCGGATCGACTAGGGATTGCAACGTTTCATCAGTGTATGGTTGGCCGTCATCGTGATGTTCTCCCGTTGCTTCCTCGGCCTTATCACCTTCATGATTGTCGTCCTTGTTGGTGTCTGAAATCGGTAAATAAATAGTCCCAAAATTTCAAACACGCGGTTGTCATTTCACACGCAACCTCGTAACCATATAAACTTTATGAAACACATCTTTGTCGTCGATGCGCACGTTTTATTAGTATATATAACAGAAACAACGTAAAAGGAAGGGGAAAAGAAGAAGCCGCCGGAAACGTTGGATAGAATTAATGTGTTATACCACATAGCCATCATGCAAATTTAACGACTACTTGACGACAGCACGTACTCGGGCCAATCGACAACACCGTCATTGTTTCCATCCATGTTTTTCATTACAGCATCTACAATGCCAGATAACTGTTCGTCGGTGTATGCAACGGGTTCGTGGTGTTGTTCGCCGTCGCTGCTGTCTTTCTCTGAACGGAGAAATTGTGTTACAGTTAGAATTTATATAGTACTGCCAATTGAGAAGCGCCACTAAGATCTCTAATCGGTCCTACAGTTTTTGAAAGAACAGCCACATATGCACAAAGCAATAATTATCATCTCCACAACCATTAATTTAAAAAATAAAACTATAAAACATACTCCTGACGTAATATTGGTCTGGAGAAAACTGTCTGTGGGTCCATGTTTTATCGACTGCCAGGAAAATCGTCTCGCCGGTTCTCCTCGACACCAGACAATCGATACTCGGCATAATCAACGAATCCATCATTGTTTATATCCATCATTCGTAGCGCCAAATCGACGATATCTTCTAATTGTTCATCCGTATAGTCAGGCCTGGGTAGAGTCGTCGTTTCCTGGTGATTACCAACTGCAAACGCAGATAGGTCGCATGCAGTTTCGAGTAAAATAGAATGGAAGGCGCCCTAAGCATGCACAACAACTAAAGTGAATTTTGATTTCGGACACAATGGTAAACACAAAAATAAGGACCCTTCAAAATGTTTCTCCCATCTCAAAGTGTGGAGGACGCATGGTATGTACTACCGCACCTGTTGGTTTCTATTCTCTTTTGAACAGAATTTACTAAAGAGTCAAAGAATTTACAAAACAAACACATAAACATTTACACCGTACGCCAAGTCCCTGCTTCACCCTGTTTCATACAGAAAAATGATATTGCTTTGTGCGATCTGGTTACTGAATACAAATATGGAGATCCCAACATGTAGTAAAATGTACGATTGAATGATTCTCGGTAGATGAATTCATTGAACATAACGAAGGAGGGCACAAACTGACATTAATTTGGATCTACGTGTTTTGATATACCTTTTATAGTGAGGTTCGTCTTGTCTCCTTTTAGGGGAAGTAGTTTGCTTATTTGTGATAGTAGTCACCTGAAAGTAATACTGTCCTACGTTCTACAAAAATCCAAACGCATTTCGTAATTTTTAGTGGAATGTGTCAACATGGGTCGAAGTTGTTTGGATTGGTTTTTTTGTATAGAGGCATCGAAGGCCCAGCAAAGTTCGAGGTATGAATTTTCGCATATAAATTAGGCGATTAAAACTAGACGCCCTATTCGGTCGGTTTCGCTCCGCTTTTAAAGCTCGCTTATGTTGTCTATCAGTCTATCTAGGGCATCTCGAGTCCAGTATCGTACACATTGGAGGTAAGCATTTTATGGATGAGGTTGCTGTTGCTGCTGCTGTTCTCCTTGCTGCTGCTGGGCTGCCTTGTGCTGGGCACGCACAAACTCCGGATAATCGATGAAGCCGTCCTGATTATGATCGTCCGAGTTGAGGATGGGATCGATTAGGGCGGACAGTTCGTCATTCGAGAATATTTTTTCCTCGTGTTGCGGTTGGCCACTGTTCTCTTGCGCCTTGCCTTGCTCTGTGTGCGCGATTTTAGAGCGGTTTGACAAAAAGCAAGGATGAAGAATGACAAGAAAATATGTTGTTTAAGAATGAAACCAGGCAGCACACAACGAAACGAAGTGAAATTTTTTGCTACGTGATTGTTTCCTGTGTTATGTTGACCGCATATTACCGACATGCTTTTTTATCAAAATAGTTCAGTGTCATTTTAATTCAGAGGGAAGGCACGCAAAGGTTTCAATGTTTGCATAAACATCACATAGACATACGAGGGTGCTTCACAGCACTGTTGGAGATTAACGGCAACATCGAAATGCCGCCATACAACGCCATACAGGAGAAATGAAAAAGTTATGGCCACACGCAATGAAAACCCCTACACACAATCAAGCTTTTTTTAATGAGTTTTAGTAGGAATGAGGATATTTACCAAAACCTTTTTCCTCAGACGTTTAATGCAGCCCAAATTAAATCTCAAATCGAAGACATGTCACTGTACAAATTTACGTTTCCAGTTTGTAAATTCGAATTACATATTTACTAATGTATGTATGTAGCAGTTGGAATGCGAACAAACACAAAAAGAACCACGAATAGAACCAAATTTGCAAGCAAGCATACTAGCGAGGTACTTACCGTGCCAATGGATTAGTGATTTGATAAGCTCACAACCGTCCAGCTTGTTGTTGTTGTCTGAGTCGTGCATCTTGAAATAGTGGAACTGCAGCTCTTGTTCGCTCATTTTGCTCGTATCGATTGGTACATCCATATGTTCTGCAATATGCCTGATAAAATAAGAAAGGGTGTAGGTATTGGTTGGAATACGAGCAAATTTGGTAAAGCAATGCTTCCTACTGTTTCTCTTGCTGTAGATTGCCGGTATGAAGAACTTGTTGCGGCCCATGATCGCCGTGGGGCTGCTGCTGCTGAAATTGTTGCTGCGGTTGGTATTGAGGTTGCTGGTGGTGTTGTTGCTGGTGCTGTTGTTGCTGGTGCTGCTGTTGCTGCTGCTGAGGAGGTTGCTGGTGATATTGCTGTTGCTGATGCTGGAGAGCAGGTTGTTGATACTGTGGTGGAGGCGGTTGATACTGCTGTGGCTGTTGCTATAAAAGACAATAATTTGTTTAAGTTGGTCAGCTCTAAACCATACGTTATTTCACGAGCTTACATAATGAGTGGGATTAACACCAGGTGCTACACGTTGACAAATAGCCAACGATACAAGCTGTACCAATATCCCCAAGGTTATCATTACAATCTGTTTCATTATTTATTCCTGGCCGTCGTCTTGCAAGACGGCACCGCTTCGCATCAGACGGGCACTGTCAAACTTTCACTTTTATTAAACACGGAACAAACTGCCTATTGCAACGATCGCAATTAAATAATTATCCTAGACTGTTTTCTTAAAGAAAACGTTGGCAGTGCAACATGCACCACCTGGCACAATACGCGATAGATTAAAGGTCGGTAGTAATATCCACACGCTTTTACGTTTCGGCCTGCCGATGCCTGGAATGACTGAATTGGAAACATCCACGTATGTTTCCTCGATACTGAGGAAAAATGCGATCGCATTTTGACAACAGCGTTGGTGTTTACGTACAGCTTTTTGACAGCGTTTGCACGCGACCGGGTAACGCTTTGCGTGCCCCCATTGGAATGCTTAATAGCGTTATGATGGAAGGAATAAATATATATATTTCGCATGGCTTTACTTGTTGCACAAACTCGAAATAATCATTATTATTGGTTCAGGTGATTCGTTGAGACATTTAAACAATTGATAAAGTTTTCTTAACTTCATCCTAAAAAAATCCGCAGAATTATTAGACTGTTCGTTCAGAAAAAGCTAGGATATGTCTCCAGCAAACGGGATTCTTCATTGGATTTGCGGCACGGACTATTCGTGATGTTTTGATACTCAACTAAGTCCTTACTAAATATTGATCATGTGCATATGTAACAATTATTAATACATTTTTGTTTTCATCAATTTGCCTAGATTTGCTTGTGGTTTTACATAACATAAAAACAAAGAACTCACAATGAATTGTTGATCCAACTTTTTTCAGTAAAAACAACGTCTTTAAAACATATTTTCTGAGCCTGATTACGCTCATTCATACATTTCCTACCTCGCCACCCCAATTTATTTACCGATTGATCAACCGATTACTGCTTGACTGATAGTTCGGCTGGCACACTCCATCAAACGTAAACTAGAATGATGAAAGCAACCACATTTCGTTCGAATTCTGTAGAAACTACTATTTTCTAATAGAGTTCCGTGCAGGTTTCCATTCATGAAAAAAAAAACTGAAATATTTAAACAGTTTCGTCTTTCAATCTCACCCCGAGACAATTTTGGTATTAATGGATCGACTTGGGCTTCTGTAGCTTCAGGTCGTCAAAGTTGTTCTGCAATTTAGCAGTATGAAATGTTCCTCCATTTCAAGGTTTGCTTTGATTTGAGTATTTGCCAGAATATCAATCGCAAAGGGTGGAATGCAGACGACGTGCAAAGTAATTCACAGCAGCCGTAGTGTCTCCAATCGCCTGAAAAATGCATTGCGTGATCAAGCAATGCACAATTGAAGGACATATTGTTTCATTGAAGGATGTACATGTCAAGGGGAAGATTTCCATTTTTTGTTGAAACCACTTGATTCGATAGTGGTTCAAATTATCAAAGTAAGTGAATGCCGGGTAACGGTAATAGTTTAAATTAAATTAGTAATTTAATTTAAATTTAGTTTAAATTTCCAACCCGGGCAGGTTTAATTTTATTTTTTCCAGTGTAAACATGGTGATTTTGTTTCAAACCAAAGACACAGAAACACACAACACACGCTGCTTTTTGCTCTTTCCATTGCTCTATGTTTTTAATCGAATCGGGCAACTTCTTTGCAAATCGAGAATCGCAATCAACTTAATTAGTTAATCGTTATGAGTCAAAAATCCTTTTTTTCTCCATAAGCGCTGCAGCTACTGGCGTCCGCCTATACTAGAATTTTGAGATTATCCATTCGAATGAAGAAAACACGAACAAAGCCAATAATGATCTGACGGCACAATAGGCCAAACGGCTAAAGGGTTGTGAGATCTATAGTCTGCTACAACTACTACAACTATAGAGAAATTGTTTGAAACTGCTACGAAGAATCGAAATAAATTGTTGGCATGCCATCGTACGTTTTTTGTCAATCCGTGAACAATTGCCTCAAAACTAATTGAAATGTTGTAGTTGTAATATAATTAGTTTTTGATTAGTTGATTTCCGTAGTCACAAGCGCATATCACATTGTACCGATAAAGGAAAAACAATACATAACAATATGAAGCGTTTCCGAAACTAAACTGATAAGTATATTAGTCGAAATTGAAGCCCAATAAATTCCAGTTCGACTGTTACCGCACAAGCACGTGGCCGATACTTTAATTACAATAATAATAATAATAATAGATGATAGCGAACAAAGTTTCTCACGTAATGATACAGTAACCTATGGTAGGGGGATAGAATTGTGCGCTGTGCAGCAAGTTGAAACGGTTATCATAAGCGTTTTGCCTCGTATGCTTATTTTATTGTCATCATAATGATGCGATCAGTCGGTCAATGTAATTCATTCAACTCACTTCGATAATAATGTAAGCCTTTTGTGCCCGCTGAACAGTTCGTTCACGACTCTTTACACTGATAACAATACATCAGTGCATTTGGTAGCAGTTGCCGAGCGAAACTGCCTGTCTATTCTATTGCACTGTGCTCTAGCGTAGCTATTGTTCAAGATGTCAAAAGATGAAGGCAGCTCACCGACCATGCAGAGAGTATCGCGTTTGGTTGTGAACCAAAATGATGGTAAGCGTATTTAGTAGATCATTATCAAAATATATGTTTCGAGCTTGTGAAGAAAGCTATAGCAAGTTTATATTGTTTTTCATGTCTATGTCCTATTTCATGAATATGCCAAACCAGAGCGTATACTTGACAATGATTATCGGGAAACTCCGCCGGCAGGAATAGGACAATGGCTGGCGACATGGGCAAGGACGGTGTGCAGCTATTCGATGTTGAAGAGGCGGATTCCGGTGCTCATGTGGTTGCCGAACTATCGATGGTCGTACTTATCATTTGATATAATCGCTGGTGTCACCGTTGCATTGACGGCAATACCACAAAGTATTGCCTACGGAATTCTGTCCAACTTGGGACCTGAGTATGGTATCTATTCGAATGTGATGGCATGCCTAGCTTATGCTGTATTCGGTAGTGTGAAAGATGTTACAGTTGCCCCAACATCGCTTACCGCAATTATGGTGCAAGTCGTAGTCCAAGAGCTACACTATGGTACCGCGCTATTAACATTCCTTGCTGCTATGATCACGATCTTGTTCGGTGTGCTGAATCTAGGCCTACTCGTTCGATTTATATCAATCCCCGTGGTGATGGGTTTCACAACAGCTGCATGCTTCACTATTGGCAGCGCACAAGTACGCTCTCTGTTGGGGATCAAAACTCAAGGAAAACGCAGTGATTTTCTCACTTCATGGACAAATATATTCAATCATCTTGATGAGGTACGACTGGGCGATAGTTTGCTAGGCTGCTGTTCCATTATATTGCTCTTTCTGTTCCGGGTAAGTCGCTTGGAAGTTATTTTCCAGAAATGAGGATTCACACATTTAATGTTTCTCTTTTTTTTTCTCTAAGCTATCGAAAGACTTGGGCGAAGGTAGATGGCGAACTTTCTTCAAATATTTTGCATTACTTCGCAATGCAATTATCGTGGTCGTTGGTGTGACGCTGGCATACTGTCTCACTACGGATATTAGTCATCCTCCGTTTCTGCTGACCGGTCACGTACCGGCAGGATTTCCCGCATTTCATCTACCTCCCTTCTCGTATACTAACGAAAACGGCACAATGTACGATTTTGGCGATATGCTAGGTGTGATGCGAACAACTATCATCACGATCCCTTTGGTGACCACCCTTGAAATTGTTTCCGTTGGAAAAGCATTCTCGATGGGGAAAATTATAGATGCGACTCAAGAAATGATTGCTCTCGGCATGTCAAACCTGCTCGTTTCTTTCTGTTCGCCGTTACCAGTAGCCGCATCATTCACCAGGTCGGCCCTCAATCACAGTAGCGGGGTTCGCACGACACTTAGCTGTGCGATAACCGCAGTATTACTCATTATTTCATTAACATTGCTCACCGACGTGCTTTATTACATTCCGAAGGCCACACTAGCATCGGTAGTCATTACTGCCATGGCGTATATGATTGACTGGGAAGAAATTGGTAACATTTGGAGAACGAAAAAGCTCGACATGATACCGTTTTTAGCAACAACTCTACCATGTTTGTTCTGGGAGCTTGACTACGGTATCCTGGTAGGCATCGGCATAAACTGTTGCTTTCTACTGTATCTTATTTCCATTCCCCGACTGACGGGTGAGGTACGAATAATCTCAAATCTTCGCGTGCTGCTGGTGGACATCGACCAATCACTAGCATTTTCTGCCGCTGAGCGTTTGCGTAATTGGATACTGCAAGAAATAGAATGCCATGACGACATCGATCTGGTGGTTATCGACGGATTGAACGTCCATTTTATCGATATGACCGTAGCGAAAAATTTCCTCAGCACGGTGCAAGATTTGCAAATGCGTCAAATTCGAGTGATTCTGTGGCGCTTCGAAGAGGCAATCGCTTTCACATTGGTACGTTTGCGAAAGGAATTGTTCCTGCCGATGCTGAGGGCCGACCTGGAACTGCAGGATGCCGTTTCCAAGTGGAAACGGCTTAACTATCTGCCATCAGATGCTAGTCCTTAGTGAATATACAAATTGGTGGTTTGTTTTTCTTCTGTTGACACTTGAACAACTACAGCTGGGTAAAAATTTGAATTGAGGTGTCTTCTATAGCCTGAAAATATGACTCTAAAAAAGATTAGAAGAATAAAAAATAAGGTGATTATTATTACGGATTATTGATTATCCGTTGTATGCGATGCGCTTATTGGGTTTGTTTTTTTATTAGTTGCACATTTGAGCACTTGCACTAGGAAGTCCCTTTTACATACTAATTGGATCATACGAATGTTCGTACAGGGCATAAAAATTAGATTATTATTTGACTACCATTCAGCTGATATTCGCTATAACATGTGACCAAGAGAGCGAGCTCTGAATGAATCGACGATCAATGCGACAGATCTATCCAGCATTGTTGCTACTCTCGATGCACTAATGTTTCATGCTGTTGCAGGTGGGAATCCTGTTGCGAATTGCTACTATCATGTGGCACGTGCTGTACTAGTTGGTGGTGTTGTGGTATGCCTTCATGTTGATGCATGTTTTGCTGATGCTGCTGCTGTTGCAGTTGATGTTGTTGCTGCTGTTGCTGTTGATGTAGCTGTTGAAGCTGCTGTTGCTGCTGATGTTGCTGCTGATGTTGTTGCTGATGCTGCTGTTGTTGCTGCTGCTGTTGGAGGTGATGTAGTTGTGCGTGATGCTGCAACGAACTAAGGTTTAGGTTATGCGCATTATGGCTCGGCTGGTGTCGACGGTAATCTTGAAGACGGGAAAATACTCGTGGACAGAATTCACACTTGATCGTCTTTGGTTCTTCAAGAAGGGCACTACGAGGTGTCGTGGTCGCTGGTGCTATACGCGGAATTTTTCGAATCTGCTGATGCTTTGCCATATGCCGCTTCCATTGTATATGCTGCGAGAAGCAATCACTACAAATTTCGCATATGTACGGCTTTTCGCCGGTATGCGTTCGTATGTGGTACCTTAGATGATGGCTGTATTTAAACGATTTCGGGCAGTACGGGCATTGCCTGTCGCGTACTTCCTCGTGGACGGCTTTCAGGTGCCTCGCGAGGGATCGTTTCTCTCGAAACTGTGCTAAGCACTCCATGCATTGGTAGGGACGTTCTTCGGCGTGGTCACCCAAGTGTACCATCCAGGCCTCTCGGTCGGAAAATAATTTACTACATACCATGCAGCGATGTTCCTTACTGGTACCGCTGGCTTCACCTTCAGATTTTACAAGCAATTCCCCAGATGCAGGAATTGCGCTACTGTTGAACGCACCCATCAATTCTCCGATTCCGTTCAAACTTGTTATAGCTTCTGCAATAATACTGCTCTCGGTAAGACAATCGTCGTTTGTGTAATCGTCGCCTAAGGCTCCACAACCACCTCCACCAGGTGGAACGAAGTGTACACCGTCCTCTTCGGTCATTTCCACTTTAACGGTGATTTGTTCTAGCAAACCTCGTTTCGTTCGGATGATTTCGTCGCAGTGTTTACTCCGCTGCTGAAACTGGTGGATTTCGTCTAGTATTGACAAGCATGCAAAGCACAGTCCAGCCGGATAATCGTCCCGCACGCTGATGTTTATACCGGCGCAATTTCTAATCTTTTCAGTCATTTCCCGAATGATGCTTCCATTCTGCGGGAACAGAGGATGTACATTTGTTTCAGAGAAGCACAAACGACAGTACGTTTCTGGGTTTTCGTTAGGCCTGTTGCAACACCGGAAAATAGTGGAAATATACAAAAAGAAAAATCAAACCATTGATTAGATTTTTTCAGCTCGATCAGTGTGCACACATTGGGTTTCTTCAAGAGGAGCAGCCAAACAGCACCATTTGCGAGTTTTCCTTACACATCTTCCCGAAGCTCTAATTCTGAACCACTTTTGGACTGGGCTGTCTGTTCCATGCTGTGCACGCAATAAACAATATTCGAGGCGTGTTTTACTATTGCTTTCCGATTGTCTCACTTATGCCGCCGCTACTAACCAGCCTGCAGCCGGCGGCCGAGGGTTAGTTTTTACTTTAAGACTCCGCGACTGCACATACTTTGCGAAACGAACTATTTACAAATTGGGCTCGATGTACATGCAAGTTGTTTACATGTCATCAGTTGGAGGCTGTCAAAGTCGATGCAATATACGTCAGCCGTTCGTGTGGAGATTTTCCACAAGGTTAATACAGTGCACTGTTATACTCGTCTGAAATTGTTTGTCCATTGTGTTGGGTTTATACCGACAAATGCTTTATCACACCAAACCCAAATTTCCCCTAAATGACCGCTCCCTAGATTATCCTCTCGTGCTCCACATGAAGTTCGATGCTGTTAAAAAAAACAACTTCCACATTGTTTAAATTTGGTCTGAATAGATTTTCATTTTTTTCCCAGCCTTTCAACCAACTCGTGAATGTGGCTCTTTGCTATGCGGGATGATTTTTTATGATATTTTATTGTATAGCGAAAACAGTTCAAACATTTCACATCTCTAAATGATGGCTATCCTCCCACGAATGAAGGATTGTTTGAGACTTCATCTACGCCATTCTTCCATCTGTCTTGTTGTACTTTTTTACAGAATAAGAAACACTTTATGGGCTGAGTGGCGAATCACCATATGATGTATAATATATAAAACGATCTATATTGAATTGAGTGAGGATTAATTTTATTCGATTTCTTGGTTGTATATCACATTTATACGTTATTTACAAATGATTCATTCACAAAACCCTGTTTCCAGTTTGCAATTGCTTCCTCGGGACACTCGTCATTCCTAAAAAGCGGCAAAAATTTGTGCTTTTTATAACGGTATAAAGCGCTGCGAATATGTTTATCCCATCTCCAAAGTAATACGTGTCGTCCCTGCTGCCGTAGATCGCTGATAGTGCTGGACAGATTCCGAACGACCGTACTGTCCACAAACTTTACCCATTCACCGTCAATTAAAATAACATCGGGTAAAGTTCGCGTGACTAGTTTGAGTATTTTTTCTCGGAAATATTCTGCTGACGAGAAGGCAAGATCGCTGTCGGGACGTACAATTAACACGGTCGTATCGTTGACCTATAATGGAAAAGTAAAATAAAAAATTATACATCTGTTGTATGATGATAGAATAGACTCCGCTTACGTTCATAAGACGGTGAGCAATTCTAGGACGTGATGCTAAGTAAAGTGGAAAGCAGAGATTGACTGCTATTCCCACTACCATTCCTATCTCCAGCCCAAGAAAAAGACAAGCCACCACTGTTACAAGAAACGGAATGATGTCGAGGCGTTTTGTTCTCCACATTTCAGCGACAGCTCTATATTCGATGATAAATATCATCGCCGCTATGATGACCGCTGCTAATGTGGTTTTGGGAATGTAGAAGAAATAATCGGTCAATAGTCCGAGTGCAAGTAACACCAACACACCCGTGAAAACACCTCCGAAAGGAGTTACTACTCCGCTGCTGCTATTAATTGCAGATCTAGCAAAAGAGGCAGTCGTCGGAATGGAGGAAACGAACGAGCCGGCCACGTTACAGCACCCGAGGGAAAGCATTTCCTGTGTTGCGTCTACCAGCTTTCCACGGGAAAAGGCTTTTCCGATCGAAACAATCTCCAGGATTGAAATCAGTGGTATAGAGATGACGGATGTGCCAAGTGTTCGAATCATATCGATAAAACCGTAGTGTTTGCTGTCATGCTCAGTTTGAAATGGTGGCAGTTCCAGCGAAGGCAATCCAGGCGCCACTTTGCCAGTCAGCTTGAAAGGATATTTTTCTTGTGTGCTGCATACATAAGCAATTAGTCCACCACTCAGAACAATAGTAGCATTTCGCAGCAGACATAGATACTTGGTGAATGTTTTCCATCTTCCTTTACCACGTCCTTTGATTAGCTGTGAGAAAAAAATACATAGAATTTAAAGTCAATTTGACAATACGGATAAAGAAAATTGTGATCAACTAGCACAACATACCGTTAAGAGTATTAGTATAAAGAGAGAAGAAACTCCTAAGACGGCGTCCCATAGCCGGGTTTCTCCAATATTTCCATACAAATTGATCCACGTGTCTACAAACTCGGACGATTTCCCGGAGGAGGAAATTCCCATCAACGATTTCAGTTGGCTGCTAATGATTGTAATCGCAGCTGCAGTAATAAATCCCGTGATCACTGGCATTGAGATGAACTGTACCACAAATCCAAAGTTGAAACAACCCAACAGCAGCATTGTGCAGCCGGATAAGAAAGATGATAAGACGGCTCCGGCTGGGCCAAGATCTTGAACAGGTTGTTGAACCATCAGTGCCATAACGGCTGTGGGTGCTACGGTGATTTCCTTAACCGATCCCAAAAAAGCATACACAAACGATCCCATAAAGTTAGAGTACAAGCCATACTGAGGTTCCAGATTGGCCACCGTTGCATAAGCGATGCTCTGCGGAATAGACGTAAGTCCAACCGTGATACCAGCGATAAAATCCGATATAAAACTCCTAAGGTTGTAATACGGTGCCCATTGCAAAATAGGCAAGCGGCGGTACAACGTGTCCTTGGTCCATAAACTTTTTAAATGACATGCTACCACATTTCGTATGTTCGGAAAATCTTCGCGGTGATCTAAACTTTCTGAAAAGATGAAGACAGAAATAAAATCGATTAGATTTTGTTTCATCTAATGTGCACAAAACTCACCTCGTCGGCCGGAGACATCCATTTTTGGATCCATTGCTCCTGGGTTCATTAGACTGAAAATCTGTCAGGCTACTTTCCTTCTTAACAGGATAACAGGACTGTGAGTAATGAACTGTTCCCGAAGGCATGCGTCTTTCAAATCCCTTCATTATTACAGGTGTCGCCAGATTACAAAGTACAGCGCCAATTGTTTGTTGTTCGGATTGAGGGCGTTTGCACGATGCCGGAGAGAAAATTTGAAACAAAAAGTATCATAAAGATAAACGTTAATAACAGACTGTCGAAGATGTGACGCTTGTGGTAAGGTTGTAAATATTTCCAGTTTTGCTAAGTTATCTTCGCCCGAGTGATAAGTACCCTAATAGAAGTTGAAGTTATACAATTCACGCAAAATGGGTCATTTCGATATGACTTAGAAGGCGGCCGGCTGCCGATATCTGTTGTTTACATTTTGACTACGGTACACTGAACTTCAGCGTGAAGATAGGACGAACCACATTAATCTAACACAA
>JAOEFI010000003.1:46479285-46510031 GCA_034621735.1 Anopheles plumbeus
ATCTGTTGTTTACATTTTGACTACGGTACACTGAACTTCAGCGTGAAGATAGGACGAACCACATTAATCTAACACAAACAGTACAAAGGATCTTATTTACGGCATTTTTCTAACCAAAGGTGTTACGCTCTGGATAAAAGATTTACTAATTGATTTTTGAGTGATATGGATGTACACAAAACAATTGAACCGTCACTACTGTCATGAAAGAACAAGGTTACTGTAGATCACGCTCGCGAAGCAGCGAGTATCTATGAACCTTGTATCGGGACGTCCACCGAATGATAAAGCGAACAAGTGCACTCTTCGTTCTACTAGTACTATAGTTTCTGCTACTTGCTCATGCGTTGAGGACCAGTCAAAAGAAGTAAAAAGAATAGCTGGTCTGTAAAATTAACATAAGAAGCATTTAGCCTTTTTGTTTATCCCTGCATCATATTTTTCGTCTTGCCCAACACATCGGCATCATCCCTCTCGAGCGATTAGGTTTGTTGGCGCGATGCAAACTAATGTGATATCGCGCATGATGATAAGGAGACATGTATTTCCGATTATAAGTACCAGTGGGCTGTTGCTGTCGTGACAATTTATCTACGTTAACAGTGCTGCAATTGCTCCATCGCTTTGAAGGACTTTATTAGATGTACTGGATCGTGGACGCTTTGTCGTCAGTGGTTCGCATTGAGTTAAAGAAATATATTGGAAACCAAACGCGTGACAATGATCGAATTGAACGAAAAACCGTTACTGAAATCAGCATCCGCTCTACCAGGTATGTGATATTCAGTGATTCGAAGATTCAGATAGAAGTTGATAGAAGGCAATTACATATTTCCTCGTTTTCTGAATGTTTTCCATGCGAAATCAAGCCACATGCTAGAGCAAAACACTGTTCGTAATTTTAAATATCGATACGACGAGGCTCAAGTCAAGACCTAGAGCTCTTGCTAGGGATAGTTATCAAGTGATGTTGGGAAATAAACGTTGATTCAAGTTCAATTTTTAAACTCTTCCATGAAACTCTGCGCAACAAAATCTGCAAATCTGGTAAACATAGTCGATACAAAGTGGAGCAATAAGTGTATAAATAATAACAATTATTATTTATTTTTAGTGACGGTCTGGCCGTACACAACCTCATAACGCGTACTGATCAGATGTTTTGCGGCATCTCTGCGCCTTTGGAACCCATGTGGACTTGAATATATAAGAAAACATTAGAAACGAGCTGAAAATCAGGCTCCTATAAACCAGGTTTGAAGCCCGCCATTAATGAAAGGAGTGAACCAACATTAAAATTTGGCGTTACTCTAGGGAACTACTATACAGGGAGACTAGACACAGTCCTACTATTGCGTCCTACTAAGTTGGCTGTATTTGAAACTGCATGTCTTTTATGATTGATAACACCACGATAAGCAGCTATAATAACACAAGGGCAATTTTTGATCTCATCCGAAATCTCCTGTATGATAAAGTATTATCGTGAAGGACAGGGTCTTGACAAATATTTGCTATTTCTTGACAAATGCTGTTGTTTACTAGGATTTTTGAAAACATGGTTTTCGACTACGTTAAATCATTTTAGTTAAACAACGATTAAAATCCTCGCCTTTGCTATCACTTTCGGTTGTTGCTGGGCTGCTTGTTAGTTCGGTTGTTGTAGTTAAACTTGGATTTGTAAGTTATTTTGTGGTTTTGTTCACCTTACCTTTGATTAAAAATTGATTGAAGGTAAGTTCGGCACTGTTGCTGATTTATATGATGTCTTACACCAATGTACGTACTAAAAAATCGCTTTCTGTTTGGCGAACCCACCAGCGGATCAGCTTATTTGCGTTTTCGTACGGTAGTTCTCACTCAACTGGACGTTCGTAAACGACTGGTTGAAGCACGGAGGTCCAACGTATTGCTGCAACAGTCGTATTCCGGTTTACGGGCTTTCCAAAAGTTGGGATTCCCAAAAGCAAATGATGGGAAGTCTACGAGGTAATGAATATCATCTTTCCAGGACTGTTTCGATCTGTTAAGCGTTAGCTAACATCAGGGTAGATCTTGAATGATCTTATGATTGATTCGGAGTTTGTAGTTCTATGTATTGAAAAGCACTACGGCAATTGTACGAAGAAGTGAAACCGATTCGTTGTACAAACACAGTAACGTTATTCATTAGCGTATTGGTTCCTCCCCAAATAAAGCTGTAGCACATCGTGTTTGTTGATTGGCACGTAAGGTTCATTCGGAAAGTCTATAAATCATTCAAAACACGAATGAAAGCTTTCTGCTTTATGTTTGTTTTCAAACAAAACAAAAACCGAGTAGTCTCAAAATATGTGTTTATAAACTCTGCATTTCTTCCCGAATTCGCGCTAGATCCGCAGTGAACAGTGAGAAGCAGTTGTTATTTTCCTATCTCTCGTCGGTTACTTATATATCTTCCCTCGAACAACGTGCGGATGTTTCGGTCAACCCCGGTGTTTCCGGCTAGTATAATATTGCACGATCATGGCGATCGACGCCCAGTTGAGTACGGTACGGTTAGTCAGGCAGTTTTCAGACGAACCGACGAACTATCTCAATCATTTTGTTTTGCAAATAAAACCGGCATATTGCACAGACATGCACGTTTCAGCGAACTATTGAGCTGGAGCTTATGCCTTGGAGCACGTGGCATGCTGGAAGACAATTGCGTATAAACACGTGACGAGTTTGAAAAATTGTGACAGAAAAGTGGGTGGTTGTAGCATACTTAAATGTGCAGCGGAAGTGATATCTTATTCAACGTGAACGATCATATATTCATTTGAACTAAATGCGCATAAGCTTTACAGTAAATGTAAAGCAATGTTAACCAAAAGAAGTAATGTACAAGCGGAACCTTGCTGCATGACGATATCGGAACTGATAGAACGTAAACAAAAGCAAATTAACGGTATGTGAGCCGCATACGGACGTGAGACGCATCGTAACATCGTACGGAGTGTTGCTTAAAGCAATAGAAATATTTTTCGCACGGTTCAATGGAAGCCATTGACAATGGCATTGACTGGTGATGTTTGAAAATGCTTTGTTTAACTTACTGTGTGTACCTTTTTTTTTGTTTCTCAGGAGCAACAGATAACTTCGATGGAGAGGATGATTGTGGAGAAAAATGTCCTGCTTTTGGTCCCATGCTGTTGGCGAAATTAGGGGGCTTTTGTAATAAAAAGCTGCTGCTAAAGCGCTTGCCAATTTTTAACTGGTTACCGAAGTATGAGGCGAGCTACTTAATTGAGGATATTGTGGCAGGATTATCTGTCGGGCTGACCGTTATTCCTCAGGGTATAGCGTTTGCTGTGATGGCCAATCTCGAACCTCAGTATGGACTGTACTCTGCGTTCATGGGTTGTTTCGTATATTGTTTGTTAGGAAGCTGTAAAGATCTCACGATTGGGCCCACGGCAATCATGGCGCTGATGCTGCAAGTGTATGTTGGAGGTCTTGGTGCGGATTTCGCCGTTCTGCTGACGTTTTTAGCAGGATGTGTTATCTTGATATTCGGACTTCTTAATCTAGGTAGGACTATATAACGTCACACATGTTCCACCATGTAATATAATAATAATATCTATTTCCAAGGATTCTTGGTGCAATTTATATCGATGCCCGTGACCGCTGGCTTTACAACAGCCGCGGCCATAACGATTGCAAGCGGACAGGTTAAATCGCTATTAGGATTGCAGGGTCGCTCAAACGAGTTTATCAGTTCGTGGATCAACGTCTACAGAAATATAGGTGAAACGAAGCTGTACGATGCCATACTGGGCATTTTCACGATCGCGCTACTCGTTTTTCTGAGAAATGTGCGTGGAAAATGGTCGATAGTCGGAAAATATCTAGCACTCTCGCGAAATGCGATAGTAGTTGTGGGCGGTGCTGCGTTGGCGTACTATTTTGCAGCGTCCGGAAGCAAACCTTTCTCATTGACAGGTGCGAGAACGACCATTTTCTTGCGACATTGGTACTTGATTAAATTGATTGTTTTCTATAATTTTAGGAACCGTCACACCCGGACTACCATCGGTTAAATTACCACCGTTCACCACCGTTCTAAACAATCAGACGATTGCCTTCTCGGAAATGTCCTCCAAGCTGGGCTCGTCAATCATTGCTCTCCCCCTGATAGCAGTGCTCGAGACGGTAGCGATCGTCAAGGCATTTTCGAAAGGAAAATCTATCGATGCAACGCAGGAGCTGATTGCCTTGGGTCTGTGCAACATCTTCGGTTCCTTCGTGTCGTCCATGCCCATTACGGGATCTTTCACGCGCACCGCCGTTAACAACAATAGTGGCGTTCGAACGCCGTTAGGAGGTGTGGCGACTGGTGCGCTGGTGCTTCTGTCTCTTGGGCTACTGACCGACACATTCTACTACATCCCAAAAACCGTGCTAGCCGGTGTGATGATTGCCGCCATGTTCTTTATGGTAGAGTTCCACGCTGCGGTGGAAATTTGGCGTACGAAAAAGGTGGACATCATACCGTTCATTGTGACCCTAGGTTCATGCCTTCTTCTTGGGCTGGAGTATGGCATGCTAATAGGCATCGGGTTAAATATTTGCTTCGTGTTATACATGACGTCACGACCGGGTATAGATCAGACGCTATTCCGAACAAGTAGTGGTATCGAGGCCATGGTCGTGAAACCGGATCAAAGTCTTATCTATTCCTCCATAGAATACCTCAAGCATGAAATAGTGAAAATGACAGATAAGAATCAAGTGACCGCTGTGATAATCGATGGAAGCAATGTGAACTATATCGATTCTACCGCTGCCAAAATTCTTTCGAGTACCGTTGATGAACTGGCAATCCGCAAGTGCTCAGTACTATTATGGAATTGGAACCGGTCGGTTAGATGCACGTTGCTACGCTTAGACAAACCTCTGTTTTACCCCTTGTTCAAGTACGGTCAACTAGCGCAGTTGGACAACGAAGTCTGCAAAGACGGGTTGGAGTAGAATAAGGAACTACTACATCAACCTACGGTGAGCATTGTTTTGCAGGATCGCGTGTGTTCTGCAGATTTATTTATTTGAAGTGAGACATAGGTAATAAACGAGTATGTTATTGATCTTGAATACATAATATTTCATGCAATGAGAAAAGCAGATAAAAAAACTCGTTCTCGTACAACAGTTCCCGCATCATCTCGTCTTTCAAGTCAGACTGCCTCTTTACAAGAACCATGCTTGCAGAAGATTGCCTAAGGCATGCTACAAACGAAATCTGGCCTGAATTATAGGTGATTTCACAATCATCATGCGAATCATGTTTGTTTGGAATAGCGTCAGGAAAAATAGGCTTGACCAAGGTTGATTCTTGGGCAGACATAGTAATGCATTATAGGGAATCAAGAGATTATTCACTTGAAAGTTGTGGGGTTATGACCCTTGGTACTATGGTACGTGGTACCAGGTATAGCAGAGAAAGAGAGAAGCTGGCAACCAGTAGTAAAACAATTTTCTTCGTTTTGGTCAATCCTGTTTATACTATTACTGTTATTTGTTACAAGGAGTAGTAAACATTAGCATTGGGAAAAGGAGATTGACACATGAACCTAGAGAGGAACAAATAATATATTGTGGGATGTTAAATGTGTCATACGACCGCGATCTTGGAAGCATTGTATGGTGAATAGACTTGTTCCCTTCCAGAACCGAGCGGCATTGTTGATAGGGATGGCTGTTGATAAGCCAGGGTTGTTTACAATATGCGCGAACAGCTGACTGCTTAGCTGCTTGTAACTTCCTTCACCGATCCTCAACTGAGTTCGATTTACATTTCGAGGACGGATTGAAGTGTAGTCGTAATTGATTACAACAAGCAAATGGATGTTTCAGTAAAACTGTGAATCGGAAAAGTTGTCATTCCTCTGAAGTTTTTAGGATAAATAGTCGTTATCGCCTGCTATTTCAAACTACTGGCATACTTGGAAAGTGGTTTACAGTTATAGTATGTACCAACCATATGTATGTACTGACAAATTTTTCATTCAATGATATTTTCATTTAGTTTATTATTTATTGGTTTCATCGAGTGATGTTTCTCACCCCAGTGAAGTAGAATTGATTGTAAGGTTTCGTAATAAAACGTTATTTTTCATAGAAACCCCTGAATGACGTCCATCTCAACATCGATTCCGAATATGTCAAACAACATTGGCATAGCGACTGGTAGGTGCACGTATCATCTTATATCGGATTTCCACTCGTAACGCAGATTTCTTTTTCGTTCATTTTTAATTATTGTAGATGATGATATACGAGAAACTTTTCCACCAGTAGGACCACTGCTGACCAAGTCTTGTCGTGGCATTTGCACACGTAAGCAGCTTTTCAAACGATTTCCGATACTGCAATGGCTTCCAACGTATAATGTGGGATATCTGGTAGAGGACATGGTTGCTGGAATTTCGGTTGGACTAACCGTAATTCCACAGGGTATAGCCTATGCGATCGTCGCGAATTTAGATCCTCAGTACGGACTGTATTCAGCGTTTATGGGATGTTTCGTTTACTGCATCTTTGGAAGCTGCAAAGATGTGACGATCGGTCCGACAGCCATTATGTCTCTGATGGTGCAGATCCATGTAGCAAACTCAGGGGTAGACTTTGCGATTTTATCTGCGTTTTTGACCGGATGCGTGATCCTTTTGCTCGGAGTGCTCAATCTAGGGTTTCTGGTGCAATTCATCTCCTTACCAGTGACGATAGGATTCACTTCGGCGGCGGCAATAACGATTGCAAGCGGGCAGGTAAAATCGCTGTTCGGTATACCGGGGAAATCGAACGAGTTTCTGGAATCGTGGATTGATGTGTTCAAACACATTGACGAAATCAGAGTATGGGATAGTGTGCTCGGTGTTTCAACGATCATTGTGTTGCTGTTGCTGATGCAAATGAAGAAGATCACACGGGGAAGCTGCTGGTCGGTGTTTGGAAAATACGTTGCACTTTCAAGGAATGCGATCGTCGTAGTGTTGGGAACTCTGTTGGCATATGCACTCAGCAAAGCTGCCTATTTGGAGCCGTTTCTGCTTACCGGAAACGTTACATCCGGGTTGCCTCCCATGAAGTTACCACCTTTCTCCACCACGGTTGGCGATCGGACGTACAGTTTTAAGGATATGATAAGTGAGCTGGGTTCATCCCTTATCACACTGCCAATGATCGGCGTTTTGGAATCCATCGCCATCGCAAAAGCGTTTTCGAAAGGAAAAACAATTGATGCCACACAAGAAATGATCGCCCTCGGTCTGTCCAACATTGCCGGGTCGTTTGTATCTTCGATGCCGGTTACAGGATCATTCACACGATCAGCCGTCAATAATAACAGCGGCGTTCGAACACCGTGCGGAGGAATAGCAACGGGTATCTTAGTCCTTCTGGCCCTCGGACTACTAACTAGCACGTTTTACTACATTCCCAAGGCAACTTTGGCTGGTGTGATCATAGCAGCGATGTTCTTCATGGTAGAATTCCATGCCGGTGCCGAAATCTGGCACACAAAACGTATCGATATCATTCCAATGGTCACCACGTTGGTGGCTTGTCTATTCTTGGGACTGGAAATAGGAATGCTTCTTGGTATTGGAGTCAACATCTGTTTCATCCTGTACCAAACAGCCCGTCCTAAGCTCGAGCCTGATCCGTACGTGATAGAGGGAGATAATGTACTTGTCATTAAACCGGATCAACGCATAGTGTTTTCGTCTTCAGAGTATCTTAAACATCAAGTACTAAAACAATCGGCGAAAGCGAGAGCACAAATGCTGGTGATGGACGGATCACACATCACATCGGTAGACACCACGGCGGCGAAAGTGCTGGTCTGTATGACTAAGGATTTGCAACTTCAAGATCGTACCGTCGTTTTTTGGAAATGGAATCGATCCACAACCTGCACGCTGCTCAGAATGGATAGAGAATTGTTTCAGCCTTTGCTCACGACTGATGAAAACCTGGAACGCGTTGTGAAAGAAATAACTACTAGTAAATCAATAAGGGAATGTTAGCAATAGATAGACTATGTAACGGCCCAGAACATGTTAGATCGCATAATTAATAAAACATCTGAAATATTAAGATGCTTTTTTGTTCGTTCTGTCCTAAACCCTTTAGAGCTAATCATAGTTTTGAAGGATGATAGAGAGTGGACCATTTTTTTCTAATATATATAGGATAGTTGGAAGGTTTTAGAAATACAATAAACCAATTTTCTCATGCCGTTTTATGGTTTATTGTCAAAAAACGGCACCGTTCAATATTTAATTTGAAGCCTTTCATCCATATGCCTGCAATGATCTCTGCAACCTGCGATTTTTCACTCAGTAGCATCCGAGATAGCACCAACGAAGTCAACTGTATTTCAAAAGTTAAATTCACTGATCACTGATTTCGTAAGTACCATAATATATGGTAGCGTTTTGAATGACAGAAATGGGCATTTTTCAACTATTTCTTCATTTGCTACTGATGTTTACCACGGACAGAGCCGTGCTCCGTTGCTAGTTATGATATATGATATAGAAATAATTAGTGAATTTTCAGGCTATTCTGCTAGTTTTCCGTAATGTTGCTATTATACTAATTAATCTATCGAGATGTTCGGCGATCCTGGCAATTGGCTTCGCAATCTCATTTGATGTCTTTTAAAGTTTTGAAGCGCTCAACTACCAGCATTTTAGTTTTGGCCAAATAGAAAATCGTACTATTCCACAGTGAACAGCCTCTTGCTTCTCACGAACACAATCATACCGAGCCAAAGATAGAAATAAGGTTTTCTCTTTCTCGCCAAACATACCATTGGTGCTCACGTAGAAATGAGAACAGTTATCTCTTTTCAACACCTTCTCCATAGTTTCGCTTCCTTCGCTCTACCGTAGCGATCGCGCCCGATCATCCTTCCCTTTTTTGTGTTTGTTAAACTGTTTATTCACGCTTGGAACGCGTTACCGGACGTTGTGGCTGGTAGCAAATTCGCAAGAAACAAACGGAAGGAAAGTAACTGGAGAATGTGTTGCAATAAAGTTGTTTCTTGAATGTTTTAGGCAAAAAATATCGGTATATCTTCCGGTATCTCCTGAATTTGGAATCAGTTGATTGAGAATGTTTGTTAATTTATCGGTATTGGTTGTTGATTTTGATGTTCGCAGTTGTTTCTGGAACTATTTTCCATATTTAGTTTGCCGATGATTTTTACATCTAGGTTACGAAACATAAACGTTGAACTCATATCTAGCGACTAGAATGATTTCTTCAAAGTTTGATCCAGTTCATGAACAAGCAATTTTCTCGCTGTGATGCCAGAAGTCTGATGCGCCGTAGCGCCTCGGGAAAGGTCATAAAAATTGAGATATTTCAATAATACTGGTCGGGTGGGCAATAAACTGTGCGAAACAACAATAAATCCTCGCTGCTCTCTTCCTTATTCCTTAGCACCTGAAGTGACGTTTGGCATTAGGAAAAAGCCGGATCGCAAGAGCGCATAGACGATGATTGGAAAGGGACAGGACAATATGGCCGCGTATCGAAAATACGTGGGTGCTTTGAACAGCCCGGTGGTTGCTATCATAATGCCAGGATCCCGAGCAATGCCGGAAGAGATAGCATCAAAGATGGGTTGGAGTTTGGACTGCTTGGAAGAGGGAGAAGGAGAGTGTTACAGAACGATAAAAAAGACACAGACGAAAGAACGAGAGAAAGAGTGCAAAGAAAGGGAAGAAATCAGCTAGTAAAAATGAACAAGAGACGTGATCTGGACAGGTCCAGGGGCGTAGACTTTTCGATTAACATGTTTATAGAGTATGCCATAAAATGGATCATAGGTTTATATCGTTTTAAACTTACAACACCAAACCGTTGAAGCAGTCAGTTCCGTCAATGCCGGAAGGGATCCGTAACACAAAACCGACCATTATCGTACATACGATTGTTCCAGCTTTGTTCGCATCTGGAGCAGCCCGAGAGTGGATACCGGTAGCCTAGTCAATGGCGACCTTAAACACTGGAAAAAAGAAAGGGATCGCCCAGCGAAAAGTCGAATTAAACTGAAATAAAAAAATCACTCACCCTGCCAAAACTAAAATGAAGCAGAATAAGTGTTTTTTTTCTAACCATTTCATCAAAAGTTTACACCTTGAATATACTCCTCGAGAAGTTCGATGGCATTTTGAAGCGGCTTGTAAATTAGGTTCGCGAATACTATAACCTACCGAGAGTGGAGGGAACATAAAACCGTAGCTACTGGAATGTAGGTTATACAGCCGTGAGCCAGTAAAAGGTAAAACGGGAACCCACGTTGTGACACGAAAGGTGCGAGGGCCTCCAGCAGGTGATGCGATTTTTCATTGCTTCTCTCCTTCCGACAGCTTGTCAGCAAATATGCTGTTTCGAATATTGGTCGAATATACAGCGAATATACGATCTCCACAAGTGATGTTCCTGCATCGCGTTGAGTTCATCTTTTGTCATCTAAATTGTGCCGCGTGGGAGCGAGGGGGTCTTTTCCAAGCAATCGCGATTGCCCTGGACGCCGCGCATGAGCAATGATCAGAAGATTACAATCGGCGTCGATCATAACATGATCGATTCGGTTCGCGGCAATCCACAATCGGGCGGGAGTCCAAGTCACGGTGGCACCTGAATGGGTGTATCGTCCCTCCGGGGTTCCTTTTCCAAGCAGTCTAGCGAGCTGCTTAATTTCTCAATTTTAATTTAATAACTTAATAATCAAGAGAGCAAGTGGCCATGATCATCAAGCCGAGGGATTCGGGCGAAGGTGAGGTGTAGTGACTGGACGTCCACTGAGCGGACGCTGCAAGACGACAGAACAGCAGCGAAAAGAAACGGTCGTGAAACAAAACGAAACTCGATGCGATTAAGTTTCGGAAGGGCCCCCAAATGTTGGGTTCTCGGGGGATATCGTCCGTTCGCGCCTGGCAAGCATCTGCAAAAGCGCGCCTGACCCAGCTGCTAGCCTGAGGGCAGCACTATTGAAAATTAGATTCAGCCTTTTTTCCCCTTTTCCGTCAGCGGTCCGTGAGCTGAGCCCACCGAAAGCCGCTCACTTCGGATACGTACGACTCATCGTTTTCCTTGCACTGCTAACTGTGCCGACGTGGACGTACCGTTCGGGTGTGTTTGGGTCTCTGGATCGAATTGAATTGATTATTTCCCGATGAGTCGATGATGAGAGAGAATGGGAATTGCTATTAACCATCGTTGTTGCTATTGTTGCTGTCGTTGTTGTTGCTGCTAATTTTCCATTACTTTCGCCTCCCCAACCTCGCCTTCCCGCAGCCAATCGGCTTCTCCGGTAATCCCCCTTTTCCTGTGAGACCTGCTTCGGGCGCCTTTCAGGAAGGGGAAGCAGGAACGAAACATAAAAACAATGTAATCGATCACAAAGCGCGCAAAACAAGCAAAGTACGGTAAGAGAGGACGAAAGGCGTGGTCACGCGAAGAGCGAAGGGATGATCTGTGCCCACCTTGCGGGATTCCGGCGATTTAGGCACAGTATAAAATGTATCCTTCCTCCGAACGTTTGGCACAAGTTCACAAAATCTATATTGTGACGCTCGTTCTGTGTGGGCCCACTTTACACAGTGTTGCGGATGGAATCAAACGATTGGAACAGTTATTTACAGGAAAATAAAGAACAATAGATACCACATCATCACCATTTCAGCACTCACATATGCGCTTCGTTGAGCCTCGCTGCAATTCCAGAGGGATAGCTAGCTCATTTCTATTCGTTCATCTCTTTTTTTACCACACCAAACAGCAACGCTGCAACATTGGTAGGTTCTGAAAATGTTGTGGCGAGAGCTGCTTGTCGCAAACGATCGCCGCGCGCGAGCATCGTAGCACAAATGTCATTCCGTCCGTCATCGTGCAGATGACCACTTAACGGCTCGTCGTCGGCCGCTCGTCTTTCACTCTCACTGACCCATTCGCCTCACCTTGTGCTTCGCAGTCCGCAACTTGCCGCGCGTCCACGGGGCTGGGAGTTAACAAATCGTTTAATTTATGCTGAGACATGGTTCAAAATATTTCTTTACAATTAGCGTGCTAGAGAAGAGAGAAAGCAAACGGAAAGCTAGCTCAATTCAATCGGATGGGAAAGACTCGCGGGGTGGAGTTGTGGGCTTTGTGAAAAATGACTTAATTTATACCGCTAACTTGAGAGCCCCGAGACGATGTCGGGAGCGTGAGCGTGTATTTGCATTTTCAATTATCCATCCATTTTCGGTAGAAAGGATTGGTACGTAGGGTTCTAGGGATTCGGTCAATGGTTTTCGTCTATCGATTGGGTACGCCGTATGGAGTCGAATATTAGATCGAAGGATCCACCGCGGGAGGTATCGGCGAGAGGAACCGCCCGGGTGAAGTTGATGATCACAACGAATCGCATCGTGGCCCATTCCTTCCTACCTACCAGCGTCTTCGATTGTCCGTTGGGATTTGGCGTGAATTAACAACTTCAACAAACCTGCGCGAAGATGGCTATCGAGAGAAACGAACGCGCAACTGGCCGCGTGCTCCGACCATCGTTCGGGCCGCGCTTTCAATCGTTCGGTCGAGGGAAGAAGTTTTTTTTTGCTTGATTTTCTGTTGTTTTTGTGCGTCCGCCGTGCGCGTCTACCACGTTCTCACCGTCGAAACAACCAACAACGGTCCGCGGGCGAGACGTCCTGCGCTTTCTCGCCAGACGGACTCAAGTAGCACCAAGAGAGGAAAATAATCGTTTCACTAATTACCGCAGGCCGTAGCCGTAAGCATCTTTGAAGGCTCCTCGAGCAAGTCTCGTGTCTTCAGATTGGGCCATCATCGTTAGGGACACATGGTCGGGAAGGGAGGGGTTGATGGCTCGATGGGCAGCGTACTTGTGCGTCCTTGCGGGCCGTTTGGCGGGCTGATCGCTTGCCCCTCGCACGATACCTGCCGTTGTGAAGAAGCAATCTTCAAGATTTATGACAATCTTCCAGAACCTCCAATCTGTGTCTCGACGCTGTCCTGTAGGCAGCGTCTCGATGGTGCTCGATCTTCCGGCGTTCCGGGGGTTCGGCCCGCGAGGTTTTGTTCTATCTCCGGCCATTTCATGTTGGCTTTTGTTTGGGGATAATTTTTTACACTCTCCTTCCACTTCTTGGGCTCTTGGAGTTTCCTGTTTTTCCCACTCCGGGTACGATCGTCACATTGAATTTTTTTGATCTGTTGCCTTTGGATCCTATCAGGAATCCCGCGGGCTGTTGGCGTTTGGCAGTATTTGCCCACTCATTGTGAGCTTTTCGACAAGTGCCTGGACTCTCTTTATTTGTCTCTCTTTCGCGCTTGTTGCTTTTCCCTTTTCATCCAACTCTCTCTCTCTTTTCGTCTCTCTTCTCTATCTCTCTTTTTCTCACTTTCTCTCTATCTCTCTCTGTCACCGCACATTGTTCAATTCGGTCGACGAGCGGTGAAGAGGGCAATTTTCGGAGGTCTTGTTTTGATTTCATGATTCTTGTTTTCATACCCACATAATAATCGTGCGTTGTATCGTTTCTAACCGTTGTTCACTTACGCAGTCCACGGGCGCTGCTAGGCAAACTTTATTGTTGTCATAAATGTGGTGCGGATAGAACTGACGAGTCCGTGAGGTGGGATCGGTTTGGCCCAAGCTGACACTAGGCATTTCGGGTTCGATGAAGATGGAAAGAACGGCACTCGGGTCTCTTGCTGGTGAGGTTGAGCTCGAGTGGCCAGTACATTTTTATGGGACGGGTAGAAGACGTTGCACTGCAAGCGCGAACCGTTCCGTCCATTCCGAAGTGGTTCCGTAAGGGGTCACTCAAGTGCGGTCTTCACTCATGAGGTCGTCCTCTTGAGGAAATCTTTCGAGGCGAGAAATAATGTTTATAGAAATTATGATAATTACGATACGGAGGTGGTACCCATACCATTGACGAGAAGGTATTCTTTCTGCTTTTGTGTTGATCTACTTATCTCGCTGCCTCACTTTCTATTTCTATCCCTCTCTCCTCCTGCCTGCTAAAAAGCCAGCAATAAACCTAATTTTATTTAAAAAATAAGACGGTGCAGAGATAGGCAGCAAGAAAATTTATTTTTTAACATTCTCCAAAGAAACTCTCAAAAACATTTGCACAAGACTACAGGTAGAATATATTTCCAATGAAAATAATTTTTATTGGGTAGTTATCAACAGCGTTTCTTGACTTGCCGTTCGTTGACCTGGATAATTGATCGAGTTCTCCAAATGGAAAGATTTGATCTATACTTTACGCCTTTTTACGAGCCAGTATTATTTCACTGGGAGCGCCCCTTATACGGAAGATACAGTAAATTGAATCGTTTCAACAAGATTCCGATCGTGATTCGTAGGATAGGTCTGTCTGAGCTGGACATCGTTAAATTGCAATCCGTTTGAATTTACGACTGATCCATTCAGTGCTGGAGGTGAGAACTAATTTCTGGCGACTAACGATCAGTTTTTCTTAATAACTCCCGCTATCCCACGAAACCTGGACCTGTCCCGGGGTCAACGGGGCTCGATGAAGACTCTATGAACAACGACGGACGTAAATTTATGCTTCCTATTTTGTGGTTAAGGTGATATTATTTTTTCCTCCTTTCTTGTCCTTCCTTTAGCCAGTTTTTGTTCTACGGCCGGACGGATTTTTGTCATAAAAAATGCGCACGTCCTATGAATATTTATGCTTTCACTCGCCCGACCCTCAGCCTTTCGCTGCCTAAGTCCGAGGCTGTATCGACCATAGAGGACCCCTATCGAAGTATCGACTGGTATGTTAGAAGGTGATGATTAACCAGATTAATTTTTCAAACTGACAGTCCCGAATTTAGGCTCCAATATTCCTACGAATGCGGAGGTAAGCTTAATATGCCGAAGCTGTCGAATGGGCCGACTAAAGCCGACACCTCGGTTGGGATAGATCTATGTGTCCGAGTGCCTCATAACGAGCCAATTTAACATTTTTACTGTTGCGCCGTCAAACGACATCCCCGGTCGTTCAGAGGGAACTGAAAGTAGGGTTCCCGCAGAACACGGACCTTACGAAAGATACACAAGAACCACTCGTTCTACCCTCGTTTAATAGTGCACTGGTCGTAGCTTTATTGATCACTAATCAAAGCGAATAAATTTTAACGATGGTCGGTTTCATTCTACAATCGCCGGCGATCGCCCCATCCAAGCAACCCTTAACGCCTCGCCGCTAAGTTTAGTTTCATGTGTGGAGAAAGTGTAGAAAAATATTGGTGCTAATTTTGCTGGATACGTTTGGATAGCTGAGCAGTCTCTTCGAGATATTTTTACGGTAGGTGGAATATTCATTCGAAGTTCTTCAAGAGTTTCTTCAATCGGTGACCTATCAGTTAGGGCATCGTAATGTTACGTTTAAATAACTGGGATGAACTAGAAAATGCACAACACATGCGTTTCGATCATTTTATTGTAAGTTTCTACTTCGGCTCGGTCAGTTTCGTTCGCGTATTTAAATCGAGCCAGACCAGGCTAGTATGTGACCTCTTCTACATACTACACACATCAGTGGCTATGGCAAGCTTTTGCTGGTGGCTCATAGCTGTCAAGTCGTGGGGTCTTACTGGCAAAAACAGTTGGGAACATGGAAGCATAGCAAGCATCATGTCGCCAACATGTGCGGGCTTTATCGAACGTATGTCGATATGAATTTCCATTTTGACTGTTCGTTCCGATCTCCGAATCGTCACTTCAGTTCACAGTTTGATAAATCAAAATAAAATCAAATTTGACGGCTGGCATGCGCGGCATGTTGATATATGTTGATATCGCAAACAACCAGACGTCCGAAAGTTGTTAAACGCTAGCACGATTGAAATAATGACACACCACAGAGCATGAGTATTTTTTTTAACCATTGATAATTCATTGGGAAGTTGAAAAACGCGATCGTGCGACAGGTAAGTGATCAGTTTGTTTGCAGATCTTCAAAAATAAAATATATAAATAACTTCGAGGAGTGAATTTCTAAATTGATTTTGGGTACGCGTTTTATTCAATGCTGTAAATGAACTTCGGACATGCTGTAGTGTTTCATACGCTAGTTAGAAGAAGTATCTTTTTAGAGAGTTCAGAATTGATATGTTTTATACAATACTTTCAACAATGAAATTAAACATCTTACGCATTATGTCCTGTCTAGTACCAGCGTGGTGTAGGGTCTTTAAGACTACATGCACTTGTGCACTTATATTTTATGCACACTTTCATACGCCAAGGAACTATTTTTCCATATGTTTACGGTAATATGATTGCCTTCTGAGAAATGAAGTGACAAATTGTTTCTACCACTTTGGTTCCACTCATATGCTGTTCTAGATCTAACTGTGCCGTCTCCGAAAGACCCCTTTCTCATCCATGAAAGAGATCATTAGCCATGGCAAAAGATGTGTCCACGGTCGTTTCAAATGGTGCTTTATTTACGACCCCTTTGCGGAGTATTTTTTCCCGTTTTTGCATAGTTTTATTGGCGACTCACACATAATAAGACGCGTAGTTTTGACATAGTTGTGTGGCAATGTCGAAAATAATTTCTTGTAGTTAGAACGAACGACGAAAGGAAAGTCGTAAGAAACTCTAAAGTAATATCGAAGTATCCATGCGGTTCAACAACAATTCAATAGCGGTGCGTTAGGGTGCTATTTTCTAAAAAGTATGCTCCATGTGTAAGAAGTTGAAACACATCATAACCAGGTAGCAACTTGTAGATGAACCTCACACTGACCGGATCAACTAGTGTGATCATGCCGACGCGATTAGTTTTGCTATGCTCACTCAGTGATGCTCATCGAGTCGCACCGGCACTACGAGAAGTGCCCGCAAGCAGCCAGGTGATGACAGTTTTATCACGAGACAGTCATCGCCATAGTAGTGGTTTCGTCGTCATTGACTGGCCATTCGTAGCATTTGGGCAGGCAATAACTCCTCTCGACTCGAGCTCTTCGGCTGCTGTCTAAACGGTGAGGCGCCGCAACCGGTTCGATCTGTTGGCAAATGAAATGAAAAAAAAAAACTACCACAATGGTCGTGGTCAGTCCTTGTCCCATGCCGTCTTCGTCCACTCGACAAGCGAGCGTCACACGTTTTGGTGTTTATGTGAGCGTGGTTTGCCGTAGTGCTGCTCTTTCCTGACCTGGTTCGTCCAGGGCTCCCCCCCCTGAGAGGTCTTCGCTATTTCGCTAATTAAGACATTATATTTCAGAATAGTATTTCTCGAAACACAATTCCATCACTATGTGTGCTCCCCTTCACTCGTACGACTCGCGCTCACTCTAAAGCGAGAGGGCTCTACGGGAGAGTTATCTGCGAAATCCTACGCTCGGGGGAAACAAATACCGCGATCATCCCTCGCGTTGCGTCGGGCCGCAGAGAGATAATCGCTTTTTCTTCGGTCTTGTTCTTTGACTCACTTTCGAAGAGGTATCGTCAACGCCGACGACGAGGAAGATGAAGGTGGGCAGGTGAAAGGCTCGAAAAAACAAACCTTCCTCCCCGTTGTCCGCCACACCCAACTACTACTGCAGCGTTTTCCACCGTTCAGGGAAGTAGATTCCCCGTGATCCTTCGGCGAAGAGTGCGGAGAAGATCGCAATCGCGTCTGCCGCGCCCAAAGTCCAACCGAGATCCCCTTGGTCATATTTTTTCTCCTTCCTCGTTTCGCACGCCATTCACTGGCTGACTCGAGAACAATATTTATGTACCTAATCGTCGGGGACACGATGAAACAGCGCCCCTACAGGGTGTTTTGAGGCAATTGCCTTGTGCGGCCGTTTGGGAGTTTCACAATTGATTCGAGGGTGTTTTCTAGCTCAAAATGATCACTCGCATTGTGCTGATTCTAACGACGAAAAACTAATTTTCCAGTATCACTCAATTGTGGCAATACGAGGCAGAGTGTTATTTATACCACCCTGTAGTCGGTCGGGCATCGAAATGAACATGTTTCACGAGTTGAACTGGCAGCATGCTCTTCTGATGGTCTCTGGGAAGGAAGAAGGCTCATGAAGGAAAGAAGACGCACGAACAAAAACGAATAAAAATGAAAAACATCCGCAACAGGCATGTCCGATATGAGCACAAAAATGATCAAGAGCTCGCAAAACTCTGGCAAACGTTTGCACCAAAACAGACCCAAAGAGAAGCACGACCACGCACCGGGTTTGGCATTGAGCGTGCTAGTGATTTGCCGAAATGTGGCCGAGAGCAGTCACAACGAATCGCCCTTGCATGGTGGTGAAGCGAGTTTGTTTCACCGCTACAACGGCCCTCGCGGTTAGCGCCTTCGCAGGAAGCGGGAGTCATTGCGTGTAGTGAATTATAATGTGTCATAAATGTATTAGAAATGAAGAAACCACTAGCAGCGGTTATGTGTCACGGGATTTTGGCATGATCTTGCCCTACGCGAATGTGTATACTCGAACTGTCAAATTGCCCTCCTCAAAAGATCTCCAGTAAAAGATGGAATAGACCACAACAACACTGAGACCGGCAGACTTTTCACGACAACGACATTATTTCCGTGCCCCGCGGCAGTTCGTCAGAAATCGCGGCCTTGATTTGTTGTACCGAGACTACCACAGCGGAGGTCTGTGATGGAGAAGTCCTGTCACGCATCTAAGGCAACAGCGTCCGCACATGGTGATAAAGATGCCGGTGTGAATCGGTCGCAGCTTGCGCAAGCCCATGGCCTTTGCCTGGGTCGGAAGCGAACAGTCTTTCATGCATTTTCGCTCCCTACGTTGTATCCCCTTTTTAGCGTCCGACGGAAAACCGCCAATACCAGAAACCGAAGTCCAACCGAGCGGAAAAAACGATGCCAAGAGACGGAGCAATGTCATAAATTTTGGGACCCCATGCTAGTGATATACCATGTGTGGTGTGCCCTGCACCACGGCATTGCCGGTGACCTGAGGGGATGTTCGCCCGGCGTGCGGCCTGTAAGGCGGTCTTGGTGGACCTCGGTCGCCGCAGACGCAATGCATGTTTTGAGGTTTCATGGGCGATGTGTTGCGTTTCACAAACCCGTAACCCACAAGGACTCGATGAAAAGGTGCGATTTTATGGCATTTTAAGAATTGACCATTAACCCAAGGATTACAAATAATCTGTGCGGGTATTTCGGATGCTTACCTTTGACTTTCTACTTCGCCTTTGTCGATACGGATAGTGCTTTTTTTACCCGAGCTTCTTTTTCTTTTGGATGGCCTGACTGGTTGATGCTTCGTGTCTGCGAGTTTCTACCGCACGTGACCCGTTGCGCAGACGACTTAATGATCATTAGTGACATTGTTCAAAATACTTGTTTATGTTATATCATGGCATGGCCCACTGCACACCACAAATCAGATGCGTGCTCGTTGTAACCGACCAGGACATCCTACCACCATTTTGTTTAATAAACGACTGCGTCCTATTGATAGTTTGTTCGTTAGACAGAAAATCGATCGTTACAAGCTGGGTAGATGCCCCATGGTACGCTACGGTACACCATGGAGATCTCGTGCTGTATAGTTACGTCTCGATCGCCCAGAAAAGGCAGCATTGAAAAATAAATACCGATGTTAGATCGCTTTCCAATTTCCCAAGGCATGAAGCCATGGTGAACTTGTCACCCCGTAAACTGTGAAAAAATAAGCGTCAGAAGTCAAATCGTGGCAGCCGAAAGAAGGAAACTACTCTCCACATCTTGTCATTGTCTCCCACGGATGCTGGAGCGCGGTACCACCTACGCGTAAAATGCAAAACGCTGCACATTCGAGAATTGCAGACATCTGCAGAAACGGAGCCGAAAGAGATGCAACATTCGGAAAACATTATCTGAGCTCAATTAAGTCACAAACGCGTGGCCTGATGCGGGAAGGAGTACTAGAAAACTGGCACGTCAAGGATAGGCAAACACACCGTGGCTGCGGAACGCCATTCGGTATGCCTTGATTTGGAGTCAATCTAGAATCGATCCATATTTGAGCGCGCTGAAACCTCGTGCAAAACGTTCAACCGAACGTGATGGAAGGTTGGGTTTACGTTAGACATCGGGATTGAACTGCAACTGCAACCGTGGCGACGGAAAATGGTCGGATATGGAGCCAGCAACAGCGAGCGATCTGCTGATCGATCCGACCATCCGTTGGTCCATACGCGAAGGGGGCGACCGAAATCTGCAATCGAACGAAAGGGAATCAAATAATGCAAAGTAAATAAAGCACAGAGAAAAAAGGAAAGCAAAATAACGCCAAGCCCCCGATGGCCCCACGGCACGGATAAGGACGCCGGAGTTGTCGTGCCCGTTTGGTGCCGCGCGTGAACCCCCGACAAGCCCGAAGAACGCACAGAAAAAGGAGTTTACTGAGTGGAATGCAACGAAACAAATGAAAATGATCATATAAATCGCAATAATAATAAATCAGATAATTCTTCCCAGTCCGTGAGTCCGGCCTTTGGGAGCCTAGTATGTGGAGCAGATATAAAGCGGACGTGCGGCGCTTGGCTGTTTGGATTTCCCCAATCCGCGCACCAAGTTGTCGGTTTGTTGATGACTCCGCTCAGCTTCGGAGTAATGAAGATGGCAGCAGAGGGCAGCAAGTAAGCTCATTCCAGGACCAAAGGGTAGGGATTGTAGCATAATCTACCGAAGCATGCACGAACGCTCCAAAGGATATAGAGAAATAAATAAATGGAAAGCTGCTGGTCCAATCACCGTCCCGCGCCTCCTGCCCGATTGCCTCGTGTTGTTGTTGTAGTTGTTGGAAGGGGGCGCGAGTTGGGCTGTATTCGTTTGCAGCGCAATCCAAACCGCGGGAGAAAGAGGACGGAGCGTGGGAGTCAGGAGTTGGGTCATGTTTAATGGAGTGCGATCGTGCGCCGAGCCGTGGTGTACACACGCACACTGGTGTAACCGTGCGCGCGCCAGATCGCACAAATGGTTGGTCATCGATGGAATTGAAAATTTGCTTTTATTTGCTCTTATTTTTCGAGGATTTCATCGGAACATTATTTATTCACCATCGTTTGAAAAGAGCCGCCTGCGAGACGGGAAGGGACTAGGAGAGGTAAGTTGGAACGGTAAGCGATCAACTCGAACCACTGCACTGCACTGGTGGTTGGATGCGTAAAGTGATTGTAAGCCGAGTGCCACCTTATTCCGAGACAGGACCCACTGCCTACAACGTGCATTGATGATAACATCGTATCGATTTAAAAGAGTGTGTAATGAATAGTTCGGCACAATTCATTACATACTTTTTACGAATTCAATATCGGTTTTTTTTTGCCTCCACCTTGATCATTTACAAAAATACGATACATTTGTTTCTTGCAGCCATTCCGGAATTTTGATATTTTGAATGCAGCGTTCGTAATCTAGTACATATGTATCATTGGTCCCGAAGTTATGTTAGGCAATCCACGAATAAGGATCGCTCTGTGTGGAAGCACCATGGTTTTTATGTGGAATTGCTTCTTAAACTGGAATTGCTGGATCGTTAATGAGGATCGAACATTTTATATCGTAATTAATATCTATCAATATTTAAAAAAAAGTTCCTTCATTGATCATTTTGTTGCGAAGGTTATATAATGCCACTCTGAAGGAAGAGTACCAGCCGTTATAGCCTTTCCAGAAATCGCACACGTATTTACTATCCACGAGATAGTAAATGAAGACAGAAAGACCCCTCTGCCACACCTGTCATAGAATAACTGGACGATGCAAAAGCTTAAAACCATTGGAATTGCGACCCGTTGGAAGAATGTTAAACGTTTCTGCCAACCGCATAGGTATAGGTGTACAGACAGTATAATCCTGGAGCGCAGAATTTGCAACACTCTCAGAACCCGATATCCCGATGACCGTTAAGCGGTGCTTCCAAATGCGGACTTTGTACTACAATCACAACAATACCGGAGGTGCGTCCTGAGATTCGGGACCTTATTCTTTAGCTTCTTACGATCTGACAGGGTAAAATGTCGGCCTGCAAGTGCTAAGCCCGTTGCACCGATCCACGACCAGTTTGTTTCAGTCCATTGCACTCGATTGGCTTTTTGCATTTCGATATTTGCCTGGTGTTTGTGGATCGAATCGTTATCTTTCCGTTTTCTTCGTCACCTTCTCCCATCCTTTTTTGGGGAGTAAAGTGGTTCAACTTTGCGCTCCCCGGCGAGCCCGGGCGGGCGAGAAGCAATCGCAGCCGGCCGCCTCGCGCGGCCCGGAGCGGCGCGTTCTTTCTGCACGCGTTGGTTGCGGTATCGGATTCAGTCAAACATGGCCCGGAATGATCGGCTCATTAATTTTACAACCACAAATGCTCCACCAATGTCGTCGTCGATTTAATGAGTGTTAATTAGCATAAATGAATAAACCTGGAGAAGCAGTGGAGGAAGTTAATTCGGAGTTGATGAAGCGGGAGTAGCCGACGCGGTTGCCGAATATTGTCGGTTCTGTTTGTGAGTGCCCGTTGCATTTGTCGAGCAGCCTCTGGAAAGGCCACCAGTTCGCTGGGCTCGGAGAAAGTATAAATTACGTGCATCTTTACCGCGGGCCCGGAACGATTGTACGCCTGCCTCGAATTATTGTGAAGTCGGTATGGTACGCCATACGCAGTAAGTAAGTTGTCCACCTTTTACTGTGCAAACTGTTCCATCAATGCGATTTAGTCGTATAGTTTAATTATAAACATTCATTCTTATAAACCTCTACCTAATAAGTAGCCCTAACAACAGCTCTGGTTTTAAAGGAACACAAAGGCAACATTCCAACACTTGTTGTTGGCACTAGCAGGAAACGAAAAGCTAGTAAGGCAACTGTCCATATCCTACGCGGATTGCCAAGATCATCTCGAAATGGTTTAAAAAAGCATAGTGGAATTTTCTCACTTGAATACTTGACAACAATTAACTCCACTGCCAATGTTCCCGAAGAACGAAAGCGCATGTGAACATCGGTGTGATCTATATCTCAATCCTGCATTTGGGGCAGCCTATGTCCAATTGATTAACTCGTATACGTAAATTCAATTTAATCCGGAGCACATTTATCATTCGGCTTTATTCGTCCCGAGCAGGCTTGGTTTTCTTCGCCTTCTTATTAAATTTACAAGTACGATGTGACTCAATCCTTTGCGTATCGCTTTGAGCCATGATCTTGGATGCTGTTCGGTTAATTTACTTCCACCGTCTCTGCTCGGTGCCATGCCGACGGTCTTGCCAAACTGGGACTGCCTTCAATAATCGAAGAATATTGTAGTGTCCTTACGAAAAGATTACCTCCGATCGTATTTCGAGCTTCGGATTTGACGTTTGGGCAGTTTTTTTCACCGCCTTGCGCAACTGTTCCGAATCTGCATTCAGCTTTCATTCGACTCCGGCTATCCTCGGCATTTCGTTCGGCCATTCTCGATACGGCTGCCACGGACCATGGTCGCCCTGTCGACCTTATCTCTACGAGGCCCACATGAGGGAGCTGGTAGAATCACTTTGCATTAATTTGGCTACGAAATTGGCTTGAATCTACTCCCACACGGCAAGCACAGCAGGCAACCCGGGGAGGGATCTTCAAGGTAGCTGACGTGATTGTCTTCCCGAGTGAACTCGTCTTCTCGCGGGTGTGAGTGCAAGTGCATATGGTTGGTTGGTGAACGAGCCTTTTCGTTTCGCACAAGCTCCAAAGTATCCTTGGACGTAGACCGGCAAAGCTGTGTACAGTGTTTACCAAGCTATGGCAAAATGCATAATAATTGGAAGAAAATATTTTCCTTCAAGTCTACCAATCCAATTGCTTGCTAGACTTATACAAAAGTTATTGTACTTATTCATTGTAACTTTATTAATGTTCTTAAATTCGACGTCATTCTGCCGAAATAAAGCAATATTAGTTGTTCTAAAAATCTTCAGTTTATATGTTGATGCGCAGTGTACTTTTCACCTCAATAAGCTAACATAAATCAAATTTAACTTATTTGCGGTAGTTTACAAATCGAATCGAATCGAATCGAAACAGCTATGGTAACGCTCGACAGCGTATTGATCTGAACGATCTTCAAATGGCCGGCCTTGTACTGTTGCACACCCATCGAACGACACCAACAATGTTCCGCGGTCGAAAAGCCCGTTTAGCATATCCCGCCCTGGATGAGCTGTGCTCACCGGAATTCGCTAACGAATCCGGTGGTGCAGATTGGTGGTAATTGATATGTTAGCCTCGGGTTTAAATGGACTCCCGTTCGAGGTAATCGACTTTATCGTCATTGGCCCAGCGAGATGCAGAATTGCTTGGCCTCGGTGCCGCGATCGTGGCGACCACAAAAAGACGCAAGAGTAAGGAAGACTGGAAGAGAGATGCAAAGAGTTTGTTTAAAAAACAAAAAAAAAAGGGTGACGCTAAGCGATCCTGGGTGGAGAGCGATGAAGAGCCAAACTCTGTGCCAGGCCCATTACGATAGTAAAACTAGTGTTCCCATTTTCCGACTGGCGGTCTCTGCAGTTAGCCAGCCAGACAGTAAGCTGTTTGCGCTGAAGATTGCTTAACTAATATTGACAGTGCTACGGTCGCATGGAAATGAAGGGAAACCGCCGAACATGTACCCAACTCCAAAAAGCCCCGCGACCGGCCGTAGGTGACGACGACGGGCGGTGGTGGGAAGATCGTTTGACGGGCGCGCTTCGCCATTTTGCCAGTATTATGTTTGGCCAGCTAATAACGATCACAGGGCGTTTTTTGTCAACCGTCCACCGATGTGTTTGATCGATGCTGTTGTTTCTGTATTGAAAGTTTATAGGCCTGTGTTGCCGCTTCCAGTTGCAGCTCCCGGTACCCCGTAGGCAGCTTGAAACGCGACCCAGCGCGCCGGTAGTATTCCGGGGGTATGCTTCCAAATGGCGTCCGATGGTCAAATATCGATAGCTCCCAGGATCCCCCTCATGGTCAGACTAACAGGCTCTAAGCAAACAGACCGAAACTACGCAAACACCCAAAAATGTATGCCGCTTGGGTACAGCTGAGAGGAGCGCCCGGTTCACAAAAAAGGATTATTTATTGGCTTAAATATCAAGTTACTCGCCTTGCAAAATCGCTTCTTGCACGGTTCATTTCATTCGATTGGCGAAACGCTGCCGTGAAGGTTTTTTGGTGCCAGAACTCGCTGCTCCTGCCTGTACCCCTTCCCGGCGGGATTACCCGGGTGACTGAAAACAAAGTCAAAAAGCCGTACACATTTTCAGCAGATTTCTTGCCAATCCGAGCATATTGATTAAGGTAGCCGCACTCAGAAGGCGCATTAGCATAAACTTTTTCGCGACTCTCTGCTCATTGCAGCGCGTTGGGTACTGAGTTGGAAAAAGGGTTTCGCATTCGTCCCTCTCGCTCGTTGGCAAGCGGTGGCTAGTGTCTTCAGGGTTCTGCGTCTCGAGTATAAAGGACTTTTCGTATGTATGGATTCGTGGAAGCTCGAAAGCGCTGGACGTTTGATGGTCGTTTGAAAAATTCGAGTCGCATTTCGGAAATAAAGCAAATTCTGCTATGTCTACGGCGCGTGTAACATAATATTTTAAAGTATCTGCGGCGTCGATCCTGTAAAGTTTCGCTTTCTGTTTCAGTTCACAACATTTGCATTGCTGATGGCAAAATCTCGAAAAAAAATCTTCAAGTAAGAACGGAAGCCTGGAAACATAAACAGAGCGATTTTAAGCTACGCTAACCGTAAATGATGCGTTAATCTAATGTAACGGAAGTTACTCTATTAAAATCGTAATTATTATAACCGTTAGGATCACCGAGTCCAAAATGTGTAGTACCCGTGTCATAGTCTTCGAATCATCCAATCTACCTCTAAGTAATGCTTCTATCTTTTTTGAAAAAAAATGTTTCGGCAGAGAACCGTTATCATGAAGTATTCATATCAGTCAAAAACTCAACAGTCGGATTAGCGTTAATGACATTAATATTTCAATGATTTAAGTTCAATTAGTCCTAGAATTTTTTAAAATGGTTCGTTAGGATTGCTTCTCCCTGTTCATCCGGCATAACGCTCTGCAAGTATCAAAAGTATTTGTAAAGTGTAAACAAATATCAGCGTTTTCCAGGAGCAGCTAAGATCCAACAAGAGAAAGATGTGCTAACGAACGGTAATATAAGAACATGATTAGCGTCATCAACATTCGTGGTTTAGACCATGGCTAGAATCGCCGTTTACGCGAGTGAAAAGGATACTACTGCTGAGCATAGGAATGTAATCAAATAGCCACCAAGGTATAAATCAGATGGTATTAAATGTTATGCTACGTAGCTGCTTCGTTGTCATCATCTTGAACGTCCTGTTACTGTCCCGGTACACGGGGCAGAATTGTTGTTACCCCGTGGAGCCCGGCGGGGGTTTTCGACCCGTCACCCTACTTCCAGTAGCACACACCAAACATACCCACACATGCACTGTTGGGCTATCTTTACTGTTTCGTGGGAATACGAGGTGTGTTCTCGGCGAGAAAAAATTAAGAGGTATCTCTTTAATGTTTCAATCGCGCGCACCGTTCTCTCCCTTTTTGGGCCATCTCTTTTGATGCATCCCATCTTCGCTCCACACGTGTGTGCTCCGAGAAGGATGGTTACCTGTAGTTTCTTTTTGATTACCAACTGTTCTAGCTCGGACTTAGTCACACACACACACACACACACACTTGACCCTAGAATGCACCGAGCACGATCACTAACACTTTCGACAGATAGACCAGCGGTTGATTCTACACCGGCACGCAGCAGAATGCAAAGCAGAATGCGTGTTTGCTTTTCTGGGTCTTTGCAGAAGTGCATGCAGCATGAAAAACATGGACCACGATGGCGTGATTCGTGATCGATGCAGTCGCTTATTTGACAGTCATAAAAGGGCGCTCGGTTATTATGTTTGATTACTTCTTCAGCAAGTGCCAGTTGATTGGCAAACAGATCACAGCGCAGCCACCCATAATTTGGTAGCTTATTCTGATGCAAACTAGGTAAACTGCAAACTCGAAACAGTTTCTATGATATTGTTCTTATAAATTTGTTGTGGTATCCTTTACTGCACTTAGTTTGGTGAGAGAAAATTGAAAAAATGCAAATAAAAAAGTCACCAAACGTGGAATTTAAATGTATCCGTTTTTCGACCGCCTGCAATGAGTTTGTCGTGCAACGCACGGTTTCCTCGGATGGTTGTACACAAGCCTTTAGGAAACATTTTACGATCAGTGAACTTCCTTTCGGCAGGGTAATAACCATTCCACGCTTCCGCCTTCGGGGTTCGAACGCCAGTGAAAGTAGTAATGTGTGGAGATCGTGAGTCGAAAGAATACGCCATTAGATGCATGTTGAACGAGCCACGGATAAATCCGGCGGGGACAAATATGGGCTGCTTCAGTTTCATTTGGACGTGCACCAACACAACGCAACACAGATCCGTTGAGTATTATTGTTTGTTTCGTAGCTTTGTAGTTTCATCTAGCTAGCATTCATGACTTAGAGATAAAATAAATTTAAAAAAATGTATTTGATCATCGATTGTATTTAATTAATTACTTAATTTTAGTTTTAAATGAACTAATTGTTGGTTGTTGAGGAGTTGAGCTCCATTATCGTTATCGTATCGTATCGGTATCGTTTAACATACTTTTCAACACCTCTACTTCTTTGTATGTAAATAACCAGCCTGTTGAATGCGTCTCGACACCGTTAATCTTGACTTCTTTCACCATCCATGCATAGTCTGTGTTAAGGAAGTCCAGTGGTGTAGTTTATCCTTACACACCGTTGAACTATCGTGGTGTAAATTTATTTGTTATTTGCTCCCTTCCAGTTCTATTTCGGTTGTGCTTGGAAGGGACATACGTACATAGTATACATATGTGTATTTTACAACACCTGAGAAACCTGTGCGAGGATCAGAAAACGATGATGTGCATCGCAGCCTTTTTCTATTGTCCGTAGCACGGAGCTCATTAGTAGGTAAACAACGTCCATCTTCGTGTACGTCTGTCGTCGGTGATCCGTAAAACACTGTACAAATAGAGGAATGCCTAGCGTCCTTTCTACGTCAGCACCTAAACTAATCGCTACGATCGACCAACCGTTCACATCAGTTGGTGTGTTCCATTAGCACACGAGTGTTAATAACATAGAAAAAAAGGTTTGCTCCAACTGTTTTCAGCAATTCAACATTTTTTGGTATAAATCATATCTGATGCATCTGATCCCCCATCCCATCTGACGGTCAATCAAAAGCTTCTGCCGAGCTACATTGCACGAACTACTGTATGTTCTTTGTTATGTGTGCTGATGCATCTCTACTTGGCATAAAAGACCTCCCCACGCAGTTGAACCGAATTGGTCGTATTACGCGAGTTATGCGATAATATTTGTATTATACTTTGTGGTCCCATTCTTTCTCTTATTCTGTTCTCTCCCTATCCCTTCCCGGGACAGCCTTTCTGGGAAGTGCTGATTTAAAATAAACACATCGTCGTGCACCACCGCTACTGAATGGCTGTAGCTCTTCGAGCACAGCGTCTCTAGTCATCCAGTTGCCTGAAAACGCTCAGTGTTACCGTAAATCATTAGGCTGGTATTAAATCGTAATTATAATGAGATATGCAATGGCTGAACAACAAACAATTAGTAGCGCTAAAACGTGATAAAACATATGGCATATAGCTTTGCTTCTAATAAATTTAATATAAAATTGGTCAATTACAACTTGAACAACATATCTTTAAGGCAGTATAAATTTTTATCATAGAAACATACATCCAGCAAACTCTGACAGGTAGCACAAATGTATGATCACTACTTGCAGTATTGGTCGTTGTTACACATGTAGAATAGGTTGCGTTCGCCAAATTTTCAGCATTTTCAGCTATTTTTTTTCTCTTCTAATTTTCAGTTTTCAACACGTGTGTGGTCGAATATCGAAACGGTGTCTAACATTGTTTGGTAGATAAATGGAATGCAACAAGTAAATTACAAATCCTGCTTCCGACAAATGTGTTCTACAGAAAACTGCAAGCAAATTTTTCTAGTAATTGTGAGAATGGTTCTTCACCCATTATTAAAATCATTTTCTCGTCAAACGTCACAAGATTCTGCGAGTAGAAGTAGCGGTTGGCTCAATTCCCTATTGACCTGTGTCAGGTGAATGGAAGAAAGTCGAGAAATCCTTTCGAATTGAGAATTGAATTGCCAAAGAAGAAGTTGCGTCATGTATCGGTAAAAAGTCATGTATGGTGTGCATGACTGTATCTAACAGCAATTAGCTCGATTTTATGGTCCTTTCGAAACGTTTCCCAATTCCAGCAAATGGATTATACATATGCCGTGATGGCGCATCAGCAGGAAGATGGGTTGTTTGTAACTTCACCGACTGACCTCTCACTTCTCATTGATTGCCCATAACTACGACAATTTATGATGGTTCGCCGGTCCGCAACCTTGGTGTTGGCTTCCTCATTATGTTCGGTAATAATAGTTTTATCACCAACTAAGGCACTAAGGTGTCCGCAGGCTGAATCGAGTGAAGGGTTAATTATGACGCACAGCCTATCAAAGCGTTTCAGTAATATCCGCGTACAATTCGCGAAGCTGGGTGCATGGCTGTCGCAAATTGCGTTCGTCTCGCAATCGGCTGTTTAGTTGCACCGGTAATAAATGTTTTATTTTCCTTAACTCGCGCGACTCCGCGACTTGCACGACCGGCGGAAGGGCTGCTAGTTTTCCAGCGGTTGCTTTCTTTCTGCATTCTTAACTGCAACGGTGTGTAGTTCAATCTTGGCCATCCCGCGCTGATCCTCCGCTGATGTCCATTCATTTGGGGCATTTTAGTGACGGTGCATCGGCCAGAAAATTGCATTATGCCTGCAGGAAGGAAGAACGAAATAAGACACTGCAAGTAGGCCTCCGTTCTCTTTGGAGACGGGCCACGACACACAACGACAATAGCCACGGTATGGGCACATCAGCGAACGAAAGGTATAGACAGGCACGGCCCGTGGGTCGGCCTGAACATTTTACGACACCATCCCCACATCATCACATGCGACGGTGCGGACAGAACTTTTGCTGGTCGTGAAAGATCAGTTGACAGGATCATCACAAACGACAGAATCGAGTGGTTTTAAAATTTTTGCTATACTCATCTCAACGCAATGGCACTGCCCAGCGAACATTGCTCCAACGGATAATATAGTTGTAATTATACATTATTGTTGTAAAATAATAAGAAAAATATTATGACACAGTCAGAAAAGAGGTCAAAGCTCTTCTGCCTGTCATAATTTTAAAATGAAGACGATACGTCGTTGACTAAATTCCTTGTGGAATGTGATTTTTATTCGAGCTGGCTGGGTAGGCATACGATGGTGTGCATGGGTTTTTACAAGAACATGCCAAGGTGTGGTCATTATCGTTTCACTCCCCGAGGGCGTTTGCGTTTTGTGGAGTATGAACATCCGACGGGGCTCAGAAAGAGGGTGAAAGAACGCCGAAGCGAATGGCACACAGACATTAAATTTACATACTTGCATTGATGTTCGGTTAAAATGGCCTGTAATAACTTTATTGCATGCCAGTTGCCGCCAATTTACAAAAAGCACCCCTCGCAGTTCATTACGGCAACATGTGGCTCCGCCAAAGGTT
>JAOEFI010000003.1:46515930-46533044 GCA_034621735.1 Anopheles plumbeus
CCCCCCCAGACAGTACACTGGAAGCAAACGACCGTGGAAGCTCGTATCGGGTGCATCTCTTCTCTAATCAGTATTCGAAAAGCAAGCCTCGCATTCCACGAGGCACCTCTCCTAGTGTTTAAGAATCCTTCTCAAGTATGTTATATGCGTCACCTCTCTAGAATAGGAAACCCGGTGGTTGCACCAGCTGGCGCTGCGTTCCCATCAGTTCGATCAACCGTACTGCAACATCTTCAGCTGTCTCTTTTATTTTTGAGGACCACATCCGTCGACGTACGCTTTGCAACCGGCACGTTTCTGAGGGTGAAGAAATGTAGAAAACGAAAAATGAATATTACTAATCAAGATGAGGGAATGTTTTGCCAATCGTTTTCTATGATGTGCTGCAAAAAACAATGATTGGGCGTGATAAATATTTTGAAAAAAGTGAACAAGAACATTGTGTCCAGTTCATCGTTTTTTTATTAGAAACCTACTTTATTGAGCTGTATGGTCTTAACCTTTCCTTAAATCAGTCCAATTATAGGACGGCGACAAAATTCCCCAGCGTTAATGTACGACTCAAAAATCTAGACCAGTTTACTCAAATATAAATCATGGATGTTCATAGACGCATCAAAGCAATTAAAGTCCTGTTCAATTCAGTAAGCGATCATTTAAAATCCTGTTCCAAATACTGTTGTTTTTTGCTGTGAAACTATAACAGTCAATTTTCGACCACAGTCCCTCAGTTTTCTCCATTTTAATATTTTATTTCTTTATCAATAAATAAAACTGTACACAAACGTAATTCGTATCATGATTTGCAATAATGTAGATATTTGGCGAACCGACAAATTTCTCTACTTTACAAGCAATGGAATGTGCATGAAAAATCGAACGTAAAAACGAAACCCAAAATCTCTATGCGCAAATATAATCCGTTCGCAAAGGATGCAATACTTTAGATGTATAAGTTATGCAAAACGTACTTAAATTGAATCGAATCGGCTCCAGCCACGACGTTAGTTAATTGTTTACGGTTCTCAATATCCTTTTTCTTTGTGTTTTTTGAAAAAACAAAACTTCGCTGTTAGGCTTGTAAATTTATGTTGGGTTTGTGAATAATTTTTTTTTTTCAAATTGTTACTTGGAGGCTTGACGTTAGTGACTAATGGATGATTTTTTGTTTAAGTTAAAAGAGACGTTTTGTAACAGCGAAACAGTAAAACATTACAGAACCATGTATACACTTCAAAGAGCGTATGTAGCGCCGTAACACGCCACACGTTTATTAACAGCAAATTCGGACGCATACAGGGGTTTTTGTGTTAACGGTCGAAGTGTTATGATGGTCTCATACTGCACAGATCCAGATCACTTTCTTCCACAATTTTTAGCGTACTTCAATTGGTCCTTGTAGAGGGAACTGTAGTTAAAGGGCTCTGTTTTTTCGTCTGGGATGTATGTGCAAGGACAGACAAGAGGCAAAACGAGGCGAAATATTACAAAGCTTCCCTCATAGAGAGAGGTGGACAGAGAGTGGGGAACCGAGGACAGGAATTCAAGCATGATAAAATTCAAATGTGTTGTATCCTATATCACCAGTACTAGAAAAAAGCGGAAAACTAAAAAGTAAAAAAGGAAATATTGGATATTTAAAGATTGTAATAATAGTGTACAACAAACCAACAAACAAACCTTCGAAGTTAAGCAGTAGCAACAATATTGTAAGATAAAACAATGGAACAGAAGTTTCTCCTCAGATAACGGCATATGCAGTGCATCCTCAAGTGTATAAATAAGAAAATCGTTGAACCTTCAAAGCGGTCGAAGCTACTACGAGTAGTGAGCAGTTGAACAAATTTTCTATGCATTCCGGGAATTTTGCGAAAGAGAAACGCTCATTGCCAGACCTCATGGCCGACCTTTCTGTGGTGAGGAAAGATGATGGTACTGCGAAGCTGGTTCTTGAGCCATCCCTGATCCAGTGTAAGTGAGTTGAGGTCATAGCGTAATAGGACTTTTTATTTATTTTGTTTTAAGCTCAATGTATTAGGGACAGTTTGGTAGGCTGCTATGGAAAGATATGCCGGCAACATTTACACTGATGTACCAATATGCAACCGAACGCCTGTTCAAGCTGGCAGGCACCCGATGAAGGGCATCTATTGAAAACATCAATGCAAATAGTGAATACAGCAATTTTGAACCAAGTGAAAAAGTAATAAAAAAAGAACTATCAATGCTACACACTAACGACATAGGACGAAAGTTCGCACAGACGAGTGCGTGGCAAGAGTACTGCAACACTAGAAATCAAAGGCAACACTGAATACATCACACAACTTAGCATTAATTATTTCAACAGGACAAACGGAAAGGTATATTTAAAATCACGCAAAGAGAATAAATCCGAGTAGAAACACAATACTGATGAATTTGGATTGAAATATCATTGTGAAGGAGTTAAGTAAACGTAGAAGCTTGACGGTATTATAAATGAATACAAAAAAACCTGCAAAACTGCTGCAAAATAAAATCGTATTAAACATAATGAACTTGTTGGTGTTTTCGTAAAAAAGTATTACCCAATTTAAGGTTTTCGTTCCTTGGGCTACATAATCCTGGGTTTGCTCTAGACACATCCATTTTCCCGTAGACTGAAAGAATAACGGATTCCAGATCCAGTTGAGAATCAAACTCACACCGTGGCGTTAAATAGGTGTTCTAGTTGCTACCGCGCTGACCGCTAGTCAGGAAGTATCGGAAAGAAAAACTACAGCATCCTCGGCCAATTTAAAACGTATTGTCCATTTTTACGGGTATGTGAAATTTGGCGATAATAAAATTATAAAAATTTGAATTTCCATAAACCACCATTTTTTAGACCATATCTAAAAGAATGGCCATTCCATAAAAAGTACAGCGCCACCTAGTGAGCATGTTTGATGAAAAGTAGAGCCCAGTGCCCAGTTTGATCTAAGGTTAGTTTTCACCAAATACTTCGGTTTAAAACTCACATCATTCAAATTTGTAATGTGTTAAACATTGGCGAGTTGATTTGTTATAGCAGTTCCTTTGAATAATGTGAGAAAAGGTAGAAATTAAGGCGCTTGAATCGTGTTAAACTGTCGTTTCACACAATTAGAACACAACCCTGACAACCGCTGGCATGCATGTCAACCCTTGAAGCAATTCGCGTTTTCGTGAGAGACCAGGCGGAGTGAAAAGCGAGAAGAGAGAGGCGTTGACGCGCTCGCTATGGCGAGAAAGAGATAGTTTTTCAACATTCTCTCGTTGAAATCACACTTTTTCTCTGATGAGCAGAACTCGGTGACACGACGCCTTTGGCCGCCACTGCGTTGTCTCACTCTGGTCACACGGCCGCCGGTTTCATTGGTGAATATATATCTTTGCCGTTTCCCAAAATTCAGTTGACTTCTTCACTTCGACGATGACAGATCATCGAGGCTAGCGATCGCGCACAACAAGCGACATGGAAAAAGCAATTTATGAACAACTTATCCTTCTGCAACCCCCGTTCAGCTGTGCTTAGTTGAGCGTTTCCTGTGAAATATTAAAACAAACCCCATTTTTCTCCTCACAATAAGGCGCGGTGAAGTTTGCCGGGTGCAGTCCCAATTCAGAAAACAATCGTTGGAAGCTGTAAAATGGCACTGTGGAATCGAATGCTCGACCGGAGTAATATCAGGTGGTTTTGTGAACGAATATCCAAGTGAGTGTGATGAAAAAGAAGACCTTCAATGTAACAATCGAACAAAAAACTCTGGGGCATCCCTCAAGCTCGCAACCTTCACTGATGACCTTCTTGTGGAGTTATCCGGTCTGGAGGCGGTCGGAAGGCAAAGCTACGAAACATACTGGCGACAACAAAAAATTGTAAGTTTCCTAAAATGACTTCTATGCATTCAATGCGCTCGTTCATCGTTACAGCATTATTTATTCTCCAGTGCCGATCACCTAAAATCGATCCTACAATGTCGTGAAGCGACGCTAGTTTTGCGCAGCAAGACAAGCTTCGACCACTTTTTTCACGCGCCCGGGGAAATGCTTGACGAAATTTATGGTTTTTGATTGCTTTTATGCTGGCTCGAGACATTCACCCCTGGGCTGGATGCGAACCAGCCGCGGTGCCCAGAGGCGGTGGTTCGAAGCTTGCCCGATGTACGCATGTGCAGTGCCATTTTGTGCTCCTCGCCGTCGTCCTTAACAGCTTTATCCTCTATTTTTTGTCGGGCATTTCAGTCCCTTCCCTGTGCTACTGGAACAAATATGCCGTTCATATTTGTTCTTCTCAAAAAGCCGTTTATTTCGCATGCCGATAAGCAACTACTATATTCCTGATCCTCGAAGATGCGTCACAATTCTTTCAAATACTTTTTGATGAAATTTGTGCCTATCCGCTAGGACTATTGATTTTACATAAAATAACAAACTACCTTAGTCGCACCACTACAACGATATTGGTGTTCCGATACACACAGTGTGATAACCAGTAAAGTTGAACGAAGGAGGAGCCTCTATCCTGGAAGGCGTTTAAACGCACGCACACATAGACTCTTCGCTAATAGCTGGAAGCAACACTAGCCTATCCTAGATCAATTATCACATTATCCGATTTTCAGCAATACTGTCATCAATCTGTCGGCAATGTCATAACCTGATTTAAACTAATGTTGACGGAGTGAAACCAATTGGAACAGGATCATTCGTGGTGTCATTCGCTAAGGGATTTTGATCTACGATTCGATAATAGAATTAGCTATTCCGTTATTTAGTTATTTTAACAAATATCAAGTTGTTACACTACATTAAGTAATATTTATTCATTACCAAACGAAATGAAGTTTGATTCGATCTTTTTTTTTCAATTGAGCTACCGACCTTCGAACATCTACGTTTTCCTAGCAATGTGTTAAATTGCTCGCTCATGATACATAAATTAGAGCATTTTTGTGTAAGTAGAACAGAGAAAAAAAAATAGCAGCCAAAGGGCAAACAGCCAGCTTCAGAAGGCTATTGACTTCCTCTAAGACTGTGCTTCATACGACGGACACCGAATCCATATCACACGGTCGTGTCAGTTGTTGATTTTTCTCATTAGACTTCCCTCGGGGCCGGCGGCTGTTCCTTCCTGGTTTCGAAGCCCGTGGTTTTTCCTCCCCTCTTCTTCACCGACCAACCTGGACGAAGAGTGTTGGAGTGCGCACGTCTAAATTGTCAAGCGAGCAACGAGATGGGAAGAGCAAATTTGAATTGAGCAACCATTTAGCACATCGCACGGGGCTGAACGATGGAACCCACTAGGAAACAGCAAACAACCTGGGCTTTTCGAATTTTCATCGTTCACTGGAAATGTGAATGATGAATTTCACATATTTGAACCTGTGCAACCTTTTAAATAAAATTGCGTTTCGTAGCATACGATTGTTGAAAAAAGTTGTAACATTTTAAAAGTTCATGGATCGCATGGTTTTTTCATTGGTTCACCCATGTTTTTAGCGCATGCGCACTTGAAGGGACGACCACATTTTAGAAATCAAATGAAAGTCCGTTGGAAGACTGTGAAACCATCCATAGGAACAAATCTGTGTATTTGATGAAAGCAGCCATTTGAAAGGAAACGTTCAATAATGATCAAACCATGTTTGAATTTAATGGGGAGACTTGCAAGCGTTCGCTTCCGTAATGCTTCCCTAATTTTTTGCAAATAAAAAAAACATTTCCACATGTCGGAAATAAGTTAAAAGAATTAGAAATGGGTACAAGAGTAGTTTGAGTTTTTATTCTGCAAACAATACGAGCGATTTGGTGGATGTGTCAAAAACAGAAAGCAAACTTTCTAAGACATCTTCCCGTGGGAGTTGCAGGATAATTGTTTTGTTTTTCTGACGCCACATCTTCACACATAGCCAGAAGATAATCCGAAGTATTATTTACTAATCTGCAATAATCCGCTCCGCTGACATGGTTGCATCTGAACTTTTCGGCATCTTCCAAGTGCCTTTCGTTGTGCTGCCAAGGTCGGGGAAACGGAACGGTACGGGCTATCCTAAATGGGTGGGTAAACTTTTGCCGCATGAAGTTTGCCGCAGGATCTGGGGCGGTAGCTAGCAAACAAACAAAAGCTGTAAGTAAATAAACCAGACAAACAAGCAAGCTCACTGAAAATCGCACAATGGTGACAAACGGATGATGGGAGGATTATCCCTCGCACAGGGATCACACTTGACGGTCACGTGCCATTTTTGTGCTTCCGTTTGTGCAGTTGGGAGTAACATTTTTAATCCGTTAGATTCGATTGATTTAGCAGAAATTGGTCAGGGTTTTCTTCAATTAACCAACTTATTGTGAGAATTACTGGGAAAATTGAAACAAGTTTGTGCTGTAAAACAACAGAGGTTTTTTCCAACCAGGTTGTGGAAACATAAAAGGGTCATTTGTAGCGGTAGCAAAAAGGTAAAAATCCAGGTATCACATTTGGATATGAAACTCCTGGCATCGCCATAAAATGCTCCCCAACGGACTCGTTTTCTACCTGACGGTCGACCGTCCCGTGTCCGATTCTCGACGCAGAAAATAAACCAGCACGATAGACCGAGAGAGGCTGACCATCGCCACATCGTCCCGTGCGAAACACTAGAGCGCGCTGTCCTTTTCCATCTGCCTTTTCCATCTACGGAATTATGTTCGGCCATTATTTTCTACCATGAGCCGGGTTTTCGTTCTGAAGTTGGCGGCAAAAGGCGCAATTTTTCCATGACTTTCCATCACCACTACATCGGCAGCATACAATCATCGCCTCCCCGTTCGCCGCAATTCACTACCACACGCGCAAGATCCTTGGCACAGGAGTCTCCCGAGCGCAATAAAAAAAAAACAACCCTCTTCAGAATCCCAGCGAACTTTAGGACACATGCGCGGTAATAGAAAATGGGCTCGCTGCTGCGTTGCCCTTCCTTTTCTGGCTACCGCGGTGCCTTTGCGTCTTGCAACGCATGCCTCCTTCGGGCGGACAGATAGGGTGTGGGTGTGCCATTGCCGCACGAGAAATCTGTCCTTGGTTTTGTATCCGCACGTCCTTGTTTAGTGATAGCTTGCAGAAATGCGAGAGCAGCGATGTAAAAAGATCAGTTAGTGCGAGGAAATGGGCCCCTGTAGCTGATAACCCGTAAGAATGTCTTTCCCTTCCTTACGCCTGTTCCAGCCTAACGAGGTGTAATTAAATGACTTTTCCCAGAAGAAGAAATTGAAGCGTTCACGCTACTGACGATGGCAGGTGATGACGGTCGGTTTTCAGCGTATGTCTTTCGATATAGGCTGGTGAGGCACAATCTTCTCAAGCAAAGGACAATTACAAGCGTTTTTTTTCTTGGCTTTAGAAAACACAGAACTTTGATTATTTTTATCAATATTTAATACTAGAATATATTTATGCAATGTTAATGAACATGAATAAATATGCATTCATTCTGCCTTTGAAAAATTAATGTACTTAAACAAAACCAATCAGTGACATATATGTTCGCATACATATTTGACCTCTAATAAAATCAGAACAATTTGGCGCACCTAATAATCTAATGACAACTGTAACTTTCGTATATATATCTCGAAGATAACAATTACTTATGTTTGTAAACATCCTTTCTTCTCTCAACAGTTTGTGTTCTTTACCCACGCCATCTCTCGGGACTCCGAATGTTCATGATCAATCATTATTTCCTGCCAAATCTAAATCACAACTACCATCGGACACCTTCGAAGGCGTGCCATTTGTCATCGAAGATTCAGTGGCAGTGGGAATTGACACCGCCAGCCCGAAAGAAAAGGGAAATCTGCCCGGAAAGTCTCCGAAGCAGCTCAAAGGAGGGGGTTCATTGCGTTCTGTCAATCGCCCTTCAATCATCGGCCAGTACGTGGCGTGGTTGTTCGACCCTGTTTTACCCGACGACACCAACACCACCGAACTGTGCCAGCAAGGACCAATGGAAACACAAAGGGACGTGCCGCCGGGGGTAAACGTCAGCTAGGGTAGCAGCCGGGGTAGGGTAAGAGCAGTAGTATTTTTACGAAATTCCCTTGACGCTCGTTTAACCTTCATGCCGCCCCTGGCTACCAAGGGGTTCTTTGGCAAACAGTTGTCACTTACATTTACGCTTTTTCTGCCGAAATACGCTTTCGTCCTTTCCAGGGGATGCTTTCACCAGTCATCAAGGATCAGATAGCTTGCATGAAACGGAGCGATTCCCTGGGTGAAAGCAAAAGAACGCCGACACGAGCGGACGAGAGAGACAGAGAACTAACCTTTTTATTAACCATTTGCTCTCCATAATTTTTTTTTCTCTTTCCTTTTGCATTTCCCTGCGTCCTGCGTCCTGCGTGACACCTGAATAAAACGTTGGTTTGTGTGCGTTACATGTTTCGAACCCACCCCGTGCGCTTTAAACATTGATCCCGGGAGGAAGAGGTGGTTCAGAAGGGGGCCTTAGCGGAAGCGTCCCCTTCGTATTTCGAGTTCAGTTCAATTCGTTTCCATTCTGTGCACAATGTGTCGTACCGAAGAAGCCCCTCGCTAGTATTTAACTAGGGTGAATCGGCTTGCAGACTGTATGAAGATGACTTTTTTTTCAGTTGTTCCATATGCATGTACGAACTTCAAGCTTCAACCTACTTAAATCCATCCGCATCATACGCATGTGTCCTTCAATGTGCTCCTTGCGATTCCTGACACGAATACACACGCGAACTAGGAACCTCACTAATCAACGGATGGTACAAATTCCCTTCTGTACAGCAGATATAGCCAATTGTTTTACGGGGAATTCGTCCCTCATGCAGTTAGGTTTAAGTTTTAGCTTAGAAGTTTATTTTAAACCTCACCAATTTATAAATTAAATTTTGCTACTTGATGATAATGAATTTGTTTACATATCATACAGGTACCCTCAAGAATGGCTGTCCACGAAGACGGCATTCTGAACATAACAAGATCCCCGCACCATCGATGACTGTCCCGACAGCTTCACGGACATGCAGATGGTTTCGTCGATTTATGTTCTACATCTACCCTGTAGATCCGAATTTGTTTGAAATTGAACAAGCGACAAATTCGGTTCTAGAGAGGTTTGTGTGGGACATTTACGTACAACGGAGAAGACTATTGTTTAAATCGACGACATCTGCTGTTCCGTAAACTTGCTTCACATCAACCGTTCTGTACTTTTTGTACAACGATACTTGCTTGGTAAATATAGCGAAATGAAAAATCAATTTAATCAGTGGATGTTTTATTTTAGGATACGATCGTCAACTGCGTCGCTGAGTCGTCAACAGCTGCTAAATAAAAGAGATTTACCGGAAGATTCCGAAGATCTACCCTGGGTAGATTTCGAAAGAAAATAAACCCGTTTAAAATATTTCCTCTGAATGACTGGATCAGCGATACTTGCTGAGTGGCTTTCAAAACTCCTCTTCCTAATACTACTTAAGCGAAGATAATCGATTCGAACAATTGAATTTTCAATAACGAAAAATAAAACAGCGAGAACACACACAGGATTGTAGCTTCCCTTTTTTCAAAGGTTTGGTTTAACAACAACAAAACTATTGACAAGAGTACTTGAACGCGAGACAACAAAAATGTTATTAGTTTGTTATAGGTTTCTTAATCCTTGTTGATTTGAAACATTCCTATCTTTGACTATATCGCGTCATTCCAGCGCCGATTTCTACGATATACAAAACTTTGCTTAACTATACCAGGCCTAGGTCGCACTCCTTCAGGCTCTTTAGCAAGGACGTCGTGTGGCTATAGATATTTGTGACAAGACCATCGAAGATGTCGTTCTTCATCGTTATTATACAGCTTTTGGTTGGTACTTCCCCAACAATCGACAGAATTCAATGTCACTAAAAATCTATGGGCAGAATTGAAGAAAGGGCACCAAAAGGGTGTGCGTCTAATCTCAGCCAGCGTGACAAAGTGTTGAAGAAAAGTGGCAGAGAATAGATCCGGAACTACGCAAAAAATCAGTTGAAACCAAGCCAATCCGATTAGAGGGAATTTAAAAAGGCGATATAAACTCTACAAACTAATAGGTATCGCAGGGCACGCACATCATAATAAACAATAAATAAATGGCGAAAACATCGTCTATCCCACCTTCAGTGTACAGCTAAAAATAATGCATTTAAGTGGTGTACATAGTCATTGCCAACCGATTTGGAATCCGTTGTTTTTAGTTTTCACATTGTGAGAAGGTGAACATGATATAAATATTATAGATTAGAGATAATTGATTCCGCGAACTAAAGAGAGAAGAAAGCCTGATTTTTCACTTTCCCACTTTGAATTCACTGCAATATATTCTAGCAATGGAGTAAACTTGGGCACATACTATACAAACAGTATCAGAATCGTTCAGGCAATAAAATAACAATTCTATTGTAGTAAACCAATCATTTTCATATAGCTCGAATTTCTATAATTCCGTACACATTACGACAACAAATAAATTAAGAAGCGACAAAAAGCATTACAGATTGCGTTATTATACAGCAACCCTCTTTCTTCCAATGTGGTCAATTTAATTGTATTTATTAATCTAGTTTTACAAATTGTTTTCTGGAATTTATAATGAATTTTTATGATTTATATAATAGAACAATGTAATCGCAAATAATTAAAGCCAATTCCGGAAAGCGGTTTATTCGTTAACGGTTCTATCCCTTCGGAAAACATAATTTTTGGAATGGTTTATTTAATTGACACTTTTTAGTATAGAAGAATCTAATTGCATGCTCAAGATCAAACCCGCATCGTTTGCGATACATGATTTATACAACATAATTGTCATATAATGTACTAGTCTCATTCTCCATTGATTTTAACATGGATATGTACCATGGTAAACCTCCATATGAATGTTTATTTTAGATCTTCTCGGAAGGAACAAAGACGCATTTTAAAACAATATTTTCTATCTTGCATGTGAAATCATCGCGAATTTCGCGAATTTTTTAAAGTAGCTGTATGTTGCGTCAAGTTATTTGTTTGCCAGGTATTGTAAGTGGAAAGTAAATTTATAAGAAAATTCAATGAAATCCCGAAACGCCTCGACATCTTCACTTTTTTTCCAGGCTGACGAAACACTGGAAATCGCGTACGGCATTCCTCTCCATTTTGGAGTTGTACGTGATCACGCACACAAAGAAAATATTTGGAGACGGCCTTGTCAAACGTATATATGTTTGACAAGCACTCACGGCATCGAGTGTGCTTTTTCGAAAACAGAGCTTAGCTACCCTCCGCACGCAGCGCTGCAGAGCGGAATCACAAAATTGATGCGTCCAGGGAAAATACAGTTTCAAAAATGGTTAAACTAAAACATCCAAATTTCTCTTGCGTGAGCCCGCAATTTTCTACAGATAATTATATTCACTTTTCTTCGCCCGTAATGGTATTGGAAGCGTTTGATGGATGCCTAAAACACAATTGGACCCAGTCGAGAGGCTCCTGGGGGTCATTAAATCCACGCAACAATTTACTACCAAAAATGATCCAATAATGAAGCATCGTTAATAGCGTTAACAAGATTTTCCACATCCAGACACTTACACGTTTATCGATTGTCCATAGTCGATTTGCTCAGCAGCCGTAAACCCGAAGCGCACGTTGAAAGGAAAAAAAAGGAAACCGCTTTCTTCGGAAGCCACAAAAACTAAAACTCATCGTGATGGAAAAAGAAAAATCGTAAATTAAACCAAACATTGCTGGAGAAGGCCAGTAGTAAGCTGGCAAACGGAACGGCATCTTGTCGCTACTGCTGGTGGCTTCTAGCGGTAAAATGGGAATCCAGTCACCAACTGTGACGTAGGCGGGGACGAGCTGCTAACATCGGACAGATTTTTAATAGCATACTTAAGTAAAATTAATTGATTTACAATTGTCTCATTTAAATTCAGATTGTTTCGTGTCGATGTGTTTGTAGGGGCTGTTTTTTCGCCGCCACTCGTGTCGCCGGGTAGCGAAGGTTTTAGTTCCCCGAAAACCGTATTTCGAATCGGCATCAACTTTGCTGTCGGTCGTGCTAAAGACTGCATCACATCCGACGGCATTTCACAGTGTGACAAAGTTTTCCATCAGCTGTGTTGCAATATTTGGTTGGAGTGCCTGCATTGGAGGGCTCACCGAGGGTGGCAGTCATTCTCATCAGCTTCCATATCCAGGATGACGATTGAATTTTGTGCAATTGAAATCATCAGTCAAGCCATTATCAGCGAGTTTCGGAATCTGTAAAATAGTACTTGGTATTTAGACAGAGACGCCGTGTTGGTAAACAATTTCTATTAATCATTATTTAATACAGGAACAAATAAGTTGAGTTTAATAGAACTCAAGTCATCTATAATGCTAATTTACTACATACCAAAAACACTGAGGAAGAAAAGAAAGTTTGGTTGTCCGATTCCTCAACTACCTTTTTTGTTATAATGGTGGTGTAATTTGGCGTTTCTGGCTTGGTCATGGATGTAGAGGTCACTTTCCGAACACTTGTTCTTACCCATAGAGTTTTGTCACTTTTCTTTCCTTCCACTATCCAGGAGGTTCTGTTCCAGTAGAGTTTCAGAAAGCGAAGGTCTCAGTTACAATTAAAATCATGCATTTTTGAAATGCGTAGGCATTTCGGATCCGAATCAGCGTCATTCGCTTCCGGTAGGACAGCAACAAAAGACACAACCAGCGAACGCTCACGTGCTACCGGTATTAGTTTCGATACCAGTTCCTTATCGCACATTACGCGTGCTCCATCATCATCATCAGCCGGTAAGTTTTGTTCCATTCATCCTAACCTTCATCCCTCATTTGACTGTCACCGGCAAGTGGAGTCCGACTCCGACCTCACAGCGCTGCCTACGCGCGCCCTCGAGACGAGAGCTAGCACGGTGATGATTTCAGTTTGATGGATGAATGCTCGATTTCGGCTTCCTTCATCGCCGTCGTCGAACACTGCGACCACGGCCAGAGGATGTCCACGAGGCTCTGCTCGCATTGATCCGGTTGTACTCGGCAATTCCCTCTTCGAGCGTGTCCTCTAGCCGTAGGTGAAATCAAATCCGAATTAATTCCTGATAAGGTGTCCCCGCTAGCTGGGGCCGTTCTCAGCGTCGGCGGATTCATCAAAGCGACAGCGACAGAAGTCGTATGAGACTTCGCTCGGGAGATTGTCACAACGACCGTCTCCACCACCAACGTCGCGGTTGTAGCACGTTGTCGAGCGCTGGCTGGCCAATTTGTGTCGCCACCCCTACGTCTTGGAGCGCGCCGCCGCGCGTAAGGAACGGAATTGGCGATAATATCGAAATCATATTTTAATTTCTAGTCTAGCGTGGTTGATCGCTTGCCGGTTTCGCGGTACCGTCGCGGGTGGACAGATCGACCGCGACGTCAACGATAGTACCCGGGGCCTGGCTGACGGGCGACCAGATAAGCCCGACAAACGAACGAACGACCGTCCTCGTTGCAGCGACCGGCGACTGACTTGCCACGATACAGTTCCCCAGGAGGGTGTGCGCCCCAGGCAGGTTGGTGGGCTTCTGGTGGGCTTCCGAAGAAGGAATACAAATATTTAAAATAAAATCCACTCCAATCCCTTGCGGGTTCCCACCGCCCGGCACCGTCCCCACGCACCGGGCGGACTAAAGCCTCACAGACAAGACCACACCGTTGTGTCACCGTCGCTACTGAGGCCGTCCGGATGGATGGATGGATGATTTGGTGGATGCCACCGTTGGCGAGTTGGATCGGCGTACCGGAGACCACCTAATAAATATTAAATGTTAAAAACCTTTGTCACATCATCACTCATTCTTCGTCCCACTCGTTCTGATCCGACGCGCAGTAGGGAGGGTTTTGTTTTCTTCCGGAACACCGCCACTCTGTTCCGTTCGTGGCCCTTTCCAGGGATCGTAAGAAGATCGTTCCGAAGTCTTGCGTCGATATTAATTTTATCTCACTTTGCCCGCTTCCTGCGCGCACAAGTACTGTTGATGAAGCGTTCTTGGCCCTCTTCGCCGGTAGCGTCAGGTTTGGCTGCAAGTGATAAGACTGATCTGAGCCTGGTGTGTGTTTTTATTTGTCTTTGTACTGCTCGATTGCCCAAATCGAAACATTAACACGCTTTTAGGCTTTCAACGCAACCGGATGAAAATGATCAGTCTTCTCCGGTTGAGCCAGACCAGCCTACAGAGAAACCCGTTTGACCGCCTCCGATCGTAACAGATGTGACAGTTAAAATAGAAAAACACAACAAATAATTGAGCGCGATCACTCATCCGGAGTGGCGCGGGGACAGTTCGTTCGCAAGAAGAAAAAAAACCGATGCACAGCTACAAAAGAGAGAAGGTGTATAATTTTTATTTCAATCAGATCGTTATCGCTGGTACCGGTTTGTCCGGTGGGCTACTGTTAAGGTGGCAATGAGCAGCGGTTCGTAGCTGTGAATGGGAAAGGTTTGTCAAATTTCCTCGTAATCGATCGCCGGTGGGAATTTTTGGTAGTGTTTATAGTTTAGTAGAATGAGCAGAGTATAGAAGATGGAGCACACTTAGAAATCATGGCCTTTTCATGGATTCTTGCTAGTTGTTCGACTCACTTAGTAGCTCTAGTTAAATAGTTAGATATGATTTATTGAAAAATTCAAACTGCATCTCTTCGATACGATTTCGATTGTTACTGAAAAGTTCTGAAAAGTGCTATCTCAATGCAGTGTGCAGTTGTTGCCAAATGACACTTCATAGGAATGTACGAGCTGTGACAAATAGCCAAACGGAAAGTGTTAAGCTCTGACAACCAGTCACAATCGTGCCTCCTTAAAAACCTCACACTGGAGCGCGTTCCACTCGGGTAACCGTGCCAAATGCAAATTAATCCCACGGGGCCCATAAGAGTGCTGGCAGTGCTCTTTCCGGTCCGTCAAACCCAGGTCGCCCAGTTCGAACGGATCCGATTTATGTTGCTGTCAAAACATTTCTATCCAGCTTCCAGTAACTATGTGCGTGAAACCTACCTATGTCCTTTCGCTAGAAGAAGAAGTTTGTGCGCCAGCCCGGCTGTCGGGATCCCAGAATGGCCGCCTGACGAACCAGGCGGCTACAAAAGGGTATGAAAAAATGATCGATTTCTCAGCAAGCCTCCTACTAGCTGCCGAGAAGACTATGATTGATTGAAAACTAATTATCTTTTATTATTCATTTAGATTCACCATAAGATTTTTACGTCTTCTGGGATTTTTTTTTCTTCTCCTATTCACATCACATCCTGGCAGGTGAGTAACGGGCGCGCTGTCGATTTCGTGGATCGCCGGGCGGACTAATAGTTATGGACATGAATTTCTTTACACTCGTGTATTTTTCCTCGCACATTTGTTGACTCTTTAACCGTCTCCCATTGTCTGCTGTTCGTAAAAGTTCCTTGAAGTGCCTTCGAATCGACCGTTCTGGTCTGGTTTTAATTCGTCCGACGGCCGACTCGCTGCTCTGGCTGAGAGAATTATGGAGGATGCCGCAATAAATACCTCACTAATTAGCCATCTTTTCTCGAAGCAATTTCTTCCTTGTTCGTGTGCCCAGTTCCAGATAATCTAAACCACCTTCTCTCAGGAAAAAAAAGAAGATAGAACAAAAATGGGAAACTAATGTTCATCGAATATTATCAATCACGCTGGATTTGAAACGGCTTCGGCTGGATTCGTCTAGGGAGACAGCTTTGTCCAGGCCTTCAGCACTGGATGGGCATCGAAGGTTAATTCATACCACTACTGGCCTGTGGACTATGTAAATGTAATTAATAGCTACACCGTAGCGACAGAAGGAATCGGTACGGATTCTTACGCCCGAGAGTCCATGGGCGCAACATATCGAACATTCTCCCCTTTCCATGTTGACGATATGAGACGAAGTGTACTCTTTCCTATCTCTCTGTATCGTACCTTAAGCCATGTTAGATAGAGTTGGAGGGCAAAAAAAAATCACCCTAATCGAGCTGGGAAATCCAGTCAAACTCTCGATATCGGTGGAGAATCCTGCGGAGCACGTCCGTTTTCGTGACAGAAAAAGAGATCCTCCATTTGCTTTTGCGGTAGGGTCCTAGAGCGGAAAACTATGCAATGGCCCTCCATTGCGGGGACGTTTTCCTGCGACGTGGAAAAGTCTGCCGTGTGCGGTGGAGTTTCCGTTGCACAAAGGCTCCGAAAGTTGAAGCAATGCAAGTCCGATCGAAAATAAGACCTAGCTGAATTGATGAAGGAAAGAAATGCGCGGGCATTTCGTTCCCCTTTTTTGAACCCTCGTCAACCGGAGGACGACAGCGAACCCTAACTAAATTCGGTTTTTTGCTTCAATTTTCTTTCGTCTTTCAGTTTGTTTTTCTATGGTTGTTTCTCGTGTGTCAGAGGATGTTCTCAGTGATGGAGATTGGAAAAAGACAACCACACCAATCGGGAAGATGGTTGCAATCCGCCATTATGCTTTTCTATTTGGTGCAATCTAAAAGTTTAGCCTTATTAACATTTGACGTAACGCTTGTATTTATTATTAGAAGATTTCTACTCACATGAATTGGGGAATGGATAAGAGGTTGTTTTCAATAAGAAAATTCAATAAGAAATGAGATAAGTTTACTACATTAAGTAGGCACACATATCGATCATATCGATATGCGTAGGACGTAAGCCTTAACAAGTGTTAAAAAGACATTTAATAAACCAAGATGGACAAGAACACTACGAAGACATCAGTTACATCATACTAGTCATTTTGTCACAATCGCTGGGAAATGGGTAACAATTAAAGCGTGCAACATGACTTTAATGTGTCTGTGTATGTGTATTTTTATTTCATAATTGTCGAAGTTTCTTAACAATAGCTTGTTTATATTGATTGTGGTTAACTTTATGGAAACCTCAACTAATTATGGTTGGTGTGATTTTCTCGGTCGCATTAGAATTGGAAAAAAAATCCTGGCCCAATTAACGAATATCGTTAATAACTACAATTTATGGGACTAACTATTTATACAATCCAACTGATTCTACTAACTATCTATTAAG
>JAOEFI010000003.1:46533144-46554417 GCA_034621735.1 Anopheles plumbeus
GGTTGGTGGTGCATTTATATATATTTTTATCTACGGAATTACTTATGAATTCTCCGATTCTCTGCAGATTACGTTTGCTGTGGATATCGGCAAATAACACTTTAATGTAATACTAGACGAAAGCATAGCTTAAATGTGAAAAACTATAAGTCCACTCTCCGATTGAGTGCACGCTTCCAATGTTCAGCAGAACCCAATCTGGAAGGCAGCTGTAGTTGTGTACGAAAAACATAGGCATGCTAGGAAAGGGTGCATAATCAATGCAGGGATGCAAAATACAGCATTCAATCCCACATTCCAAACCAAACTCCGTTCTGCTCCGGGATCCTGAAACGGAATTCCAGAAATGCTACTGAAAAAATCAAACAATTCACAATTCAAACCCTATCCCAGCAATCACTGACATCGCATTGGGCTTGTCCAGAGGATGACCAGAGGCGCTCTGTGTCTTTCCCACTCTACCGCTTCTCTTTCCCGTTTTCAGGTCTACTTCTTCTCTTTCCTTGTATTCTCTTCATCGGGTGTTGTTTGATTTTCGCATCTCAGCCAGCGTACAGCTGACGTTCGGGAATGGCGGTCAGTGCCAGAGCCAGCGCCGTACCCTGATCAGCCCGGGCCATACCATACCCGGATCCCCAGAGAGTGGGCAGGGAGCCTCAGCAATGGAATGACACTGCAGGAAGTTGTATTGGATCGGTGGGCTCCTGCTGTTTCTGCCGGGTCCCACCGTCCGGGTCCGATCCCTGTCGGCTCGACACTCGCAAACAGAAGGGCCGCAGTGGTGGAGGGTGTCCATCGCCGCCAACACCACCCTCGGCCGTCGATGCCGCGACGTTAGTGAACATGCAGGAACTCTTCCTTGATTGCTGCGCTGCTGTCGCTACTTTTGCTGCTGTTCCGTCCGGCTGGAAGTTGCTTCGCATCGGCGACGGCGGGGATGGCGATGACGCTCGTTCCAGTTCATTCCCCGTCTCCTGCGTACCATTCTGCCGAGTCATTCCAAATTAGCCACCTCACGCAGTGCCGGGCCGGTGTTGGAAGCCAAACTAGCAGCGGGAGCAGCAGCTAGTTTCGTATCGCAATCATGTGGAGACTCTTCATCTCCATATTTAAACATCCAACCAATCCAATCCGAAGCAATTCCTGGCCGTCGTCCTTTCGTTTGGTTTTTGATTGTTGTTCAAGCAAGTTGTTTTTTCTCCTCCACCGCCGTCGTTATGATCGGCGTCGTCGTCTTTTCGTTTCGGGAGTTGGCGTTTGCTTCAATGAGACCTATCGGACGGCGTCGCCTGCACGATCCTCCCCATTCGCGACCCGGAGAACGATCGTACCACCGAAGCACGATTATCATCACGGTTCAGCTCTACCGAATCGGTACGATTTCTATCTGCTTCAGTTATCTAAATTAGGAATGATATGCATTTTTCATGGCTTTAATTCTGCAGACACCTCCTTCTGACGAGCCGGAATGGAGAGAGAGAAAACGAAGCACACAGAAGTCATCCATGGTAACGGCGTCCCCGTGTTAAGCTCGCACTGAAAGCCCGAGTGAGTGGGACGAATGAAAAGAGAAAAAAAACAACCGAGACTAGAGATCGAGCAATAACAACACGGTGATCCGCAATTATTAAGGCCCTCATCTTATTAAAACGACTGATCGAGCTGTTAAGGTTTCATTTGCAATGCAATCGCGAGTGGAACGAAACAACCAGTTTACGTAGGAATCGATCAGTTTCGGCTGTGTAGGAGAAACAAACAAATACTTATCCTCGCAATGGGTGGAGCCGGAGGAGGCAACATAAAACTAGATTCTGGATACGGTTCTTCAGATTATTTTTCGGTATCAATCTTGCATCAAATGATCGAATTTATATGGAATTGAAATAAGGTAATTTCTGCGTTTTAATCAAACGACGGTTCAGATGGTATTGGTCCCCTCGGCAGAATTGTTTCACCAACGATGGTGCAACATTTTTATGAAGAAATAATTGTCAATTACCACATACCAAATGGGGCATATTATATTGCCTAAACAAATTGAAATTTTCTTCCTTTCATCCTTGTTTGTAAGAATCTGGATGAAGAATGTACAGAGAGTTTTACAGAATACCATTCAAGCATTTGTATAGTTCAGCGATCATCATCGAGCAAAAACCAATTCAAGCAATAGAAGTACAAAAACCTTCCAGATTTGTTCTCCCGACGAATATTATGTATAATCTTGCTTTTAGTTACAGAGGAAGTCTTATTTTACTATATTAAAACATTATTTACATGTTATTTTCTTCAGAACCTCTGCTGGCTTCTTTTCGTTTCCAATTAAAAGGCCAATGTCGGGTCGAACAAAAAGAATTTCACGTCTGTCGGTAAGGATCAGAACCGGATACAGCATCTTCACATATGATCAGACATTTCGTTTATTTCATACTACCAATCGACATTTTTCAAAAACATTTCACAAACAATTTCAAATAGTTCACCATCAATTATTGTAACCTAGGTTTGATTGTCATTTTTTTTTCCATACATCATCACATATACAGCCTTGGATGCAAATCCGCCAAATAGTTCCCTACTTTTGAAACATTGATTGATTCTTCCATTTATATCTTGCAGTAGGATTGACCAACGATCAGATAATTAAACGAACTTGTTTCCATCACAATAGACTGCTTCGTGAAAAAAGAAACAGAAGTAACAATAAAACAGAAGCATGCCAATGATTCAATTCCCGGCAGAGTTGTGCGGTCCCAAGACAAAGATAACTTCATTTACTTCGTACTTCAGTGCCCCGCCTGGACGGCGTGTATTGGCCTCAATTTACTGTTCGAATCATAATCAAGATTCCCTTTCGTTAGGGCCGAATGGACGAACTCAGCCATCGGCGTCCTTAAGCATTTTTTGACCGAGATCGGATCACCACTAACGGCCACTAAAATGCAGGAAGAAAAAAAACTCCAGCAAAAGGCGATTTTCTGTTACGCTTTTATTGTTGCAATATGTGACTGTTGATGCTGCCGTTCCCAATGCTGCCAGCGATGCCTGTCGAATTTCAATTCAATCAATACCCACGGCCGGCACGTTGTCTTGCGAGCGATGGTGGTGATGGCATCACCATCCATCACTCTGCGTCACCAGCGCCATTACCATCGCCATTTTGCTTGCATTTCGGGCTCGGGGTGAATTCTGCTGCCCAAATGCCGTCCACTACGGCGTACGGAGAGTACTTCGGTGAGATTGAGTTCTGTTCGAGGGACACACTGTACGGGAACGACAGCCGTATTACCCGGTAGGGCTTCGCTAGAGCAGCCCACCACCAGCCCGTTCGGTTCCGGCCGTTCGGGTCACCTTTCCCTGCGGTGGTGCCTTCCTTTCATCTGCCGTTCCAGACGACACCATCGGCGGGACCAACATGGACACTAAGACTCGAGAGGAAGAAAGTAAAAAGGGAGAAAATCTTACTCCGCCAGCGAAATATCCTAAAACGGGGAATTCAGAAAACACATCCCGAATCAGGCGTCTCGCTGCCACACGAAGCGCTGGGCGCACACGTACGTATATATAAGCAGCACACCGACCGGGAACAGTACAATAAAAAAAAGGCGATACAGAAACAGAAAAACCACCCAACCATCGAACGCACGGGTCCGTTTTCAAAGGCCGGTGGAACACAGAAGACACGGGAAAACTCACGAAATCATTAATCATTTGACATGAAGCTGATACATTTTTATGCTCTTTCAGTATTACTAATGTAATGTGTTTTTAAAAACATTCCTAGTGCGGGACCGTATGACCGATTCCTGGCGTTGCCGATCGTTCCTTTTCTTCCGTTGATCCATGCCTTTCGTTCTCCAGCACCCGTCGTCTTCTTGATGATCCTCGGTCTTGTCTTGTCAATCTTTCTCTCGAACAAATCCTTCGCAAACTGCGCTCGTTTGTGATGTCCAAGTCTGGCCCGTTCGGAACGGATCCACCACTAGAACCTGCGAAGAGATATCATTCAAATACGCCTGCTCGTAGCAAGATATCATACCTTGCGTCTCCCGGCTGCATCATCGGCTGAGAATACTGCTTTCCTTACAAAAATTACACAAGGTTTGGGCGGTCTGGGCGACGCGTTTGCACCGAAACAAGATGACTGACGTACGTGCGTCAAAATGTATATGATTGACAGTGAAATTTGACGTTTAACGTGCACGAGTTTTGCGTCGACACACAGGCTAAACATCTATTGACAGTAGATGATCTTCATGATCACCGAGTAGATAAACGCTCTCTGTCTGACACCTTGTCCCCTGCACGTTACCCTCATGACCAGCTATTCACTGCCGATCTGCAGCCGAAAAACGATCGAAGCTATTAGTAAGATGTGAAAATTGTTTCACGACGCTGGCGCCGCAGTTGGCGCTATCCCTAATCCCTCGCTCCACGGCAATGGAGCACAAATTGATCGTTCAATTATTTCCTAAGACACTCGCTTAGACTCGTAAACTGTCCGAGCTATACCCTGCTCATCCGATGATTCAACGATTAGTTCCAGATTCGTATTGAGATAAAGGCGAAAAGAAACATCGATCATGGTTTGTTGGCCGAGGTATGGCAAAAGTGTCGAGTCATGAACATAGTATTATTCTTGTTAAACGCGCTACTACTTCCAGTGGAATGCCAGTACCGAGGCCTTCATTCCTTTCGACGATCTGCTCAATATTGCTACCGAGTTTACAAGATTCAAAATAGTGTATAGGGTTTAAGAAAAAACAATAAGAAACTGAAAAACCGTGAAACTAAATAAATACTGTTGCCTGGAATCTTTTTACCTCTTCGTTCGTTCTTAAAACCACGTATATTGCCCGTCTACATAATAGTTCTTTTTATGTTCTAGCAGACATGGCAATAAACATCGCAAGAAACTGGATCATTGATCCTTAATCCAATCGAGGATATGAGACCATTGGAGATGGCAACAACCGAAATGGGAGATTAATGATTTGGATAACAATCCATCGTGTCTTAATTTAAAAAAATAAAGACAGATTTATAATTATGTATTTTTCTCTTCCAACATTTATTTTAAAGCATCTGGCAAACGGAAATTGTTGCAGAAATTGACAACGAAAGGAGAACACTTTAATCAATTCTTCAACATACCAATCTACTTGAGCTATCGGGTGAGGTCCGGCGACTCTCCGGCATTTGTTGCCTCTTCGAGAAACTCATTGATTATTTATTGCCGCCTTTCGTAGTGAACTTTGTCCTAGGTGAAGAACGATTTAATAGTAAAGAAATCGTTTAGACCTTACTGTTTTAGTTGATGGAAATTCAACGGTATCAGTCCTCGAATCATGTAGAAGCAAGATCAGTAGACAGAAAACACTGCTTGAAATGTTTAAAGAAGTGAAGGAAGGGTTACAAAATAGAGAGCAAACTGCCCGAGACTGTCAACAGATGCCCAGTTAACTACACGGGCAGCCAGACAGAGCGATGGACGGATTTAGGCAGCCCGTCGTCGTACATAGCGAATGTTGGAGGACGCTACAGCTTGCAGTTATACAAACGAATGGCAGGCATCCTTCGGAACTCGAAATGCCTTGAAACCAGGCCTTCCGATCGAGCCTCTTACGCTCGGATCATCAATCAAAATTTGTTCGTATTTTGGCGATTGAAGGTTCAAAATCTTCTCTCGGGGACCAATTAAGGCCCGGCTATTGCTCCACTAAATAGCAACCGGGACCAACGTGAACCTCCACCGCGCCTCGTGAAGGTGTCATTCCGAAGGTTTCGCTACGCAACCAAAATTCATGTAATAACAACAAAACAGTGGAATTTGAGCAGGAGTGAATACTCGGCGAGGCCAGAATATGAATCCTGCCGCTACTCACAGGCCTCTTCGGTCGGAGATGCGTTGAAAAATTGAGCTCGAGGCCGCGGGCGCGCAGTAGTGTCGTCCTGCTACACCAAAATATATCACCTTGAAATTTTAAATATCATTAAAACATCATATATTACGCGGCTAACCGTAGGGAGGCAACCGAAGGGACAGCGATCGCGTTTTGGGGCGTAGGGGCGCTGCCGGACGGTCAGTCACTAAATTGAAAGTAATAATTATGACATGCTGTTGAAAAAATGAACTTTCAATTCCAATGATAAATATTCGGGTGCCTGGAAGGAACCGCAGCTTTCGGCGTTTCTCCAAAAGGGGCTTCCGTTTCTGGCCGAGGGAGAGCGAGTTTTACATTTTTTTGCTTCCAGTTTTTTTCTTTCCTGCCCATCACCCATCAGACTGCGTGCCAGATTTATTACCATCACGACGATCACTACCACCAGCATAGTCATATCACCTGTTGGTTAGTCTTATTATTCAGCATGGCGAGGTGCCTCTTTTTTATGCCTTCTTCAATACCGAAAAGAGGCCAAAGAGGTATTCGTCGATTCGTGCCGGTGTGTGTGTGTATGCGAACACAAAATTAATGATTTCACAGTTTTTCAGCGATTCATATTTTTCTCGCCTGTTTGCTCGATATGTTTGCTAGACTGGCCCGGACGGCGGCATGGAGTGAATGTGCCTTCGGGGGGAATAGTGTCAGTAGCCCGAGTGACCAAATGACAAATTGGTTAAATTAAATGACAATCATTTTGCAAACTTGTTATGACGAAACGAGGGAAAAAAAGCGCAATAGTATGCGCGGAGGTGTTTGATTAGATGAACTGCTAAAAACGATTTGTTTGACTGATTGATAGTAATACTATGTTGTCCTCCGTATCGTGGGAATTTGGGAAACAAGCGTTTACTAAATATCTTCGACTTAAATGACTTGCTTTATTTACTTTCTACCGTAAATATACTACTTCGGGGCGGAAGTTCCAGTGTTTACGATTTTTGAGCCCGTTGTTTTTTTTTAAACATTAGTGACAATCTTTTTTTTGTCACCCGCATTTATTCTGTAGTTTGTTTTCTTTCCATTTTTGATATTTTGTTAAATGGAGAAAAAAAATCCCAAGGTTCCACAAAACGCCAAGACCGAGAGGGTGTGGCTATCGAAAACAGCAATCTCACCATCGTAAGACGTCCACTTGTGAAGCGTTCTTGGCATCTCGTTCCTTTGAAATGCTGTCTCCGTCGCACAAACAGTCCTTATTTATTCCTCTTCGTTGCACTAAAAATGCTGCCTATGGTTTCGTTTCGAAGGATGCATGCATCCTTTGCCTTTTTCTTGTGAGCATACTGTACATTTTTTTATTAAACATTAAACAAACTTCCTGTGCCTGCCGTGCCACCATCAGCAGTTGTAATTGAGGGAAGAGATGTATTTCCGTGTGTTTTGCTGAGTAGTCACATACACATGCAATAGTCTCAAAACGGCCAACCAAGCCTAATACAATCAACGCGAGGAAAGACAAGTTATATTTCAAATCCACCTATGGTGTAGCAACAATCAAAAATAGGATACTTAAATATGGCACTAAATCATCCTTTTCAAGGAAGTTTTAATATATTGTTTACCGTTTTCATGTCTACTTTTTAACAGTTCTGTCCGAAAATGTACAAAACAACCCGATAGATAGCAATACCTTTTCCAACGACCACGATTTCGAGCAACACTATTTCCTGGCAACACTGCTATCGGTTCGATGGATACACATTTCCAACGATGCAACACTCTGTCTCCTTCTTCCAAGCGCTGAACCACTTGGTTTCGCCCAAAGAAGGCGGAGCTAAGCTCGGCTCGGACTCGAATCGCTGTGTCTGCGCATCGATCGATGGCTGGAGCAGCCACAACACACCCTGTGCTTGCTGGTGTTTGTGTTTTCCGTTCTCTCTTCCGCCGTTTCGTACGATCTCTTCTCGCTTTGCGTCGCACCGGAGCAGAGGGCAGGGTTCAGTTGGGCGAGCATCTATCTTGTTTATTCTGCTCCCTCGACTGCATAACAAAAGAGTTTGTCGATCGATACGGACGGCTTCCTCGAGACGGTGTGTCAGTGACGATGGCAGCGGAGACCACGAGCGAACGAGCGCGATGATGAAGATTCGGAGGAGTCAGTGCCCACAGTAAGCAGTCGCGAGTGCGTATCAGTCGACGTTTTCTTTTCGGTTTCGCCGTCTGCTGTTCTATCGACGCTATCCTGGACCTTCACTATTGTTCGTTTGTGTGGAACGCGTTACTGGAAATGTAGGAAAACTTCTCCGTGCCGTGCGTGTCAGGTCGTTTCCAAATATATTTTCTTCGTCGTAATTCGTTTGCTATCGTTTGATGTGTTTCGAACCGGGCCGGGCGATCTTCCATCAATACAATAGTTGCGCTAAACAGTGGCCTAAGAATATGATAAAGTGAAGTGATAATAATGGTTTTCTTCCACGACTGATTCAGCTGTCCTGCGTGTCCCGCGTCCCGCCAGACGCCATATTGTCAGTCTCAGTCAAGTTTTGTGACATAGCGTGGTGTTTAATCAAGGTGCGGTCTTAAACAGGCGTCGAGCACGCTGGCCTCAAAGTGCATTGAATACCAAAGTATCCTTCGATTGGGTCAAGTGATGCTAAATTCGTGATCGAGTGATAATTGTGCAGTTCGGTGACGCGGGTGTGGCTCCTTGCTCTGGGCTCCACTGTGGTGTTTCTAGTTGGAAATCGGAAATCTGAAGAGGAACGTATGCTCGGGAGCGTCTGGCGTTGTTTTACGTTGGTGAATATTGTGCGCATTTCTATCTGTGTCAGTGTTACTGGTGCTGTGTCGTGCTAGAAAATGAGCTCCTTCCTAATGGGCTACTCGCACCATCACATCCAGTCGATGGGCATTAATATTGAGCCCAAGTTCCCCCCGAACGAGGACTACTCAAGCTTCCACAATGGATACGGTGGCGTCAATGGGATTGCGCAGACCGGATCCGCGGACTATCTGCACCACGCCCAACCGGATCAACTGCACCACTCCGGGTCGACAGGTGTTGTTGGTGTTGTAGCTGGGAACGGCGCGGCCGGAGGGAATGGAGGCATCGGTGCTGGTGGCTCCGCTTCGGCAGGCGGCGGAACGTTGGCGGGATACAACGGCTATTCGTCGCCTATAGCGGGCCACTATTACCACCACCCGCATCATCACCACCATCATCACCATCATCCGCACGCGCATCACCCGCACAGCGGCTACGTTTCCCCGGTACAAATGCAGCCGGCACCAGTGACCTCCATCGCCCCGCCCGCCGTCGCCGCTCTTCCGCCGTCCGTTCCATCGACGGGGTCGAACAGCTCCATTCCTAATCATAACAATTCGTACGCCTCGAACGTATCCTCCGGGTACTACGGCGGGTACTACGGAGCGCCGGCCCAAGGTCATCAGTCGATGATGGACGCGCCATTACAATGCGTCAGCACGGAAGTGGCCAACACCGCGCTGGGGCTACAGGAACTTGGTAAGAGAGAGAGGGACGCCTGGTGGGAAGGACCGAAATTGGTCCTCAAACCGAAATGCATAAATGTCAGATGGGTCAAATTAATGAAGCGTTAATCGCGGGCACAGAATCGGGTTTGCCGGCGAGTTGCAAAGTAGCGAACTAAAGATTCCGTACAGTACAAGGTTGATGAAACTGGTGAAAAAAAAATACCAATCGCAATCAACACCGACAATAATAAATTATCTTTCGATGTCGCATTACGACGAAAGTGATGGATAATTGATGCGACAATTGTGAGTTTTCTGTGAATCCTTGATTCGAAAAATACACACTTCCTCGTCGATGGACGATTTCATAGTATTGAACGAGCGAACAATTGATCGATGAATCGTCGAAGCTTTGAGATTATGATTAACTGCAGAACCATCAACAAAATCATTCAATCAGCTGCGAGTGACAAAAATTACTAGTGTTGTTACTAGTGACCTCCCAAAGTCCCATGTGTACTTGGTTGACTCCTGAGAAAATAAAAAATAGTTCAAAAATATGATTGAACTTCGTGCCTGCGTTGAACTGAAACCATCGATATTCGATGTTTCTTTTAAATGAAATACTTTGTGTATTTAAGAGCATGTTTCTTGGTCGAATCAGACGTCTTATTCTGATCGACGTCTTAATCAGTTAAGATAATTGAAAATTTACAAAATTGATAACTACAAATTTCCCGACAGTCAACTGTAGAACTACAATGTAATTTACAAACATACGCTCTTTGTTTTTCAAGGTGTTGTCTTTTTTTCAACTGTAGTCATATATCAAAAATATTTTAATAACAAAGCATGAATTCAGCTTCAAATAACATGACAATAGGGATTGACTATCACCTAGGCGCGTATAGATTTTCTACCGCCCAAACCGACTCGCTTTCTTAAAGCTATGAAACTATACAATTTGTAACTGATTTGATTAATAAATGATCCGCGAAGCGATCGATTTGACATTTCATTTCTCATTTACTCTCTCTTACGATCCTACTCTTGCTTCTTCGTTGGTCTACGCAGGAATGAAATTGGATAGGCGAATAGAGGAGGCTGCTCCAGCGGGCCAGCAGCTGCAAGAGCTGGGCATGAGACTGCGCTGCGACGACGCCAGCTCCGATCAGGTAAGATTCCATCGTTCTCGGTGCATCGCATGCGTGGGATCACCCTGAAACATGATCGCAATATGAACGATCATCGTGCGGTCGGTAATCGTATGTTTCTTCTGGCGAATTCTAGGATGAGTTTCTCGACGAAGAGCGCATGATGCTCGACCGGTCACCGGACGAGCTGGACTCCAACGATGGCGACCTGGACGAGCTGGACTCGGATAATGATCTCGGGGAAGAGCTGATGCACGCAACTACTGACGGCGAGCGCATCATTTATCCTTGGATGAAGAAGATCCATGTCGCAGGCGTCGGTGAGTACAAAGTCTCTCTTCAAACTTCGCAGTGTCCACTGAGCGAAAGAGGGAGGCATCAAAAGAACACGCTTAGAGGAAATTCAATCAACACTACTCTTTGGTGGTTTCGGTGAATTTAGTGGATTATGATAAATTAGCCACCCACTTATCACATCGACTGATCAATGCGCGCTGCAACCGATCGCTCCGTCGACCCGCCGCAACTTGCCGCTTTCAGTAAGCTGGCCAAGAGCATGGCGATAGAAAGGAGTTTTCGAAAAACGTTGGCACCGAAAACGTAGCCCAAAACGGGCCGAAAGATTTTGAGGAGAATTAATGGCCTCCCATTTATCACCCTTCTGGTGCGCCGCTGGTACGCTGCTCGGCATCCTACTGGTGATGGGCCAAGGTCAGGGATTTGGACTCGCATTCGCAAACCCATCGCAAGCTTTCAAATGACGAGACGGATGCGCTTTGACGGACTGAGGACAGTCTACAGACAGACAGGTTTTCCCTATGGCCGTGCGCACGGTAGTGACGGATGGCCTTCTGCAGTAAGTTCATCACAATGCTGTTTATTTACAGTTTGCGTCGGGTAACTATTTTTCTTAGCCAGTACTCCCTGGGGTGGTGGCCCGAACGGGCAAATTCGGTCTGCTGCGGCTCTCTTAGGTCCTCCTGGTGGGATTTCGAATCGGAATGATTGATTCCGGTCGATCGTTTAAGGAGCATTCGGAATGTGGATAGTTTTAACATGTTTAGATGATCTTTAAGGCGAATTGGTTATGGTTTGTCACAACATGCGGCACTCCAGTTGCCCACCTAGGAAGTTTGACAATAGCACAATAAGTGCTACAATCTCTTGTGCCGACTTCGTGAAGTGATTGGTAATAAATTAGGCACTTCTGGATGGTGGGATACAGATTATAACATGAAGCATTCTTATACCCTTTGTCGGACACCCGTACAAATGAGGAGTCATTTATTTATTTATTGCCTTACGTATTTAATTATTTTCATTATATTGATATACAATGGCCAAAAAAAAGGCGCATTCGATAAGTAATGTATCACATCCGCCTAGACTTTGCTGGCGGTCATATCTTTTGGGATTCTGGGGTAACTTTTCGAAAAGAAAACGCACATACAAGAAATAAGAAATAATCATAGAATTGAACGCATAGAGCGACTAAAAAATCGAGAAAATTCATCATTTAGGATTCTAGCCTTCGACACTTGACTTCTGTGTTGCCGCGATTATAGGAAACCCAAACTGTAAGTCCATTAGTCGGTCAACGAAATGGATCATGTAACAGGGGTAGATTCGAGGATGCAATGTACACGTACGTTATATATCGTGCTTGGCAAGTAATTGACGAATGAAAAGGAGTGATTTAGTAAAGCACCCTCTCAGTGCAACGAATGATGCAAAAAATGTTACCAGGAGTGCAGTTGGCTATAGCTTAGCTTTGATAGATACTTCACTCTTCCTTACTTGATTTCCAAATACAAAACAGCTTGCGTTTACAAAATATTTGCATTTGTTTTTTCTCTGCTTAAACAACGCAGATCGTTGCCATCATATTATAGACACGAATTTGAAGTGTGATGGGTTGATTCCCTCTTCAATTATGTTAACATACACAACTCATGATTCAGATACGAATGTAGAATTTGGAAACATTTTTTTTTTACATACAACAAGTATAGTTTACAAAATTCCAGGTTTGAAGGATGTTTCGCTATAGCTAAATTAATAAGGGAACTATCCCTGTTACCGAACTGTTGCTGAACTCGGAGTTAACTGATGTCCTTCGCGACTAAGTAAAACGGACACGCAGATTTGTTTGTAGAAGTGCGAAAATCCACCTTATTTTGGTCACAACAAATTGAGCGTATACCTACATATATTTCTATTCAATGATCTTTTGTGGTAGCTGAGTACTTTCATATTATGCTTTCGGATTAGAGTAAGAAGCGCCATGATGAACTGGATTTCTCTGGTTATAACTACCCGTGGATTATAACTACGGATGGTAGGTTAGAAGAATTATAGAATTTTTAGTTCGAAAACTGACCGAGAAAATCAGCCTGCAATGCAAGGACGTAGGGTCAATGCACAATTTATCGAGCCACTGTATATGCTCGCTAAGTGAGTCTGCAGTAGTTTGCCAAACTTAAAAATAACACCAATAATTACTGAAATATAATCATCTTGAATATTATATCCTCGTCACTGTACGATGGATTTGTGTCACATTAAATATAGTTACGATTTCAAGTACGACAATCTTTCCGGTCGTTCACTCACGCTTTTTGTATGAGTGTAATTAGTTTCCACATACCTCACCATGGTAGGTTGGACACACACCACACATGCTGAGGATATGCTCCACTAAAACAAATACCACTAAGTATCTACTTGTGCGCCCCAAGTACAATGAAGTAATTGATTATCCCCACTCGAGTCGCGTGATGGAGGAGGCGTTGATAAGACCGAACAACGATGTACTCAGTTGTGCAGCTAAATAGACGATAATTCGATAAATCCACACCTTCAGCTCGGCTGGAGGGGACCCAACACCTAGGCCACGTTCAGCGAAACAAGGGAAAGATTAAGTGAAAGTAAAACTTTTTCACAAACCGTCAGACTTGACGCATGCTTCCTTCTTCGCAATCACATCTTCATCCAGAAGCACCTTCGGTGACGGTTCGGTACGCAGCACGCCCGAATAACTGATAACAGCTAATTTATCTTCTCCGTCGTTGCGTCACGATTACCAACGGGAGAGGGCCCCTCTGGTTATCGCCAGTGGCGATGAAATGATGTTCCTTTCCCCAGTGCAGTGATGCCAAAGGGTGATTGGATACTTTTTGACGGGTTTTCTATGTTTGATTAAAACTTTTCATCATTGCCGGGATATTTTATAATAACTTCGGCGGACGATGCAGACAACTCTTGTTATTAATTTTATCGCGAAACTACGCGAGATGGAAGTCAAAAGTTTTGCGAAACACCAAACCAAGCTGCAAAGTTGCTGAGTCCATTTTTTTAGGGAGCCCGGCTATTTCGGATGCTGCCCCATACATCAATGTCACAAAGAGACGTGCAAACGAAGAAATGCTTTACCGCGTTCTAGATTCTGCCCGTCTCCATGGCACGATATTTTCCCTCATAAACCGCCTTCCTGTGTCCTGTGAGGCCGCAAAAGAGCATCCTGAACGGAATTCGGGGGGGTTCCATGGGGTGTATCATTTTTCCATCAACTAGTCAAACTTGTCTAGCTCCAGTCACTTTTAATGAGCTCGTCGCAGGGCGCGCACGTTTGCTGAGTGAGAGTGAGTGAGAGTGAGAAAAACTTTGCTAAAAACCCCCGCCGGATCAAACTCGCCCTCTCGAAGTTCGTTGGATACAAGCGTACGATGAAGCGGGGGGTATGGTGGTAACAAAGTAACAGGCTGCTGTCAAAAAGTTTTCTTTGTTGACTGTTTTTCGTCGCGCAGAAGAATATAAATTGAAGTTTTTCCTTCCCGTTCTGCTCCACCGTCACAGTCCTGCAGGGAGTCTTAACCGTCTTCCCCCCAGACCGAATCGAACCGATGCAGCTGTTATCTGATGGGGGCATATCTTTGCATATTTCTATTTCCAAACACTTTGGGGTTTTCAGGTTCTTCTATTTTGGGATGTAGTGGAGTTCATGCTGCACAAATCACATTCGTTAGAGTTATTTCTTTATTAATTAAATGAAAATCTATTCTTTCACAAACATTACTGTCAGCCATATGCTTAACAACAATTTAGTTTATTGACCAACAATAGCATAGGTATTAGAGAGAAAAGGAGATAAACAGTGCATAATAATAGTAGTAAACAATTCGGAATTGCTTCTGTTTATTGAAACAATTATTGGTGGTATATCTTCGTGGCAAAGTGATTTGGCGTTCTCCAAAACAGAATTATCGGATAGGTTGGAATGAGTTCAAGGTAAAGATCTGTTTTTCAGTTTTCCAACAACGGAATGCGATTTGACAATCAATGTTTTATCTATCTGTTATAACTTAAGTTAACGATTGACCAACCAGTGCGTATAAAGATGGACCCAAATTATTACAAAGCGCTGTTACCAAATAAAATACACTCCATAATCATGGGTTGTATTTTCATGTGAATATACTTGAATCTCATTATATCCTCAACTCACACTAGTTCCCAGCATGGAGTACCTTACTGCATCGTCCGTTTCCGGTTTGTTACATTGTTTCACGGTGGCCGAGTGCCAGAATTACGTCTACGCAAAGGTTGCCGAGGCAACCAAACATAAACACAACGCAAAACTAAATCCAAAGGGGCCCCAAAAGCAAAGCCACAAACGTATCTCAAATTGCCTTTTCCTGCACTTCTAATCTCTCCGATTAAGATAGTGGCGACCTAAAATCGGAGCGCTTAGCAATGCCCTCCTACAAGCTCCACCCGATCCGCTGCTAACGAACGTTTGTCCTTGCCCCATCGCCGCCCAACCCCCTTCCGCGACATCTGAATCCGAATGTCGTGTCCGGTGCTTTTAAGCGCTCGTCAACAACGAACACTTATTTTAATAAACAACACGCCGAAAGCGAAAGAAGTATAAGCTTCGGGAGAAGGCAGACATCAAATCAAGCATGAATGAAGCATCGGGTGCGACGGGGCGAAGAGAACGGGGTGGGGAGCATCGAAACAAGTAGCCATCAGCTGCGCAGCTATCGATCGTTGGGGATCTATTACATTTTTTGTGTCATTCTACTTTTCACTTCTTATTTTTCCTCTATCGATTACACCGGATCTCTACTGTGTGTCCGGGGCGCTTGAGCGGACGAAGGGACAAGAATGAAGGGATACGACGGGCAGAATAACGAAACGGACTGACACACACACACACACACACACACGCAGAGATACACCAAAACCGGACCGGCTTGTTGGTCTGTCATCACCCACCCAAATGTTGAATGACGACAAGGTTGATTATCCGACGTCGTCCCCAAGCCGTCGGTCCAGGCCCACGAGCTGGGCCTCATCCACTCCGCCAGGTGACGATGTTGTTTGTTGCTACGTTGCGGGCCCTAGTCATGCTTTTCGTATTACCAACCACCCCCACGCGCCCGTCCGTTCCCCCTTTGCCACTGGGCGCGAATCATCCGGAACCGGGTTTCGGTCGTGCCTACCTAGACAAAAGTGTGATGATGCGCCCCCGGGGGCCAGACCCACCACGGTATGACATGGCATGCTGCGGCACCGATGCTGACCAGACTACGCATAAACGTACGGAACGATGACGAGTCGTTCTTACCGAGTCATCGCGCGTAATGTTGGAAAAAACGTAGACACATTGCTGCAGGGGGAAAACGTTTGAATGATTTCAAGAAAATTTGTTTATATAACTCGCCCGGCATTTGGGGCTTCGATAAGTGGAAATTGGAAGAGAGTAAACTGCACCTAAACGATAACAACAACCAATTGGTAAAGAATTTCTTTAATGATATACTTGTAGTTTTAAAGATGCTAAATTTAATACGACGTAGAACAAATTGTAGTTTAAGGATATGTTTTTTCTGAGGTTTTTAAAAAAGCCTAAACTGGAACTACTATATAAATACTTAGGCAAAACAACAAATTGATGATTATAAATTTTGGAAAACGTGCCAACCAACCAGAAGCTTAGTGATTATCATAAGTTTAAAGTCGTGGTACTAGAAAAACACACCCCTTCATTCGTGTTGAAAGAAGGATTGAGGATCGATGGCAGGACTATGAATTTTCGTCAGTTTGTCTCCTTCTTTTGTTTTTCCGTTGTCAATTCAAGGAGTATCACTAAACTCTATTTTAATCAAATATTCGTTCTTTCAAAAAACATATAATATCTACAAATACCTGTAGCAAAGTATTTTCGATTGTTTCGTGAAGTAATATAAACATGAATTGATACTCTTTGATACTGCCCGCACTGCTGACACTTTGATCTAAGTTGATAACTAATGATATAATTATATACACTACACATATACCGATCTTTTCATCACCTCGTCGGGCGGTAGAGAATTCCGACGGTGATTCCTTACGTTTTCATGAACTACACGTACCATATTCCATTGATTCCTACCGTGGCGACCACCGATGAGGACGGTTACTCCCTACCAACGCTCAGTCGGATGGTCTATTCACCGCGCGCCAATCCGTGCCGATTCATTAAACACCCTTTCAAACGGCGGAGTTGCATCACATGCACTCGCTGCACACACGGATGAAGGTTGATCGTGGACGAAACTGCGTCGCATCTCGCACCTTGCCGGTATTCTTGGACAATTAACCTTGAAGCGTAGTGTGACCACCTTCCAACTGGCCGGCGTTTCCCGCCCCCGCCACCCAGGCGATCGAAACCCGCGCGCCTTCCTATCGACACATGTAATAAATTAGTTTCACGTGTCATTTTGCGAAAAGTGCATGCGATTTTCCTTTATTTTCGCCCGCTCTAAAGCCCCGCGTACAATTGCCCCCCCGTAGCCCATAGTCCCTCCATAGTAAATGGCAAGCCTCTCTCGGCCAACCTTGTGCCCTCATCTCTCGCCCGGTGCAGCGTGCAAGTAAATGCATTAATAGAAATCTTGCAAATCATGCAGCTGTGGTCTCCATCAAGCCATTATAGAACGTTCCAATCACCTGCGACTATAAGGGTTTGTTTGTGTGTGTGTGTGTGACGCTTGCACGAGAACTCTCTGTACCTTTGTGCAGTAGTGCAATTGAAAAATGTTCGCTAAACCTTTTCGAATGCTTCGCCAGGATGTGGTTCGTTTTCTTCGCGGGTGGTACAGACACAAAGAAACACCGGAGCGGGAAAAAATGAATAAAAGTATAATAAAATTCATGCCCCAACCCCAATCCACGCCACAGACGGCCACGCTGATCGATGAAACCGGTGAATGTTGATGTGATTTTTCCAAACTACCTCGGTGGAACAACTTCTCCCCCACCACGGGAACCCCCCCGCCCCCTTCCCCCCCGTGTCACGTATTCTATCGAAAGGAAGCAATTGCTGGGCACCGTAGAATGCTGCCCGTTGCGCTTTGCAGTATTGCATCCAAAGTGCAGCCGAACACCCATCAACCCCCTGCACTGGTGGTGCAAATGTGCGGAGAAGAACGGCGTAATGAAACTGGCAAGTCATTCGCGTCAATATTACGGCAACCTCCACCAAACCCGGCCGGATCGCCGCCGAGGCGTCGTTTGCCGTGCCAATCGTAAGTCATAATAATAATAAAAAGTCGGCGAGCCAGGCGATCGAGCAACGATCGAGTGAGCCACAGCGCCACCTAAGCCCTGCGTGTAATGTAGATAACTGTGCCAAGGTATTTTCGTCCGCAAAACACTTCCTCGAGTCACTCGCTGCCTTTCGGTTTCTTTCCATATCTGCGCCCTAGTATGGATGTCAGAAGGGGCCTTAGGGTCACTTTCGCTCTCGTTCCCTAGAAGAGACCTGCTCCGTAACGCCTTCGCACTGGCTGAGCTTCTGTTTCAGTTCGTGTGTGTGTGTGTCTGTGTGTGTGTGTGTGTGTGTGTCGTATACCTTCGTGACCATCCATCATCCACCGTTCGTTGGACCATCGGAAACAAATGTCTTCGCGGTAGTTTTTTTCGTTGTAATGAACGCTTTCTTTCACCTCAGGAATGGCCCCCCCAACAATCGATAAGGTCCTCGAATTCGTTTCAAATCCGTGTAGCAGCCGGGGAGCCATTTTCAGGGCACTGCAGCAGGGAAAAGATTAATGATCGCCATGTCGCGTCCCTTGGACACTTTGCAATATTCGTTCATCAGCACCAGCGACCGCGATTCCGATCGCTGACCACCCATGCGTTCGGGTGGGTCTCGAGCTACATGGTCCCAGGATGTCCTGAGACCCGGAAGGGGGGGGGGGGGGGGGGGGGGAAACAAAAAAAAAACTGCCCCCGAAACAACCAAAGCCCTTCCGCCCAAGGGGATCGATGGCAGGAAACCGCGTGATAGTTATGTTGATGTTTCCGCCAGCGATCGTGAACTGTTCTGTTGTTGCCCTAACACGCTTTTCGCCATGCAATTTGTGAGTATCCTGGGGAAAGTCCGAAGAGATGTATTAGTAGTAGCTGAAAATTAAAGCTGGTAGCGTTATGTCGTGGTTCTAAGCACATTAATTACTTCGACCTCCCCTCGCCAAAATCGGTATCGCTGATCGAGTGGAGAGAGAGAGATGGTGGAAGAGCGAAGGCCAAATAGCGACAGAGCAAGTGAGAGGTGGTCAAGTTGATAAGCATCACTACTGGAATCGCGGTGTGGGGGCAGGTTGCAGGGCAGAGCACCGCTGCGCCGCTGTTGGTTCGAGTTGTAGTAAATCAAAAACAGAGACCCATCAACGTTTGTGCGGTCGTTCTTTTCTGTTTTGTTTTTCAAAACAGCACTACGCCGGGTATTCTCCGCGCAAGCAGCGAAGAAAACCGTCGGAAACCATGCGCCCTAGCGCGTTAATGATTAATTATTGTTCCTTCAAATATGTACGGTATACGTATGGTGGCTTGCGTTCGGTTCGCGTCTCGCCGTGCCGCGTACTTTGAATGCGTACGGTAGAAATTGTAATTTATAATTTATCGGTCCCGGCAACCGCATGCTGTTAGCGAGAGCCGCTGGGAGTAAAAGTTACCCGGCAACCTGCAGCCCGGACTATCCGCGTACATCGATCCGCGATCGGTCCCGTTCTGTTGCTGAAGAACACTAGCTTGCCACTAGCTTTTCGGTGTACTCTTTTACCATTGGTCACAGAGCTGCTTTTGTGTTTCCTTTCGAGGAAAGCCGGGAAAGCGCAGCCATCTAGACAGGAATGGACAGCCTACGCTGGAAACACTGACCACGATCGCGAGAGCCAACGGACGGTTTTCTACGTGGGATGAGATCATTTATAAGCGGCGAGAAACCGAATAAAAACATACACGAAAGAATCGGAATTATGGTCTTTCACTCGCCCAAAATCCCGCCCGATGGTGGCCAGCAGATCGGAACGGACTGCCACGGGGCTCGGATGAGTTTTGCTCACAATTTTTCATGGGTAGAAGCACCAATGGGGGCTCCTAGTATTTCCTGCCCGGAGAGCTGATAGATTACCCCCCAATGGGGACTCGGCCGCTGTAGTCTTTTCTTCGGCATTGGCATTGCGACGTGCCGGGCGATTCCAGGGGGCCCACGAACGGCCTGCGAAGGGCGAGGGCACCGTGCGCGGCGATGGGGAATGTCAGATACTTTTCACGTCAATCAAGCGGAGCTTTGTATGTCATTCAATGGCAGCATGAATAGACAGACGAGTGACGGCCCTCGGTTGCGCCCATGTTGGATCAGTCAACTGCATGGATGAGGTTCGGAAAAGGCGGCTTTACCCTCTCGTTTCAACACTCCGGCAGTTGTTGTTTTTTTTTCCTTCCTACGTGTGCGATCAGATCCCGCACAAGCGCAGCAGTGTCTGGACTCTCGCAAACAATAGTTCCCGCAATTTGATAACCAGTGTCTACAGCCAGCAGATTTTTTCTATATGGTAAGGTTTATCTACTGCAAGCCTCCATCGTCCCAGTTTATCTGTTGCGAGTAAAAACGGAATGATATCTTTGGCATGCTCTACCAATGTGTTTGCCAATTCTTTAATAATTTTATTTAAAAAATCCACTTAAAATTCTACCAGAGACAACCCAACAAAGAGAATTTAGACATGCTGGAAGATAAACCATGATGAGGGTATTGTTTTATCGACTCCCCTGATAAAAAGGGTCCCTCATAAAATCCTCTGTAAATCACTGATATTCTTGAACAGTATTTCCCGAACCAAAAGAAAACTCGAGGCCGCTTACACCTTTATATATGTAGCGGTTTTTATGGCATCTGCCACCAAGTGACCGCGCGGCCGACCGTTAGAGACTGGAGCGTCATAAAAGTCTCCAACACAATATTGTACCAGTGTTATTAACAATCATATACACGCATTTGTTATGTAAAACAACTTGCATCTGTTATGCAGAAAAAAGTCAGTGCATATGAGATGTGCGTTTACCCAAAGGAGCTGTTCACCAACATAAAGGGGAATCCAGTGAAGTAGGAACTTCTATTGGTGTTCTTCTGCAGCAGATATCCCCAAAAACTTGATTTACAGAAATCTTCTTCACAATGTTTGAATCCTTGCAAGTCTTGTTTTTCCTCCTGTACCGATGTTGTGTCGGCAAAATCAGTGCCTCATACTGCATAGTTGCTAATGCCCTGATTAACCATGAGTTGTAACTTATTTGTAGGTTTACAATGGTGCTACAAAGGTGCTAGCACTTACAATGTTGAATTTCGAGTTGTCCAGGCTTTGATGGCCGGGCTGGAAACTAGACTGAAAAGTACCTGCTGTCCGTTAATT
>JAOEFI010000003.1:46561363-46579709 GCA_034621735.1 Anopheles plumbeus
CGCTGTTCTAGCTGGAATAATAATTCCAGATTATTTCACTAAAACACAATTCCTGACGATAGACGTGGTGGAGTCGGAATCAAACAGGAAAACAACTCTTTTCAGCTTATGGGTAATGACCGGGTCTGTTCGACACCCGATCGGTCACCGTTTTTAAAAGGAATTAAAAATTACCTAAACTTTGCATTTATTATCTATTTCAGTTAAGTAATCGGCTGTAAAAACGGCATCGGCAGTAAAAACTGTTTAGTTCAAATCTAATTTAAAACTGAATCTTAATCAAATGCAAATGTTGAATTTTTACAGTTTTTTTATTACTATTCCCTCTTCTTCTATTCTAGAAAATTTCTCAAAACAACGAAACGTAAAAATTTTATTCGGGAAGGATTCACGTATTTACGGATTAGTTATTTATTTTCTTATAAGCTGCTAAGGATTATACGACTTTCCATTGAAACAGAATTATGATTAGTATCTTCGTTTTTACACAATTTATCTTCAATATTTCAAAATAGTCCATTGAAGAAGGGTTAAAACGGCACGGCGGCTTGAAAGCCGAGTTCGAAAGGCAGCGGCCAAAAAAGTCAGTGAAAAACGCGTCGACGGCTAAAGACCAAGTTTTGCTCATCAAAGAAAAACCGGGATTTCCTCGAGTAAAAATGGAAAAAAAACTTACAAACGCAGATTGGTCTTCGTGGACCAATCGGAACTGTGAATTTTGGCCGTTGCTAGACTCATGCAGTATTTTTGGCCGCCGCTACTCGAACCGGAAAGTTCAAACACATGATGATGTATATCTCGGATAGAGGGCGCCATCTGGCGGGCAATAGTCGCTGTTTCGAAAACATCAATGACGAACAACTCAGTTCATACAGGGAAAGCTCTTTCGTGACACTCACTGGAAATGAGTGCATTTGCGCACAGGATTTGAACGAGAGGATCGGAGCAGGATTTTGGAAATGGTGAAATCTTTATTTTTCCAATACTTCACAATAAATGCACAGAAGAAGCGATCGAAATGGTTAATTTTGAGATGATTTTTATTATTCATGTACATTGTCGGAGCACAGCTTCCTTCGCAGGTGGATTATGAATCCTTTGTCCCCAGCCAGTTGGTTCTTTGTTCACACTAACCCCGCCCAGAACATTCTCTAAGGATCTGCATTAGCGCGCTACCTTTTTCCGTGGCCCCACTTCACAACCATTCTTGAAGATTGTTCACCCCGTGAGATACCTCTATAGAAACGAGCTTCTGATAAGTGCATATGAATTTACATATTTTTTCGTTGTTTGTCAACCCACAAAAGCCCGGAACTACAGGGTAGGTCACGGAGGAGCGCTTGTATTACTGCGTTCATCGCACCCTGTTTTTGCACTGACCCACACTATGGTTGGAGAACACTCTATCGACGGTACGAGGCATCATAATGAACCACTCATCGCCGTTTATTGCACTAACCCTGGAACCCCGTTCCGGCCATCTATTATTCATCGACAGCTCGTTACTGCGGGCGGTGATAATTCCCCATCGGAGACTTTTGCTTTCGATCCACCTGGAGAAAGCGACGCGCGTTCTGCCAGACACAATCGGCCTCCTTTCACGTACCTCTCTCTGCCCTTTCCGTTCCGACCGTCCCAAGCTGCTCCTTTGTTGTGGCGTGTGTCTCATCGCAAACGCCAACGCCGTCCTGCTGGTGCACTCCATTCAGAGAACGCTTCATTCATTCCTAGAATTCGATTCACCGTGGAGTATATTAATAATTAACGAAGGCATCACCTTCCTACCGCCGATAGGCGCTAAAGTATTGCTGGACACCTTCGCCAAAATCACCCGCGCCTATCTAGCGGTCTGTCGTTTTCTTTTTCGGCCAACACTATCGCCAACGCTCACCGAATCCGAATTGTTTTGTTGTAAAGAGGAGTGCACACCAAGCGATGGGAAAAGTTTGAGCAAAATTTGGATTTCTTCCTTTCACGAGACACCGAACGGAGGCACGCAATCGCACGCGCACGACGCCATGCTGCGGAGGTTGATGCTGTGTAAAAAGAAGTCCTGCAGCAGCCACTACCTACAGCGATCATCGCTCCGAGCAGAGAAAATCGTATCCTGTGCACCGGTCTCGCTCTTTCTGCCACGCATCCGCCTCGTTACAGCTGTATCGCATCCTCGCTCGCACACCAACACAAATTCGCGCGACCGAATACGCACACCGAGACGCGTGATTCCTCGCTGCTCCATCTCGAGATAGCTGCTTCCGTCAGTTTCCGTACGAAATAATCTCTTCCGTCTCGCTCGCTGCTACGCTCTGGCCTTGTGACGAGGGGACCTCGTTGGGTGGTGGTGTGTAGATTTTCCAACTGTGTACAATTTGGGGTGCGGTTCGCTTTTCATTATCTTCGCGAGCGTGTGTACAATTTTCGTCTTGTCGTTCAGACACAGTACGCACACAGATACACGCGTGATATTATGGGCGATTTACGAGCGGACAGGCATCCCTTTTTTGTCGGAAAAATGAAAGCGAAATTCACCATAAAGCACCGAGGTCTACTTGTCCTCGCAGGAAGGCACAATCGGGGTTTCCACTACCAATAACACGACTTTTTTCTTTGCTAACCCTACGAGGCGGGGGAAATTATTGCTTAAAATAAATTTGCTGAATTTATTTTGATTGTCGTTTAAATGTACATCGAGAGCATTACCACACAACCACCACTGTTTGCAAAATGCATCACATACCGTGCATGAATACACGATTTTTTTACACATCCCCTAAATCACACGTATCATCTCCCTGCGGACCGGAAGCAGGACACGGATGTTTTGTTTGTTGTTACTGTCGCTACAGTGGCTAATAAAATGCTGACTAACCCTCGTGCGAGGTACAAAACGAACACTGGCACAAAGTCCAGGCTGTAGCCAACGTGTGACAAAATATCACCGACGCCGTTACAGTTTCCCATACTGACGCGTTCTTCGTTCCGGTAATCGGGCAATCAACACGGCATCATCGAGCGACCCGGCGGAGGAGAAGGATCCGAGGAGTGGGAAAAGACATGAACGAAAATGAATAATACTATCGTCACTCTTTTCTCGCACTTCTCCATTCCACTCCCTTTTTCGCACTCACATAGCCAAAATCTCGCTCAACCTTTCCTCGAAAGCCTACGTTCCACGCTTCCCTAGGGCATCCTTAGATACGGGAAACGAAGCCACTGAAGACTACGCAGCGGCGCATGCGTACGAATTTTCACAGCTTCCACAGCCTCCACAGCCACCGCAGGAGGCCCTTGCGTTCGTCCCGTGTTCCCGGTCGCCGTGCAGGCCCTTCGCTCGAATGCTCTTTATGTTTCGCTCAACATCAATTCACACGAGCTCCCCGGTGGTCAATGGTCACGCACGACCGGCAGCTACATACTGTGGCTAGAACATGGGCCATGCTTAAAACGGTACGCCAAGGTTCATTCTGTTTGCGTTGCCATGGTAGCCCTCGTCCCATAGACATCTTCCCGCGAGGTGAAACCAAATTCGCCAGAGGAAGAAGGTCTTCTTTATCTCCTTGCTCGTCTGTCCCGCTCTGTCCGTTTCCGTGGCAGACAAAGGGCTTCGGTGTTATTTCGGTCAACTGCCTTTATGGGGGAGCTTAAATCGTGGTCCCTCATTGAATCCAAGTTCATCCAATCAATCAATCATTCTGGGACCGACCGCCACACTAAAAGTGTCCTTATTCACTTATCCAAAACAAAGCACACTTTAAAAGTGCTTTAAAACTTGGTACTCGATTGATTTTCGACACTTTAAAGTTTACCACGTTGCCGTTTGAAGCACTTTTTTTAACGGCCGCTATCTCGTCCGCAAGATCTTGAATCCGCACAACGTCCACACAGCACCGTTTGCCGCGTGCCTTGCACGTCCACACTTTGCCGGCAGACAGACGGAGGCGTTCGTCCTCGCTCACATAGCCGGGAAGCATCCATCGTCAGATATCCGTTCTACGTTAACTTGTGCACCTAACGTGTCCTATCGGTGGCTATAAAATCTGTTCCATTTGCCTTCGCCGAGACATAAAATATCTTTGTATTTCCTTCCGATTCCCTGCCATTCGAATGCACACGCCGTCGTCGACAGTGGGCTTCCCTTTGGTTTGAGTATGCCACCGGCGACCGAGCGTGGTATATGTGCTTCTTCCAGTGCTGTTCTGGCATCCGTATTTCATGGACTCCGATCGGCGACTGAACCCGGCCTAACCATGAATGAGGTGGGCCATTTAAAGCTCTCTCCGTGTTCGCTATCTGCCAGTGGTTCGATTAACCGGAATCCACACAGAGGTCCCTCGCCACCGTTCCTCGCTCATTCGCACGTACACCCAGCGGAAATTACATACACACAATCGCGGACGTGTGCTTGTGCAGCTAGTTCCGTTTTAATAGGAAAGCATCCTGAACCGCACTCTGCCGGCTTCCCGAAAGGGGCCTTCCCCGCCGGGAAGACTGGCACTGGCAAGGGACAAGTTAAAATGATTGATTGCACATACTTTTACAAACACTCACAAAAACTCCCTGGCTGGCTTGTTCGCCTGAGCTCTCGTCTGAGTTTGCCGTTGCGCCCTAGTCCGCTGGTCCTGGGAACCGGACCCATACCATCTGGAACTGCTTCTTGTCCACACACCTTTGCGTGTGTGACTCCAAAACTATTAATGTATATATATATGTCCTTTAACACATGATGTGTGTCCATGTCCTCAGTTCCATGAATGGAACGTAAGCGATCCGAACGAACGGCATCAAGGCAAAAGTAAAACGAAAGCGAAAGTTAAGATTTACGGATTGAAGCAGCGCCTTAGAGCACGAGCAAGTTTGCTATAAATGTTCATTGTTACGATAATCTCTTTTTATTTTTATTTGCATTCGATTTGCATATTACGACGTTCGATAATGGTCATTTGTTGTCATATTATTCAATTTTACAGCCACGAGGACGAGAAAGACATACATCACAGTGCTACTAAAACACCTTAAACAACATTCTCACTCATTCCATTACATCAATATTTTATCTCGTCCCACACTGCAACTTTCCACCCTTGAATTCACCCTTGTTTCCGTTCTGTTCCCTTATGATCACCCTCGATCCTGGTACTGGAGCAGATCTCGGAGAACCCACTCCCGAGCCCTCACCGAAACGTGCATCGAGAAGACAAACAACAATGCAATCACGATAAAACTTAACTTTTTGTCACTTCCTCCCACTATCGGGCACTCGACGACAGTTCATAAATAAAATTTGCACATCCCGTATGAAGCTGGTGGTGGATTACGTGGCCGTGGGTCGGGGCGAACGCCAAATCTCCCACCAAGCCGAACGACGGTTACGACTTCGTACAGCACTCGGAGTCGTTCGCTGCAGGATGCCAAACCGCAGCTCGACACACACATCGATGGGTACGGTGGTCACGGACGTAGTATGAACGCCACCAGAAGAACGCCATCCGTATCATTGCTCATTGCGGCAACCCGCGAAAGCCGGATGTCTTTCTACACGGTCGCTACGTTTTATTGTTGTAATATTCATACACATCAACCATGCACACCGAAACTTCGCTCCTTCGGCCCGGAAGCGTTTCTGGCTGAACCGGATAAATATCCATCGCATGACTTACGATCCGCGACAAAGGGTGCAAAGTAGCTGTTTTCTGTCATTCTAAGGCAATTTTACCCCCTGCCGCCCTTTAACTTTTCGCTCTTCCCACACTTTCTACCTGTGAATTCACCGTTGTTTTAGCTCCCTCCCTTGTCCTCCTGGTACATTTACAGATCACTCAGAACATCCTGTGGTTGATGTTCAAGATGTAGATATTAAATTAAATTCAATCCCATCACAGCCGAAAAGAGGTATAACTAACACTAAAATCAACAAATCAGCACAAAAGTTATCTGGAACTATCACAAAACCATCTTTTTTGTTCGCATTTGTTGTGCTACGGTTTTCCCTGCAGCCCTCCGGTGGCGGATGCGTCAAACAAGACAGTGAAAGCTTTCAATTCTTGCCACCAGACTGAAATATGGAAATGCAACAGAGTGTCCCACCACTAGAGGTCGCTGAAAGCAGTAGCGAGATAAATGGAAAGGATTTCACGGTGTGGGTTGGTTTTATCATGTTGCGCATCATATATCATTTACCTTTATTTTATCTATCTTAACGCAGGGAAGAATAGAAAAAGTGTAATCAGGGATCAGTGCTGTTTTCCGACATGGTTGATCCAACAAGTATACCCTTTCAGATTTATTTGCATTACTACAAACAGTTTCAACAGTTTGCGCTATACATAACAAAATGCATGTATCATACATTATTATTCAATTCAAAGTTGTTAAAACCCTCAATTGCCCCGTTGCTTTCATAAAAAAATCATTCGAATAATGGCTTTCGGGTCTAAATGGCTAACGGACGACTACTACATAATTAGTAGTTTATATAATTGGTACATCTTCATGGTACAATCTGATCTGGGCTTTCGATAAAAATGTCTTACGTCTATGGCACGTATCTTGTATCCTTCTCATCCTTTTGTCCGGGCTCTATCGTCGGGCTTATCTTACCAAATTTCGATGATTCCGATAAACCACATTAAAAGTAGCATTAAACGTTTGAAACGCTTCCATTTTATTAGGTTGCAGCCTAAAGTAATAAGCTATGCGGTTCTAGAGTAAATCACATGCCACCAAAAGTCATTAGCGGATATCAAAAGAAAAGAATTCGGAGGCAGAAAGTGCCTTGTCGGGGGAGCTAGACACCGTTTCCTCTAGAAATGGACGCAACGATGTCTCAATATCGATTATCACAATCAAACCGCCCTACCCTTCGAATTTCCCGTTCTGCCCAACTGTGCAGCAATGGAAAAGTATCGAATGCATGTGGGAAGAAAAAACTACATCAAACCCTGTACATTAGGGATAGTACCACACACTAATTACTATCTCGTTTCCGTGCAAAGGTTGAACACGGCCTGTCCAGCCATGCGTGTCGTGCCGAGAAAAAGCACAACGAAGGTGAAATAGAACACACCCCCGCCGCCGCCGTCGGTCAGGGAGAAAATGGGATTGATTTTCTCTTCTTCACCTGGCAACATTTCCCTGGCATGGCTTTTCCGAGTTCTGGATTCGTCCGAGCAGCCAATATCGGCCGTTCACCCGCGCTGTTGGCTCATCCTAGTTGCTGGCGATATAAATCAATAATTATTCCATTCGAGTCAAAGCCTTTTACCGAAAACTGTGCTAGCAGACATTGAAACAAGTTTTAATGTCATCATTTCTCAAGGACGGCAACCGAGGGAACAAACAAGGGCCGTAAAGAATCTCCGTCAGGTTGATCGGTTGAATGGGAATGGTAGTATGAAGGCATTTCCTGCCAAGTGTTGGAATCCATTCCGAGCTCCCGGGTGACGAGTTTTTGAGCTGTCGCCTTTCCCTCAAAGCCGGGGCAAAGGTCCGGAGATTCATAAATCATCATAGCGGAAAAGAAGAAACGGATCCTGCAGACAACGCTGCTCAACCCCATCTTCGTCCGCTCTGCGCCCTATGCGTTTAACCACCGGAACCAAACCGTACGTGAAACCAAAGATCACCCTGCCCCTAGGGAACGTATGAGAACGCGTTGTATGGGTGCGTTTAATATGTAACCGAGGCGTTTAGGTGGCTTTACTTGTGATGGCTATTCAATCGATCGGAGGCTGCAGCCTAGGCCCTTCTCCGAGTACTTCTCGTTGTAAAATGTCCATCGCCCGTTTTTTAACGGTCCAGATAAAGAGTACCACACTACCACTCCTGCACGGACCGACATCTCCAGCCCCCATCATCCTAGTCTCGTCCCAGTCGCCATCGCCTACTGCTACTTAGACTACTGTTTAAAGAATCATTCTTTTTCGGACTATTACGGAACGCTTTGTTACAGCTGTTGACATCGTATATTTAAACGACAGCCTTCAATCCGAGCGAGACCCGGACCATCCGCCACGGGCAGGCCGGCTTGAATGGCCTTTAGTCGGTCGGTCGATCCCCTAAGGAGCGCCACATTCCGCCAGGATGATGGGACGGGATCCGTGGGCGGAAAGAAAACAGAGTGTCTCACCGACTCCGAAACATCATCTTCGACAAACGGAAGCGAAAGGAAATGGCAAAAAGAAAATCTGCAAACCATCATCGGGCCAGCGGTGGTTCCTCCGGGGTTGTCCCGCGCGTCCTCGCAACCAAGCGACAATGAACGCCGGTGGACGGGAGAGCGGTAACAGCAGCAGGTCGGCGGTCGGCGGGCCCCAGACAAGGGGGTCGGGTTTCGCAGCATAAAAATATACTTGTAATTCAAATGCGTAAATTTGCATAAAGTTGTCATTAATCATCGGTATGATTTGAAATTAGAATATTTCCAACGCGTCTTCCTCCGCGCCGAGGTTCGTCATCCCCGAATACCGGGATATGGTTCCGTAGGTTTTGAATCGCGATCGTGATTTCTCGTTTTTTTTCCTCTTTGTCCTTTCACTATCCACTACGCGAAGCTTAATATTCAATTTCTCATATGCCGCTAACCGTGTGCGAAACATTTGTTGGTTCCACTCAGATTTTCATCCACCATCACTGATATGATTTGTCCCTCTCCGGTGCGCTAGGAAAATAACCAGCAGCGTGGAATCAGTTATGTGTAGACTGTTTTTCCTACTTTCCATCGGAACCATCTGGTTCCGGGATCGCGGGGCACAGATTTTGGCAATGACGTTGCCTTTTCCATACCTTTTTTTCGCTACTTCTTTTACGCCCACTTTGCCTACAGTGCGTGTATGTGTACGAAGGTGACACACGCGGAAAGCGCTGGAAGAAGAAATGCAATTTATTTTTTATGAATCAAAGTAGCCCGTTCTGGCGGCGAATCTCTAACACGAGACAGTGTTAACTAACGGTGGACACCCTTCCCCCTCTCGTTTCGTGTGCTGCATTCGCCCATAAATTTGTAACGATATAATTGTTTTATCACTAAAAGACCGTTGCGAATACCTTAAATCTCTGCTGAATTATTGCAGTTAAATAACTTCGTGCCGCGCTCAGCATCGGCTCTATTAAACAAACTGCTCTTGGGAGGAGAGGTAGAGAGAAACTATTTTCCCCGGTCCCTTTTAGGCGGCAGTAAAGTCGTGAATGGGTTTCCGCGCTTTTTGCTACCTTTGAACCTGAGAAGCGCGCATGCTGTTACGTACCGGGGGCGAGCCCCTTGCTACTAGGGATTGTGGTCACCGAGATTTACATTTTCACGGGACATCGGATTTGCATTCGTACAATAATAAACCGTTTAACAGGTGAGTGGAGTTTGCTGCACATTGCTTCGGTTTTATATGCTTTTAAATAATAGAACCTTAGGCATCACAAAGATGTATTCTGATTGTCAAATACGTTCTTGTACTACTATATCGAAGGTTTATTCAACTTCAATTTTTCAATCTATATTTCAATTTAAATCTATTTTTGAAGAAGACTTCTTATATTGTTTGCAGAAAAAATCTTTTGAAGATATTATTTCCATTTATTTGTAATACATTCTACATTGTAATTACTCTTATTCTGTGTTCTAGCACAAGAATTCTTCAGCCGAAAATATAGACTAATTCAAAAGACCGGTTAATTATGATCAATTTCTTGGAAAATCTTTTGTTATTTTATCCAACACTTCTTTTGAATTGCGTAATGTTAGCCTAGAGGGAAAAAAAATTACTAACGATTATGGGTGGTATCAATTTTGTGGACTATTTATTTCTATTACCGCAAGAGCTCGAAAATTGTTTGCAACAGTCAGTGTCTCAGGATTCTCACTCCAGCTATTTTTGGTGCCAAGATGATAAACCGTCACGAAGGAAGAACGCTGGCAGTGGATAATTTTTGAAGTTAGATTCTTAATGGTCCAACAATTAAGTTAGGACGAACGATTTTTCTTTCCGATAATTAACTGAAAGTTGGACCGCACGGTCGACCAGTGTTTCCGGTTGGCATTTCGCGTCAAGGTGTTACCGACTGCCGAACGATGGTAATGATTAGATTAAGGGACATCCGCTGCAACTGTTACCCACCGGGCGGAGGGTGGAACACAGCCTACTAAACGAATGATACCGAGCTGTGGTTTGTCTCGTTTCGGAAGATGTTTGGCGAGAGTTTCACTCGAGCCCTGTTCGTACGCCGACAAACCCTTCTAGCCCGACAGGATGCTTAACCGGTTCTTCACTACTTCACTCCAAAGGCACAACAGATTAATTGATTGATTAGAGAAAGTATGAATGCTTTTCGCGATGAGAAAGCATGGCAGCTCCCAGGAGAACATAATGGTGTGATGTTGGGCACGGGGTAAACAGTTTTCCGTCTATGACAAGAAAAGGATAAACCCCTTCCCACCAAACATAATGTTTTGAACAAGAAGGGGGAAACTTTTTTTTTTTTGTGCTGTTAAAAGTCGCAATCCGTCCTGAAAGTCAAGTGAAAGGGCAAAGGGAATCCCAATGTCCGGTCGTTTTATGTAAAACTCCACTGAAAGAGGAGGGGGTGTTGATGGACGGAACTAGTATACAACTTTCCGCACACAAAAACGTTATTTGTCAACCATGCCATTCTGCGCGACCACTAGCCAGGGACAAAAAGGTCCTGAGACCATAGATAAAGCAACGAACCGGGCGGGACATTGCTAGTGGTAAAGAATCCACAGGCCGAACGGCCTCTTATTGCAAGGCATGAAGTTCAGGAAAGGTATATTTCACGGTGCAGATTTCTTCCGAAATTTACTCCCCAAAGTTCGCACAGTGGTGGTGCAGGGCACAATCGATGTCGGAGCCACCCACATAACCGTGCCCGCCCGGTAATAGTTGCCGTCATTCGCCACACAAAGGCCAAACGGGGGAAACCTGTATCCAATGGCACTCGAGACCTCCTTTAAATTGTAGATTTATTATCCTCTTTGCGTTGAATATCAACTCCTTATCCCCAGTGGGGCGAGCTGGACGTCTGAGCTATTCTATCACCGCTCCAGAGCCACCCAACTCCGCTTTCCTGTGAAGACGGGCAAAATGCCACTATCAAACTCCCCGCTGGGTGGCAAGAAGGACGGAAGAAAGATAATAACGCTACACTGGAGCATTTAGGAGCATTAAAGCTGAAGCGTAAAAAAAGAACACTTCCACTCAAATAGAAAGGTCAGATTAGCTACATCTGAAAGCTTCGGGACGTTTTTCCGGTGGAAAGATTATTCGATTGCGATGCAATATCGATACATTCCGTTTAATTCTGCCATTCCTGTTCCGTTCCTTGCCGTTGCGCGCTGTACAAACAAAAACGATGCCGCTGCTCAGAATATATCGTAGTCTTAAAAAAAATAACTGCAAACTGCCAATAAAAAGATCTTTAAAAGCGTCTCCCCCCGCTTCCCGAACTTTGTATACATTTCTTCTGTCTTCCAGGGTTTGCTTGGTCGGTTGGCCGTTTTTCCTCCGAAGTAGATAATCTTGGAGGTGGTGAAATGAAAACATCTAAATTTCCGATAGATTTCTGATCCAATTTGTACTGCGAGTGGAGTGTGTTTGAGGGTGAAGGAGGTTTCCCTCCCGCTATCCGCAGGATCATCAGACTAAAGTCCATATCTCATTTTGGTTCGGTGACTGCCGCTACCGCATTCTGGAGCTTCTCTGCGTTCGGTGAAATGTTTATCAGCCTTGAATAAATGGCAAGCGAACGTTGGAAATGGGGAAAAAATAAACGTCAGTAAAATACTCGTAACTCCCACTACATCCGACAACGGCGCCCGCCCCTGCTGCAGTCCTTTACGTAGACCGTTCGATTTCGCAATGGCTAAGACAATTGAGGACCGTCCCGATATTGACAGAACGATGTGCCTGCGAGCTGCGAGGAGCCTGCCACCGTTTAAATGATTGCATTAAATTGCACGAACTGCTCCGTAAGAATGGCGTAGAAGAAAACAGGGCACGGCCAAAAAATGTCTAGCAGGCGGTGAAATGAAACCGCTGGCTTGTGGCCTTCGCTTTTAAATTAAAGATATTTATCCGATCCGGCATAATTCAATACCCCACCCATTGCCGGGGGCCCTCCCTTCCTGGCTCGGTTGGCCAACGCCCGCTATTTCCGGCGCGGAAGTAAGGCTAGGGTAATTCCTACCGAACCAAGCGGGCACCCGGTCCCGGTACGCGCGTATTTAAAACCGCAAGTCAACGACGCCAACAAGGCCACACACAGCGACGCCGGTGGAAGAAGGGCTCCGGTTATCGATCGGTTTGTACCCGTGGCAATCGAGCATTCCACTCCCAGGAATGATTTGACGTTATGGGCGAAGAATTTCTTCCTCTGAAAATTTTTTTCGCGATGCCTTTCATTCCCCATTCGCTCCCAATCGCCCAATTTTACTAAATCGCGCATTGATTTATTATAGAAGCGAGTTCTCTTTTCTCAGATTAACCCTTAAATTGGAAACAAGACACAAAATCATCACAGGGAAGTTAGTCTAGCAAGTCCATGTAACATTCTATACACTAATTAAAATTTTTTATAAACATTATAAACCAACCACATTAGAGAAGACATTAGAAAAGACATTTTCTTAAGGATCGATTTGAAGTACAATAAATTCCTATTGTAAACGTTTCCAAGAACATTAAAGTTGCTGGAACAAATGTTCCGATACCGCTTACCGCTGGCCGGTCGTTGTTGCAACCATTGTTTCAATTGATTTTTTCCACAAAAAGCTGCTACTGATGTTGCTCCCGATCTGATGTTGGGGAAGCTTTCCTATGCGGTGGTCTTCTGCCTTTTTTTCTCTTCTTCTGGCCAACGAGTTTAGTCCCTACGTTTAGAGCCACGCTGGGAGCACTTTTTCTACTATTTTCTCGGTTCATTAGTCAAACTCAGGGACGGAACGGATGGACCACCTGGACGCACACTTCCGAGGCGCTACCGGCATGATTCAGCATCATGCCCGGCTCCAGTCCTGCCACCTGTCTCCTTACCAGGGGGGCTGCGGGGTCCGCTTTGTGATACCAGTACGACTATGACTTCATTCACTTGCGTGTACTTGGGTAAGCCTTTTTCACGTTTGGGGATTTATTTTGCCCTTACTTCAACCCGTCCATAGGATAGATTCTCTTGGATGCTGCCATGTCCAATCCACACACACACACACATACACGGAGACGGACAGTTTGCTAGCGGTGGTGGTGGTGGTAGCATGAAGATCATTAATTATCTTCACACCGCCAGCGCATCCACCGAAATCAAAGCATCCCGTTTTGACGGGCAATTCGGATCGGTTCGATGCGTTGGCCACCGGTGCTGGAAGCGCGATACGCGGGGAGCGAGGTGAGCAGTACCAAAAAAGAAAAAAAAGGAAGACCAACGCGAGAGGAACGACACACCACACCTTCACAAAAAGCTTCACACGCGGCTCACCGAAACTGGCGGCAAAAGCAAAAGAACCTTTTTGTTCACTCCTCCGTCACACTGTGGCTAATTCTCTTCGCATTTGACTAACGTGCCAACCGACCGGCGGTGCACCGCGGCCACTACTGCCGGGATCGGGTGATCAGCGAAGGAGTTCAGCAAGGTCGCCGCGGCGGCGTTCGGTCAATCATGCCTGTGGCCAAACCGCTGATGGATCCGCTCCAGCTCCTTGCCCTATTCTGGCCATCTATCTGGCCCAGGCGCGGAGGCCAAAAACGAAGGCTCGTATCGGGTTTTCCGTTTATCTCGCCTCGGACCTCCCTTCCCCTTTCTCCCCAGGGGCGCCCTCCACTTTTGCGCTGGCGCTGGCCGCTTTTGGCTGTTTGGTGGGGAACGGCGGCGTAGCAAGTGTAACCGCTTCTTTAATTATGGTAATGAAAATAAATTGTTTTTTATTAATTTATTCGCCATGCAGTCGGCGGTTTCGGTGGTGGAGCGTCGAATTCGATGTGGCATTAGTCACGGGTTTTTTGTTTTGCTTTGACGGTGCCCTAGGTTCACCATCACGGATTATCCCTGGCACCTTGGCCTTAGCCGACGTATCAACCACGATATCGATATTTTTTGCCCAAGAATCAATGCACGGTTGTCGTTGAAGAAACAGATAATTTTGAGCACCTGCCTCAGCAGTAGTCCACCAGCGGTCCAATCCACCTTAAACATCTGAAATTGCGTACTGACTGACTACGCCTGTGCCCTGTGCGCCAAATGCAAATGCAACCAAACTAACAAGCTTACGCGTATCCTACCTTGCCCGGAACAATTGTTAATGGAGTTCAGTTCGACAATCCCTTCCGACTTCCGAATGTTACTCAATTAGCCTAATTACCGCGATTAGCATCCCAAAACTTGCCTCCCCACCTTGGCCAGCCGGAGGCGACCATGAATGGCTGCCGTTCTAATCGGAAGCAAAATATTTCGTTGCTTTCCGTCTCCGCCGCCCACGGAAGACCAATTAAAGCCTACACCCGCACCCGATGCGCACGGTCCGGATGGCGGACCACGGCGGCCGAACACTCAAAACCAGGACACAGTGTGCCTCACCTGTGCCAGAGCACGTCACGTGTACAACCGTACCGCTCGACGCGCTTATTGCTGAGCGCCACAAAATCAGAACTAATTAAAAACAACTTACGCACATACCGCCGACTTTCGTGCCACGAGTGCCCACGAGAGTCCTCGGAGTATCCAAGCCTTTAGTCCGGTGCCAAGCCGGTAGTGCCTGGACGGTAGGATGACATACGTTCTCTTTCCAGATCGGGCCACCAATCGACGGGAAGGCGACGCGACCGGACACTGGACAAGCAACACAAAAAAAACAAAGCATAGCGTGCGGGGACTATGCACGATGGCGCATGCCAATAATGAGGGCCACGGTGCCTCCGCCGAGCGTCTTGCCCTCTATTTAGGATATTTTCCGCGACTCGGAGACACGGACACGACAGACGGACACGGCACTCGGGCCGCTCGGGCGAACTAATTAAAGGTGTGTTCACAACCGACCACTCGAGTTTGTGGCACTGGGCACTTGGGCGCTCGTAATGAGTCAATGTCACGTTACGCCATCGAACACCACGGCCACGAGGAACTTCTTTCTTGTTTCCATTCGGGTTAAACGGCTTTCTTCTTTTTTCTCTTCACCCCGTTTTGGTGCGTCTCTCGATCTCTCGATCCATGCTACGGGCCACGTATAGAGGTGACCCAATATATGTAGGCCCATTTGACAGTGCCGCGCTGTGCCATGTGTCATTACGCAGGATGTACCTCTTGCTTCAAACAGGAAGGAACGGTCAGCATGGCAAATGGTGGCAAAACATTGACTGATGGGTGTTTTCCCCCCGTTCACTAACCAGCCACATCTACCGGTGCAAGTTTACAGGGCAGAGAATTGTCCAGGCAAAAAAATTTCCTAAACCACTTGAAAGTAGAATCATGAAGTAGAAACATGAAGAATCACTAGAATCATCATAAAATCTTACCCCACACCTACTTGTTAAAGAGTTGAAACTCTCCGGTCGGCCGTCCCAACCCACCGTTTGACAAAACACCAAACTGTACCTTTTTTGTCTCTCTCGAAAAGATAGACTATATTGACAGGATATTGACAAAACTTTCTTCAGCTGCCGAAACGAGCTGCCGTACGGAGATAATACGTTGTCTTCATGCAAAAAAAAGGATAACGAAGAAGCTGTGCGGGATTGTAACCTAACGCCTCGAAATTTCTTATGAAAAATTGTAGACATCCTCGTCCCTCTGCCTGCCATTTTTTGCCTGCTCTCGTGCCCGCACATTCTACCTAAAGCGTATACACGCCTTCAGTTTGTGGCTGGCTGTGCGCGCGTTCCTGAAGGATCTTTACCGAAAAGGGGTTTGTTGAAGTACATCGATGGTAGTTTGTGGTTTTTACGACTGTACAGGTACGCTTCTCCGTTTATAATTTGTGTCTCTCGTCACAAGCGCCAGGGATGCAGCCTTTCGAAAAAACACAACACATCAGAACCGGGTAGTAACTGTCAACATATAAATGCGCTTCAGTTTCCGGTACATTCAACAGTGACGAAAAGAGACAGAAAATGGCAACGCTCTCCCAGCTCGATATCATCGACGGCAGAGTCCAAATACTCTAAACCGACTGTTTGTTTCCATAATCACATTAGCAATACTAGCTGACCGGACCGAAAGCGCCACTGGTGACAGTTACCGCATGTACGGCTAGACCGATGGCCAGTGGTCAACCTGTCGCCGGGCGACTGTCCGGTGACGCTGGGATCTGCCCCCAAGGACGATCAGCACAAATATTGCATCTCTCATACAACTTCGGGCCGATCTTCGTAAAGGTTGATCCTTCTTATGACCGATCATCCGCACTACAAAGCGGGCTGACTTTCTTTATTAAATGTAAATAAACCGTTTGACGCCCGGTGCTGCGGCTAGACTTCTCTGCACGCTTTCCGCGCCTAGCCGGCGAGCCGGTGCGAGGGTAGTTGGTTGGGCCATCGATCTATGGTAGCCTGGCGCGGGTCCTGGACGAAGAGAGCGACCGAGACGGGACTATGTTTATAACCGTCGAGCCGTTCGGGGGGGAAAACGCCGGCGCTGGTGCCGGTGCCAGTGCCAACTATGATGAACTACAAATAAAGCTAATTCCGCTGTCCCTCCCTCCACTCCAGCCTGGGAAGAGGTTAACGGCCCGGACGCCGGAGCCAGAGCAGATAGGCGAAAGTGCGTGAGTGCCAACCGTGTCACCGGGCACGGCTGCGGCCACAGGTAGCCACAGTTTTGGCTATCCTCCGTCCCTACCGTTTGCTCTCGGTGACACTTGACTTTACTTGGTCCTCTCTCAGCATTGCTTCCCGTCTTCGGGCGTTCGGGCGCCCTTGCGTTCTTGTGTACCCTTTTCGGACCGCCTTTTCTTACTGCCCAGCCACTGTTTCCTATCATTGTTATTGCTAGGCCACAAACCCCTCCGTCCGTCTACCCTGATTCTTGCCGTTTCTTGTTGCCCAGACGCCGGTCGAATGTAAAACAGACGCCAAAGGTGTTTGGCCAAAAGATTACCTTTCGGGATGTATATATAAAAGACCTCTCCCTCCCTACGATGAAGCTCATTTCAGTAGAAAACTTTGTTTGAATAACACCAGTTCCCCAGCACTCTCCGCAGAACGTGAATTCGGAAAGTAATAAGTGAAGTTTAGAATTTTCCGGTGGCTCTCCTTGTGCGCAATTTCAAAAATCAGTGGAAAAGTGTTACAAAGAACTCATTATCTAAGAAGTTAATGCAACATGTTATCGGCGATTGGTGAACTTTTCGGTGATCACGGTTATGGGGCGTACGACACGAACGTGGCCGATGGTACCGGTGGCCTAGATATGGCCAAGCTGAACGACGGAAAATACTGGCCCACGGAGCTGGTTAATATACCGTTCCTGGACCGCAGTGCAAACGGCTCGCTGCTCGACCTTGAGGATTCCCCGCCAACGTACGATGATTTCTATACGTCCAAGTTCACTCCTCCGTCACTCCACCCGATGGAAGTAACGGGATGTCCCGCGGCACCGGCTGCCAATGCGCAAGGTGAGTAAAATTTCGGGTTAAGCAGAAGGATACTCGGGGAGGAAGCACCGAGTGTTTGATGATGGAATTCCCTTTGCCCAATGATTAGAGTAATTGATATTAATTTCTTCCGCCAATACTCTGTCAAACAACGGGGCAAGCCAAGGGAAGGAGGGAACATAAGGATTCGAAACAGGAACTCACACATGCTGGATGTATTTCGTCCGTTTTTCCCTTTCGAGCCTGTTGCACGTGTATGTGATATGCGTCCTTTAATGGGACTGATCTGCGAAAAAGGATGTCCAACATCCGGCGAGGGATGGATTGACATTAAGGTCCAACCGTGCCCGTTCCCGGCAATGGACAGTATTAAAAGGAATCTACAGGGGAAAAAAATAAAGTGTTCATCTCCCGAATTGTCCGTCCCAGAAGGGACGCCGCCGGAACCTCTCTGCTCGAGGGCCGTTTTCTTTTGATGGTCAAATTTATCATCATCATTTCTCATCACTCTCCCGTCAATCCCGAGACCCCCGGCACTCGGTCCTGCCTCGCTCGTTTTATTACTATTATTGCCCGTTTCCCGTCCATCCTCCGGCGCAGGATGGTTCATAATTCGGGCGCGGTTCCGATTGTTGCCCCATGGCCAGCTCTTGTTTGCGGTATGTATCAGATTAGATAGCGCTCCGTTTGCCCCGTTCTGGTTAGTCTAGCGCCATGGTGTTAGCCGTAATAGCAATTTGTCTTTTTCTCTTGAAGAAAACGTCT
>JAOEFI010000003.1:46579809-46592881 GCA_034621735.1 Anopheles plumbeus
CTCGCGGCTGTTTCACCGCGCCATGAGAACTCTTTTGGCACAACATTTGACTCCTCATCACACAACTTTCCGCAAACTTCTTCGCAGCGGAACTGCGCCGTCCCCTCGTAAAACTTTCTTCACTGCGTTTCGCTTTACCGACCAGATGTGGAAAATGGCGTGATGGTGTATAAAATTTCCTATTCATACATATATTTCCTCCCAGCCTCCAACTTCGGATATGGTCCGGGCTTGCTCGCGGGGCACAGATATCCACCGATCGGGTGTATCCTGATTTCCGTAACGGAAAATCCGGCTCCGCAGCACCGTATGGCACAGCGTCGGTGGCAGGAGTTCGATCCGGCTTCCTTGCGATGTGGGGGAGATTCGGCACTAGGAATTCACGTCCTCGCTGCCGCTGTTGCCACCGTTGGCCATGTGTAGGTTGCTGGGGTATAAATCATACGCCAGCAAACGGTACCAGGGGGAAAGGGCAGAATCGGCGGATGAATATAGGGCCGTTTTCCAAATGGAGCCAACTTTTGAACTATCCGTTGACTTCGGTCTTTCCGCTGCCTCGGTGTTGTTGAGACCAAATGGCCAACGTGTTGAGGGAGAGGGTTTTTCCTTCTCCAGTGCGCTCAATTCGACTCACCTTACCTCGCCGGAAAATGCGCTCGAAAGCGGGAAATGCAAAGGGAAATCATTTACCGTTTCAAACCCACCTATGGCCTTTCGTGCCACTGAAAACAGCGCGACGAGAAGTGGCCTCCGCAGTGTGGAAATGGTGTCGGAAAACACATGTTCTTAATTCTACCTCCACCCCATCTCATGCCTTTCTTATTTTTACCTTCTCGTAGATCTCCAGACCATCGCTCCCTCCTGGCAAAGGTCGACCGGAATGGCTATGCATCAACCTCAGGCGAACAATCTCATCGGGTCTACCGCATCCGCCTGCCGAGAATCGGTGGACTCCGGTGCCTCCACTATGGCCGGATACGCTGTGGCAACAAAACGTTCCCGTACGGCCTTCACCAGCTCCCAGTTGGTGGAATTAGAGAGGGAGTTCTCCTCCAACCGCTACCTCTGCCGGCCGCGACGCATCGAGCTGACCCGCAAGCTTTCGCTGACGGAGCGTCAGATCAAAATATGGTTCCAGAACCGGCGCATGAAACACAAGAAGGAAAGCTCCTGCGTGAAAGACATCAGCAAGTTGAAGGGGCCTTGTCAATGCGCGGACGGAGAATCTTCGATGTCGCCGAAAATGCTGTCCCCTTCGTCCCCACATCGAGCTCACGCGAGCTCTGCCGGTGACCGCGATGGACATCAGAGTATTGTCAACCGACTGATGGCGCACTCCACCTATGCACCGAGAATAATCGATAGCAGCGGTCACGCGATGTTCAAGGATAAGCCGCTCCGATCTGTCGACTCGATGGCCGACAGTAATGTGCAGGGGTATCAGTCTACGAGGGCCGACTTTGCGCCATCTAACGGCGCTATTGCCGAGCCGCTACTGTTCGACGACCTGCTAGGTCAATCGGACTTAATCCTTTCCACTGACGCCGATACAGACTCGGAGTTGAAGGATCTCGAAAACTACGCATTTTTACCACCCCTCATCCAGACACTCGAAGCCAGCATGCTTCCCCTTCCATCGCCTACTTCGAACGAGGCGACATCGATTGATGAATCGCTCGAAGAAACTTCGCAGATGACAATGATCCTGATGGCCGCCCCGTCATCAGAGCCGATCACTGGCAATCCTTTGAATCACGCTTCGTTCCCATTCCTCGTCGGCACTAATCAACCTACCCCGGGTTCCCCCGACAGCGGCGTCATCGGCGTCAGTGCACCATCTGTCACTATTCAGTGGGGCAATGCGAATCTCCAAAAACATCACCACAACACCCATCAGCATCTTCCGCACGCTTCTCAACTGCTCGGGGATTCGAATAACAACAAAAGTAGCAACAGCTTTGCTCCTCTCTCCGTTGGCCAACAGCAGCACCACGTTCGGCAACACATTCCATCATCAATTAAACAGCAACATCAACATCCCGTGGGTGTGGGAATGAACGTGCCCTTACATGCGCCCACCCCGACTACTGCGACGACAACGTCTACGATTTCACCGGGAAATGGCGCCGGCAGCGTCTTCCTCGAGCTGTAGAGATTAGAGAACCACACCGCCAATATCTCACGCCACGCTCAGCGGGGAATTACCGTAAAATTGGGCCTACCACCAATTCCGGCGAAAAGTAAGGGTAATTAGAATTTAAGGAACACACAAAAACCCCGCTGCCGGGTACCGAGCCGGCCCGCGTCCGAAACCTGGCGCCATTCAGTGACAATAGAATTTCGACTAGCAACCGTGGCGAAGTCTAGGATTTGTTGGTCCACAAGAAAACTCTACGCTAATCAGCTTCAGTTAGGATTAAGAAACTTGAATTCTTGGTTGGGCAAATCGCTACCAAGTTAGAAGCTTATTGCTGCTGCCTTTACTTGTGGCCCGAATTGGTCTTATTTCGGGTGTCTAACCCGTTCTTCTCGAACACCCTTAGCAGAATTTCCCACAGAAGACAATTTAAATTAATAAACAATAATGAGTTGAATTTAAATAGCAAAACTGCCTTTTTTGCCACTTACTTTCATCCCAATGGTAGACATTGTAATTAGACGTTCAGATGGCAATGAACACTGATGAAATTTTCAACTGCTTCATCCGTTTCTTTGAACACAATTCTTCTTCAAAACGCGTCAATAATCAAAGTGACAAAGACGCCTTCTAAGGCTATTATTTTAAGAAAATCCTATGTTTCACTCTACTGCCAAAGGAACTATTTCCGAGTTACTACTAGAATAAATTTATTAAATTTATAAAGAACTTATATTATATGCCAATAAATAATTTATATTTAACAGGATGGAAACATTTTAATAACTAAACTAAATCAAACACTTGAATACTATGAAAGACTTACACAATTCAGCCCAACACCTTGGATTGCTTCACAGTAACCATTCAAGATATTTCACCTTCTTCAGAAGGTTTTATCGAAACCATTCCCAGGCCAAAATTGCGGGAAAACGAAACACAAATGAATTTCTAAACTTAACATTCTGTCCCACCAAGATACCGCGACGGACTTCACCGGGGAATTCGAGCGCCTTGAGCGGACCATTATTGCTATTATTTTTCCCTCACAAATTCACAAAATTGCAGCAGGTCGCAAGCATAATGTGGTGTTCTCACGCAACCGCAAAAATGGCACGATTTACCACGAACCGAACAAAAGTTCACCCAACGAGGAGGAGTACGGCTTTTCCCAGGCTTTCGGTCATCTCCAGTTTCAACGTTTCGTTATTCCGTAACGAGTTCAACCACTGCTGGTCGCTGGGGCAGTTATTCACAACGTTCAAAAATGAAAAAAAATAGCACAATTTTCCGATCGTGAATATGTCCTCCCACATGCCCGAATGCCATGCCGACCGGCACGAGGTTGTAGTACGGCGAAACCCCATAACGATCGCTAATCAAAAGCAAATACGGCACAACATACAACCTGTTTCGCCATCTATCGGCAGAGTCAAATCTGCTGCCTCCCCTTCAACACGATCCCTTAGCATCGCCTAGATGACGCTGTGACGCGCTCTTCTCGCGCAGGAAAATGGCGAAACAACAACCGAAACATAAAAACACATCGCATTCACGGCTGACCCCAATTAAACCAATTAACGGGCCTCGAGGAATGGCGCGATGGAAAAGTCGTTTGCTTTGTAGCCTCCAGCCAACGCTCGCCTGCCGGTCTGTAGGTTTTCCGTCGTGTTTTTCTGGCCCCGATTCCGGCGCGGTTTTTTTTTTTTTTTTGGTGTCCTCCTACACGGTCTACATCGGTCATCGCAGCATCGGAATGGAAAGTCAACTAGCGAGTTTTCCTTCGTACCCTCCGCATTCGGGGACGAGTTAATCCAACAAGTCGACGAGTAAACCGATTTGTCTCCGCTGCCGGATGTAGCGACCGCTATGGTTCATCGGGGATTATTACCGAGCGCGATTCCTGGGGCCGACAATCCGCGTGGACCGGCAATGAAGAGAGCCCAGGTACGACAGAAAAATATCAATATCAAAGGGAGGGAGTCAGAAAGGGGGCCCGGAATGGATCCCAAACCGCGGACCCAACCACACATTCAATCGACAACCGGAATGGAAGAGAAAATTACACTTTAAAAAACATGGCCAGAGTCGGAAGAATGGAACGGAGCCGGAAAGGCCGCATGGAATTGGAAATGCTGGAAATTGGGGAGAACCCCAACGATTATCATTGAATGTCCGCAGGCTGGAAGGTTTTGCTGTAGCCTGAGAATAATTGAGTGGTTGGGATTGGTTTGCGAACATCGGCTTAAGCTGGCCCTTGACCGGATGCTTGAATTTTAACACAGGCGCTCACACAATGGCGAAATCCAAAGCATCTTGACAGTTGTGTCTGACGCACTTGGGTTGGTTGGGCAGGTATGGTTTTCAAAGAAGGACGATTCACGGACGTTTTACGGAAGACCTGTTCATGTCGCATTGAGAATATTGAAATGTTTGTTTACAATTGCTTATCTAAAATTATTCGATGATTTTATTATACTGATACTGCTTTCAATAATCCTGAAAATAATTAAATAACAATAACTTCATCTGTATGAAGAAAAGAGTTTGTTTTTTCGGCGTAACGATCTTCCAAATGCGGAAAACACTGTGGCAAGATCATCCAGCAATGTTGGTGTGATTACTGGGTTCAAGAAGCTGCTTCTTTTCTGCTAAAACATAGCAGTTTTCTTTGCAATACAATTTTAAAACATGTCCTCTTCGGGAAGAAATCAGGACAGCCTTGAAACAAGCGATCTTGCCAACATTGCTGCAGAACTCCTCATCGTTGCCTCATTACTATAGACTTCATTCGACTACGGAGACGACTACATTCAAAGCATGCCGTTTTCTCTTCACTCGTTCATTCCTTTAAGATTTGTACTTCCGACTTCGAAGTGGGACCTTCACATGCATGGCTTAGCCAGTTCCGTTTGATTATAATGTACTAAAACGCAGTTTTACAGGCAAGCAACAAAACGACGTTCCTCCCCGTTGACTTTCTTTTAGTTTCACAACTTCACTCGTATCCCGCTCATATCATCAAATCACTAAAAAAAAGTAGCCTCCCGGAGAAATTTCTTTGATTTAACCCATCACGATAGTAACCCACGGGCACGATCACCTGGAGATGATCGGTGTAGAAAGTAGAGTTGCAGATCTGGAGGAACGAAATTATACCCCAACTGCTTCGCTTTCCCATACGCAATAATTTCCTGCAACGGTTTCCGGAGGCTTTCACGAAAGCACACCGCCCGTGGGCCGGTGTCGCCATGGATGGTGGCTACCCGCTACTTATCCCGCTAGCCAAAGGATGGAAACCCCTTCCGCCAGTGCCTTGGAATTATCCATCCACCCAGCCATCCCCTCGGCCGTCTCGGTGCGCCTTTCGAAACATCGAAATGGCGGAGAAAAATATCAACTTTCCAACGGTGGGAGAGGGGGGGAAACATGCCGCAACACAGACCGGTCCCAGGGGTCAATCGAGTGGGAAATGGAGGACCGGCAGCGGGAAAAGCACGCCAACGAGACGGAAAACAAAATATAAAATTGCATGAGCTCTGTCATTAAGCGTCATTACATTTTATAGCCTATAATTGGCATTCGGTTTCCATATTTGCTAGCCCGTTCGTCCTCGTCCTATGGCCCATCTCGTTCGTGCCTCAACAACGAGCCACCTTTCCCTCTATCGGACCCACCAACATCTTTGCTGCTCCTTCTACCCAATGCGGCGAAGGCGGCCGCCCTCTGAGGCCGCCCTTGCGACTGCTGCAACGTTAGTGAGGTGTGCCTGGTGACTGGCTGGCCACAACACAACCCACCAACGCCCGCCAGGCTGATGTGCGTGCTTGCGTTTGTGCGACTATCGTGCGCATACTAGAAGTTCTCCGCCATGATCGTGCTCTGAAGGACGAATTAAATAACACGGGCAGGATGAGTGGGATTGACACATGGATGGTGTTATTACTATTGTGGCAAAGGTAGAACAGAGTTTATTTCCACGGGTTTGTTGTTGCCTTCTTCGTTTAATGTGTTTTTTGTGTGTGTGTTTGTCCTTTCTACATCCTACACCTCGGTCACAGCCAATGGAGGATTGGGCAAAAAATTGTAGCCAAACACGAAAGGGCCCGCAAAGGAAGGAAGGAAATAATAACAACCTACACGAGAGCCATACATTTTTCAACAGGAACCCGCGCGCTGCTCAGCGTTGCAGCAAAATGGAACGACAACCGCGGGGCTCGACCGCCATGTGACTCATTTCCCCCTCGCTCGGTCCTCCGGGTGGCCCAAGTATCTTGGAGAAACAACCCGGTGAACGTCTGTGCGTTCTCTTCGCCTCTGTCTTCACGAACCCCACCAGTGCGCCATCGCGTTGCCAAATAATCAGCTAGCTTTATGCTGAGTGGTAGGACCTTCCTGCGACGTGCTAATGGGAGCAGGACTTATGAAACCCTGCACTGGACTAGCGGTTTTGTGGTTTTTGTGCCGCCACCCTTTGGCGCCAGTAGTAACCACGGGAAAAGACCAAAGAAAAAAAAACTAGAATTATGTTTCTCTAAAATGAGAAATTAAACACACAGAAAATGTCTTTAATCGCTCTTTGTTATATTAAAACGGTTTTTTAAAGAGTAATAAACTAAAAGTTTTGTTTAAATTCATTTATTCCATATCACTATCTATCACTAAAATGAATTCCATCGTAATATGGGTGAAAGGGGGTCTTTCACTGCAATGCGGCATACAGTCAAACCGGCATAAGTAGAGCAGTATTGTAGTCACCGTTTATTTTTTGTAAGTATTTCTCCTCTACTCCGTTAGAGGAGAGCAATTCCTTCTAGTTCCGACTTTACTTCTCTCAAGTCGTTGCCCAATTCAATATTCAACTATTATTCATTACACGGCGTTTAGTAATTTTATTGTTGTTTAATTTCAAAATTAAATTACATGAGGAAAGCTGAACACAAACTCCATGACTGTGAAAAATCATATAAAACAAGCCGTAATTACGAAGACAACGAGGAATACCATCGTAACATTCGCGGACCATGTAAAACAAATTCTCAAAACTGCACCTGAGCTGCTTTCGCATTTTTCTATCCCTTTTCATCACAGGTCCAGAAAAAACAACCACCGAACTGCGACTGTATCCATTAGTGCAATTAAACGTCAGTGTCGCGGATTGCGCCAAAGAACCCAGAACACCTTACATGCGCTGTACACGCTCGTGCTACCGCATACATATGACCGGCCATACGCTGTGACTACTACTGCGGTTTGCTAATGGATAACCAAGATGACACGCTACCTCGGGTGCCGGAATACAGGCCTGGACGGACTGCGGATACGCAGTGCAACAACCTTTGCCTTTCACCCGCCTGCCATGAATTTGCCGCGGCGTCAACAACTTCATGCGAAAAACGCTTTAGCTGCAGCTTATTCGTGTCTCGTTTTCCGTGCGTTGGCTAATCTCTGGCACGTGATGAAAAAAAAAAGCCCTACAAAAAGGTCTCACACATCTCGTGTCTCCGTGCACGATTTGAATGTGTCAACAGTATTTACCGCAACATTAACATAAGCTGTGATTTATTTTTTTTCGTCTTAGTCGTCATAGTTTGTTTCCTTTTTACGTGGTTAAATGCATTCAATATATTGCTGTCTGTTTGATAATAAATCAACAAAAGCAAGGGAAATTTTCCCTAACCGCAAGTGCATTGTTTCAAAATATCGACCAACCATTTTGTCCAGTACTGTATTTACTATACTAAACGCCGGTCCCGGTCGGTACCGTTCTCTGAAACCTTCACTATCATCCATTTATCATTTCGGCTTTGGGTAGAATTTTCAATGTCAGATCGATCGTGAAAAAAGTTTGAACCTGTCAAAACATACACCAGCCACCTCTTAGTCACTTTCGATCTGAACCCGGCCGGCCCATTCGGGGAACTCATAACCCGAGTTGGCAATCCGACTCGACCCAAGTGGGGTGGAAAAAAATGATCCAAATTTTCACCGGCTCGCAGTCACCCTGGCGTCATACCGACATGCCAAAGCCGTAGGATAAATAGCCAACGGACCCGATAAACCATTCCAAACAAACCCCTTTCCTTCGTAACTAGTACCGTGCCGCATAATTTGCAAAATCATTATTTAACTGAAGAACGCGGTGAGGCATGCGAACACTATCGGCCACTTGGAATCGGTTTACACATCATTTGATTCACACATCAACAAATCAGATCCTTTCTGTGCGAGAATGGTTTTTATTATTTCCCTCGAAACCCAAACCGGCTGAGGGAAAGGGGACTGCCAAAGGATCCAACGGACCGGATGGGAAAGGCAGGGGGAGAATTCAACAGTTACGCTGGGACGGAGCCAGTGGATTTAAATTTCCCAAATGCGGAAAACTGCTTTTTCTTAACTGTTCTTTAAAATTTGAAACCCCTCCAAAAACTCCAACGCCCTGGACCTGGAGAACCCAACGCTGGCGCTGCGCTGCGCCATCCCTCCCCGGCCGAAGGGTTTGTGGTGAGTGATATCGTAGCCCACCCTTCAATTATATCGTACGGTGCGGTGTGCTATGTATTCCGCAGGATTGACTGCCCTCCTGTTTGCCTGCCGGCATATGCCGGGCCGTGTTTACGTTCACGCGATGTGCGTCGGGTCGTCGTCTCTGGCCGGGGTTTGTCCCTTTTTTTCCCTCTCCGTTGATACACCGCCGTTCCCGACCTCTCGAACGGCATTCGGGTCGGCACCGTCAGCCGGAAGGGAAAACGACCGCCCGACCGACCGACCGACCGATCGAGCGGCCGAACGACAGCCGTCCTCAGCGCGAACAACAACAGCACCAACAAACTATGGCTACGTCGACGCTGACGTAGAAATAAACCGAGGGAAAAAAAGGTAAAAAAAAGGAATTCATGGCGGTCATCAATCTTCTTCTATCTTTGACTGACAGCTCTGGGCTGTAGTCGCGGACGGGAACGCTGCTCGGAACCGAGTGAAACTCGACTGCCGGGGCCGGGAATCGATCCGATTCTTCTCCACCGGTCGCAAGTTTTTCATTCGTTGCGCCATTTGACGCGCTTGCTGTTTTGGGCGGCGGGATACAACCCTGGCGGAAAATGCCACCGACCACCCGGCGACCGCTCCGTTTTCCCACCCCCCTCCGGTTCTCGCCCCGGCAAACGTGTATCTACTTTTCTCATCATACACAAAACATTCACAAACTCGAATGAAACTAACGAACACAGCACACAGTCCTTCCGGGGGCTAGAGGACGGCCAGACGGCAACGGCTTCGAAAAACGTCAGGAACTGTCAGAGTGGCACACGAGAACTGCGGGCCACTCGTCGGCGGTTGAGCGTCCAGCGTTTTCCTCGCACTGCTTTTTACTACTTGAATCTCTCCACCAGTCAGTCAGCCGTTCATCCGACGAGCCACATGCCGGAACGAGTCGGTGCACTTTGTTTTGGCAGCGATCATTTACGTTTGCACTTACAGTCACACTCGCTGCAATAGCGTGTCGGAGATTTAAGTTGATTGTCGATTTCCCCTCAATGCATTTAAATAACTAATTATCGGATGGAATTGGCAAATATGAAACTCGAAAGGATTGATAACAGCACAGAAACATGACACAAACTCTTTTCCGATGTTTTAGTTTGTTTATGGTTCTATGTTAACAGTCCACTAAGAATCTATACAACACGGGCCGAATGTTTTACTAACCGACGTAGTAAATGTAAGTATTGGATATTGTGAACGAAACATAAACTTGACGGAACGCTTTGTGTGATCCTCACTGTGTTCCATATTACCTAGCCTTCATTTTTATCTACAGCTGCTACAGCCCTTGTTATTCGTTTTCTTTATTCATACATATTTTTCCCCGGTTGTACCTTTTGCAGGCGCTACTCAACCTTTCCCGAGCGAATGGATGCAGAGAATGCGGTGTCATTGGATTCTTCGTTCGTTCGTTCGTTCGTTCTTCGCTCTTCCCCCGTCTAACTTCCCTTTTTAAATCGCACATCTTAGTGCAAAAAACTTCGTTTGGAAGTTTCTGCAAATATGCTCCACGACGCAAGCGGGTGAGCCACTTGAAGCGCAGAAGAATTCCCCGGAAGAAGAAGAAAAAAAGAAAACAACATGGCACACAGACGCACAAGGCGCGAGGAGTCGAGCCTCGGAAAATGCCCATCCCCAGCCAGCCTGCTGATAGACAGGCCTTCCGGCGTAGAGCAGATGGATGGTGGATGGGCATGGCAGTGAAAATCTAAATAAAATGTGTTGCATGATAAGCGCAGAATAGGCAATTTCGTGTACGTCATCAGCACCAGTCGTGTGCGGCCGTGTGTATTTGTGCCCTGCTATATCGAATTCACGCTACTCCCCGCCAAGCAACTCAAACAATGGCATCGGAACAGATCGTCACAAAACATTCAAACCGGTAACCGGCACAAAAACGCCGCTTCGCTCACCTCATCTGCATGAGCCTTGTTGTGCCATGCCTACTTCGGCATGTTGCGTAACAAAACGATTTTCGCCTTATGCGACTGGATGGAAGAAAGAAGCCCTCTACTTCTTCCGAAGGGCGAAAAACAAATCTCAGAAGAATTTGCAAAACGAGCTGCCTGATTTTCATTGTAACTTTTCGTAACTCATGCCAACAGCAAAACTGCAACATTTCTTCTCATCAACTCCGCTTTCGGTTCAATACGATGTGACCCCAAACCAAAACGCTATGCGGAAGCTGGCAGAAAAATGCGAATCCGAACGAAACATCCGCTCCATCTTCTTGTCAGTTGCGTGTAATATCTATACGAAGATCGGTGGAAAAAGTATGCCCTGTTCGGTGGCCCTGTGGTGTGTACTGGAAGCTGTTGATTTTTTTCAACTCAGACCCCAGCCTTTGGATATTCCATTCGTAGTCTTATTTCATTTTCGAACCTTTCACCATATTTCACAGGAAGCGGAAACTCTTGTCCTCCGGTGCAGTATCAGCACTATTGCGCAACAAACTTATCTTTTTCACGATCCACCTCACAATATACTCTCGACACTGGTGGGGCGTTTGAGTTTCGCTACGGAACGCCGGTGGAAACGGTGGCCAGAAATGTACAAAATGAACAAGTACCAACTGGTGCGGTACAGATAAATTGGAAACTACATAATTTTTGGGGAATTTAATTCCCGCCACATTATCTCGCACGTCCCGTGAAAAAACCACAAATGTTCACCGACCGGTCAGTTTGGCACGACATTTAAAGGGCCAAGCGGTCATTTTTGCGTGCGTACTAAATACGATAAATTGCGACTGGTCACCCAGTCAGTACCTTCCGTATCTTTACCATAACTCATTGGCGGTGGAGTCGGAATATTTTCAACCATCTTAGCATAGCGAACAACACGTGTTTTCTACGCCCGGCACTGGAATGAGGATAAATACCCTTTTCCATTCTCCGGTATATTATTTGAACGTCCTTACAATCCTTTACACGCCTTTTCAAACTGTACCAACGGCTACTTCTCCCAAATTCCAAATTCTCCCTGGCGTTACCTCTTTTCCGTTCCCCCCCCGAGAGAACGTTCTGGAAATTCGTAGCCGCTTGTCGCCCTCGGGAACGACAACGGTTTCTTAAGGGACTATGCAAGCCGCTACCCTCTCATCCCACATCTTATGTGGTGCGAGTGGAAGTGAGCGTCCTCCCGAACAGCATCAACGCGAGGGTGGAGCGAATCGGTAGAGAAAATTTAATGGACATGGTCCGCCGTAATTCAAAACATGTGGTTGCATGCACCTTTTCGGTGTTTCCAGCCGGGGCCGACACTCGATTCTTGCCAGAGTTAAAAATCGGCCAGCAGAGTGTAAAAAAAAAATGTGGTAAAAACCCATTTACGCTCTTTAGCAAATCGTTACAGTTCGTTACGATGGGTAATGCGATAGGTACTACTTCTTCTACCACGCCGTGTTCCGTCAGGGAATGATCCTACTAACATAGGATCGGCTCGTTCCGAACAAAAAAAAATAAAACAAAACGAATAACAATTTAATCACTTTTCTATTCATCCATTCTAGTCATGGTTCGAGTATACGTGCACTGATGAGTTAGTAAACTGTCAATTATCGTGCAAATTAACCTGCAAGGTGTGGACCAAAATAAACAACATTTAACACTCTTGTTTTACCCTCGCTACTTTTCTCAACTGAAGCGTACCGCCAATGCCGCTGCAGGCTTCTCAATAACTTCACCGATTTTACCATGAACCGATCGACGGCAGCCTTTGGTCAATAGAAAACCATTCGTCATGTGCGTGTCACCGGTGCCGCAGGGTCTTAGCTCAATCCGAAAATTAATACGTAATTCATGGAGCAAACACTGCAAAAGGATCAATGCTCTCGTACTGCACAATAGAACAGGGCCACACAGGGGTGTCGAATGTTCCACTGGGCCTCTTCGCCTTCGAACTACAATGACCGAAATACGACGCAGAGCGCTTCCCTTACAATTCTGTTCGACCTCATGCTCATGTATTGTTGCCTTTGTTCATGTCCGTTCATTCATTGTTGCTCATTCATTTCTGATTCGTTCGTCCGTTCATTCATGATCTTCTGTCGGACGTAAATGTAGTGAAAGCTGTGAGAAGTCTAGCAATATCGACTGTGTTGGAATTAGGTGATTATGAGATGCCTTTTTCCATGGCATGATGCATTGGAAAGAGGAATATCGCTTCAGCTGTCAGGAAGCACATACACCTTTCATAATTGGTAACTATGTTAGGGTTTGGGTGGTCAAAACCCATCCGTGGTATGATCAGAAGATGGACAGAAGGAGTTCTTAAGCTAATGAAAAATGAATCTCGCGAACGAACATTTCCAAAAGATGGAAAAAACAGGCCAATCTTTCCCTCGAAAAATCTTCTATCGCATCGTTTTGAGGTCCGCAAATAAAGTTACAG
>JAOEFI010000003.1:46605313-46676600 GCA_034621735.1 Anopheles plumbeus
TGTGGGCGCGCATCCATTCTCGATTTTCTACGCGTTCTTCCCCCGTTCTTCAGACAGGAATGCACCGGCCCGGTGCATTCGGCGTCGCGCGGAAATCCTCCAATAGCCATCGGTGTGAATTGTTTGACTGGTTTTCCAGATTTTTTCAATAAACAACAATTGAAACATCCCGACGCTCATAAGCTCAGTGCAGTGAAACGTGGATAAATTTGTTTCATGGCTTCTTCCATCTAACCGCAACTCACTGATTATCATCTTTAAAGATGATTTTTGCTTTTGTTGAGCATCCGTGTACTTTATGCCATCGGACAGGGCTAACAGTAACTTCGACCAGACAGTGTCGATCAACGTCAATTCACATTCGTATTCCAAAAAAGTAGTCCACCTTCACAGCATATACAAAGTGGTTGTGGTGGTGTAAACACTTCACGAGCAGTGGCCGCTGCTGAAAAGCTCGTAAGTGTGTATTTATCTGTCGCCTGCAAAAATAAAACAATTTAAAACAGACACAGTTTTCGTGTTCCATACATACAAATGTATAACCATTCAAAGGCGTTTAGTTTATCAATTCGAGCTTTGTTTTTCGTGTTTGCTTTAGAACTTTTAAAAAACATACTAACGTTGTACTTGCTGCCGACTACCTACTAAAACAAAAAAACTAGTTGCTTCCTCCATTCACAGTTTCTGAAAATGCTTGACATGATTTTGCTGTGATGATTGAGTGTGTGTGTTAGTGGCTATCTTACACGTTAGGACGATAATGCCAATAAGTTTAAGCATTTATTTTTTGCATGCATATTTGTCTTCCGAGTGCCGGTTCAAGGGGCGAACAACCACCACCACTGTCCAGTACGTCGCTCAAGGCCGCCTGACCCCGATGTTTGATTTCATAAATTTTACACACTTCAAGAGAAAACTGTTTACCTCCGCGGTTTGGTCACGAAGTAAACGCTAACTGAAAAAGAGCAGGCTTACGTACAACAAAAACCGAAAGGTCGACCAGAGGCTGGCTCACGTACGAGGTAGGTACGGGCCAAAGAAAATCCGAGGAAGACCGGCAGAAAAAGCAACCTTAAAAAAAGCTTCCATCTACTCGACCGTATGACAGCAGAAGCGAGTGGAAAAAAAATATCAGCTATGAAGACAGGAATGCTCCCTCATGACAAATGAAGTAAAATAATAGGTTGCACAAAGAATGATGATTTCTAAGCTACACACATACGGGCGGCACCAAGCCTGTGCATGTGTCGACATCAATTCACATGCCGGTGAATATGTTAAGGTTTTTTTTTCCCCCGCTCTCCGTTTGTCCCCTTGCAAATGCGTTCCTGAGGGCTTGTGTTTTTTGCCAAGTGTGTGCCTCCAATCTGCCTTCTACCATCACTCCCGGGGCAAGCTCGTTTCGTGCGCGGTTTCCAGCCAACGTTGGACCGGCCGATTGCATTTTCCAGCAAGAGACGGCGCGCCAGCCCCGGCTGACCGCAAAACTCGCTTCCGACTGGTAATTTTTCATGTGTATGGTATTTAATTCTTACAATTCATCACAGTAGACACCAGCGTCCCAGCTGCTATGCAACATTCTGCCTACTACCACTTTCTCGAAGGAGAAGTATGAACGTATGTTTAAAACATAAAATAATTACAGCCACTGGTAGCTTTTCCTTTTTTGACGATGGCTACTCCACGCAGCTGGGGCAGGCAAGGATAAAATGGCGGACAACGGCCGAAAAAGTCGTCGCATGACACTACCCGATGGCCCTCGAAAAACGTTTCTCGTCGAAGCAATACACGAGTCCTACAAGGAACTTTATCTCCATGATTATCGCTGGCCTTCGTTGATATCATTCCGCCCTGTCCAACACGAAACACGCACACACGCGAAGGGTAATAAGTATATGGACCGATGCACGTGATCAACAGGCGGCATTTGGAACCGCGAGAAACCCCCTTGACGAAATGGAAACCAGGAAAACCCACTACTTCGGACAGTATTTTGTGGTTTTCTTAAGCTTCGAGTTCGCTCCGGCCCCGGAGCTACAACAAACATCGGGTCGGGCGGCTAACACCAAACGGATGGAACCATACATTTGAATCCGTTCCCTCCCCGCATTCTCTCCCCACGTCCGATGCGAAATTCGTCGACGACGTAGACATACGCGTTCGGAGCGTTCCTACAACCTACCGAAACTGGAATTGGGCATTTGACTTCGGCTATCCGAAAACTAGAACCGCAGCGCAGCCGAAGCAGAATGAGCGGAAACAAAACGAAAACAATTTGTCTTCCAGTACTACCGAGCTGTAACAAAAACGAAAAACAACAACTGATTGGCTCTCTTTAACTAGATTAATGATAGTCTGAACTTCAACGCCTGGCCGCCTTCTGACATGATGTGTTCCCATTTCCACTGAACCTTTGAACCGTTCTAGAAAAATAGACACCATTTCCATGCTTGGGGATGTTTCGAGGGATCTGACCGCAACCGCCGACATTATCACTCACCCACGGTGTATCGAAGGTAGTGTGACCCGTGAGCATATATAAAAAACCCACGGCCCCAGCAGGACGGGAACAATCTTCCAACGCTTTTCCACACATTTCGGTGATGATGCTTGAGCAATAGATAAAAATGATGCCCATAAAGTCCAGCGCCAAGACGATTCTGCCACCGAGCGCCCTCGTCCCCGGATACGGTCGTACGTACCGGTCGGTCCGTTGAAACAATAAGTTTTACAATTATGTCTAACATGCAAAATGCAAACCATTAACATACATTTATCCACATCAGCTCAAGTGCCGAGAACGAGAAACGGAGAGCGAGAGTGCTGGAGAGCATTAACTAAATCGTTCCCTTTCCTTGGCAAGTGCCCGGAATCCTTGACAGAATGAACTGGCTGGCGGTGCACACTCTCGAGCTACTCGTGAAGCCCCGGGATTGCCACTTCTTGCGGTTGACATTGTAATTTTATGACTACTATAAATTATATTGTCGTCATCATCGCTCTGTTCGCTCGGTTTAGCATTTTGGAAACTCCCGTGCCTAACGGTGGCGGTTGATGTGGTTTCACTTCATCCTGGTCCGGCCACCCTTCTTTTCAGGGCCGTTTCAACTTGAACTCTGTAGAATTCGCTAGGATTTTTGTAGAAAAAAAAGGAGAAGAAGAGCAAAGTAAAAAAAAAAAACTTCAACCGTGAAGCCATGCCAAAGCCAAAGCCAACGGCACACCCCTGCGAACCACTCCTGGAGGGAACCGATGGAAATGTGAATGTCCCGAATGCTGGGTACGGCCGGAAAAATGCGAGTGTTTATCAAATAAATACACATGAATAACAAGAGCACAAGCATACACCCCGCGAGGCAGGAAACAGTTTCTTCAAGACCGACCACTCCCTTTTTTGGGCGCGCTCGGCAAGGACAATCCCGTGTAGGAGGGATAGGGAGGATTGAACGAACGCGGAAAACAGCAGGAAGCGCACCGTCCGCGCGTCGGAGGACATTCAAAGGAGAGAAGAAAAATGGACCATGATGTGCTAATCTGCTTAAAAATATTATGTTATCATTCCGTATGGCACTGCCCCCGGTCCTCCGGGCTCGCTGCTTCTGCACCGGTCCTTCTGTTCCCCTTCTCGTGTCGCACCGTCGGATGGGGTGGATCAAAGGTTCACCGTGCGGAGTCGACAGGTCAAGCGATCATTTGTCTCCCAGAGTGGACCGTTTTCTCTGGGGATCAATAAAATCACCGCTGCTAAACGGTTTGAAATTTGATAAGGTTGTGTTTTTATTAAGGGATAATAGTCTCGACGTAGTACCGAAACGCCACAGTCTCCCCCACCGTTCCCCACCGTTCCACCCTCCCGGGGGGTGTACAGAAATCGTAACAAAATACTTACAAACCTGCCTCACCGAGCATCGCGGCGAGGGCGCCAGCGCTTCCTAGACGTTCGCAGGAGGCGCCGTCATCACCATCGCACCATCGCACCGTACCTCGCCGGGCTGTCCGCCGGGAAGGAGGGCCAGGATCCGTCTGCCAACGGTGAAACCGAAACGAAACAGAGAACGAAATGTTTTGAATGAGTTTGATTAACGATCTAACATGATTCTTGTTCTGCTTGTTTCCTCACGCCGTTTCTCGCGTTGGTTCCGTTTGAGGACCACGGGCAGCAGCACGGAACCTCCCTCCTGTCTCGACTTCGTAGGAAGACGGCGCACCCGGGGACGAGGGGTTCGATAGTACTGATGAATTACATAACAATTTTTCTTCCAAAGGGCCGTAGACACCTTAGAACACGCTCGCGATTCATACACTCTCGTTTCGTCGCCGGGAACGTACAGTTCTAGTCCGCTACGCATCTTCGTACCATGTACGTGCTCGGTCAAGACATTAGATGCGGGTCGCTTTGATTGGGTGTCCGCGCAGGACGCTGGAAGCTGGCCATGGAATGAAAACACCTTTCCGCGCTCGTCGATCTGCAGCCAACGGACGGACGCCGTCGGCACAAATGCTCAAACAAACGAGTCCGCGCGCAAGGGAACAGCATAGGCGTGAAAATTAAAATTTACCTCGGTTGATTATAGCCTCTATTAGTGGTAGCTTAAGTCATAAAACCGTGCATGATTGCCATAACAAAAATTAGCCACCACGAGAAGGGGGAAAGAGCTTAATCAATTATGCACACGAGCACTCGCTCGTCTTACGCTCGCCGAGAAGGAGCGCCGTTGATCAAAAAACAATATTCATTGGGGATCTTGAATTCCGTCGCCATATGTTGATGAGCAGATGCTGTTCCCGGTGCTGCTGTATTGTGTGATTTTTTTCCCTGTGTTAGTTTCGTATGCTACGTCAATGGCTTAGCTTGAACTATGCATTCGTTTTAGAAACGTAACATATATGCACTAAACATTGACACTGCAGAACTGCTGTAATTCGCGTTTGCATAAGTATTTATTCTTTAACCGATATATGGCTTATCTAATCCCGCCCAAATTCTGAGAAATGGCTGAAAACAGTGCACTTTAAAAGCAGATGTAGACCATCTTGAGCAATTATACAGCCAGCTGGGTGTCGCCGGCTTCGCCAATCCTCTCCTCCAGTACCTTCGGTCACAAATTTTGACGAGGGTCCCCATCAATCCGACATTAATTGCTTGCAAAACCAACGAAAGGTATGCCGCCACAAAGAACCACAAAAAATAAACGCCACAGCTTAGGAGAACGGTTTCCCTATCCCACTGCGACGTCTTCAAAATAAATGGAGTCTTATCTCACACCCTCGAACAACGTGGAGTTCTGTGGATTATTTTTTTTTCTAGATATTTTTCCCACTCAGAACTCACTGCAATACTACCAACAGACAGTCGCTAAGTATTTTAAACTGTGGTATAACGGCAGCGATAAGATTTTATTTTATTAGTATTAAGGAAAGTTTCCCTGGCCTCGGGATGTTGGGTGAGGCATTTTTAGTGAGTATTTCCATATTTTCCCCCCGTCTGATTTTCTTGTGTCCAAAAATGAGGACGTCATGAGGAAGTTTATTTTTTTGATAGAAGTAGAAGAAAAATTGTACTAAAAATCGGAAAAGTACGATATACGAAAAGCAATTTAGCGTAATGTGGTGTAAACAAATAGTATCCCAAATATAGTGAATATAAATTACCACAAACGATTCAGTAATCCAAACGTAATAATAGTGTATTGTCAGACAATTGTTCATTTTATTTGTTTTTTGAAAAAATTATTCACAATTTACATCCGACTGTCATAGTTTTAATAACTATTTTAATTGAATTAAAATGGTTTTATGTTTATAACCAATTTACTCCTGTTCAAAATATCGAAACCTCCTGTTTATTATTAGTTTCAATACCGATTCGTCCTTTTAACGTTTTTGGGTGTGAGGATTTTTTGTTCAGTTGAGGTCTTTTTTTATTTTTGCTTTTCCAACATTTCCGGATGCTCTAATTTCTTGCTTCCAGAGGCAGGAAGGATCCCCACCCTCCGATCCGGTGGAACGATGAAGCGAAGAAAATAGTACGATGAATGAAAAAAAAATCCCATTTTCCCCGGAAACGACCACGCGCGTCGTCCACGGATTCCCATCGTCATTCTTCCGTTCCGTACTTGATGCTGCTTTTTCGCATTTCTGGTCGCACCCAGTTGCGTTCTATGGCTTTCGCGCCCCAGTGGTTTTTTTTTTTCACATCGACAGAACGCCTCCCATTGCTCAGCGTTCTCTTTACCCGCTCAGTCACTTCCTTTTCCGTAACCACCAAGACATATCGTTCAATGGCCTGTAAGGCACGCTTCAAAAAAGTAACGCAGACAAAGGTGGCCGCTGGGTGGAATTCTACTCAGTTGGTTTAAAGCACCGCAGGAAGCACCCAAAAAATGCACTGCAATTCGACCTAGAAAAGGAAGATCCGCATTGGCAAAAGTGTGTAAAAATTGAAAAAAAAATCATTCGGTTTCATGCACTATAAACACTAGCCAATGGAATAATGATTTTACTATGCTCGATATTCAATAGAAATATTTCATAAGCTACACTTCCATAGATTAGAATGATTGTTCGAATTTTGTTTATTTACATCTAAATGCATTTCACTCTGAATTATTTTTCAGGGAATCAAATCTAGGAATTAAATTGATTTATCAAAAGAGAAATAAATAACTTAAGACAACCCGCATGGTTTTAAATGCAATTCTATTTTCAACCAGCACTTTTCCCAGAGTTGTGGTATCAATCGATTCCGATCCACTGAAAGCATTTTTGATCCAACCTACTGAACAATCTTTTAATTTTCATTCCCTCGCTCTTTTCTCGTTCTCCAGCTCAATGCAATACTCCGGGATATTTCCGTTTATTTTGCATATTAAAGATATTAAACGCAGTCCTGTAATTGTTTTTGCAATGGTTTGAATTTATTCCCCCCGCTGGAGCTGGCGGAACTGGCTGGCAACCGCATATTTACGACCGCTGGCAAACATTTTCCTCGCTGTGGATGCAGCAAACAGCGACCCTCGCTCTCTCCCTCTCTTTCTCTTTGAGTTTTTTGTCTTTTCCTTCTGATCATGGCAGAAAAATGAAGCAATACAAAAAATATATATCACTAGCAGTGATACACAAACATCAATTTTCCTGTGCGAAGATGCGAAAGAAACCAACAGCAACAGAAATTAAAAGACATCCACAAATAGAGGAAAATCTTTTCCCGATTCTCTGCTTCACCCCGTAGCCCTCCTCCGCCTTCGCGCCCTAAGGCGCCCGAAACACGGCGGATAAAAAGGATGGGTTTTAGCCGCCAGATAGTAGAAAGGAAGCATACTTTTTATTTTAAATTTATGCATTTTCACTGCCCTTAACCGTTTGCCTTCCGGTCACCATGGAGTTTTAGCGCCTCCTTGTGCGTTCAGCACGATTTTTTTTGTACCGACTCTGCTCAGATTAAAACGCTCGCCGCGTTCTGAGATTCGGCGACGGTCTTGCCTTCCCTCTCTTTCTCATTGTTCTTCCCCACCGTATACTCGTGATGGCTTGTAAGTGTTTGCGTGTAATGTCGTATTATTTGTAGCACTTGATCCTGTTTGGACTTTGGTTCTGCTATTTTTTGTATACCCCTGCTTGTCTTGTCTTATTCTGCCCTCCGCATCTACAACCGGAATCCCTTTCCCTTTTTTAACTTCATTCCAGACGGCCAATGTTTCTAAATGCGTGAAAGTTTGATAAATTGCATGTCACCGCCGGCAAGATCTTCGCCGTTCCCCATTCTTCTTCGGGGTGGGTTATCAAATTGCCAAACACGATAGTTCAATGCTTCAACGATGTCTGATCCTGCGACGACAAATCTCAGTGACCAAACGTTTTTCCATAAAACACCCCTCGCAGCAATTTCCACCCGAGTGTCCATAAGCCAATGTCCACTCCAAGGGCCTTCTTCCCTTTACCACAGGTGTCAGCTTGTGTGGTGTCCAGATTTCCTGGCGTCCGCTCGTTTTTCGAAAAACAAAAGCAGACGTCCTCCACACACACACACACACACGCACGCACATTTGTAAACGTTTTCGCACATCGCATCGCGTCAGTGCCGTACGGAGACAGAAGAGGGATCAATTGTTTACAATTGACATGTGGTGATCAATCAATCATTTTAGAAAAACGATTTCCATCCACCGTTACGTCCCGTGTGCTACCGTGTGCCACCGTGCCCAGCACACCGACATCCACTGACAGTCCATGTTCGTGCATGTGTATACTGTGGATGTAACTCAGCGACTCAGACTGACAGTCGTTCAGCACGGGATTGCTGTTGGTGAATCAGTAGTGTGTCCCGGCCTACAGTTTTTCCTTCTTCTTTTTTTGTCTGCCTCGCTCCACGTACGTACGTACTCGTACTTTGCTAGATGAACTGCTCCTTCCAACGGACATCATCTTCACGCGTACATGCGTGCCCCTCGCCGTACTACCGTCAGAGGGGAAAGGTATCGACAGCATGTTGAAAAATCCCGGCACACCCGAGCAAACGAACGAAATTTTACAATTTTACGTCACTCGAACCGATACATCTTCCTCGCCGTTTCGCAAGGAATCTCTAGACGCGAGACGATATCATACCGTTTCAGGATACTGATCGAATAATGATTGATTTTAGAATAAGCTGATACATCTAATGCAAGCGTTTGCAAGACAGTTGTCCTTCCAGCGTTAAAAGAGGGGTGTTGCAAACATTTTACCATCATCCCAGATTGGCTCATCCACAGACGAAGACTATCTTTGGGTCAAGTACCCTTGTTGGGTATTCTACCCTATACGACTTCAGATTGAAAATTAAATGAAGGAAATTTAGAAAGCATAAGTGAAGTCATAAAATTCCATTACAAGTTGGACCCGTAGAAGGGATCACCCGTGAATAAATATGAAGCCATATAACTAGCATTCGGCATTAATTTACTTAAACTCAACTGGTTTTCTGCTTTCGAATCGAATTCATAGTACTTTAATTTTTTTTTATTATATTTGTACTAAAAAAACTCATGTCATCCCTGATCATTTAAATCATTACAGTTCACTTGTTACGGCCAGTGTTTTGCTTCGAACTCTGTACTCCAAACCACTTAAACTGAAGTTTAAAATTCCCTTAATGATTTGCAAAATCCCAGCAAAACAGTATGTTTTCGTTTGCTTCACTCCATTCCAAACGAATAAAACAATCCCATTGAAACCCTCAACCACAACGTGATGCTTGGTTCAACATGCAGTACGTTCTTTCCATTCGCGGTGAAATGCCGCACTGGAAAGAAGCAATCGGACCAGATAACATCGTGAAAACGTATCTTTCCGTGGAATGATACGGAGAAAAAAAGTCACCCCATCCCCTGCTCCACATGGGATGTGCTGTCCTGTTGGAAAATTCTCCCCGAAGGCACTTTCAGCACTTTTTTCCCGTTCTCGCAATGATCATGAATCATCTACTCCGATTTGTGGTCGGTTTAGTTTCCACGTCTTTTCAGAAATCTTGCCACACTGCCAGCAGGAGCTGTTGAAGCGTTTTTATTTCGGTTGATGGCCCCGGTAGACCCAATGATAGCGCAAAAATTCCCAACGCTTTCACTGGCCAGCGGTGAAGGATAACGAGATGGTACACGAACATCACAACATCAGCCACGTAGTCCAGCGCCCGTGAAACTGTTCCTATCCAGTGAGACATGCGTGCCGGGCCATGTCTACTGGGACTTCAACGCATGAAACGAAACGGTAGCAAGTGTTTTTATGTGTGCCTCGTGCTCGGAGACTATATGAAAATCAGCAAACTCATGCAAATGGTCAGATAGCGGCCGCCTGGTACTGCGAGTCCACAGAGAAAGCAAGGGACAGAAAGTGGAATGCCTTCATATTTGTGATCAATGAAACTTCCGACATATTTACATGGTCATTCGCGTGAAAAGTTTGTTTTGACTCAACTCTCAGCCGGACTCAGCGATTTACCCAGAAAACTGGGACTGCATAGTCATAACACAGTCATCACACAACACACAAGCTCACGAACAAAGACCAACAAAGTAGCGTCGATAAGAAAATATCATGCCGTCAAATAGAATAGAATAGCCATAGAATAGAATGTCTTCATAACTGTTGGGTTCCACTGGCTCTTGCAATAATTTTCACCAGCAATATGGCTATCAACAGCATGTATTTTGTTGCCTATGTTGAACAAGACATCAATACATCTTAGACGTAATGGCAACGCAGTTGAAGCATTTATAAATAACATACGAGATTTTTTCATTTGTCAATTTTATATTCTAATATAGTTGTTATGTCGCTTGTTATGTTAGGTAAAAGCCGTCGGCATCATGTTTGTTATTTATTTCTACAATGAACATAATTTTACATTCTACACCAGTTTATTTTTTAAATTGATACGTATTTACATTGCTTAAAAGATTTAAGAGGCCTTTCCGATTTATGCGCAAGAAATTTTTGATATTTTTAAGAAATACTTCGTCCGTGATTCTTTGTCCTACGTGTTAGGGTATGATGGTATAGGGTATGATTTAACCGTCATTGATGGAAAAGTTTCCCGTGCAATATTGGACATGATTTGATGGTAGACCGGAAATTGACAATTCAATTTAACTGACCACCACTGAAAGCCCAACCCTCTGCACAATGGTTTTCCAGCCCCCTAAGTCATCAACAATCTCTGGTGGGGACGAGCGACGTGGGGACGACCGACGTGGGGACCGATATAAACCCATGATGTGGTGCGAGGAAAATCAAATTACAATAAAATATCAATTACCATTGAATAATAAATTATCGCTCGCCACTGTTGTTGCCACCGTTTGACAATAGCGGCTTCCGCGGCCTCAGGCTAGATTCCCCAAAAGAGTGCCTCTACCCGTTCCGCGTCCTTCGGTCCGGCCTTTCCTTTCCCATATGTTACGTGCGACGCGTGAAAATAGCGGAAATCGATTAACGCACTTTCCCTTTAATGACGGCAACAAAGCTTGATGATGACCTCGGCCAGCCTCGGCCTCAGCCTCTCAGCGATGACGAGTTCGTGGCTGTTAAAGCCTGATCAATAAATAAATAACTGACCCTACACACCCGGGAACCGCCGGTCCTGTGTCCTTTCTTTCTAACGGCAAAAAAGGCCACACTATACATCAAAGAAAAATTTCATTGCCTTAGGCCGTTTTACTCAATTTACTCATACTACTTCTCGTCTTTTACCATCCGCAGCGGAATTTGTCGCAGAAAATGGTCTGCCACGACGACTACGCACGGCCTATACTAACACGCAACTGCTAGAGCTTGAAAAGGAGTTTCACTTCAACAAGTATCTTTGTCGGCCGCGTAGAATCGAAATCGCTGCCAGTCTGGACCTAACCGAGCGCCAGGTAAAACGAAGATTAAATATACCTGTTCAAGATTGTAATGTAGTTTGTTGTTCTTTTTTTTTTTTCGTTTCTGACTAATGGCGGTCCGTTTTTATGACGCTACCTGTTTCCCAACTTAATAATTACGCCTGCCTATTACTACTTTCTATGGTGTCCCCCAATATGCCGACCGCCGGATGGCTGAACCTGGAAACACGCCAGGTGAAAGTGTGGTTCCAAAATCGACGTATGAAACATAAGCGTCAAACGCTTTCCAAGACGGACGATGACGAATCGGGGAAAGACGATCTTAAAGGTAACTGACGGATTGGTTAAGCACGGACGCAGAGCTTTACTCATTAGGCTACGTTTCAAACTTCCGCTTTACAGATTCAAATTCGAAAAAATCTTGCCAAGGATGCGAGCTGCCTTCTGATGACATACCGGACTCGACCTCCAGCTCGCGGGGGATGAACAATAGTACCCCCAATGCCGGTAAGTCAACGTTGCGCAAAGCACATCCCAAACCCGTGTGGCCGATGAGCATCATCCCTAAAGTATCTGCTAACTCTCTCTGCCAGCAGCGATGACGCCTAACTCGACCGTTGAACTGGGCACACCGACGGGCGGTGGCGGTGGTAGCTCTAGCGGCGGCGGTGGCAACGCCGTCAGTGCTGACTCTAGCGTTGCCTCCACCGGCAGCATTGACGACGAGGAGGAAATTCATGCCAAAGTCAAGAAAAAATCGGACGTAAGTATCTCCGAGTTGGGAATGGCCCAATCTAATTCCTCTATGAACACGGTTGTTGCTTTTTCTTTCAGGGACAAGCCATCAAGAAAGAGTCGGTGAGCTCCTCCAAAACGATCAGCAGCAACCCGTTCAAAAACTACGACAGTGTTGGATACCACCCGAAGAAGGACAACGGTTCCATCACGGGGCACGCGCCGATTCCGACTCCCATCCCCCACAGTCCCGTCTCTACCTCGGCAATCTCGCCGAGCAGTAACAGCAATAACAATAATAACAATATCAATAGCAACAATAACAACAACATTCAGGCGTACTACAATCAGCCGGGTCCGTACGGCGTCGTCAAGCACGTCAAGCTGCAGAACGGTCCAATGGGTCATGAAGCCGCTTCGCCGACTGCGGTAGCGTCCACCACAGGCGGTGCGATGTACTACAACAGTAAACACCAGGAGTACTTCGCCAAGGCTGACCCGAACTCGCACTATCAGTCAGCGTATCAGCATCATCAGAAAACAATTATACCGCCAGGCACTACTGGGGCAGGAGGCGCTCCGCAACAACCACTCAATGCGGGCTACGCCGCGGCACATAAGGCCGAGTTCGGTCCAACCGTAAGTTTGAAGAATTTCGGCAACAAGACGCTTCCGCTGGATCCCGGCGCAAAGCTACAGCAGCAGTTGCAGCAACAGCAACCCTTGCTCCACGACACGGCGTTCCACCATCAGAATCAGCTGTACTACAACAACTGCGAGGCGGGCCTCAACAGCACCGGGCAGTACGGGGTCAGCGGACAGCACTACTACCCGAACGATTACGATCCGCAACCCGAATTCGGGGGGGGAGGTTACTACGACCCCGCCAAGCCGGGGGTGGCGTCGCAGGGACACTACTACGAGGCAATGGGCTCGTACCATCATGGTGCAATACCAGCAACGGGGACCAGTGGCAATATGGATTATCAGGGCAATAACGCAGCCTACATGGGCATGAACTCGGGGCAAACGGGAGGAATCGGCAACGAATCGTGCGACACCTTCCCCTTCCACCAAGCCTCGGGAGCCAGTGCGTACTACGAGCAGCACAACAACCACCACCAGCAACATCACCACCACCAGCAGCACCACCATCAACAGCAGCAACAGCTTCAGCAGCTGCATCCCTTTCACCAGCACAACGCGTCGAATAATGCTATCATCGCAGCAGGCGGTGGTGTAGCACCGAACGGAGTCGGTGTAGCTCAAATGGACATCTCGCTTAGCCAAGTTCCGCACCACCATCACCAGCTTCAACCGCCATCGATATCGCACGGTGTAGAAGCGGTCTACAACGGAACGGCTGGCTTGGTGCCCGTTGGTGGCGCTAGCGGCGGGGCTTCCGTTGTGGGTACCACCGGGAACCAAACGCCGGTACCGAGCGGTACGGCTGCGATGAGCCTAGACAATTCCAATTCGTCCTCGGACTTCAACTTTCTGAGCAACCTAAACGATTTTGCGCCCGAGTACTACCAGTTGAGCTAATTTTTGCCAGCATCTTCGCTTTTGCTGCGGCCACGGCTTCTAACGATTTGGTTTTTAAAATTGTATCGATTTTAAGCGATTTCAAGAAATCAAGCGAGGCCAGGGAATCATTTTCCACAAACCGCAGGGCTTGTTCTGAAAGCCGAATTTCGCCTTGAATTTGTGTTAATTGAATTGTGTTGATTATGTTTGTTATCACAATTTGAAAAATTGTTGATCCATTTCCTACGACCCTTCTGTGTTAACGATGACCTTTTCCTTTCATAGCTGTACAGTGTCATTCTCGAGTGAATTCAATGTCAACGGAACAAAATATCTACGTATATTTATTGCAATGCACAAATGGTGAGCAAAACGCATAGGCTGGAAAATTTCGATTTTGTAGCTCAAAGATAACACTGAGCAAATCAATAGATCTTCGTCGTGGAGATCTTGCAGAATTGATTATTATCAATTATGTGTACAAACTACTGTAAACGATTATTATTGAGATACTTATAACGATGCTACATGTATATGTAAAAATAAAACAATTTCAACAATTAAAACTTCGGCGGATTTCAATGTATTCTTTCTTTCTTTCTTTGCTTGTGTCTTTCCTTTTTTGCGAGACAAAATGTGGATAAACATGTACAGAATGATAAAGGTACGATGAACATCTCGCCTTTTGATAACGAAAGTTACGAATTCAACGTTGCATCAGAAGGAAAATGATTTTGTAAGCGTTAGTCGTTCCCACCACAGTTTTCCGCGATACCGATGATCTACCCGTGCCTGAGGAGTGTGATCCGGCCCTTGGCCTACATCTCAGCGCAGCTTCTCACCTCATCATCGACCCGGGCTATTTGCCGCCATTAAACGGACAAGATTTTGACAACGAACAGCACCATTTCGCATGCGGATCACCTGTTCCGAGCAGTACGAAACAGCACTTCCCAATGCTCATTCTGTTCTGGAATGGAAACCCTGAAGCCTAAATTTGCCGAATGTCCCTAGTTTCAACGGCGTGGAACAACCTCCAACAGCGCTTGGGGCAATTTGTTCCGCGGCGAAACTTTGCCTTCCAAGACCTCCACTAGCCGTACAGTCGACTCGTAGACGCAGTGCAGTCCCTCGTGTGTTTGTCAACTTCATCATCCACATCGTTGGGAATCGATGTTTTGGATGATACAGGGTGCAGCTACAAAAGGCAAGAAAAATTAAATGCGTGGAATGTATTGTGGCGTGGGTGGTTGGGAACATAACCAGGGACAGGCAGATGTTGTTTAATGGAAAAAGGAATAGAGTGAGCAGCGTTTGCTTGGAAGAAAGAGAGGTAACGAGAAAAAATCATGTTTTCTATGATTTTGGCACAATGTTTGAAAAAATTGAAAATGAATTGGTGGCGCCCTCTATTGGTAGATGTCCTGCTAAAGTTCTGTGGTTTCAAACATTGCAGCCCCAAATGTTGTGTGCGACATATCACACAACTTGTTCGCGAGCCACGAATTATGGTACATTTGAATTATTTCGTCAATTTGAATTTGAAATTAAATTTTATAGCAGCACCCTACGAAAGATTAAGGATTTAAAAGATTGCATTAACGATCCTTGCTGCTTAAGCTTCCAGTTCAATAGAATTGTGTTGTAGTTAGGTCTAACCTTTTATTTAAATTTGCAGTTTCCGATTGATTTCTTTAGTGCAAGCGCATGTTTGAGGAGCACATTTTCAAAAGAAGTTTTTTTTAAATATTGGTCCGCATCACGCGATTTCCATCGCTTCTTTTCTGTCACATATATTTTTCTATCTAGGCATAACAAGCATAGGACAAAGCAATGCATTTTATGTTGCAAATTGCAAAAATGCTAATTTGTGTGTTAATCTATTCAAATCATCAACAAGCCGCATCAACATTCGCAGAGTAAATTCAGTTGCTATTGGAAGAAGCCTGATGCGAGTACCAAATCCCCAATTCAATTTAACACATGTTACCGAACGCAAACACTTTTTTTTCAAATTTTTGCAATTAATCTAGCCATCAAGGCCAATCTTTCCAAATCTGAATAGCCCAACACTCTTGTTGCGATTTTCTACTGGTGCTAGAGCGAAAACGGGAAAAATATACACATACCATGCACCGCATAGTATTCAATAGTAAACAGACGTCAGAAAGCCACCTTATCCCAAATCCCAAGCATCACCACAAAGCGATGATAACAAGTTTAAGGCGATAGCCAGCACACTCCAAGTTGCTCAATTATGTTTATCTATGTCTTTGCCCACACGGATCGCTGGAGGAGCTCATTGGCCTTCGGGGGTTAGCAGTGATTGCGTATCGATATCCACACACCTTATTTTATAGTATAAATAGAGTAAACAAATAATCGTAACAGCATACTAATCCGTGTGTGCGATCCACTGGCAGCTTACGCTTATCAATCTTACGTGGCAAGTTGGGATGGAACCGTTTCCTTCCACTCGTAGATTCCTGTGACGATGCCCCAGTCAGTCAAATTTCGTCTTAATCCAAAGCAAATAGGTTCCGGCAAGCGCAAGATAAACCGTTACTCGGTTACAAAAACCGATGAACGAATGTGACACAAAAATCAATTAGTTTGTTAGATAAAAACTAGCCAGTTCAATTTAATTTTTTTTAGTAGCGTACTGCTATCCATCTAACAACTATCATAAATATGCTAAACAAGATTTCAACACGAATGTGTGATAAATAATGCATTCGAAACATGGGGTACAGAGCACGTCAGAAGAAAGCAAATGCTGCCTGAGTACCTGAGTAGGGCGAAAAACAACAGCCTTCGCATAAAGAAAAATACCACGAAGAAAAATGCCATATGCATCACACTCTACTCCAGACTCTGTGCGGGCATTTACTCACATACCCGAAAATTATTGATTTTGACAACAGCGATGAAAATCGAAGATTGATTATGCTTCGCCCCCATTGTGTGTGCCTGCTAAAAACCCTGGAGCATGCCTCGAATGGTAGCGCGGCGCAACTGGCGGACGGTAGTAAATATGAGCCAAAATCAGAGTCATAGCTCGACGGAGAAATAACCGAGACCCGGGCGAGGTAGAGTAAGTAGCAAAAGCCGCCGCGCAAGACCCTCGAACGTTTCGCTCGTTCAAACAAATATGGCGCAAAAAAAATATCTCCGCCTGTCCTTGGGAGCGAGAGCAGTAGGGCAATCGGCAGCATCACCGTGGAAGCTGCCATAGAACACAAAAATGGCGCACGAGACAGTAAGGCAGCAGCGAGCGATGGTGGGCTGTGGCCCATACTATGCCCCAGGCCCACCCGCCCCGGCATGTTGCCTATCCGTTGCACGAAACAGAACAATGGAACGCATGAATCGATGTCGGAAGAGATAGCAAAAGAAAAGCCAGGCGAGATAGATCAGCGCAAACACAAATAAGCACGTGAGAGAAACGATAACGGCCAGGATGGGATTGTGTCACGGCAAAAACAGATCGGTTGTTTTTTCCCCTTGTACTTGCTCCTCGATGCTAGGCCAGCTTCTTGAGCCATCGTGGCGCGACAAACCGTCACACGCTTCCCGCTTTGAATGGACGGCCACGCCATGATCAGGAACACACCCTGACAGCCATCAGAATTGGCAGACTACATGTCGATATGCGCTGTCGAGAAGGTTCACTGCAGTACGCCATTGGGCTTCCGTAGTTTCAATACTTCAAGCTTAGGATGAAGGAGAAATGGTGATGCAGAGTCTTAGTATAATGTACCCCAAGAATCTACAACTGGTAGTTTAACTGTGGTCCCTGCATGAGACGAGAGCTACAGCAACACAAAACCAATCACTTTTAGGTGCTGTTGTCTAAGTCAAAGCGATTTTGAAGCATGCCCAAGACTGCTTAGACTCGGGTTAGCCGGAGCTGTCGGATTTGGGTGAAAGATTCGATCAATTGACAAATCGGAGGATCTATTTTCCTTTCTATGGACACCGTCTCTCCTTGTGTTGCCTCTCCGCTTGGTGTTGCCACTCCATCCATTGCGTACGGAGCCCTCAACGCATTGCGTATGGGTAAATCCTACCTAGCTTACAATCCCAGTGCACTTAGTGAATATTGACACTAGAGGGTGCGCGCTGACAACGAGTCTAACCGTGTAGTATTTTCTTATCAGCGCAAGCCAACAAGAAGATGATTAAGCACATTCGATCGAGCTGATTTCCAATCCCGAAAACTTCCACACGTTGTCCACCTGTGCCCTCTGCAGCGCTCGACTTAACCCGCCCTCGCACCTCGCACGCCCACCCTCCGGTATTCTCTATTCTTCTTATCTTTGTTCACACTTTGTCCACCGAGCGCGCTGCAGGTCCCGCAGTGACTTATTCGTTTGTTTTTTTTTTCTTACTCCTTTTACTTTTTATACCTTGACAGGCCGTGTCGATTTGCGTGAACTAATCAATCAGTTTGTCAAATGCATCTTCATTTGTTTCACTTGCCTTCCTCGCGCTTCCTTCTCGAGCCCACAGTGACCGCCTGTCTGCGGACGTTTGTTTGCCATCACTCCAAGTTTACATTACGACCGCTTTCTAGGTGACTTTTTTCTCTTCCACCACCACCGCGTTAGAAATGGATTCACAGGGCACACGCAGGAAGGCGGAATGGAAAAGCTAGGTGGACTGGCCTACGGAATGGCCTTCCTAAAATTTCCGCTAAATTCACATGTGTGTCCGTCGGCCATGGGGGGGGAGCAGAGGCAAGTCGACTGGATCGAAGCAGGACACGGAGGGATAATATTATCAGGTGGTCGGGTCTAAAGGTTGGCCCGTAGACGACTATTGGCCAATACGCCAAATGTCGAAAACGCGACTTGAACGATGGACTTGTTACGTGACGTAAATCTCTAGACGTTTCCCAACTTTCGGAGCTGCCACTTGCTCAGTTTGTCAAATGCGTCAAATTATCACGTTTAAACTCAACGTTTTGGAAACCTTTCTTAAGCTGAAAGTGCATGCTGAAATAATGGAACTAATGCCCATAGAATGTCTATGAAGAATGTTATGAAAGATTTCGTGTCTAAAACTACTCTACTGCAGCCTTGTGCTACCGGTCATTGAATTTGTTTGGTCTCCAATCTACCAAAATAGGATTGATCGTCTGGAGGCCATCCAGAGACGTTAGACTTCTTCCCTGGAGGAATGGCTCCTTAAGGCTATCTTATGACTCACGCTGCCTCCTCCTCGGACTTTATCGCCTTGAGCACAGGATAACTATTGCTCAACTAATTTTAATTTTTAAAATGCTAACTGTGCTTATTGATGCTCCATTCCTTCTTTCCGAAATGGAGTTGTACGCACCTAACAGAGCCCTCAGAGCCAGAGACAGTTTAACTATCGTCGCAGTGTTTTTTGTTCCCGTGATCCGTTGCTACGTATGGCTCATTTTTTTAACGTATCTGTGCCTGCTATTCACTTCAACTTTACTGTCGTTGTCCGTGTATTAAAAAATGTTCGCGCGTAGTTTTAAAGTTTATTTTAAGGTTTTATGTGGGCCATGGGGTCAGATATCTTAATTTTGAAAATAAATAAATAAATAAATTCCCCAAAATATCCCCAAAACATGCACCATGCTAATGTCCATCCCACATCCCCATGCAATGCACATTAAACGAAATTCTCATATCAACCGTCCATTGTAGTTATTCCGCTAGCAGTTCCTTCCTATCGCCCAGTTACGCTTTGTTTCCATTCCGTTCGTTTGCTCAGGAACACTCTTCTACCTCCAATACCCTTCGCTTTTGGCACCTGCCTTGATTACCGGACTCACATTGTTGCCCCCTAGCCGAAGATTTTTCGTCTCACGGCGGCAGAAAAGATCGACAGCCGACGATACACTCGACATCACTTTTAGCTTACTGGGTATCGAGTTAATTCTTGGATAAAGATAAATGAACATCAAGGTTTGTATCTGCCCTTCACTTCTACTGACGGGTTGGACCAGCTTCTTTCCACCTGCACCATCGACGTACCCCGGCTCCACCGGCCATGTTCAGATTGTAACAGGAGTGCACCTGATACCATCTAATGCCATCCGAGGAAAAACGACATAGTGGAAAAGGGCACGGCCAAAAGTTACCACTTTGATGTAGCCATAAGAAGATGAAGTTATTCTAAGTTGTTATGCCAACCCTTTATGGTTCCTGCCAGCATTTAAAATAATTTCAAATAATTAATTAAATTCGGTTATTTGATACTGTTAAGACGTATGTCATCAGAAATATAGTTCCTATTTAATAGTTCCATTTTTAACCAGCTCCATTCTTACCCAGCCTTCATAGTGCTGTTGGATAAAAATGACACACATCAGAATCACACAACAACATGCCAGAGGGATGAATGTCGCGGAAACGTACCGGAGAAGGATGTGCGCTGAAGAAACACAGTCATCCCCGGTACCGGTTCAACGGCGGCCAGTCTCCAGTCGAGTCGAACGGAATCGAATTGAATGTGTCGACCGAGTGTGTAAGCCGAAGATGGGTGCGCGCATATATTCCAACTTGTCACTTCATATTCTCTGTCCGCCGGTGAGACGTGAGAATGACGTGACGTACCCATTGCTATCGCGCCGGACACGCGGACGACGGTATCCACCGAAGGACCCGCTAATCACACGCAATCAGAGCCCAGCGGGAGAACCAGTTTCGTTCTTCATTATTGTATTTCTCAGCACATCCCGATGTCCACCGGTGTGCGCCGGTGCGCCCTACTCTCACTGTCTTCGTAGAACCCGGCACAACTGGCGGCGCTGCGATGATCGCAGCAGCAATCAAAAGAAGCTGCTCATTTCAACGGTGTTACCGAGGAGACCGGTTCCGCCGGATCGCTTCTTCATCCAATGGATATGGTCGATGTATTTTTGCTAATTGACCACTTCCCGAACCCATTCAAGCTACAGAACTAATTCCCGCACCGCCGCGGCAACACAAGAAAAGTTCGAAAGAATGTTATTTGTTTTGTGTTTACTCTTTCTTACTTCCATACATTTATATAATAACCGCGAAAGCGTTCCACTTCCGACCTTTCTCTTGTCAGGCACCGTCAACTGGTTCGTTGAGGGCGTCCCGTCGGCCAATACCTCCCGGTATCCCACCCAGGGCCATCGAATGTCCGGCGGTATATCATTCCTATCCTTCATATCTTCTTAATTGAATTTTGCCTGTTTTCATCTCACACCGGACAGCTGACACACCACTTAGACTGGTAATTAGATATACGCCCGAGGTGAGGACGTACACGGCAGTAAGACAACGCCATGACACATCGTAGCCTCCTAACAATTAGTGTGTTTCAGAAAGTATTTCTACCATGTGCCGAAAACTAGGATCTTCATTGAACTGGAATCATGGCCGTGAGGTGCGATGGAGAAAGATTTTCCGACGACTGGTCAGCGGCTTACTAGATATAATCCGATTAGGTTCAATCAATCCGCTGTTAGCGCCCGGAGGGGTTTGTAACAGAACGTTTAGCTACCGGCCAGGAACTGTGATGTGGAGCTATGTGAAGTCGTGCCTTAAAAATGCTGAGATGATATACCCCTTTTCCAAATTTCCGTTACGAATGCAATAATAAAATCAGTGCTTGTCACTTGAAGAAACCGTACCCCGTTTTCCTAGCCATTGTTTCCAGGCAGGGGTTCAAATGCTCTATACAACGTAATCGGTATCAATATCCGAACCGATCTAACACCGCTGACCCACCCTTAACTTATAACGAACAATGCGTCCCCAAAAACCACTACCTTATGCGCCGTTTATGGCCAATCTAGACCACATAGGCACGCTTGTCAGTTCGAGCTCCTGCTGCGCAAACACAAACTTTGTCATACCTGAGCATGACGTTCGTAAAAAATACAACAATCGATAGCTGCGACCACGGAACTTTTTTCCCTTACCTCCCTCACATTTGCTGTGTTGATTCATTCATCCGAGAACCAAAAATACACCGAGTAAGTGAGATACCGAAGATGCTGCTATACACTGGAGGCAGCCAACCGTCCCCGCACCATTCACCAACCCATTCCCCTTTACATTTCCGCTCCTCATCCACGTTGTTTATTTTAAGCCAATCGTCTCGACAGTTGTACGACAGCTTGACGTGTTTATATGTTTAAGAGATTATCTTCGTCAATCTTTTCTTGTCTTTTTCACTCTACCCTATCCCAGTTTTCTTGCTCACTTTGCTTACCTCACTTTTGCTTTCTTATAGAACAGCAACCGGAGAGTGATCTGGCTTTCCTTTCGTCCTCTACCCCCCCGTGCAACCTAACCCTCACCCTTGGAACGCCTGCTGGTACGACCTGCTGGACATGATTCTAATTGCTGCCAACTCCCTAATCGCACGTCCGGCACGCCCGTTAGGGAAGAGCGAAACGTAGGAAAGGATTGTCTATGCGCATTCCGCAAATTCGGCCAACAAAACTATCCAGTGACAGCGTCAATACTCTCTTCTTCACGGCCCTCCTGTGGATGCACACCGTAAGGATTAGCCGATGACGACATGACTTTGGACCTCTTTAGGTGAACAGGCATATGGTTTTCCAACGAAAAAGTTAATAATGAAAAAGGAACTATCATCCTAAGCATAGCACGATTTGTAGGATTTGTGCAAATAAACCAACGCAATGATAACAGGAACAAATACACAGATCACCTTGTGAAGGGACATATTCTGTTCATTGTCTTTTCGTTACATTGACACAATGAGAGGTCGTGAACATCCATGTACAAGTCAATCAATCCAGGTAAGTTCTCTTGAAAAACCAGGAAGACGTAGGTGGAATTCATTTGGGAATTCGGGGTCATCACTAAGGAGACACCTATCACAGACGAACATGCATCCCAGACGCCTGGTCAGATATAGGTAGCAGATGGATAGAAATCAAGGAACCTGTCCATCAATAACGCTGGCAACTGTCAGTGAGCGTTGATACCAATTTCCGGACATTCGCATTCCGTGTGTGAACGATTCCCTTACATTCATCTGATCGCACACGTTCTTTCTATCGTTGTACCCGTTTTTTCCCATAAGACCTAAATATTTGCTAATCACACGTCTCTTTTTCTACTGGTGCCGCAGAGGATAAAAAAAAGTTCTACTATGAAATCACAAGCCTGTAGGAAAATTTAGGCCCACTAACTACTTCCTAAAATGAGGATTGAATCATGACATTACCCACCCACAGAAAAAGTTGTTTAATATACCCTGCTAGCTTTACCACACCCGGAGAAATATGTACATAAAAGATGGGAGTTTTTTTTCTATTGTATTATACCTACACCAGTACACTGACATCGATCCGTCGTTTTCGAATGAGCCGGGATCAGAGTGACCTGACTTTCAGAAGCCCCTGAAAAGAGACCCAAAAAATAAATTGTCTTAGCGACTTTGGTACATTCAAAACTCTACATCATACATCCTTTATGTGAAAAGTATGGTCATATAATGAAGTATCAGAAAAAAGTATCGGATAATCAATTGCATTATTCTGTTTGGTGGCGAATCATCATTGAAGTACCAAATCATTGAAATAAAAATTCAAAAATAGCTATAAGCCGTAAAAGGTTAAACGTTGTATAAACCATAACCACGAATATGAACTGTGTGAATGTTTGTTGAAATACAGTTAATTCCATATTAAAGGTAGCCCAAGAAATCAGCATTGTCGACTGCCTTATCCACAATTTCCCATTCAGTTGTACTGTTTCATTGTAAAAGATTTGCTCTTTTTGGTTTCTAATACATAGTTAAGAAGTTCTGCTCAAGTGTAGAGTATATTATAACATTTCGAATTAAACATATTCAATGCTAATTCCTTTAATTCTGAGCAACTATTGATCAGTATACGCATATACGAGACAGAGAGTAATCCCAAGCTACCGTCGCAATATATTTCGATCTACAACTTATGTTCCCAGAGAGATTTGTTAAATGAAACAATATTATTTCGACAACGACGCAACGTGGCATCATTCTGCGTACTTAAATAATACTGGTTGGCATGATTTATTCTTCTTTACGCAGAAGAAAAAATTAAAGGCAGTTTTCTTGTGTCATATTTATTCTAAACAGATCGAAATAAAAAAAAATGTTGGAGAATATTAGGCAAACAGAAGATTTCCTGTAAAAAATGGACCGCAAAACAGAAGAAACTGTGGCATAAAATTGTACGATTGTTGATTCAATACCGTTATAAAAACCATTTAAAATCATTTTTACTTAAAAATGGCTTTAAGTCTTCTAAAAATTCCCCTACTGGGCGACAACTTCTAAATCCATTTCAATGAATTTCATCGATAAGGACTTGCGCAAACTGGGACAACCATTATTGTTTCAGATGAATTTGTAATAGTAATAAATAGAATGGAATGGAAAGTATGAAATGGAATCGAAAGTCCATTTTTGAATAGCGTTCAACGTTTTCAGTTTACTTTCCGATGCGAAACAGAGTTTTATCAACTCGAAAAATTGTTGAAAAATAGTTTAAAAAAAACAATTTTACATTACCATCAAAAGTGTAGTTTGAAAAATATTCCAATTGTAGTGAACATCACGATACGTCTGGCTAATCTGTATCATGCGTATGCGTTAATGCATTAATACAATTGATAATTATCATGAGCGACGTGCCTTCTAGAGTCTCCTAGTTCTCACTTCACACTGTAATTGTGGGAGCTGAGAAATTTTCACCTAACCACCATCAACATGCAAGAAGCCCGCAGTACGCACTTCGATGCACACATGTCTTCGACAAGATGTCACTGCTGTCAGCGAAGAGAACACAACGAGAGCGATTGCTGCTGCGCGAGCGTCGACTACAGCAGCAATAACAAGAACAGCCACAGCGGCAAAAAAAGCTGTTCGTCCCAGTAACAGCTATATTAATTCTATTCCCTGCTTGTAGGGCCTACAATGGACATGGGAGTACGCGGACCGTGGGTTCCGCCGGGCGAGCGGAGAGGCCTATTCAGCCACCACAAAGTTCCCAGCGCAGAGTGAAGCGTTCGTATACTCCCATGTGTGCCCCACTCCGGCTGGACTTTTCTTCCACCGAAGTTGGCTGCTCACTTCGTCCGACGGACAATCCGTTCCGTACTGCACGGATCTAGGGCCGTGTACAAGTACGCTCTGCCGCGGCCATCGACAGCCACACACCTCCTTCGCTCGCTCCTAGCTGCTAGGATCCTTATGATGATTGTCAGAATCGGATTCATAGAGGAGGCAGATTATAAGATTGGATACGGCACATTCGCCGTCCGTAAATACCATATTCTATCTGCTCCCCGTGCTCGTATCTTCTGTTCCGTATCTTTCCTACCAACGTTGACTCCTTACCCCACTCCCTCCATGCCACATCTGGCCATCCGCTCTCCACTCACTTCGGGCCCTTTTCCCTCATTCTTTTGCCCGCTATTGACTTCGGATACACAAGGGCTGCCATTGCGGCACTAGTTGGCGTTTCTGTCAGTGCTTCTGCTTCTGATGCTGCTACGTGCGGACACCAGTGTGCACGGAACGTTCCATCCGGCAACTGGCAGGATTGAAATGGACATTTTCAGCGGGCATTGGAAGCGGTGAACACAAAAAAAAACGTGGTGAAAAAACACCAATCCATCTTTCGCTGTCATGTCACCTTCATATTCAAAATGCGTACATATTCATGTTGCTGTTAAGGTTCGGTTCCCAGTTCTGCTCTCCCTATCTCTCTCTCTCTCTCTTCCGTTTGTATACCGTATACCAAGGACTCATCTTTTTCACTCTTGCTATTTCTCTACTCCCGGCAGACCACGGTTGGCTCTATCCCAATCTGCCACTAGTCTCCGTATCCACTCAATTCGCGTAGCCGATGGTGCGTGTTTCCATGGTTGCAATATCTCGCACGTTCACATACTCTACTCACGGGCTCACTCGGTCCTAACTCATCTCTTTGCTTTTCGGATTTCGTCCCCGTCCCCCATCCACGCATTCTTCCGTTCCGTCATGGCCGGTCCCTTTTCATTCTTTAAGTAGCATCCCGTTGCCGATGTCTCGGATCGACGCGATAAATAAAGTTGTTATATTCGCACAAGATACATAAATGTATGTTCGCGTACTATCGATCCCTTCAGCTCAATTTATTGGGCGATATTCGCCATCACACGTGGTAGCTCTGACAGTGGCAACAACAACAGCAGAATGTGGAGGACAAGATTTCACCGCGTGTGGATGGAGAAGATTACAGGATCCCCGCCATATGCACCAGCGCCCGTCGTCGTCGGGTCCCCAAAGTTAGCTACTTCAGATCGGCCCGAAGCAGTTCTGTTCGACATCTTTGCTTTACTGATGTCGTAGGTAAAAGTGCTTTTTTATCCTACATCGTATCGGTAAGCCCGGATCAACCCACCTGACAGGTTGTATGGTTGGATCAATTGGTTAGGGCTTCACGCAGCAGGAGCAGCTTCACTGATAATTCCAATTATTTTCGTACATTTCGATTGCAAGTGCTGATTGCGGCACCAAGCGGAGCGACTGGATGTGTCACATACTGCTTATATTTTTTATGCTCTCATTTTCTTCCTCACGAGGTTTAAAATTATACTCGTATGTGTTCTAGTTGCACCTTTCAAAGAAAACTGTGTTCCGCATCCGACTTCGCATTTTTCCTCTTTAGTAAGTGAATATAAAATAATAAATAATATAATCAACAATCATGTGTATTTTCACGAGAAGTTAGCAGCTCAATCTATCAACCGGTTTACGGTGAAATAACTGTACATGTCCCGTATGTGACAGAACGTGGCCGTAGTGGCATGTTCCAAGTGCTTTGCTCTTGAATTTTCCACCGTCTCAAAATGATTCCGTACCAGGCAGCTGCAGCTTGATGACAACGGGTTATTTCAATTATTAAAACGATGATGGAAAACTTCTCCTAGACACTTGGTTGCTTTAAGTTCACCGTTACGGTAAACGAATTAACAGTTAATCTATTTAATTTACGATCCCGCTTAAACGCAACGGCCTTATGAGAAAACTAAGTTCTTTACAAACATTGTAGCCATTTTTATGGCATCTATGATAAAAATCCATGGTATTTCAACACTGAGTGGAGCATCCAAGGAGAAATATAAGATATATCAAAGATAGTTGAATATTCCGAAGTTGTGGGATATTCAAATTGTTGAATCGAGCGAAACAGCTCTATGAGCTACTCTTTCTGCGTGAAGTGGCTATAAGTACAGGTAGTAACATTTTTTATTCTTCAACTTTTTATGAAACGGGCATACTGCACGATCGTTTCAGCTTCCGGTAACTTTTTCACCAATAAAGCTAACTTTCCAAGGAAACGTGATACATCAATTAGAAAAGTACAGCCGCCAAAAAAGTTTTATTTCCTTGCTTCCTTTCGATTTTTTCTCCAGTATCTTGCTCTTCAAGTCAATGTGGAATGCACAGGTGGAAAAATTGCGCATCCATTACTGGTAAATTGCTTTAAGTGTTGAAAAAACAACTAAATCGAAGATTCCGAGCTGGCCCAATGTGTGTTTGACTACTTTCAAGGTAACTCAGTCTGGTTGGTTACTGCTGAGCAATAGAGAAAACAATAATGCGAAACTATATTTGCCTGAAAACGCTCACTATTCAGCGTCGTTGATACCAGCAATACATACAAATTCCAAACATGGATTAGAAGCTACTACGTATGATCATAATTGCTTCTGCCAGCTGGCCCGTACGTCGTTTGTGCGTCCATTAACATGCATCCTTTCTCGAATCGAGGAGATGTCTCAATTCTCCCTTGACGAAGGGGAATCGTTTCGTTGAAACGGTTATTCAATTGAGTGACAACCCAGGGGGAAATGGAACGAAGAAGGCCAAAAACCCCGAATATAAAAGAAGACTTCTCAGGCATCCTTGGGTACGTGAATTTGTTCCAGCATTCAGCGTTTGTTATGCTGTTGAATGTGATCACGCGAGCTGCCTCAGACATGCCGACATGTTTGTTTTTCCTCCTATTTTTCATTATTTCGTTCTCGCTCTAGGTTCACGACGTAAGCAGGAGCCGCAGTAAAACTCCGACCAAAATGGCCGATGTAGTGTTAACTGTTGACAATCAAACATTCCTATAAGCAATTAAACAGGTATAGATTGAATAAAGATTTTTTATACTCCACTACTTTAAGTTGTAGTAGGATTAAACTTCAGATCATCAAATTACAAAACACTGTTTGCGTGTACTAGAAAAAATAACATTCACAATTTTCATGATTTTCCCGTTGGTTTTTCGCAAGTTTTCCTTTCATAAATCCGAGACGCAGCTCAAGGGGAACAAAACAACGTTAGTGTAGCAAAGCGTTCAACCCGTTCTCGAATTCTTTAGATTAAAAAAGGCAAACAAGACAGTGAGATAACTGTCGGCGACAAAGACGTCATCTCACCAAGGTTTGCTCATCAAAGAAAAACCGGGATTTCCACGAGTGAAAAATGAACAAAATCTCACGTTCCGCACCCGACGCGGATTGGTCTGTAAAAGGTAGCCCCTGATTGGTGCAAAAGGTTTCGTCCCAGTGGCTAAACGGGTTTCGCTAGCCTACTCGCTTTTTCTCACTGTCAAGCGCGTGCGGAAAAGGGAACGAGCTACAACCAGCGCACAGAATCGCCATAATCGAAAGCAAGCGAAAGAGATAGAGGACGAAACGAAGCGCTGTTCCACGGGAAAAATAACACGCTGCAACGACTATAGCCTTGGTATAGTGGCGTTCGTGCGGTTAGTTGTATCGCATGTGCTCGGGTGTGCTGTTCATTGTTGGTGACCGCAAGGTGCGCTCCGGCTCAGCGGTGCAATGCGAAGGTGCGCGGAGTTGTACGCAAGGATCCGAATGCCGGAACAACTGTGGTGATTTGCCAGTGATCGTGCTTTGCGTACCCTGCAGTGTGGTGTTTTTGAATTCTATGTATGCATTACCTTTGAATAAGGCTGAAAGTGTTGCTTTCGTCGGGCAGTGTGATAAGAAAGTGTTTCAGAATTGAAAGAAAAAAAAAGGAATAACGAGCCTCCTGTCCCGCGCTACCCAAGGCGCGTCCTGCCAATATGATAGACATAAGTATGTACGGAAATCATTCTTCGCACACCAGTGGTTTTCAGAACAGTGACCTTGGGACCGGTGGGTATCCATACTTCACGGCTGGTCACCATCATCACCACCATTACCACCAGAATCAACGGCAAGCCGCTTCGGTCGGTTCGGCGGCCGCGGCCGGCTGTGGGCCACAGCAACAGCAACAGCAACAGCAGCAGCAGCAGCAACATCCAAATTCGTCTCATTTAGCCAACCCCGCACACAATGCCAGCACGCCGGGGAATAGTAATCGAAGCAGCAACAGTACCAACAGCAGCACCACCAGCAACAGTACCACGACGACCTCCAACAATAGCAACACCAGTGCTGCGAGCAGTGCCCCCGCTAACTGCCCGAATGCGACACCCGCCAATGTCCATCAGGCTTCCTACACTCACACACCCCACCTGTACAGTCCGTCCGCGATCGAGTACGGCATCACTACCTCCAGCTCACCCACGACTGATTTGTACTTCGAAAGTGGCGACAGTCAGGGTGGCATTTACTATGGACCGGGTCAGGCCGCACCTGGAACGCTCCCATTCCAGGAGAACCGTATCATAGCCGCTGATAATGGGCTCAGCTACACGAACCTGGACTACGCCATGTACCATCAGGCGCAAACGCAAGACTGCGCGGATGGCGCTTCCGGCTATCTTACCCACCACGATACCAAATTGCATCTGCATCGCTACGGCGCTTCCCCGTTTGCTGGTGGCATAGCGGATGATGCCGTCGCCGGTGAACACCATCACCATCTGTCCCACAGCCACCTCCACCACCACCCTCACCATCACCACCATCATCATCCTCCGCACCTTCCGCATCCCCACAATCCCACGTCTCCCGGCGTTGGTCCGGTCGGTGGCAGTAGCGGAGGCAGTGGGGCCGGCTGGGGCCATCAGCTGTATCCTGACGCCGTTGTGCAACAACAACAGCAGCAGCAACAGCAACAACACCAGCACCAGCAGCACGGCCAGCAGCAGCAACTCGTCGGTCAGTGTAGTTCTAGTGTAGCGACGCCAACGGCGCTCCTCGAGTCGCAATCGCTGCTCGCCAGTGCGAATGTGTCCGACGATGGCGACAGCAACGGTGGTGGAGGTGTTGGGAATAGTTTACTACACCTACAACACCACCACCTTCACCACCAACACCACCATCATGGCAGTGGTTTGCATGCGCCACAGAACATGCACGCGCAGCAGCAGCAGCAGCATCCTCATTCGCAGCAGTCACAAGCGCAGCAGCATCAGCAGCATCCGCAGCACCACCAGCAGCAGCAAAACCAATCGAATGCACCGACCTACAAGTGGATGCAAGTCAAACGAAACGTGCCAAAGCCTCCAAGTGAGTATTTCAACTGCCGGATGGCTAAGCTCATTCACACCCGGTGTATCCACACCTGGATCACGCACCCTGATGCGGGTTCGGGATGTTCCATCCCCGGGGTTTGCTTGTCTAAAGTGATACAGCTCCCGGTGGGACCCTGTATTCCCAAAGGGTGACCCTTCCCGTTTGGATTCAAACCAGCAAAGAATCGAACATGTCTCTCCTTTGTGGTTTCATTGTCAAAACAAGAATCACGTTTCAAACAAATCATGGAAACGACCTTTTTTCATTACAATTTTTGTCTTCTTCGTGTTTTTTTTTTCGAAATGGCGTAAAATGGGCTCCTTTCTACAGCCTTTACCAAGCTTCAATAATCCATTCCCGCGACACTAAAGTGTCCGGGAATTTGCCCGACCTCGTGATGGTCAATAAAACCGAACACAGCAACAAAGAGTACATATAAATGTGTGTCGTAAATTATACTATCAAGAAAAGGTCCAATGCCGCCCCGAGACTCGGCGTGCCCATTGAAGGGGTCGTAATTCAAACCCCAGAAATGCCACTGGCCTTCGAGACTCCGGGTCCGTTATCGTTTTGGGCGGTGATAATGCACACAAGTGCTGTAAAATATGTAACCAAACAAACAGACAAAATGTGATTTTCAACCGACGTCACACAAGCACGATTATGGTATCCGGCACCTGACAGCACCTGATCTCCTTTGGTCGCACCGTGTGCGTTTTTTGGCGCAATCGATGGAAAAATAATGAAGATAAAACATGCAGCCCGCGTCCACTATCTGACACCAGCCACCTAGAGATCGAGTACTGACAAATTGTCAATGTCAGACGATGTTAGGCATCGCGCTTGCGTAGCGATTAATCGATCGTAATCATACGCGTTTATCACGTGCACTGAAGAATTGCAAGAACCACCATAATTAACCATTTATCCAATGGATAATTGCGTCCCTTGGTGACCGACATGTTTGATCCGCAATCAAGGGATGGAATGGATTGAATCAATGGATCAGCCGGTCCTTTGGGTTCTGTTTTAAATTATAGTGGTAATCTAGTGGGAGACACAAGTAGGACCAAATACCATCTATTTAAATTCCACAATGTTTTATAATTTTTAAAGTAATTTGAATCAGTTTTAAAATAAGGTTACACAACTCACTTCTAATTGCCTTTTTTCTAATTTGTTACATGCTCTTCTTTTATACTCTTCAACTACTCTAGTCATGCTTATCATTATGAGAAGAAGATGAAAATGTTTTCGTTTCAACGGTCTTCGTTTTAACACTACTCGTTTTAACTCAGAGCACAACTGTTCGGAGAGCACCTTTTGATCACACACATAGAAACAAAAGGCTATGGCTACTCAGACTTGGAACGATCCTATTCGTCCAAATACAGCTGAACATGAAAACAAACTTCATTTCATCTAAAGTTTTTCTACAATTCTTATTATTAGGTTTTATTTTGATTACAACAGGGGGGATACAAAAGGGGGACAATTCTAAGACCCACATATGCTGCTGCTGTAACGGTGTACATCCACGAAAAGCGCCTTCTGGTGGAACCACGAAAGGAGTTACGACCCTCATCCCGTCTATCCACGAAAGGAATTTCTTCCTTTCCGCACTCCTCCTGCTGCCGTGATTTAGGGCACATTTAAATATAAGGGCCGTTACGCCTGTGCGGAGTATCCTGCCAAGGCTGTAGGCAACCCAACCTAGGAATCGCGCATTTCTTCACCACTATCAAGGTCACTGCCGGTCGGGGGCCACTGAAGACGAAAGTGAAACGCCCTGATATGCAACGTCCAGTCCATCGCACTGCTAATGGACCCCAAACACTTGTCCTGGTAGCGTGGTTCGCGATCGATACTCCTAACCCAAACGGTAGCGAAGCGAACGACGATTCTGACGCCCGGCTTTCCATTTGCTTCCAATTGAGCAAACTGTCCTCTGTCAAATATGTCAACCATCGCAATAGGCCCAAGTCATCACAATTGGCGGCCGCAACAGCAGCAGCAGCAGCATCGAAGGCAGCAATTTTGAATGTCACTCAAAACGAAAACAAATATTAAATTCATACCCTTGCCGTCTGTCTCTGCCCGACGATATTATCGCTGGTCTCTTCTCACAATCTTCCTTTGCGCGACTCGAGTTGACCGTCTAGCTTACGTACGGTTCTTCGATAACAGAGTTAATGTGAGGAAGTGCGAGAAGCGTTGCTTCACATAAACACCTAGTACCTAAAAGGGTAAGGCTGTATTCGATAATAACCACCACTCGCCGCAACGTATGTTCTCTAAAAAGCGAGTTTAGTTTGGCTGAGATTCGTTTCGTTCTCTAGGATTTGATTCTAGCGACACCGAAAACCCACCGCGCGATACGCCCGACGACCTTTCAGGCCGGCATCTGGATATCAGTAACATGACACCCTCTGTCAGGGGATGGGAGACAGAATTGGGGCAAGGGGGACCTGCCATGCTATGGGAACCGGTTCTGGTTGATGTTCAATTGGAATATTTCACTCTTCAGGTGTCTTAAATAAGGTCCAGGATCATTCATTATAAACGAGCGAGCAGTACGGGAGAGACGCTCGAGAGCTTCAGGGATTAAGTGCATTTAAATATTCCGCTTCATACTCAAGTAAGAGCGAATCAAACAAAAATCGGACATACACACACGCACACACACATACACATACTAACAGATTTTGGGACGGATTCGATCATACATCGCGATTTCTCCTCGACCGATTCTCCACCATTCGGGACGTCTAGACGCCGCGGGAATCGTGTACGGCACACGTTACCTCCACGCGGTACGTTGTATAAATAGAAGATTTTATCACAACACATAATTATAATATTTTCACATCAAGTGACACGCAACGAATCGGAGGCACTACGGAGGGGTACTTCTGGGCTACTTGGTTTCTTTTACACAAAAACGAACCGGCCACCGTGGTCAGTCGATTTTTGGTTTCGTTAGTTTCCTTTTACAGTTCACCTTCACCCTTAAAGTCACCAACGTCTCCGGGCTGCGGATCCGCGTTTGTAGGTGGCGCATTTATTCTGTTCAGGTCTCTTCCCCTCCCAACGCCCTACGGCGTTGATCGGCGGCCGTAGAACACAAGGGTCCTTTTAGAGCTACTCCATAAAGTAATTAGGAGCAACGTGGTGAATTTTTATTTCATTTTCTGTTCCCTCGCTTCCATCGTAGCGGTCGGTGAACCGTTCGTCCTAGTGGCCGCGTGCCGCGAACAACTAACATACACCAGTAAAATCATCCACCACCTGGGTTAGTATTTTTGTGCGATATCGATGAATAAAAAAAAATGAACTAACGTTAGAACGGACCATAAAAAAACTAGCCTTATGTAAAACTAAAAAAGCTTCTAAGAAAACGTCTCCCGTGGAACTGATTTCCTTCACGCGCTTCTTAAAAGCAGCTGTTGGCATGTGTTGGTCACAAAAGTGTATTTTTTTTCCTCTTTGTTGTGCCTTTTTCTTTCTGTCTCCTCTCGCCCAAAACCGCTAATGCGACACAGTGCGGCCAATCAAACTGGCATAACCGACCTACCCAGGGGTCATTCCGGCGAGGGTGGATAGCGTGTTATGCTTTGTGTAACAATTCTTTTTTTTTTTGCTGGCCCCGTTGCTTTGAATATTTTACGATTTTTTCACCTTGATAAAACGTCCGTGATAATTGTGTCAATGAATGTTTTCAACTCTATCGCCACGCTGGCGGGCAAGGAGGTTGAAATTGAAAACGGTAGGCAGCAGCGGTACAAGAAAGGGAAGAAGAATTGCCGAAGCATGACCATAGGGGATAGTTGGGTGCTAGATGTCCAATTTGGAAGTTACAGTATTAAACGGGAGTAGCTTCGGTCAATGTTTAAGGTCACAAAATATTAGACCATTTTACCTATGATGGGTATGTTAAATTTTATTAAACAGATCGATAACTTATAACAAAGCCAGGAGAATTGTTGTACCGTTACTGAAGTAAACTCCGTTTCTGTCCAAAGAAAGAGAAGCAGAAACGCTCCAACGTACGTCGGGTTAGGTAGTATTAACTATAATTAATGATCATGCGCTACCGAATAACACGGGACGACGGATGGGAGACACATTTATCTCGGCGAGCAGCAAATATATTTGATAAACCTGTCGGCTCACTGCACTGGAAGACGGTGGTACTGGTGGCCGTGGGACAGAATGCTACAACAACAAAATATGCGAATCAAATAGAATAAACATAAACAAAAACAAGTCTATTGAATACCTTTTGGTTTCTTCGTTCTCCTTCTCGAACGCTGAAAATTCAGCTACTGTCAATGAAGATATGATGTCAATAAGATTGTGTATACCTGTGATTTGTTCTTTAAATCATGTAAAGTATTACCGCCACATAAACAGCACCAATACGAAGCCCTCTTGCGATGCACGTCGGTCTCCATTTAATCTGTGTCTGTTAACAATTGGCCGCTGCTGGTAGAAGAGTTTTACAATACCTTCAATTATTTCAATAACAGTGAACTATTTTAGCGTACCTGTCAAATCCCCGTTATACGGTCTTGTGCGACCTGCGACCTAACGGCATAAACTATCTTGACCTGGTAATCGCATGCTGTATACCTTTCACTGTACGAAATTCGCTTCCTTCGTTTGGATTTTTCTCAGATCCTCGTGACTTGTGGACATTTCTGATAAAACCGCCCACCGTAAGCTATGCCGGCCCAAACGCTCGAATGTACTTCTATGTTGTTGTAGCAATCTTTACTGCCAACAAATGATGGAAAATATGCTGCATTCGAAGGCTTTTCTAGTCGTACATTTTCGGCCCCACCTCCCTCTGCGCTCCATTCGATCGTTCTGGAAGTTTGGAATTTTCATCAAATCAACGCCAATCACATTTTTCTGTGGAATTCCGGTTGGCTCTCGGAGCCAACGTTTGGTCCTTACCGAACCGGACTGGTACGGGGCTGCAAAAAGGCAGCGCGTGCACAGGCGACGCAGAAGAATAAACTTTCGCCCTGTGGCAATCGCCCCGAATGGCCGCATTCGTTCCCATCGATGCCCGAATGCCGTGTCTGCGCTCCCTTTCCATACTATTTTTGGGGGGCACAATAATTCAGCTTTAGTCAAGCAAGCACAGAAAGTGCTGGCCCATGTTGCCTGTCATATGGCGAATTAATGTATTTGCCTAGAAAGAGCAGGACACGGCGCACTGCATCGTTCTCGTACGCCGCAGACAACCTTATTCGGTGAATGCTGATCAAGTTTTTGACACCGTACTCCATTACCGGGCTGCTGCGATGAACGACGAACAGGGAGCATGAAAAAGCGGACATGTAGGGTGACATAGAATTAGCGAAATCTTTCCCGTTGCTACCGTCCACAACACGTCAGACTGGTTCCATGCAGGGATCCAATTTTGAGTTCTTAATTTTGAAAGCGATCGAGATGTTTGCTGTTACTCAACATTTCGCCAAACTGTTTTGTATAAAATTAAGGAAAAGAAAAATTGTGTGCAAATACACGGGAAGGTCCAATGATATCAAACAAATCTCAATTTATTATCGAGTTGATAGATTTAGATATACTGAAGTGTAATTGTTTCAAGAGCGTATGAAAATAACAGGACCCTTGAATGAGTTTATCTTGTCAAGCAGTGTGTACACATATGGCATAGATAAATATACAGTAGTTAAAAATTAGTAAACAGTATCTCTTATTAGATATGCTGTTGATGACTCAAGTGATAAACTTCAACTGTATGGTCAAAAAATGTGTTGTGTGTTCCCTTGCACTCGATCTATAATGTTGCTATTTAATTTACATCTCTAGAACTTTCATCTGCGGATCGTTCTGTCCGTTTTTCCAATGAGGGTAAACAGATCAGTTTCGCTATCACCAGAACGCCGTTCAGCGGTTCACCCACGGCGCGACTGGGAGAAATCGAAAAGGTTCCCGTAGCCACACGCTCGGTAATTCTATCCCGCGCAGGGTATTGAGTCGTTCCGAAAGATTTGTGGTCGCGATGGCGTTTTATGTTCACTACTCCACTCCGCGTACGCTATAGCGTCACAGATACGGTCACCGGCGTCACCGCGATGACGACGATCCTGTATGTCCGTACGGTCGCGTATCTGAGTTGCTGAATACCCCGAAAACTATACACGATGAGCAAAGTTCATTCCCCTCGCCCCCACCAAGTCCAACCGAGCGACATGCGACACGCGACACGAACGAGTTTATTGTTTATCATAGATCATTGTACAGCGGCCCTGCTTGCTGTCGTCGAGTCAAGTGGCTGCGCCGCTGCTCGTCCAATGCGGATGATGACGAGCGCTATAGATCCATCCGACTCGTGCCGGTGTCCGTGGGTCATGGGACACACTCTCCGATCGATTGTCACAATCCTTTTCGAGGCAGTGGAGACCCCTCACGGGCGCACTGAGACTAAAGAAGATTACAGCCGGTAAGAATGGACACTGTCACACTGGCGGAGGAACCGTTGCGCCATCGGTTATTGACATAGCTGGTTGCATAGCCCGAAAGCTATCGATTACCTCACAAATATAGGACGCTTTTAGGGGTCCGCCAGTGTGCATTGCCTTCAATTGCGGGACAGCGCATGCTTTGTTTACGCAAGCTGTACACAAACTCCAAATTCGCCCGCCATCCGCTTGGCATTGAGTCAGTGTCAATATTGGCCATGCGCCACCACTTACTCCAGCCTCCGATCCCCAGTTTCCGTCCGCTCCATTTTGTACCCCTCCGATGCTCCGAACCCGTCGAGCGCGAAAGCCGTCGCAAAAGGATATGCACAGCTACTGAGAATCGTTGGTCCTTAAACAAAACCCATACCAACAAGAGCCGGTACTAATCCTCTACAACGATGTTTTCATCACAATTAAAAGCATGGAGTGTGGATCGAGCCGCATTGATGCATATCTAAATTCCGACGAGTTAAGCCTCCTTAACGAACATCATAAAGATGGTAATTCCGGTCCCGTGGCATTACATGTTCTCTACCACCGCGATGGTCCATCAACTCCTTCTACTAGTTCATCCTTCTTGAACAGCACAAACACAATTACCATCCCCATCGATGATCTCGCCTGCCAGCCAGACGCTCCCGACACTTCCTCCCACTCCAAGATGCTGTCCGCCGCGAATGGCGGGCATCTATTAATTAAGCCTATCAGTCGTCGCACTCAGCCCGCCGCAAGTTGGTTGGGTCCGCCTCCCTGTCCGCCTGTCGCGTGTAAATTAGTGCTTGTTTTGAACTTCAACAAGTTCACACCTCCCACCCTCCGCCACACCCGCCGGATTTGGCATGAATGAAGGCAAACCGGGATGATGCCAGGATACACGCCAGTTGGAGGTAATTTTCGACCGACGGCAACGTGTAGAGGGATATTGATTCTTTCCGGACGATGTCACTCGTCGTAACGAGTCAGATATTTGTATATTCACAGCGCCGTATCCGATAATCTCTCCGGAAAGGGATTTTATTAGCATGCGCTGCATCACGTTCCGTTTTTTCTTCCGTGTTTTGCAAGGAGCTTGTGTTAAGCATCGTCGGATGACACCCGTTGCGTGCATGAAGCGGATTTGATAAACATCATCGATGGGGATCACTGCGGCCCACGATTGGCAAACTCAAGCTGAGCTAATTTCACACTGATTCCGAAATCTCGATCAAAATTTGTCAACACAATGACGTGATCTAGCTCGGTGTACGAGGTGATTGATGTTGTATGCCGCGCCTCACTTTATCTGCTCTTTTTTTTTTTGTCTTGCCGACTTAACATACTCGAACTTCCCGTCCCGCTTACGCCACACATTCAGTCCGACGGGAAATAGAGGAATGCCTCCAAGGGCGCGCATGAAACACATCACCGGAGAATAGGCGATAACCCGCAGGAAACGATGAGCTCAGCGATACCAAAACTAAGTCTCGCTTGTAACCCGTGCTATCCTAAACAGTATAGGTAGTAGGTTCCCTAGATTGGAAGCTACAACTTAGGAAAAAAAACCGTTGTACACGTCGTAACGTATCCTGCACCTTCCATGCCGCCACCTTTCGATACCTTCCTCGCTACCGAAACGATCGCGCGAGAGAGATACTCGAGCAAGCGAGAAAAAAAGCGTTAAAAAACGATCCATCGAAAACAGTAGCAATGGGGCTTATCAATAAATAAATGTTTATCACGACTACTGCAGCACCACACAAGCTGAACCGTTCGGCCTGGGGGTTCTGCTGGTAGCAGTATTTCTGTCCTATAGGAAAAATCACCTTAGCTACCCATAATCGTAAAGCTTGTACTACGCGCTGCGAGTAGTGCGAGCTGTAATCGCACCCCGTTGCAGTAGAACATAATAAAGTGTACCAAATATTTGATTTGCTACCGATAGATAAACACACAACACGGCGGAGAGGGACAGAAAGCCATCTACAGAAGTCAAGCAAATGTACCATCCCTACCAACTGCTACATAGCTCCGGTATCTATACTCCGATAGTGAGTGGAAGGTATCGTAACGTAATGCTACTGTGAGTTGTATCGACGTTTTCAGCTCAGTCCATTTGGTCTGCGGATTGACATCATGTCAAGATAACGCATGTGAAGCTTCCTGTCTGCAAGGTTCGAAGTAATCGATCGAACGCCGGTAACATGCTCCGGCCGGCAACTCCAACTCCGACGCCCCCCGCCCTCGTGAAACCACACTCAATGTGCCAGATTTGATCTAGAACTGAATATCAGACCAAAATGCATCATTCGGGTAATATCTGCAACCATTCTGACGCATGACTTAAACCAACCGCGGATTACGCACGGCAACCGTTTCAGATAAGGAAAGGTCTCATTACTCCCGCATCTCTTGTTTATGTAGGAACCATTATTGATAACATTATCTATAAGATTTTGGGAATATGCTGAATTCACACTCGTGCAAATCGCTGCATAGGGGCATATGTCCAACGTGAAGCGTGCACACGTTCATTAATATCACAGTGACTTTAATTTTTGGAACTAATTTTTGGGCCATTTTTTAATCACTCATAAGACTGCATTGCGAGAGAAACGCTACACAGTTTATGCCCAAACTTCCCAAATGATTTATTGGCGCTACAGTTATCAATAAAGGCTTGCCTTCCTGTAGGCCTCCGAGAGACTTGATATGATTCTGATGTAAACGAATAGAAGATTCGAGTTTTCGGTTGCATACATTATGGTTTAACATAAGACGGTCCCTCAACATACCGACCTATTGTGATGTGACGACCTGTGAAGAGCTGATAAATCTTACACTGATTGCTCACGCTTGTGGACCATTACGGTAGGACGATACGAATATTGGTAACTAGCATTGTGTTTGTGCCTGCAGAAGCGAATTTTCCTAATTAGCGGAATATGCTGTCCGATGGACTAATAAAATAGTAAATGGAATTTTGAAAAAAACCATAAACATATTTTTCCATTTATTTTGCCCCTCGTCTTATGCATTCTTCTCACTCAAAGCATTGACCATGCAAATTGACTGACGATTAAAAGTTGATATACATCTCATATGGAAATATTACATAAAACATTTATAACTATACTTATTCCAAATGGCTTTGACGAAAGGTTTCAAAATTTTCGACTAAAAAGAATATCTACCAAGTTTATTAGAAGAGGCCAGAAAAAATAGCATTGCAAGTTGATACATAAAAGAAAAATTGGAGAGTAGTACGGGAACTGCAAACATTTCAAGAGAATTCAGCCGGAAGGTATCAAGAAGAAAATGTTTGTTTAGATTCATTGCCCTCTTGTATTTGTTTAAATTTGCAATGTTTAATATTTTCGACACAACATTCGAAGTTTTCTAAGTTCTAAGTTATTTTTCTACGATCATTGTGAAAGAGTATAATACGAATACGATCGAAATCAAGAACACTATCAAATAATTTGTTATTTTAAAGCATTCAAAATCACTCATGAACCCTACGAGAATCATACCGTTTGTGGCGCCGTCATCTGTTTGTCCGCCACCGTATGCCAGAAACTTCAATGTAATTTGGAAACTATGTTAATAAATTGAGCGAGTGAAATGTTTTCGGAACGGGGGAACGTGTTCTCTGATATTGCTTTTCGGTATGCCTGCGTCAATATAATGCTTTTCGGTATGTGATCTTTTTTTGTTTTAAATCATAAACCCCAACCATGAAATATTCTTGTAGTGTATGAATTTGATGACGGCGTTTGGATTTATTTTTCGTCGAATCCAATCCAATTTCTTGTCCCAATGTAGTTTCGCATACATATAGGTACATATTGCTGATTAATTTGATGATCACAAGAATCATTGGGCGATCAACACCCCCTTGTAACAACTCAAACGATCTCTTCAACTATGTGTAGAGGCATTTTATGTGCAATGTCTATTTATATTCCTATACCAAATCTGGTCAGGCAACTTTTTCACATTTATGGTAATTTTTAGAGTTGTGTATAACATAAAAATATATCTGAATATAATATGTTTACTAACCTAAATATGTGCTCTTCGTTTCTTTCAATAGTGAACAAACCCGGACCCGTACAAGCTCCTCCGGATTACCATATCCCCGCACACGTCCTCGATCCTCTGCGGGGTGTTCCTAACCATGCGGTAGTAGGTAGGTACTAGAATGGAAGAAGAATCTGAACGACCGATTCGGCCCTTCACCTTCTTGGTGACAATTAAATGACAAACCTACTGTATCCCCTGTGCTGTTTTTCAGTTATTCCCGTATTTCCATCCCAGTCCCCTCTAAACTTCCGAGCAACAATTATGTCTTATTTTCTTCACTTGAATTATACTTTTTCCAGTTGCTCCCAGTACCGTCTCGCCTCATCAGACGACTTTCCTTATGAACAACAGCAGCACCGGACGAACAAATTTCACCAATAAGCAACTAACGGAACTAGAAAAGGAATTCCATTTCAACAAATATCTGACGCGAGCCAGACGGATAGAGATAGCGAATGCTTTACATTTAAACGAAACACAAGTAAGTTATGGTGAACATTACAAAATGTTTTTGGATTGCGCCAGATAATCCTAACATTCGTTTATTACTTTCGTAATCATTTCTCGTCTTGATTTTCTGTTCATATTTACTTTTTGTCTAGGTAAAAATATGGTTCCAAAATAGGCGAATGAAGCAGAAAAAGCGAATAAAAGAAGGCCTCGTCCCGCCGGAAGTGCAAAGCCAATCACCGAAACATTCGGCCATGATCAGCACCAACGAATCCTCCACAGTGAACTCCGTGATCACGACTACAACGACAACGACTGCGGCGCAGACTGCCCAGGGGCCCACGATTGCTTCCTGCCTCAATGACAGCAATGAAAACAGTCGCGAGTCGAATAACATCTAGGAAAGTCATCCCAAAGCACTCTCTCTTTTTCTCTCCGTATCTCTCTTTCTCTTTCATTCCATTTCTCCCTGCGTTTATTCAAAATATTCTTTTCTGAACAGTTAGGTAGCTTTAGCGTTCTGAGTCCTTATCTTCAAAAATGCACCAGTACAATCAGAAATCGTAAAAAAGGCAAAACAAAAAGGATAATAATCTTAAAACTATTTTATATACTTTAACACATTTTTGCCTCGCCTATTTCTTCTTCGCAAACACGTACATGCTAGAATGCGTGGGTTCGACACGAAAATTAAATGTTGAGCACTATGAAAGCTTTTTTTCCCCTTCCATTATTCAGTTTTTATTCGACACCCTGGCTGTGGTGCAACAGCTGCGAAGTATAGAGAATATTATGCAATTATACTATTGTTGAATTATTTTGTTCAATACATGAATGCTAGTCTTTCGAAACATAAGATTCATAAGTGACTAATACTTTAGCTCGATTATACTATCATGTCCAGCGAGAAATAAAAGAGAAAGGCAATAATACGGAAAAAAAACTAACTCAAAAAGTTCCAATGTTCCTCTTTGTTAGCTATTAAGAAAACCAAATGTTTCCTATTTGATAACGTACACGTGAAAGCAGGCCCATGCACATACATCCTTCATGCATACATCGGCGCAAAATCAACATGTACGCCATACATCCTACCATGCGTATGTACGACTACTACACATTTTATTTACAAAGTAAAAACTAGTAGTTTTACAATTTCTAACTAAGTTTTATTCACTTATGTTCGACACGCTCGTTTATGTACAAACCGAAAAGAAATATGCGTTTGTATGAAGTCAGTTACTGAGCACTGGTTAAATGGAAAATAAAATTAATGAAACAACACAATGAAACCGGAAATTATTACCGAAAGTAAATTCCTATCGAATACAAAGATAAAATTTAAGATAATTAGACGTGGAAAATATATTGTAGAAACATTCTAGTAGAAAAAACATCATCTTTATTTATAAAATTGTTAATTTATTCATCAAGGTCGAATCGGCATCGAAAGACCTACAAAACATCTTAGCCTAATGTTATCAAGGAAAAAGTAGACATATACCTAACCGGACAGACCTAAGCCAATATTCGACACAATTCGACGAAAATATATTCGAAACAGAGAAAAGCTGCATCTGCCGAAGCGGATCGTTCGAAAGAAAAGCAGTCGATCTGCAGTTAATCCGTACCACTCCAACAAGTGTTCGATATGACTGAAGTCGCATTTCCAGGACCATCGCTGGAACTCCCCATTTCTGTTACATTCCATCTCCCGCAGGTTCTGCTACATCTGGTCCCACCCAGAAGTAAATGGGTCGCCTATGAACAGCTTCCAACAACATTGTCTTTGCGTGTCCGAGTAAAGCTCGAGGTGGGAATTCTCCTGTTTGTTCGCATACTCTTGTAACTCATATGTTTGATAAATCGATCGCAGGATGTCGGGTACGCCATGAACGTTTACATCCTACGTGAGTGGGGTCCATCATTCAGTCCCGTGAAGGACGATGTACAGCGAGCCGTATATAGTGTACTATATACTCGAGAAATATTTTTTGGACCGTAGGAATTTATGGAGTCCATAGTAGGCTCGGTTCCCATGAAAAATTCCTCTTCGGATCCTGCTCTTGTACGAGCAGCAAGTCGAGCGTAGGTAGCGAGCGAGTGGAAATTAGTTTGGAGGTTCATAACTCCCAAACTACCGGATCGATTTTCACGAAATTTGGCACAAGCATACCCCATCAGCCCAGTAAGGATTTAGAAAAGTAATCGCCCTGGTATTCCTGGCTGTTCTTGGTTTCTTAACAAAAAACGGCTTGTGCAATATTTCATTGGAAATGTTTCATGCATTTGCAAGATGTGATCCTAGCATCTTAAGATTCATCGCTCAATTGCAACTTCGTAGCAACCGTGATAGCACATGCTGTGTTTCACAATTTAGATCACTGACAACTGATTCCGTAAGTACAAAAATATATAATGGTTTATTGATTAGGGAAATTAAACAAATAGGGCATTTTTCCATTATTTCTTTATTTTATATTGCAGTTTGCAATTGGCAGAGTTAGTTATTTTACATTTGTTAGTTATTTTACAAAACGGCTTTAACTTACTCTGAATGGAATCACAGCGAAAGGGGCAGCGCTTAAAAAAAAGTTTAGACGTGTACCTTCCACGTACATTCCATTCTCGTTACGTTCCACGTTATGTTCCATTCACGAGATCATAGTTGTATACATGAACACAATGGATCGATAGGTTAAAAAATCCAGCTTCCGATTAGAGTAAGTTCGACTTATAAAGCTACAAAATTCGTGCGGTCTGAAGCTTTCCAGAGCAGAAGCTTTCCATGCCTGAGCCTCAAAGAGGCGAAGCGTACAGTGATATACTTTATAGGACTTATTCGGTCTAATAAGAGATTTCAGGACCGTTGTCGGGTCTGTTCTTGGTGGTGATGGTATTTTTCAGTGTTTAATCTGGCCTATCAGGTCCAATAAGAAGGTACGGGGCTCCTACTGGACGAGTTCGACCTAATAAGCATCACAAAGGTTCCCTGGGCCTGTCTGTTCCTGCTTTCGGCATGGGATACAGGTTGCCGGTACGTCGATGTTATCCGACAAACGAATTTTTCGACATTTTTTATGATTTTGAACACGTCTGCAGAAAACTTTAAATAAAACATTGGATGGAAATCAAATGTTGTTTTGATTGAAAATTGTATGTATTGATGCCTATTCTACTCAAAGAGTGCTAAAAATCACTAACACACTCCCAGAATATGCCGTTTGACATTTGCTGCGTCCGTCATACCGTGTGTGGATCTAGGTGTGACAGAGTTAGGGTATAAATCGCGTTCAGCGATCTCGCTCCCGCACACTATATCGCCTCGGCACATGCCGGACGAGTCACTCACTGGCTGGTTGGGCTATTATCGATTTTATGTGCGTGTGCTTTGCACGGAGATTCCGAATGGAAAACATTCAACGTTTTCGAGTGAAAGAACTGCGAAAAACTCCGGCCGCTAGGTGAACTATAATTTTATCAACCTGACGACAGTGGCACTGTCTACCAGCCAAAAAATGGTACATTTCTGCAAGCTGTGCCAGTTGCTGCACAAAAATATGGACTTCATCCAATGCGATGATACCAACGTTTGGCTACTTGAAACCGTTTTCGCAGTGAAGGTGCGTATGGAATTGTGCATTTATAAAAAATCAAGCCCGGCTCGATTAACAGATTGTTATTGTTTTTCCTGTACAGATAATTCCACTTGACGGACGGGTCGAACCAATTTGCCGAAAATGCATACGCAAGTACAACAAAGTGATGAAGGATCTGAAAAAATCGAATGGTGGTTTCCCCGTCTCGCGCCAGATGTTTGCCGAGCACACTAAGATCGCGAATGGCGACGTGGATTCGTTGCCGATAAGCCCCGAGGAACAGCAACACTTTCAGCAAGAAGGCTTGCAATTGCCTTTACTACAGTCACAGCTTCCCCCCTCTCTATCACTGAACCACGGGAGCCGGTCGTCTGAATCACATCCATACTTGATGGACGATGAAAGTAAGGAGCTCATGTTTACCAGTGCATCCGAGCCAGTTGGTGGCTGCCAGAACGGAAGCAACGGATTCGCATTGAACATCAGCGGCGATGCGGCAACCGTCTACCGAACGTCGCTGGGCGACACACAGGAATCTTCCGACGACGACAGCTCCGATGGTAAGAGCAGTGCCCCGGACGAGGACGATGAAGATGAAAGTACCGAGGAATCAAGCGAAGATGATGAGGACGATGATGATGATGAGTGCTGTAGTGATGACGATACGGATGATACCAGTTCAAGCTGTAGCAGCAGCAGTAGCAGTGGAAGCAGTTCCAGCGAGACGGGAACTAGTTTGAAGTTAGAAGAACATATTGAACAAACCCCCGAGCAATCCGCAGTGCTCTACAGCACGTACTTGGAGGCACCGTTGATGCAAAATCTGCCGGAAGGAAGCCTCCTGCAGTCGAATGGTGATGGGCTTTTAATTGAGAATCCAATTCCTCCAGAGAGTGATGACTTGGAACCCCTCCAACTTGCAGAACCGTTAGCAAAGATAGAAGTGGACGTAGAAATGAACGGGAAGCAACAAGAAACGACGGTGACGGAGGAATCCCCGAAGAAGCCACGGAAACGTAAGAAACGGCAGAGTGCAACTGCAGTGCAGACGAAAAATTACGTTTGTACCGTGTGCCAAAAGCGTTTTTCCAAGGCAATCTACCTGAAGGTCCACACGCGTACTCATACCGGTGAAAAGCCGTACGCGTGTGACATCTGCTTCAAAAGTTTCACACAGGCCTCCAGCTTGAATACGCACAAGCGATTGCACTTCAATGTTAAACCGTTTGTATGCGAAATTTGCCACCAACAGTATACGAGCGCGGGCAACTATAAAGTTCATCTGCGGACACATACGCAGGAAAAACCATACGCCTGCAGCTACTGCGACAAACGGTTTAGTCAACATTCGAGTAAGAAAATGCACGAACGCGTGCACAGCCAGGAAAGGCCGTACCCATGCCAGGTGTGTATGAAAGCGTTCAGTAACGTGAGCAATCTGACCGTTCACATGCGGATCCACCAGGGTTTGAAGCCGTACAAGTGTGATAAGTGCGATAAGAGTTTCGCTCAGTCGCAAACTCTCAAGACGCATTATATCTCGGCGCACACGGACGTGCGGCCGTTCCAGTGCGACCGGTGCCCCAAGTCGTACGCAACACTGTCGAATTTAAACAACCACAAACACACGCACTTGGAAGAGAAACCGTTTGGATGCGAAGAGTGTGGTAAGCGGTTTACACAAAAGTCCTCGTTGAAGACGCATATCCTTTCGCACAGTACCGAACGCCCGTTCCCGTGTCCTGAGTGCACGAAGTCGTTCAACACCCAGACGATGCTGAACACGCACCGCCGCAATATGCACTGCACCGAGCGTCCGTTCGCGTGTGCAAAGTGCAATAAATCGTATGCGCAAGAGACGCGGCTTCGGCAGCATATGCTGAGCCATGCGGAGGTAAAACCACACCCGTGCCAGGAGTGTGGAAAAACGTTTACAACCGCAACTAACTTGCGCATACACCAGCGGGTACATTCCGGAGAAAAGCCTTACCCTTGTCCAACGTGTGGGAAATGCTTCTCACAAAGATCTTCACTTCGAACGCATGAAATCCTCCACTTGCCACCAGAGATGCGACCGGATGCGTCGCCCTCGAACGGCGGCGTAGTGTCTGGAGGCGGCAGAAAAAAGCGGAAGAAAAAGCATGAATGTGGTCAGTGTGGAAAAGAGTTCTCCGTACGCGCCCGCTATCGTAATCACATGAAGCAGGTTCACCAAAGCGACGTACAGGAGGACGAGCGGGATACGGAACTTATGAACCACGAGACAAATATCGAATGCAGGGAAGTTGCGAACATTGAAGCAATCGGAAGTGAATCGGAAGATAGGCACAGTAACAGCAAGTGCTCGAGCAATGGAGTTTTTGTAGTTTCCGATTCAGCTGTATCATACGACATCGGCTATAGTCAACCCCAAGAAAGCAAAACGACGCAAGAACAAATGCAGCAGACAGATATGTACGAGGAAGAGGAAGATGATGACGAAGAGGACGAAGGTGACGAGGAAGACGAGGAAGAAGACGAAGAAGAAGAAGAAGAAGACGAAGATGAGGATGAGGAAGAACAAGTGCTGGACAATTCCAGCGTCCCATTGCAAGAGCAGTTTCACTATGGGCAGTTGATGTCCGAACAAAACTAGATTCCGTTACATTATCATCCTTCGCTTATCCCTAGATCCTTCTTTGCTCTGGTGCATTTATAAGAATATGCGTAGAACCGAAATCAACCTCTCACTGTAGGTAGCAACCTCCGGGCCACAACTAGGTCCAGATCTCTTAGCAATCGGTAAGTTCGTTACGTTACAGCGTGCACTTTAAAATAAACGTATTCGAAGGCAAGTGTAGTCCTCCAGGCTTTTCCACGGAAAGGTGAATTGCTTTTAAGTCGACATCACAACCGCTGGTTGATGATTATAGAGATGTGCAATTATGCTTCTACTGACTCCAACAGCGGAACTGAAAATAGGACAGTTGATGTATTTTTCATTACATTTTATGTAGCTTTATGATTAAGAATGCTCGAATCCCAACGTGTAACTATATGTATTTATTGTGATTATCATTTTAGATGAAAAGATATTCTAGAAACATACACGTTATTTAAACAGCAAACTCACCAATCGACCTTTCATTGACCTTTCATTCACTACAAGTAATAACTTCCCCTGTTATATGACGGAATAGTTAAGTAACATGAATACCGTAACCTCTATGATGACCCGGCTCGGGAAAGCGACGGTCAATGAGATAAATGTTTATTGCAATTTTATACTGCATGCTTATTCCTTTCCAGCTCATCTGCCCGTCAGCATGTAAAGTTTGGCTGTATTACGATTCAAAAGGAGGACAGAGAAGAGTGCGACAGCCATGTCTACCAAAAAGAGCAGATTCTCTCGTAAGGGATCAGTGAAGGATGGATCTAGAGAGTGGGACAAGATAAGTAGTGTTTAAGAGCTATTCGCAATTTGCACATCAAGCAGCAGCTAGATCCATTGCTTTGGTAGAACTGTTGTTACAATGTGCAGAACGGTATGTAAGTTTGTATTATTATTGTAAATGATAGCAATGCCAAAACATAGTAAATTTAGTAACAAATTATTTTTATTCGTGAAATTGTGAATCCCAGATCCCTCAATTTTTACAAACTTTCTAGCATGGAATAAATTCACATGCTGGTCACTACTTTATGTGACCACCCTCGCGCAGCTTGGTCAACAATGTATCGACGTCCGGAAGCACGGACCCGGCCTGCCGCACAGGCGGATCCTCAACCGAAACAATTTCAATGCGTGGTGACGTATCAACACCTAAATCCTTCGGCGCTAACTTTTTGATAGGTTTCTTTTTCGCCTTCATGATATTCGGAAGCGTTGCATATCGAGGGGTATTGAGGCGCAAGTCCGCACTGATCACCGCGGGCAGTTTGGCCTTGATCGTTTCTAATCCGCCGTCAACCTCCCGCACGACCGTTAAGGTGTCACCATCTTTGTCAACTTTCGATGCGAATGCGCCCTGAGGCCAGTCGAGCAAGGCAGCCGTCATTTGTGCTGTCTGATTGCAATCATCATCAATGGCCTGTTTCCCAAGGATGACAAGATCAGCCTTCTCCTCCTGTGCTAGTTTGGCCAGAATTTTTGAAACATGGATGGGTTGAAGCAAATCATAATCTTTACCAGCCACTTCTATGTGGATGCCTCGGTCGGCACCCATAGCAAGTGCTGTACGTAGCACCTCCTGAGACTGGGCCGGTCCTACCGAAACAGCCACCACCTCGGACGCAATTTTCTTCTCCTTCAGCTTAACCGCTTCCTCGACAGCAATTTCATCGAAGGGGTTCATTGAATGCTTCACTCCCTCGGTGACCACCCCTGATTTGTCCGGTTTGACACGAATCTGCAAATTAGGCATATGGAAGCATGAAAAAACCCGTACAGCACATTTGTTCAATTATGTGTAACACAACAGGGGGTGGGGGGATGTTGTGTAACGATTCCAAAACCAGCGGCTGCCATCCATAACATCCTAGCAAAGAACCTTCACATCCTTATCAGTGAGCATCTTCCTGTTACTATGTTGATTCCTTTCCCCGTCTTCAAAGGTTCGACCGATGCTGGAAACTTCCTTACCTTCACGGCGTAGTCAATGACGCGCTTAACACCCACCAAAACTCGAGACATGATTTCTAGGGATTTCTGTAGAATGCAACAGAAGAGCTAATTAACGTTAATATAAACCACAACCCGAAACGCCGGAGTCTATTCAACTAAACTGACGTAGATCGCACGGGGGCAAAGGTCTCTCAGAAAGGCGCTTAACACCTGAGATATATTGCGAGACACAGGACTCGGTAATATCGATATGTTTGTCAAATCCGTTTCTGTAACTGCAATGTAGCTGGGACAATACTGAACAAAGATTTATGTTTTTGAATTTTGGGAGACTAAATGTACGACTAACTGGCCGGATTTGATATTACCTGGGGCTATGTCTGGCAATATATCTCAGGTATGATGCGTGTTTTACAGATGGCACCTTATCGCGCTCCCAGAGGGATATGCCATTCTGACTTTGCTTGACAGCAGCCAAACGGCAGTCGATCGCAGTTCGTATCCGAGAGGTTCCTAAAGTAAACAACAGTCGTGAATTACATTATGTTAAAATCTCAGAATCTGATTAGAACAACAATACTTTGAAGAAAAAAACTCGCATAGGCAATAACGTACATCGCATCAACGTCAAAAGTGGCAATACAAGTACCTCTTGCTAGCGATTCAGATCGAAAATTGGAAAGGATTTGAACTTTGCGATGGCTAGCTCCGCTCCCTTGGTGATGCGTGTGGTCGGAAGTTCCATAAAGATCGCTCATCGTGCCGGCAACATTATCCGCGACGTGATGTGCAGGGGCGATCTCGGCATCGTTGATAAAGGAAAAGACGACCTACAAACGGAAGCCGATCGTTCGGCTCAACGTTGCATCGTAGCTTCGCTCTCGAAACTTTTCCCCAACGTAACCATCATCGGGGAAGAAGGGCAGAGCGATTTGAACGTAAATAACTCATTATTAACTAAGCGGTTATTTTATATCATTATATTATTATTTCGATGGATCGATTTTGTTTTGTCTTGCAGATTCCGGACGATTGGTTGATAACGGAATGTAATAAGGAGTTTTTAGAAAAACACAAGTGTCCCGACACACTGGTCGACCTAAAAGAATCGGATCTGGTAATATGGGTCGATCCGCTAGACGGCACGAGTGAATACACCCAAGGGTTCCTGGAACGCGTGACCGTGCTAATTGGCATAGCGGTAAATGATCGCGCAATTGGTGGTGTCATTCATCAGCCCTATTACAAAACCGATTCGGGCGATGTCGGCCGCACCATCTGGGGACTAAAAGGGTGCGGTGCGGGTGGTATTTTTCCCGTAAAACCTCCCTCGAATCGTTTCATCGTGACTACAACTCGCTCACATTCCAACACGATTGTCCAAACGGCACTAGATTCCCTTGCACCAGACGAGGTGCTACGTGTCGGTGGCGCCGGTTATAAAGTGTTGCAGCTGCTTGAAGGTAAGGCACACGCGTACGTGTTTGCGAGTGCCGGTTGTAAGAAATGGGACACATGTGCACCTGAGGCTGTATTAGAGGCTAATGGTGGAAAGCTGACCGATATGTTAGGACGGCATTATTGTTACGGCAAGGACGTGAGCTTCCCAAACAGCAGCGGAGTCCTTTGTACCGTAGGTAGTATCTCCCATGAGGATATTGTTTCAAAAATACCCGATAATGTAAAACAGGCTATGGATAAGCATTAGGCTTGAATGATTTTGTTAAAGTGGTCGTTTTTATTCGTTAAACAATATATATGACAAACGCAGAATAATAGTTTTTATGACTTTTATCAAAAAGCATGTGACTTGATTAGTATGCTTTCGTTCTTTCTAAACTTTGTCGAACAAATCTGTATGATTGTTTTGCATCCTGTTGCCTCTCTATTACAGATGTATCAAGTATTGGATGAATTTTCTTTTTTATTATAAATTCACGTTATAATTCTGGAGACGGAGATAGAGCAAATTAAGTACAACGAGTGACATACATGTCTGACCGAAGATTACTTTTACTAGTCTATTAGTTGTCTTTTTTTGTGATAATATTGATTCAACAAATACCGCACCCCATTAAATTATCCCTCCCAGTTGAAGAAAACCCTAGCCAAAGTTCATCTGAGATTCTTAGCTGGTCACCAATTATCATATTAATCACTAGGTTTGCGTAATTTTTGGCGTAAATAAGAATTTATGGCTATTTCATCAATTAGAGCTTTGCAAGCGGGCGTTTTAACATGTCGCGAAGATTGCGACGCAAAATTTTTCCACTCAAGTTCTTTGGTATCTCCTCAACGAATCGAACACCGCCGTGAAGCCGCTTTGCTGGAGACGTACGTTCAGCAACATAATGTTGCACTTCAGCCTCCGATAAGGTGATGTCCGGTTGTTTAACGACGAATGCCAACGGCAGCTCGCCAGACGCCTCGTCCGGCACTCCAACCACACCAGCATCTTTGATTTTCGGATTGGTCAGCAAAATTGCTTCTATCTCTGCAGGCGGTACTTGATAGCCTTTGTACTTGATCAGCTCCTTCAGACGGTCGATGATATAAAACTCATGATCATTATCGTAGTAGCCGATGTCGCCGGTATGCAGCCAACCGTCTTTGTCGATGGTTTCTTTAGTAGCTTTTTCGTTCCCTATATAGCCCTTCATGATTTGGGCACCCTGGAAACACAGTTCACCTGGTTGATTGGAGCCAAGCAGTTTCCCTGTTTCCGGATCGATCACCTTCGCTTTTGTACCAAACTGCAGCTTGCCAACACTGCCTGGTTTTTTACAGTCGACCGTCTGCACCAACATTGCCAAAGTGGTTTCGCTCATCCCATATCCTTGCAGGACATGCTTCACTCCGATGCGTTGCTTTACCAAATCTTCGGTTTCTCTACTTAATGGAGCGGCTCCGCAAAGCAGTGTGTTGACGGAACTTAGATCGTAACTATCGACCAGCGGATGCTTGGCTAGGAACACCATCAAAGGAGGTACAACAAACAAGAACGAACAACGATAATTTTCGATACAACTCAAGAATAATCCCTCCTCGAACTTGGGCAACGACACTAGCTTCCGTTTGTTACATAGAACATTAATCAACGTAAGACAACCGAATGCATGGAACCATGGTATAACTCCCAGTATTACGATAGGAACCTCGAATGAAGACTCAAGTTCAGATAACAACGGTATGGCCGCCATCACATTCCGCTGCGTAAGCTGTACACCTTTCGGCAACCCCGTCGTTCCGGAAGAGCACAAAATCAAAGCCACGTGCTCGTCAATATTCGTCGGTGAAATCTGGAATGTGTGTGGGTTGATGGCAGCAGTTTGGGAAAGGAACTCATCGTATAGGGTTACGTCAGCACCGTATGGATTTTCCTCGCCAAACAGGAATATTCGCTCGATAAAGTTTCGATAACGGCTGGCTACCTTAATGACCCGCTCCGCGGCATATGGCGACACGAAAAGTATTTTAGGTTTAGACAAATTTAGCGCATGATCGAATTCCCCTAAAATAAGAATTAAAAAGATGAGCTGTATTGCTACAGAAGTAACACAAATTGGAGATAATGCGAGGCAAACCCTAGATAACGAGAATGAATGGTTTGGCTGTTATCTTAATTGGTATAATTTTTTTTTCATTACGAGGGTGTTACAGATAAACATTAACGCCACCTTGTCCCTATCTCGTTGAACAATTGAAACGGCTATAAGCCCGCATTGAAAACCCTCCATATCCTGACCATACTTACGTTCACTGTATGTTAGATTAATCGGAGCAACCGCGGCACCGAGAAAAAATGCTCCGAACAGTGCAACCGGAAATTCTAGCCGATTTTCACTGACGATTCCCACAACGTCTTTCGAACGCAGGCCCACGTTGCTTCGGAGTGCATCGGATAAGCGAACAGCATTTTCCAGCAGCTCCAAATATCGCAGCTCCGTCGAGTATACACCATCGATCTGAAAGAATCGTATTCGAACCACATAAGTACATAGTATGCAAACGAAGTAGAAGCGTATATGGAATAAAAACACTACGCCACTCAAGAGCCATTTTAAGAATTCGTTGACTAGTCGATCGGTGCGAAGCCAAAGGTCATAAGTGAAATATTTTCCATTTCTCACCAGTGCCACATTCGCCCCGTTGCGTAAAAGCCGTTGCCGCAAAAACGTTCCCAAGGAGCCACATCCTTCAGTAATATTCCCTGGTTCGGGTTCGCCAGAGATGATGAACTTGTGTTGACTGTCGTTTCGGTCCATCTATATAGTTAGTTTCTGAGGATTAGCAGACTCTCGGTAACCTAACAGCAATCGATCCTAACTTTTCTTATCGACGAACGAAGCAATACTGATTGTACAAATGTGCAAAGTATTGCGCCTAGCCTCAATACAGGGTTTTGCTGGTCAAATAGTTTTTTAAAACAAGCCTGCTAAAAAGGGAATCGAAACTTAAATTGCATGCCTCAAAATGTCACCATATCATTCATGTATGTTAATATTTCTTCTTCTGTTTCTGCGAGCTGCGGTATATCCTCCTAGGCAAAGTTGAACTTTTGTTCTCTTACGTCCTATTCAGAGGCATACTAGCTCTGTTTTAGCCTTTTGACTGTAACGTTATGTTAATATAAATGGTAAAAGCGCGGCGGTTTGTTTAGGACGGAATCGGACCTGCTCAAAAATTTTCTCGGGTTTGTTTTTACTTTCCGTAGATTGAACAGTAAAGTTAAAACCTGGAAACGCAGCTACAATTGTTTTATCAACGAAACCATGAGCAAAACCTTGCACTTCCGATGTTAAACTGACTACAAGAACTACAATGTTGGCGTTACGAAAGAACCGGGTATTAAATTCCTGCTTTTTTTATCCGAGATGATTTATTTTAGTGTGTCTACAGAATCCAACATTCTGGTACTTCCATAATCTGGTAATATAGATAAAATCTTTTGATACACACAAATGTTTGTTTCTCCTACCGGGTAAAGATGTTTGTTTTGTTTTGCTATACTTTGCCTTGCCTTTCTGACATTTACTCTTTTCTTGTCTAGTGGTTTCTTGTTTTTAATAGCGTATCCACGTTTTTTGAGCACGTTTATACTGCTACGCCAAGCGTTCACCGACCATTCTTATATGAATGTGTTGATTGACCGCAGCTGTTTAGTGCTGGTATCTGGGATTCTGGTTCTGGTAAGGCTGTTAGAAGCAGCTTTACAGCAGAGCCTCTCAGTATTTGATCGTATAATTGCTTACCTCTTAGCACTTCCGATATGTAGGGTTCCAAAAAAGGCTTATTTTGTTACCGACTATGAACCTACAGACATTCTTCATGTTGTGTATCTGCTTTCGTTTCCAGTTTGTTTCATACTTTTCTACTCTGATTTTACTTTAGAATTTAGTATATTTATGCCCTGGTATGTTCAATGATTTCATTTCGTTCGCGGCAAGCTTCATTTCATGATGCCTCTACAAACATGCAAATATGGAGCACCAACAATTGCAAACTGCCTCATAAGTTGATCCATTCGCGTCTAACGGCCACAACGAAATATTTCGTTTGCTTCTAGTAGTGCGCTTCAAAAGTTTCAACCTGCATCGCTAACGCTTTTCATAACGTTTTTTTCTTCGTTTGACGTTTATTATGATTCAGCGTCAAGTTGGACATTACGTCCAATAACAACGCCTGTACATTGCTGGTGCGCTGACCGATGTTTTCGTTTATTTTATCCTGATAATTAAGTGCCACATTACGAAATTAGTTTGAATTCAACGCTTGGCTTGAAATGAAGCCGATTCCGATTTTATTTATGCTTGCAGTTGTGCTGTGTGGCGGTAAGAACCGGATTGCGTTACCACTACCTGGAGATCGGGAGGGGCGTGTCCGTGCCTAACGAATTCCTGCAACAAACCGCACCTAATTAGTTGTCGTAGTTTGACGAGGCTTCGATTAATTACTATTTAATGATGTTAACGTTATGTGTATCTGGCTTTCAGAATCTTTCGTAGCAGCGCGTTCCAACTTCACTATCCCGAAAATACTTCAAGGATCATGGTTCTCCTGGGAGGACGGATCAAAAACACTGACTGTCCTGGACGACCACACCATGTCTGACAGGGGCGAACTTATTCGTATGGTACGAGAAGGATCGAACTACACGTTTATCTTCCAGGGTACACGTTGCTTTCATTGTCTGCACGCGTTCCCGAGAACTTTGAACATCTTCGAAAAGTTCGAATGTAAGTTGGATTGTTTTGGAAAATTGGGATAGCGATATGATTCATTGTATTGTTTGCCATTACTCGTCTATTCCAGCTGCCTGTGTCACTCTCGGCCAGAATGACGAACCAACGATAGATCGTGTTTGCCGCGGTATTACATCCGATCAGCAGCTTATAACACTATTTAACGAAAACTACGTTCCAGTGAACTGTCGCTCCTCGCTGGAAGGCGTGTGGCAGTTTGCGTACCAGAATCGGTTCCGTTTCACCGGCGAGTGTGATCATCCCGATGCGCGGATACACTCATGCCAGCAAGCTGGAACACAGTTTCTTATATCGAACGAAAAGTTTAACATCACCTACAAGAAGTGTATAGGCATGGAGGATACATTCAACGGTGTGGTGGAGTACAGTTGTTTGGGCGATTGGTTCGTGGGGAAGAATCACTACTTTGCCGTGGCCAACACGAAAGAATCTCGAAAAGATGAAAAGTATCGTTGCTTCCTCAAGAATCGTGACGATGATCTGTATCTTGGCGTGTCGATTACGGCTCAATGTAATACTCTGAAAACGGTGGAAAAATCGCCCGAACGCTTGCGCATAACACCAGTCAAAGCGGACGTTATTGAACCAGGCTGCCGACTTCCGCAGAATTTTACGGGCGAATGGATCAACACGGCCAACATCGACGGTGATGTGAAGATTAATGAAACGCATATAGTTGAAACGTACAAACCTGATCAGTCTCGCTACCGCCGCACAATTTACGTTTGCAGAGAGCAACGGGACACGCGTATAATGATGGCTCGTTTGACGGTCGATGGCTGCCAGACCGACTACGTTTGTTTTGATTTCGTTCCGAAACATCACAACGTAATTCGCTATCGTCGCGGGTTGGCCGTGATTCAGGACGATTTTTCAACAGTCTGCTCTTGGAAACAGTTTCCTAATGCAGAGCAATGGCGGTACGAGCTGCTATTAGCGGCAAAGCCCGTTCCCATTCGGTGCCCGGTTGCAGGCAAGTTCAACTTCACCCAGAGAGGAGAAGCACCATTCAAAACACGTATCCTCGGTGGTGTGACGCTGAGTCCACGACCAGATATTCGCTGCAAGCAAAATATATCCGATATCTCCGTCTGCGATGGTGATCAGAAGGAAATGGCCATCGATGCGGACTATTGCCTGTCGGTAGATTATCTTGGACGTCCTATCGACATATACAGCGATCCGGATTATCGCATGAGCTGCATTGGCTACTGGCAGGAGAATCTTAAATCCTACCTTATCACATACGATGATCTGGATCCATTGTCGAAATACCGCTGCTGGGTTTACCAGCGAGCTGATCTGAATCGTGTGCTTATGTCGCAAGCTGTTGGAGCTTTCTGCGATTTAAAGCAGGATGTGACTTCCTGGAACTACACCGAAGGAGCCGTGGTTTCAGTCGACATGACAGAATATGAGCGAGAGCGTGACCAGTGCCCGATGCATTTCGATGACGGGTCCAACCCGTGGAAGGAGACGGAGAACTTCATAACCGTTTTCCCATGGGTTATTTATCGTTCAACGGCTGCTTTCAGCAGCATATTAACGTCCTTGCTTATCTCGGTAGCAGCGGTGTTTTTGAAGGTGTTCTTTTAGGTTTAGTAAGAATCTTTTGATCTACATCCGTCCCAAATGTACGCGCACCGTGCGCTTCGTGCCTTCATTCCATCCATAGCTGTAAATGTAGTAGCACTTGAAAATAAGCAATAAAGACATGGATAGTGACGCTACTACCTCATTTTTTAAACAAGATATTTTACTCCACCAAACCGATAGAGATGCCATATTATGAGGTACCCCAAATGATTGTTTATCGATTTCCGATATTGCTTAAAATATGCTTCAATACATTTTGCAATATATGAAGCAGTTGGAAATAATAAGGCCGTTAATAAATCCATAGCTACCGCTATTTGCACGAAATTTATCACAGAGATGCTTCATCAGCCAAGTATGGTTTCAAAAACACAGTATAGCAGATGCCAACATTTGTGCTGCTATGATAGAAGTAACTTTTCGCTCTGTAGCAACTTTGGAGCAACAGAACCGAAGCTAACAGCGTTTCACTATTTAATTCTCTGAACTGATTTTCAAAATGTCGTAAAAGATTCGTTTCAAGTATCTCAATTGAAAGCATGTTCTACAAACTAAATTTGGCTCAATGTGTTGGAAGAATCGGAGATACACTGGTTTGCGATACCGACAATCAGATGGCGTTTGCGGTTATGTTTTGTTTTCGTTGTAGAAACGTCAAATCAAGACTAGATCGCGGAAGTACGATGATGAAAAAAGTAGCCAACTATTTAACGTACATTAGCAATCCCGAGAGTTAACCCAGTTTTCTTCTAGTTCTAGTTCAGTTCTCAACATTTCATGCATTCAAAGTGAACAGATGCTACCAGTAAAGGAACATTATATTATCCGAAGATGAATGACGCAAAGGTTAGCGTCAGCTTCTCTTGCCAGCGATGCTTGCAGCCTATCCATGTTGATGACGCATTTGCCAGTTTAGGCGAGCATACACTGGCCGAATTGGCCCTACCAATCAATTCGCACGCGGAACTAGACCTGGAATCACAATCGGCCAGCTTCGACCACTTCGTTCCGCCCTTCCGTGTAACAGAATCCGCAAATACCAATGGTTTCATGTTGCTCTCGGACGGACCGGATAAGGAGTCGTTGGGTCAAAGTCTCCGCATAAAGGCGGAACTGTTCGATACGCTTTCGAACAACTCTGAGATTGATCACCCGCTTTGTGATGAATGCACCGACACACTCTTGGAATTGATGGATAAAGAGCTAAAAGTCGCCGAGGATGAATGGAACGATTACAATAATTATCTTAAAAAATTGGAAATGACGGAAGATGTGCCAAATATCGAAAAACTCGAACACGAGCTGTCCACTCTGAATCTTGATGAAAGTCGCCTTTTAGAGGAGCTTGCCAATTTGTCTCGTGAAGAACAACATGTCCGTCAAGCAATAGATGAACAGGAGAAGGAAAAGCAACGGCTCGAACGTGAAGAGAACAAATACTGGCGTGAATACACAAAGCATCGACGCGATGTGATAACCACCGAGGACGAGTTTCGTTCACTCGAGTGCCAAATGGCTTATGCTCAGAGTCAGCTAGAGAAGCTAAAGAAAACGAATGTATTCAATGCGACGTTCCATATCTGGCATTCTGGACATTTCGGGACGATCAATAATTTTCGTCTCGGGCGGCTTCCTTCGGCACCGGTTGATTGGTCGGAAATAAATGCAGCCTGGGGCCAAACCTGCCTTTTACTATCGGCATTGGCGCGCAAGATGAATTTCGCTTTCAAACAGTACCGTCTTGTACCATATGGTAATCATTCCTATGTCGAAGTACTGGGAGAAAGTAAAGAACTACCACTGTACGGCAACGGGGGCTTTCGCTTCTTATGGGATTCAAAATACGATGCAGCTATGGTCGCATTTCTTGATTGTTTGCAACAGTTCAAGGAGGAAATCGTTCGCCGAGATCCGGATTTCTGTTTACCGTACTTGATGGAGAAGGGCAAGATTGAAGACGCTTCGACTGGTAGCAGTTTTTCCATTAAGTAAGTACTCCATCAAGCAGAGACCATTCTTCCAAGGTCTCCTACACCTACATATAGATTTAATTTTTCATTTTTTTTGGTTCTTGCAGGATTCAATTCAATTCGGAAGAACAGTGGACCAAGGCACTGAAGTATTTGCTCACGAACTTGAAATGGGTACTTACATGGGTGTCGTCCCAATTCACCGAAGAAAAGCGATAAGCGCCTCTTCGAATAAACAGTACCGAAGGACAATTATATTAGACTATCATTCGTGATATTACCAAACTGGTAATTTTCCTCCCTATGTGTAACAATACCAAATTACAAAAGATATGTATTATACGCCCAAGGGCAAGAACAGATAATTTAAAATATATAACAACAATTTGGTATGTGTTTCAAGCCCCACAACAACATTGCCTAACGTGATGACAGTCATGGCTTCGAATCCTTTACTATGCTATACTATGAGACAAACATAAACGATGATGTTAAACCATTTATTTTATTTTAAAGTGAGGTAAATTGTAATTGGTTCACATGCTTTCAACCCGTAGTTCTTCAACACAATTGTCGACCCCGCTGTTTTTCGAATCGATCATGTCCAATAACACTATTAGTTTATAATATGAAACGAACGAATGCAAAAAATGTCCGTCTAGTTAAAGCGCTTCAACATTCCTGTAGGCTCACATTTTCTGATTCTTGTCTAGTCACGTAGGAAAACTTTGAATATTTTTAACATTTTTATGGCAGTAAGGCTTTACTAATGTTCATTTATGTTCCATCGTTTCTGAGAGAATAAGAATGCGTCTCAACCCGATCTATACCTTCAGTTTAAAAAGTCAATGCAGACATCATAACAATTTAAATTAAAGTACCATACATATCAAACATAAAAGGACAAACCAAAACAGTTTCAAGCTTCAATAATATAAACTACACGCAGACGTGAACAAATTAAGGTGAAAATTATGTGATGGTGCGAAATGTTAGAAATAAATAAGCATCTACGAAATGCAAAACAAATTATAAATTATTTAAAGACATTTTTTATGTGTAACGTAATGAAGCCAACGTGGACCCATCTTGTTTTGAACTATCCGTATGATTTTTTCGTGATTGGAATTCGGCTATTATGTCGTGAAATGCACAGCAGGCACTTCGCCGCCATCGTCAATCGGTGCTTGCTTAGTATAAATCGGGTTTATATTGCATACCCGCGTTTGAAGTCACCAAATCAATGATTTCAGCTTCAGGGGTTTGAACAATTTCTACATCTTCATCGGTTGAAGGCACTTGGTTGCTGGATGAAAGAGCTTGCTGGATTTGCTGGATTTGCTGCCTCTTGCGTGTCCCTGTTTTTTTAGTTGTTGTTATACGTTGACCAACTCGCTTTCGATTTGTACTGTTCTGTGTAGGCTCTACCTTTGGTGAACGATACTTCTCACCGATAAAGCCAGAGCATTTTGTTGCTCCACAAAGGCACGGACGTTTTTTATTTCCCAAGCTCTCTAGATTGTAGTTGAAGGTGAGCTCTTCGCCCTACAAAATTAAAAAAATTAAGATGCAAAATTAATTTATTATACGGCAAGGAACCATTCATCATATAATCTTTCACTTACCACCGAGATGTCTTTAATCGCGAACAATCCAATAACACGTGAATTTCCTATGCTCCATTTTTGGGTTTCGCAGTTGGGTTCGCAGGAATGGTTGATAAATCGCGAGATATTTCCTTTCGGCCGGGCATCAATCGTCATATCGGGCTCGACCGTAAGAAAATAGTAATTTTCAACCTTCCGCTCTCGCATTGCTAGGATTCTGCGATCGAACTCGTTCGAATTGATGACCTCACCAACGTACTCAATTATGAATTGCCCATTTTCGATTACCTCCTTTGCTACTATTCCATAGCCCTTGCCTGAAAAATGACACACCTCCAGCGACGGGTATATTCGTTTGGCGAAACGCTGATTCGAACACCGCTCCTTTGCCGGGCAGGTTTTAGGAATGCATTCAATCATGATGGCTCGGTTGATGCAGGACGATGTCGGGCCACAAGGATCATCATCGTCCGGGCGGCAGTAACAGCTTGAATCAACCCTAGATGGCGGTTGCTTTAAGGGAGCAATGTAACGGTTGACTTTTATCTTCGTGAATATGGGGGTGTTGACTTTCTGTTTGGGGACGAATCGTGCATCCTGGGTGTTTTTCAACGCCTGCATTGCTTTATAGATTTTACTCGCTTCGGCCATTGCAATCCGATATTGTTTGTCCAACGTTCCAGACTTTTTAGCACCGAGGTTTTCCGAATCTGCGTGTTCATAAAGATACATTCGCCTCCGGTTCAACCAGGCTACCGTGTGAGATTGGAAAAATTTCACACACACCGACGAACCACTGGGACGCTGCTGAAGCAGGATTTCCGATATCTCGGAAGGCGGTACAATCAATGCAGGCCACCACCGGAAGCCCCCTAGCTTAGCAACCACAATTTCATTGTACAAAGGTAGACGCCCAGATTCACATTCTTCACAAAAGTACTTGCCCTCTGGTACTGTGAACGGCAGACAGTCTCGGTGGAATGCATTAGGACATGTTTCGCAACAAATCAAATCTCCCCCTTTACAGCACAAGAAGCACCAATTTACATTAAGCGCTACTTGTTCGAGGCTGTGCTTGGGACAGATGAGCTGGTGCGTGGTGAGCAGTTCCGATCCAGCTGGTATGCACTTTATGTCCCCGTGATACGCGGATGGACACTTCACACAACATACCAGTGTTGCCTTGGCAGTAGTTGCCTTGCCCCTTGGGTCGTCCGATACGCAAGTATGGCAAACATGATACGGGCAAATGATAGTCTGCGGGTTTAGTAGCGCAAACTGGGGAAAAAGCCGCAAACAGGAAAGGTGATACTGGCGTGAACACAAGCGGACCGTGCAACGAGACTTGGGTTCATTTTTGGCATCTTCCGATTCGTCATTGCATACGAAACATTGCTGTTTCGTTAGATCATCTTTCACCTCGGCTTGTGCACATTCGATACAACTAAAGCGCTTCTCTTCTACCAACTGGAGCAGGTTTACTTGCTTCAATGGATCGGCTGTTACGCAAGCTATGTGCATATTACGAAGGCATCTCGTGCATTTAACTACGGTTTTCGGACGTTCGCAAACATCACAAACGAATCCTTTCGGCAGTCCCTTGATAAGGGCCTTTGGATCCTGCTGAAAAATGAATTTTTCTTCCAGGGTGAGCTTTTCCTTTTTGATACGAACCACCGAGCCTTTATCTTTGTGTAGGTTGTTTTCCGCTACAAAGCCATCAACTAGCTGGCATAGTTTGCGGAGCTGACGTAGTTCACGGAGAATGCTGGTACGCTTGGTTCCATGGTTGTCATCTATTTTCAACAAGCTTATGTTTCGTGCATAGCGCTGAAGTAACTCTGCTGATCCCCCAGTCGTCTGACCGTCTATCAAAAACGTACGACCTATATTGACCAACAGCTTATACACTATCTCAGTGTAATATTTGGAATCTTCACTGAGGAAGGCATTCATTTCATGGTCTGCAACAGACGAGTTTGTTTTTTTCTCCTTTGCCTGCTGTTCTAACGAATGTAAAAAAGCGTTTTCATTATTGTTGTTCTGTAAAGATGAGTGCACATTAGTGTGTAATCGAATTTTCTTGGTCTCGTTTTCCAATGAATCATGTAGCACTTCATAGGGCGGGCTTTCCGGGGTGGTAGATCGTTGTCTTTTGGTAGAGCTTGTTTCATTGACCACAAAAGGCTTCAGGTGCTTGTATTCTCGTTCTGTTTTCACTGTACGGCCAGCCGTTATCGTGCCACGCATTCTTTCCAATTTCACGTTTATGTCAAACTGCTGAAGTCGTTGTCCAATTTCAATACGAATAAATTCTTCGGCCTGATCTGATGCATGCTTCCAAGTTTTCCGCATAGCAGTTACCTTTAGTGCTTTTTTAATCGCTTTTCCGAACTCCAAATTTTCAGCACGGATATGATAGTTTTCGAGTCCGCTAAAGGGGACCATGCAAGCCTCTCGAATCCATCCTCGGCGACCCCGATCACCGAAAAACGCCACATGTATCTCCAATGACTTTTCGGGATGCTTTCGCGTGATTTGGTCGGTTGCTGGGTCAACGCGTACAATACACGGCCAATGAACTGTTTTCATGTTCTGTGCCGCCCAATATATTTGTCCCGGCCGGTATTCAACTTCCAAGTAGATAGAAGAGCCTTTCGCGCTGTCTACATCCGACGAATGGTTATGGTCAATCGATTTCTTGTGGAGAGCTTTCTCCAAAAAGGGAATCTCGCCGTTGATATTGTCGAAACTAACATCCATTCCGATAATGTCAATTGCATCCATCCCGATTATATCTTCCGACTGATCATGTAACACAGACAGGATTGCAGGCGAATCTCTGTCACCTTCTGATTCGACCGATAACGACACCTTTTTTGAACCTTCGAATTCAGTTTCATGCGTCATTTTAACTTCAAATTTCTGGTCTGGTTCGAATTCACCTCCATTTCCGATGCCATCTCGTTTTGGTTTTATTTTTGGGGGAGTTTTACCAAGGAATTTCATTAGCTCACCCGGGACGTAATTGATGTTTTCCTTCTGTTTTTGGTGTCGTCCATATCGACTCACGCGTCGGTCTTCATTTACATTCACCTCGGTCATTTTAGGACTCAGGGTTGTTTGCAGCTGTTTAAGCAAATTCCGCCCAGTAGTTGGAGATCGATGAGCACTGCTACTTTCCATATCGATAGACATTTCCACATCTTCGAACTTCTTACCACGTCTTCTGATTCCATTATTGCCTATTTCCCTAATCCTGTTACTGTTCATATCGATCGACATTTGTTCAACTTCGGAATTGAATTCGTGTTCTTCAGGCGGTGTTATTTCATTCTTGAGTTTTTCCGGTCGTGCTATATTTTGTCCCGTTGGCGTACGTTCTTGAGACTTTACTCGCCTTTTGGTAGTTGTCGGGGAATGTAACATGGCCTCCAAATTTTCAGCTGGCATCGTGAAAGCCAGAAAACCAAAACCGATTAAAAATAAAATTTTGTCACCTACCGAATAAGCAAACACTTACCGTTTCGAGATAGCCCATTATCGTCGTGCTCTGGAATTATTTTCGGAACAGATGGTATTGCTGGTCGTCTTCGAGTTTGTTTTGATACTGCTACCAAATCATTCTTTTTCAAGGCGCTGTACATGATAAAGAATATACAATATTTTTGAAGTACCTATCTCGTTTGTCTAAAATTTTAAAGTTTAAAGTAAAGTCTAAAGCTTCTGTTTCGTCGCTGACTTGGTTGATCTACAAGTTAGCATCAAACTCGTAGTTTGTTACATTGATTGGTCAAAACCGCCAAAAGTATGCGAAATATTTGACAGATAACTTAATTGCGTATTCAAACAAAAAATGCTTTTACGGCACTGGTTGCATCTCTAATCCTTTGCACTAAATATGGATGATGGTGCTTTGGTACTTACATTCCTCGCGATCGATTCGTTCCAACCATCTTGATGCCGGCGTCCCCGATTCCAGATTCCCTTGCAAGATGAAGCCTTTTTTCCCTCCAAACTCGCACGGATGCAGCGAGCGATGTGAAGCGCTTCGTTCAACAATTAATCACAAACAATCGTACTACAAACACTTAGGACACGATAAAATGTAGTGGGTTAAATCTATTAAAAAGAATTCCCCAAAAACTGTAACAAAACAAATAGGTTAGCAAAAAATTGCGCGTAAAAGTGGTTTACATATTTTAACGCGAAGAACTGAAGAACGAAGACGTTCAACTTTTGACGCGGCTTGAGATGAAATGGAGCTACGCGTAGAGCGCTGTCAATTTAGGGGTAGGAATGTTTCGTTTTCTTCCTAATTGAAGGAGCTCAATTTTGCAAAATATTAGTTCAGAAAAACTAAACACTTTTAATGATACGATGGTCAACTAATACGTTTACGATCGATATGATGAGTGTACATATATAAAACCAATTGTGACGAACAAAAACGCGACCTACTATTAAATTTTATTTTAAATAAATACTTCCCTTTCTATTTATTAGACTGTCGATGCTACATGTATTTTGGACTTTGTTTGTTAGTTAATTAGTTGTTTAGATTATAGAGGCTTTTAATATTGGGATTAATTCGCCTTTAATATTCATTCGACTCCTCCCAGATTTGCTCCAAGGTTACAAATTACATTACAAATTGCTAATGGCAAGTGATTAGATGCTAACAGAAATGCTCTAAACGTATGGTGGGAAAATGAAAAAAAAAACCAATTGGACTAGGAGTCCGAGAGGATTATCCTTCAATTCAATTTCATCCCTTTATTGTCTCAATGGAAACTGATCTCAATACATAATAATGGTTAAATCAGATCGATCCACATCAATTGTAGTTGGCGGAGGTTCCTTGTTAATAATGTACCTACGCCAAATAAGCAGGCCAATATTTGATCCGTGCAACACTAGTGGCAAAAATAACACCCAATAGCATACACCAAGTGTGGCTAACCCGGTCGAACTGTACGGTAGTTGAACGGTCAGTGTGTCGGTAACGGCTATATTATCGCTAAGCGTGCTTGCGAATAATGCTCCCCACATAATCATAGCCAAAGCAGTAGAAGCCATCGCGATACTATTCCAGACGTATAGCCCAAAGACGCTGAATATAGGTTCAATGGGATTGAAAATTACGTTTACAATAGAAAAGGCAGCGGATGTGCTTGCAAATGCTGTAGCTACTGCCACAAACACTACCGTTGATAGCCAGAGTCCGGTATTGATAAAGTTACTGCGGTCGTTAACAGCCTGCTTTTGCCGATTACTGGATAGCATTTGTTGGCCAGGGATGTCCACGGTATATGTCTTCGAAGTGCGAATGGGACAATCCGCCGGGCGTAAGCCTTTTAAAAGCTGCAAAACTTCCTGTGTTTGACTCTCGTCCGTCTCTTGGCAGCTGAATGCACAAACATACTCTTGATAAAGACAGGTCACTAAACACAAGGGTATAGGAAATAAATCAATGTTGTGGATATTGATTCTAGATCGGGTCTGTTATAAAGAACTCTTACTTGTTAGATCATAGTAACGTGGGTTGGGAAGAAAGTTCTGGGTCAGTGAACCGGAAAACAACCCGTAGTTTATCTCACTGTTCTTGTATGCACTGCTTTCATAGGCCTCTGAAGTTATCTGAAACGGGTGTGTGTTTGAAAAGCAATTGCCTGTTAACACAATAGTCATACGCTAGCAAATAAATTCAACATTACCCAAAAGGGAGTGCAAAGAGAAACTATTAGAATGGTCAATGAAGCGCAAGATAGAATGAATGTAGCGAACAGAAGGTTCCATTTTGTTTTGGCCATTGTACTGCAAGTGTCTATCACGCTCTCCTTATGATCGGTTTTTCTGCCCTTGAACTAGCGATACTCCGTGAGCATTTTTACCACTTTAGACGGATGTAATTCATACAGCCTGCCCCATCAGGTGTTTTTGTAAAACTGAGTCACTTGGCACAAACAGAGATTTTCCATTGTGACTGATGTGCCCATATGGGTGAGACTCAGATAAGAGTTTAATTGGCTATTGAAGTTTGATAACGGGTTGTCTGTTATCGATGTAACGGCGTTCTCACACTGCGTCATGCTCTGTTCAGTACGTACGATGCCTATGTGTATATTCTCATGTTTCTGAAATGCAACGGTCCCGATTATTATTATACGCGGTTATATATGTCGCAGACTAAACTGCTATATGTTACATACATTGCAAGATTGACAAACTTTACCGTCAGCTATGTTTAAATAGCTATCCGATGAGTTTTCATTTATCGTGAAAAAATGTGCAAAAGATAGACTGATAAAAAACTACTGATAGTAGTATCTAAACTGAATATGTTAATTGATGTGGTGTTCATCAATTGTTATGTATGTTCGATTACAAAACGTTGAGCTTCAAATTCAACTTTCATTCTTGCATTGTATGCTACATAGGCAAATAAAGTGAGCAACTTGGTGCCGTCTGACAGCAATCGCATCTGACAATTCCGATTTCCTAAATGGCGACTTTTGACATTTCCATCACATTGCGAACGAACGAGAAAAAGAATGAAGTTGATGTAACAAACGTGAGTTTTGGTGAAATTTCAGCCGAATATTTACGAACATTCGAACCTACCACAGAGGTAGGTGCAAGCGAAGGAAATTATCAAATTCATGAAGTTATGTAAAAGGGAAACATTTGCTAAATAAAGGAGCTACGGCAAATCAATGTTCAATACATGACGAATCGAAAGAAGTGTTTTTTGCGTAATAGAGCCATGAATAAAGTAATGCCGTGAAATTGTCTTATTTCTAATAAGTCTCAAAAATAATGTACAAACGATAAAATTTAACGGTAGATTATGTAATAGGGTAATAAGATTATATTTGTTGTGTTGGCATTTTTTTTCTTTTCCGCTAGAGGAAGCTGTGAGAGGAATAAACAAAATCCAATCAGAATGGAGGAGTATGCACGGGAACCGTGTCCCTATCGTATAGTGGACGATTGTGGCGGTGCGTTCGCGATGGGATGTATCGGTGGCGGTGTGTTCCAAGCTATAAAAGGATTTCGAAATGCGCCATCTGGATTTAATCGACGTTTGGTGGGTAGCTAGTTCTACTTGATTAGCGACCATCTGAGTGGAAAATAGTGAAATGTTGTTTATCATTATAGCTTGGAAGTTTAACAGCGATTAAAAGTCGTTCGCCAATCATCGCAGGAAATTTTGCGGTCTGGGGTGGAATGTTTAGTACCATCGATTGTACGTTAGTGCACTTCCGGAAGAAGGAGGATCCGTGGAACTCCATCATCAGTGGTGCAGCAACGGGTGGAATTTTGGCCGCACGCAACGGTGTTCCTGCTATGATCGGAAGTGCTGTGATCGGTGGTGTTTTATTAGCACTTATTGAAGGTGTTGGCATTATGTTTACACGCATATCTGCTGAACAGTTCCGAAACCCAACTCCACCGACGGACGATCCGTCGGCTCTTGGTGATCCGGGGCAGCAGCAAATGCCATCTTCACCATCGTCGTCATTTGCGTTCGGGCAACCTGGACAAAACAACTACCAGTGAAGAAATGGACCGGTTAGATGATAGAGGAATAACGTTATGATAAGAGAAAATGCATCCCTGGACTTGTTATTTTCGTTTTTTCGTTCTGACTAGGTGTACGATTTAGGATTAATTTAAATTGATGAGTGTATGATTTGCAAGAAGGATTTCCTTACATTTCTGCTATAGACAATGTGTATGTTGATCATGCTCATGCGTTTGTTGTTATTCTGCTAGTGATCGAAACTCATTTTCTAGTGGGCGAAATGCTGTGTTTGTATACATGAGTAAAATGTGTTAGCTTGGAAGTTGTGCTAGGATTGTCCGTAGTTAGCAAGTTCGTCCCATTTAGTAATACATCATTTTCGTCGACTAAACTTTCCTGCGATTGTTTTAAATGACAGGGTGTGTTCAAAATGCGAAAATGAGACATTACTCGAATTGGGAAGCATAAAGGCATCAAAATATCCTCGAAGTAATTAGAATTTACAAGAATCAGGATTGAAGTGAAAATGAACAACAAGTCCTAAATAATGGATAGGATGATGTAAATAAACTAAAATCTAGAATACGCTGGTTAGTCACAGTCAAAGCAAATGAGATTTGTTTTGTCAAGTACTATTAACGAAACAATTGCATCCGTGAACCAAACACACCAACAAAGAACAGAAGATCAGAAACAAATATAAAATAATGAAAATGAAAATCGTTTTCCCTTTCGCTACCTATCTTAATGTGATAAAAAAATACGGATCGTTTTAAAAAGCAATATAGTAGACAACGATCAGTGACGAATGAAAATAAATGGCGCGGCCTTCACGCGGCCGCTCAATCCTTCTCCCGTTAGAATTGCCACTCCAAGTATTTAGAATATATTATTAAATCAATCTAAATGAGGATCCCACTATTCATAGATTAAAACACTGTGAAAACACAATGATTGGATTTGAATAATTTACAGACGAAACTATTACAGAGTAGTCCGTTGGATTGTATGAATGCGAATTATACTTTATTCGATACACTATGTCTACTTCGACTACTCATAGAATATATACTGTAGTCACCGACTACTATACAATCATTTATGCTTGGATAAATCACTCCTCCTCAAGCTGTGATTATTGCATAACCATTTTTTTGCGGCAAATGATGTTGGTTCAGGCGACTCCTGTTTCAAAAGAGCATCAGCCACATTGATTTCTTCAATCAACCTTCTGGATGCAACGCCTTTGTTTTCACTCGTTGAAAGCCGCGTTATTTCATTCAATTGCAGAAAACTAGATGATCTTTTCAAATCCCCCTAACAGCAACTTGTGCGCCAACGTTTCCACAAGTAAACTGCCTGTTCCGCAGATTAAAATTTCAGCCATTTTCGGCTTCCTCAACGCAAGATCCATCGGTTCTTCCTTGTTCACATCTCTATTATGATTGCCGAGTTCACAATAGCACTTTTCGGAAACTTCGCATCTCGGCTAATGACAATCCAGTCGCTATCAGGTTGCAAGAAGCGATAGGCTCTCCGTCCCTCTGCCCGCTTCTCTTTCGGCACGTGTACATAGATCGATCCACATCGCAAGATTTGAATTTTCAGCCCGAATCCCATATCTTTTCGAAAGGTCTTCGATACTGCATCGTGATCCCTATGGCCCAACCTACGATGCCACTTAAGTTCGCACAATTCTGAATGCTCCATCTTAGAAAGTAATGCCCTGTCCGGACATTGCTGTAGGTAATACAAATTACCGCTTCTCTCTCCAACGAGCACTTTCTCTTTCCTGTGGATTATTTTACAACCCGCTTTGTCGAAACATGTGTAGCCATGATGGCAGAATCTACTCGCAGGTAGGAGGTTTCCAGTCAAGAACGGTACGTGGTACACTTCGGCTAACTTTACCACCGATGCTTGTAACTTCTGCTAAGTGCGATGTAGCACCAGAGTCCAAATACCATTCCGCTCAGCAGTAATCAAACATGTTTTTTCGACAGTCATATTTGCCTTCGATGAACCCGAATCCTTCGCTAGTTTCGGACAATTTCGTCGAAGATGTCCTACTTGTTGGCAATAGTAATAAACAATCTTCTTGTTCCTGGACTTCTTATTGATGACTTTGTATGCCTTTTCATCCGTTTGTCCATTGACACAATCAACCCGACGACGCCATTCGTCCCGCGGCTTACTCTCAACACAATCTACCGTTACTTCAGTTTTTGGCCTATTTTCAATGACGTTGATTAAGCTGCCATACGATTGCGGGAGACTTCTTTAAGCCTTCGTCCATCACTTCAACCCGATTCTGAAGTTTCGGCATTGCATTCAAATGTTCCGGGAGGTTACCGTCCTCCGCCAGACGGAGCGAACACAGTTTCCGCAAAACGTGGAGTGTTGTAGACAACGATGCTTCTTCGTGGATTTGTTTCAACGTATCCCACATCTCTTTTGCCGTTCTTCGTCGAATAATGTGTACCAGTTGACTATCTTCTACCCCCAGGCCAATTAGAGCACGAGCTTTTCCATCTTTCAAAAGCCATTCTCTATATTCCGCGGAAGGTTCTAGATCAGTCACTAACTGCATTAGTTGATCAGCAACAACTCCATTTTTAATTTCCAAATTGCGTTCGAGTCGTTCAATTTTTCAAATGGAACCTTTATCTCCGTCATTTTGATTTCCTCAAATTCAGATGCTCAGGTTCTCCAAAAATAGAACACTATTTTCTCCGCTAAATTCGAACAATTTCTCTTTCTTCAGAAGTTATCTGGGCCCATAACCTGTTGCAGAGTAGTCCGTCTAGCTTCAATGCATGAATGCGAATCAATACTTCATTAGATATACTATGTCTACTTTGACTACTCATAGTATATATCGTGTAGTCACCGACTACTATGCAATCATGCAGATGCTTGGATTTCAACAGTTGTCTCTAGTCTGACATCTATCATCCCGATTGCTGGAGAACACTGTTTTTCCAGTCCTCCATCAGA
>JAOEFI010000003.1:46691014-46703021 GCA_034621735.1 Anopheles plumbeus
GCTGCACACCAGTACCAGAAGGGAAAATTTGGTGGCCCCCATGCACTTTAAACGCCCAAGAGTGTTGGCATCGAGAGACACACTTGTTCATGGAGGGGAGCATATGCACCGTTGATGGAGTGTTACGAAGCAATAGATTTCTACAGATTCTTTGGCTGAGTTTTGGGGTATGATTCACCGGCGCACGTTAGGTGGACGTATTCTGGAGGATTAAAAACCGTAGACCTATACTCGAACCCCATCTGCGGGATTGCAGGAAGACTAATTTTTTTCCCAACCCAATCTGAAGGTTGCGACCGACATTTGGTGACGGACGGCACAGAAGGATTTGGTGACAGAATTATATTAATACAGCCTAATCAAAGGATACAAAAATTAAGTTATGTTTTTGAATTTAAATACGCACTTCTTGCATCGTTGACGTTCATTACATTAAGTAGAGAAAACTTTTGGGACCTAGTGTTGCCCACTTCTAGTACGTATAGAACAATGCTATCTCAGATGATTTGAACATATTCGCTACTGGAATAATTAAGGTTCGTTTGTACTGTTGTCTATAAATAAAATCATTTTATTTGGCCCTGTGCGCCACGCGCCATTCAATAGATGACGGAAACGGTGGGGCCTTGACTCTAAAAATTGCATTAGTATACCCCAATAATGTTTCCAAAATCTCTCGCCGGCCTTTTGGGATTGGCGTTTCATTGGGCATAATTTAATGTCAATTTGATGGGATCTATTATTCCATTGGCCTGGAAACGGTTGGTTGCAGTTGCTGCTGCAAAAAAAAAAAATGATTCGAATGCATCATACTTGTGTAACAATACATAATGAAGCGCAAACGGCAGGTTACGTAGCCGATGGGGGGAACATTTATGCGGTGCGATTTATTCTGCGATAACCGATAGACACAATAGAATCTATCTAAACTGTCAGTCCATCATTGGAATGTTAAATCATAATGGAATGAATATTTAGGAATCAATTGATGTATCCCGCATATCTACTGCAATGTTCATGTTGTTAGTTTTTATTGGATGATTATTTAGTAAATGTGTATTGCGTTTAATTTGCTTCAAAATGTGGAAATGCTGGTGTGCACTTTTACCATTAGTCACGTGCTATATGTGAGCTTTAGAACCTAATATTAGTTCTAGCAATAAACTACTATTTTCCCTTTCGTTTTCCTATTAGTTTTAGAATGGTTTAGTACGTTTATTTGTTGAATTTGGATTGTGTCCATTACGGTATGAATTGTAAGATCTATTCTCAGTCAACCCGAAGCAACCGCGGACAACCCCAAACAGCTGATCAGAATAGTATCTCAATTAGGCTTTGTAAGATAGGTGCGGCAAGCGAGAAAAAGAGGGAGACTCACACACAGATGACGACCCACAGAGATCTGTGTTCTATCTTCTCCGTTTGGAGAGCAGTATGTGATAATGGGACGGTGTGGATATACTCGGGGAATGTTGTATCAGTGCTGCATCGCGGGAGTGTAACGCTCGAAACGGTTAGAAACCCCGGCCATAAAATACCTCCCGTGGAACCTACTACACCCGTTTTATGGTATGGTCCTGATCGAAGGGACTGGTTAAATCCTCCGTCCATTTGCCTGGTGGTGGACTGGATAAGTTCACCCGCGGTGCAAACACGGGTAGACCAATGAAGCTGTCGCGCCAGCACTTAGTCCATGGGGGCCGATGAGGGGGAGGGAATGGCATGGAGGCCAATGGCGTGGAAATGCAAGCCTGCATCAGTCGTGTCGGTACATTGCAGGATGCATCTACCGTCCACCTTCACTGGACCGCTCCGCTTGTCATGCCAGCTCGCACAGGGAGACACCATGTTCACTGGTGTCCCGCGTCAATTCGTCCCTCTCGGTCGGAGATTGAGTTCAGATTCTCTTTCCCTCGGAGACAGCATCTTCTGCGAGAACGTGGCGCGGTCATACCCGGGATCCACTTTTTTCCTCCCTGGTGGCCGTCTAGCGCGCTGCGGTAGGTGCTTCGAGTGTTCCGAACGCTGGCCGAGCGCTCTGCTCGGTTCCAGCCCGAAAGCCGCTGCAGGGAGGCAAGGACGACGCGGACACGAAATACGAAGCGTCGTTTGAGGGGAGAACAAAAAAAAAGGTAGCAATACTGCATCAACCCGCCGGCCTGGTTCAGTTTGGTTCGCTACGGAACTTCCCGTTTCGGCTTGCGAGAGCTGGCGAGATAGGTTTTCGGGGAGAGTACACGTGCTGAGGTCACACTGCGACCGGCTCACGAGTGTGGCACGCTGGCAAGCCCGCCCTACTGGAAGGTTCTTATCTGCTCCACTGTCCTCTTCCCGGGCTCGTACGTACACTCGCGCCGCGGTGCTCTTTTGAGTTTCTCTCTTTCTGGTCGGTAAATGTTCTCCCATTCGGCCAATATCCCTCTTGCACGCACGCACTCCGTGATGTACTGGTGTCCTCAGCGGGGTGGCCGGGGTTGGCATAGTGCGTCTCGGGTGCCCGTGTTCGCTGCTCGCCGATTCTATAAAAGCTCACCTCAGTGCGCCACGGGTCCGTATTCGTTCTGTGCCTGGCGAACGGTTCGTACAGTTCAGCACTTCTTCACCTAATTCACAGCGGCGGTGAGTTCCTATTGGACATACCCTTGCTGATCTGGCATTCTGTTTCATCCGGTGCGTGTCGTGTGGTACATTCGGCAGGTGTCTGCGTCATGTCCGTGTTGTTGTCATTCATCGTGTGGTAGTTGGTGTTGTTCGCCCCTTCTAACGTGTTACCTACTGTCGATCACTTTGCAGATCGACGATCGGTGTGTTCATATCTTTTCTGTGATCGGATATTAGGCGGACTCTTCGCTTTATCTACACCAGCCGCAGCTACAGTAGTGCTATTCCAGGTGCGTTTTCTCAAAGATTATGACAGTCGTATAATTCATAAACCGTCATTCCATCGTGGTCAGTTCTTCCATGATACAAATAAACTGAGCAACCGTAAACTGTGTCAATGATAGTTTCAAATGTGCAATTGTCCAATTCGCAACGGAGCGATAGTTTCAAGTTTCTTTTCAATACGAGACAGAACACGATCATACGTCTTTGAACTGGGACTTTATTTCTGTTTTATTCGCCTTACGAAGCACATGAAGCTAAGTATTCCATAAACAACCATCTTGATCAAATTTCATGCTCTGGCTGTTAATTACAACAATATGTTGTCAGAGAAATTTAACTATCCTGACGGCGTTCATTAAATGTTTCTTTGATAGCTTTTATAAAATGAATACGAAAAAAAGGATAGATTTTTTTTTTCATATGATTTATAAAAATAGTAATATAAAAGGATATATTCCAGCTGAAATTGTCAATGTATGCATGCTTTTTATACCTAAACTTCAAAGCATTCAAAAACGAAATTAATCTTTTTTTTTCAAATCAAGAAACGTGGTAGCAATTATTATTATATAGACGCTTCAAAAATTATGCTACCGGAAAAGAAAGATTTGTACATTCCTTCGTATGAAAGGGATTTCAATCGTTCCGTGAAAATATTGAGCATACTTTGGTGAGAGTAAAAATGAAGAGAAAAGTCGTGTTTTTAGAATGCTGGATTATATTATACATAGAGGAACATTGGGCCTATGCCTCTGATGATAAGTTGCGCTATAAGCTCCTGGGATAAGAACGTTCACGTATCGAAGAACTGTAAACCGTGAAATGTACGTGCAAGCCTATTCTATTAGGATTATGCGGGTGCTTCGACAAGGTTTAAGCTTTTTAATCGTTCAAACCTTTACGCAGCATGTGCTTCGTGAATATGATCACGGAGAATTTTCTTCAACATACCATAATGAAGTACCAGGCGCCTCCATTGCCGCAGGATGCCATCCCTGTAAGGCGCAGAATTTTATATTAATGTAGCTTCCTAGCGTTCACACAAATGAAGGTTTGAATTTAAATAACTTGACTAATGTAGTACAGGTGTTTGAAAAACGATTAACATTAATGTTTTCGTTGTTATATAAATAACAATAAATGAATTAATAGTTTAAAACAAAATAACTTACGAAATGTTTTACTTCAAGCCGTAAGATTTTTCACGCATTACGAGGAATATAAAGATCCTCGGCATTGTGGAAGCAAATATTTTTAAATATTTGTGCCGAAACAGTGATATCACCAGTAAAATTGTATTGATGCATATTGTTGTCAGATATTTTTTAAATCTGAAGATTTGAAATTATCGATGACAATCATCCAATGAGTCTGGAATCTGGTTGTTTGTATACGTTTCGTAAAAATTTCGTATGTATACATTTCGACGAAGATCGGTGGTCGCTGGTAGAGGGAAAATGGTGTTGGAAAGGAATCCTCGTACTGGAACGAATAGCTATCACCATTTCATTATCAAACAAGAACAAAAGGGACTCGGAAAGCAAATCTCATTGAAGATTGGCTCGCTAGAAGAAGAGGACTAGTACTCCGTGACTAGGAAGAAGGTAATAGAAGAAGCCTTTGGCCTGGCAAAAATGATGAAGCAAAGATGTAGCGAAGAGGGAAGAAATTGACTAACAGCAACGTATATCACGTTCCACAGCGCCCGATAGGGAATTCGTTGATAATAACCCTGTACGGCCAGCGAACAGGGATGGAGAAGAAAGCCTTTACGATTTCAAAACACGATCACGAACCACCTCGATAATTCTTAAACCTTTCGTTCGCCGATGTAGTTGTCGCTCCGATGATCCAGGGGTTCGTGACCGGACGGTGACGACGAAAGGCGTAAAGGGGCGAAAATTCTTTCCATCGGTTAACGGAAGTAAAGTAGGAAGATAGCGTTAAGCCATCGCCAAATCTATCGCACCGAAACAGCCACGGCGCGGACTTTACCTCTTTCTTTTGAACATTTCTTTGCGGGCGGAGACAGTGAATAAGTTATGGAAGCAAAAAGCGATACATCGCGTCGGCTGAAGGGTCCCGGGGTCCCTTGGGACGTTTCCTCGAGCTCGAACACCTCGAGTGGCGATGCGGCCGGGTGACCAACCTGATAATGATGTAACAAGAAGGCTCTCCGAAATTCTCCGATGTGTGACATGGGAAAGGACATGGGTGCACCTGTCGGAAGCCAGATTCTCAGAAAGTGGCACCCCCCGGGGGTCACGTAGGGTGCCAATGGTGCGTGATAGAAATCTATAGACGACGCCCGACATGGCCAAGGTGATGGTGAATCGCGAAACGCCATTATCAGTGTCGCCTCCACACTGCATCGTCATCCGTCAGGTCAATCTGGCTGTACCGTTTACTAAGGTCGGGGCGCATTTTCGCTCATCAATCGGCGCTGATAGGTGGCCTGGCTCATTCACACTTTTCCACGGCCTCCTTCTGATTGACGCGAAATTCATCCATCTACACGCGAGGTGTCATCACTTGCGTTTGTGTGTGTGTATGTGTGTGACTAGGCGTGAGGATGTTACGGACAAAGGTGTTTCTTCCGGGTTTCAGTTTTGGGCTGCCAGCGCGGTACAGTTTTCCCTGCGGCCCTTGAATTCTAATGTGTGCCATGGAGGTGTCAATCGATAGGTAATCGCCGTTGAAGGCTAGCCCCGTGTTCAGACCAAATGTTGCCAAATTGATCGCGGACCGTTAACGCGGAACATCGATGCGTTCGATGAGCACCGCATGGAACAGCGAATGGGTTTGGTTTACCCCGTTTTCCCATTGTTCTCCCCCCATCGTTTCAGCAGCTAATGTAATGGCAGACAAGAGAACTGGGCGTTGGAAATCGGTCTTTCCAAGCGTGGTAGTGCTTTCCCTTCTTTCCCTTACGATAAATGTGAAATATGCCGAATCAGCTTACGGTAGTTGTTTCGAGGAGGTGTTTCGAATAACTTTCGTTATTATTTTTCCTTCCACATGAACCAGCAGATGTGTGTGAGAGAGACGTACATAGAATGATAAAGGGAGAGGGAGGAATGGCACGTAATGCGCTAGTGCAAATGTTCACGGAACAGTTTTATTGCAATTGGCAACAATTAACATATGAGCAGTAATTATAATAGGTTGTTGACTAATACCTTAGTCCATAAGGATCCTACGGACATTAAAGTTTCGAGTTTCGCTATAACGACGGTCACTGTTGACTCGTTAGGACGCCATTACCGGTCCAAAAGTTGTGCTGCGACCGGTAACCGAATGCAAGTAAAATGAAAACCAGAACATCATGATTGTTGTGCGCCACCAGAAGTAGTGTCCATCCTTGTACTTTGGGATTTTGATATGGCGGGTTACCGTATGCCATATGCCCGTGATTATTGGCTTCCTCGATGGGGGCAATAAAAACACGTACCGCAGTTTTTAATAGGCGGCGAAATTGATCCTCGCCAGGCTGCTACGATGCTCAAATGGCAGAAGTTGTGAAAACATATGAATGCGATGCATAACTAGTGTTGCAGATGGGCAGGACGGTGTTCATTGGAGAATGATATTTTCATACTGCTGTTTGTTCCGCTGCTAATCAATGGCTTGCTGTGAATATTCCAGCGCTCTCTACTTAAACCTGAGCTAGCTTAATTTTAAAATATATTGCCCCAGAGAGTTGTGCACTTCACAAGAGGGTTGAGAACATGAGAATTTTCATTCCTTTTTAACGCACAATGGAAGAATGGCTCCGATGTTTCGGGTCTTATCACATTCCCTGCCGGTATATATTTTTCTCCTGTTTCTGCTGTGTTTTTCCGCTCGTGGAAGAAAACCCGTCGAGTGCGATCCCGATGCCACGCCGAAGAGCGGAAACGTGCAAACGTGAATGAAGAAAATAATCGTCAAGATTGAACTGATAGCTGTGTGACGTTAAGTAGTAGCATTAGCGCCGGAAAATGCGAAACTGTCGACTTCCGTCGCGGATCTGTTCGAAAATTCTTAGCGCAAAATGGCGAAGTTGAGAAAGAACGGAATCGAGTTTTTCGCCTTTCATGTTCTTGCTTTACCAAATTTCTAAAGGAACGGGGTAACTGCAGCTTCGAAACGGTTCTCATTGTTGAAAAAAATAATTCCAAAGCTTCTTGTTCTGTCTGTGCGTATAAGTATATTATTTTTCTACCGTAGACATTAACTCGGGAGTTTAGTGCGGATGGAGGGTAGGCCAGCAGCATGTACATTTTTTCTCAACAATCGACAATCTCGGCTACGAGGGACATGTTTCGAATACGGTTTCACAAATGTCGGAAAGGTCCGGGTAATCTTTTTCGAAGAGCATTAGATACCGCCAAATGAACTAACAGCAAGCGTCTTAAGCGACACATGCGGGGGGCCAGTAGTGGGAAGAAAAGGAAGATCAGCCCATCTTCTTCTCCGCCAACCGATGCGTGGTGAGCATCTTTCCTCGGTATGTGTGGAGTCCCGGGCGAATACGGCGGGCGGTGCAGACCAAATGGGAAATAAAACTCATTTAATGATTTTAATTTCAGGTCCTTGGCCCGGTGTGTTTTGTTTGTTCCAACGCAAGGCAAGGAAGCAAACACGGCAGTTGGCCTTTCCGATGCTCGGTACTTAGATTTGTGGGAAAGATAATGAAAATTACGTTTGTGTTATGCCGGGAACACCAAGAGGTTTCGTCCCGATGGAGAGTATGGGAACAGGGAAAGGACCACAATTGTAGGGAACCGCTATCGGATCATGCTAGGTTAGGGGTGGACGATGTTTTGTTGCATTATTTTGTTGTATTTCTCGGTGCAGTAGACCGAGATGCACATGCCCGGTGTGCTGGGGTTGTTGTATGGTCTCAATTAAACGTGTACGGGAGTCTAGAATCAGGGTCGTTGATGCTGCATTTCCTTCGCCAGGAAGCAAGGGAACATTTCGTGCGATTACCATCTGGCGGCAACGACGAATAAAAATTTGGCCAGAAGGCTTCGGCAGCAATGTACCTTCAAATAACTAATGAACCGTTTCTTCAGAATACTACCACGGTACTGGTGTGTTTGTAATTCAATTTTTCAAGAACTTCGAGTTCTCCAGAAATGCAAAAATCTGTCCTGGTTGTTGAAATGCCACGATGATATTATTAAAGCTGGTTAGGGCCCCGACCCCGAGCGTCACAGATTTAATATGGACGATTCCGAGACTTTTGATCCTCCTGCCCTCGAGGCACAAAACCATGCTCCCTTATGGAAATACCTTATTTTCTACTGAGGGACGAATATTTTTGATACGCTTGATTGCATTTCGAACTGAGTCTTGCCGGGAGGGACACGCGTCGTACGCATCGATCCACGCTGAAAGAGACACACGAAGTAGCGAATGTTTTCGCAAGCACCTTATTATTCGCTTAGGGTCAGACGGATAACTCCAATTCCGATGGATGCCATCGACTGGCCTGGAACGTTCTCCCATGCTTCCCGGTGTACGACAAAAACTTCAGCCGGTGGTTAGTTTTGCCTTGGGTAGTTGTGGAACGCATAGGATATATGGGCATTTTATTCGTTTTCTTTTTACAACGCCTATTCCTTCGGTTTGATTCAGTGGTCGCGTTTAAATGGCAATAAACTGGATATTTTATTAGACTTAGAACAAGCAGATGTTTCGATGCCGATCGTCATCGGTTGGAAATGGGAAGCTCCGACAATGCAGATTCTTAATGGGCAGAACTCTTGGCATAGGGTGCAAAGAAAACAAAATGAATACAAGGACAGTAGTAAAAAAGCGAAAAGAAAGGATAAAGTACATAAACTATTCCCATTCCTAGTAGCAAGTCTCTAGCAGGGCTCTAGGCGTACCTGTCTTTGGACTGTATTGTTGGGAAGATCGTTGTAAAGTTGTTTGATCCAGGGTAAGAAAAATTGCAAAACCAATAGACCGATGACCGAAAAGGCTTAAATCTGAATGGTATGGTTAACAGTGTTGATACTGTAGTGGTTTTGTAGTGCAATGCAGGCATGTTAGTTCTTGTCATTGTGTTAAACGATTGCATGATTTTGTAGATAATTCTTAGTATACAAGAGGAGGCTAGGTGGTCGGGGAAGAAATTAGCATAACGAATAAAATGTCGATGAGAATGGAGACGACAACTCATTGTATGTTGAACTTTATACGTTGACAAACGTTGTTCGGTGATGTTGGTTCCTGAATGAAGTTATTTGCTGAACTGAATGCAAACATCAAGTATTTGTATTTGCGTACAAACATACATAGATGCATATGTTTTGATTTGTTTCACAGCGGCCAATGCCGTTGTTGTAGCCATTTATGTTAGAGAAGCGTAAATTTGATAATAATCCCATCTCCAGACCCGGGTGAATCCTTCGGGTTCTTCGGGCGTCACACGAACGAGAAGGTTCTAATCAATTCATACGGATTTTCAATTAGCAGATAGCGGTTGAATATTTGAATACATTACTCCTCACTTCCGAATGTTAATTCATGCAGCTGCAGTAATGTTCCACATCCGGGTTACGTTTTTCCTTCGGTCGGGCGTTCGCGGTGCAGAACTAAATACATCTGCTGTTTACGGCATCCCGGAAACGGTTCACCTACGAACATCCTTTGCCGTTCGGGTGCTTCCGCCGGTGGATGATGGCGTTGTTCCTTTTCGATGAAAGTTTGTCTAACCAGCACCATAAAGCTAAACGGCTGAGCACTAACAGGATGGATATTCCACGCAGGATTCGTTGAAACATGAATAATTTGCTGTAAATTGTTGCGTCTGTGGGAAGTTTATTCCAGCACATCAATTTCCTCCTATGGTTGCCTACACCCATGGGCCGTTAAGCGGCGACTTAGCTGTAAATTAAATCCCACTTTAATGAGACACCAGTTGGCTTCCTAACGGAGTGGAATACGGTTAACGTGGCAACATTTATCTCATGCTGCCATTAGTAAAAGCGGGCAGCCATCGGTGGTAGCCAACCGTCGTTCGACGGTAACCAATTAGGTACGCCTAAAGGTGTACCAATTTACCATTCTGTGGGATCGCCTGAAGAAGATTGTTAAAGAAAATACGGTGAATTATTTATTCATCATCTATTGCCACCGAATGATAAATCTCCCTTCCCGCCGGTAGATGGTTAAATGCGACGTATTTCGCAGGGCCTCTGAAGGAGCAATGAAGATTTAAGGATAATTATCTAACCCGCACCTTTTCTTCAAAGTGAGTTGGGTTAAACGGTCCATGCGATCTCCGGCGTGGGATATTGTCACTGTTGCATCTGCCTAAGATAGGCTCTACCTCAGCTCCAAAGAATGTTTGTTAAATTGAATCAAACCTGATGAGAAAACGGTCGTTATTGCATCAATTTTTTATATTTCTTTCCTCTGCCTTGCCGTGCCTGCCACGAGACGAATGAGTTGATTGCCATAATGACATAAAGTTGATTGGCACCGACATCGGTGTCACTGTACGTTTATGCGTCGTAAAAAAAATGACACGGTATCTATAAAGATATCTGGGGAGAACCACATTACATTCGAACAATTGAAGCAGGTTCATGTGCAAAGTGGAAAATATGTTAGACGCTTGAGCTGACGAAACGTGTGTTTGTTTTGTACAACGCGGTTATACCAGCGCAATTCATTCATATCTCAGTCAAATGTACAATCCGCTAAGATGTAGTTTGGATGTAGTTGGAAGTTGGAAGAAGTTGTAAGAAGTTGGAAGAAGAAATTTCATTTTTAAAGACTCTGTTCTCTGTGTAGAATTGGTATACACAAATTTGTCTGCTGCATATTTATAAAATAAATTGATGTCGAATAGCTTTCCACAGTTGAACTCCGGCAGAAGCTGTCCTGGTGAGGATTTTGGAGTTTCAAACTGGGGAGTTTCTGCAAATGAAGTGTGAAATTGGGGTCGACTGTCGCTTTATTATACGCTCATGACATCATTGCAGTGTGATAAAAATTCTCCTATCACAGTATGACGTGTACATTCGTTTCTTCTCACTTTTCTCGAGACATTTCGCCCCGGGTGCCTCCGCAGAATGCTGCGCGAATGGCGTCGTGTTGTTTATGTATCGCGATCAATCCTCTGATAGAAATGTTTTGTAGAGCACAGAATCGATTTCCAAGGGTTCGATGTTGTTCTAGCCAGGGACTTCGATGCTACTTCAATACTTCTGTCAACAAAACTGGTCGGAAGATGTGTGGTAGTGAAATGTTCGCCTGCCATTGGATTTTGGAGTGGAAGCAAACAAACATACCAACTTGGCCGACTTAGGGAAGAAGCCAAGTTTGCACAAACCGCAACCGGGATTAGATCATTGGCCCAAGTTGTGTGTTTTTGATTTTCTCAGATCCTGTATCTATCGACATTTCAAACAAACACGGGTAGGCTTGACAACTCAATTCGTGTGTTACGATTTAGTTTCTGCTTCGCACTTTGGAACAAACTTTATTCTGAACGTCGGCCATGGGCTTCGTCTGAATGAAACAGGGCCGACAAGAGATGTATCATTTTTGAACGGTAGTGACTTTAAACCATGGTTTGCATAAACGAACGACACTGCAGTCTAAAGTAGTGAATAAATTTGTCCTGCTAGCCAGAACACTTCTAAGGCCACCTGCGTAATAACCGTTACGTACAGTCCACATTATCAACGTGTGCCGATAATCATCGTTGCCATCCCGACGGACGCTCTCCTATTATTATGTAGATCGTTCGCATGCGTTCCTGGCCATGCACCTCATACGTGGGATTGTAGCATTTCAATTCGTAGTTGGAGTCTGTAAACAGTGTTGTCTCGTGTAGCGAGTCAACGCCTTTTGAACTGCATGTTCCTAGACAACCGGGAAGATATGTTGATACACCGTCACGTGACCTACAGACGTGGGCCTTTGTGATGTGCCTCAATGTAGAATCTCTTAGACGTTGGCAATGTGCAAGCACGAGAGAACCGGATCAAGGCTAATCAGGATATAATAGGTTAATTCACTCGCTCGTTTTAGATCCCGCTGGACTAGCAACACTGGAACTGGAACGCTGTCTGCCTAAAGACTGCTAAAGAATTGGTTCACCCTTGGGCAATAT
>JAOEFI010000003.1:46707187-46722179 GCA_034621735.1 Anopheles plumbeus
ATCTGTTTCCTAATGGCACTTTGTTCGAAAACGCAATTGAACGGATCATTAAGTGTGAGCTATTTAGTCAGCGTTTCTCCTTCACCACCTGTGAAAAATTGGTAATTGCATTACCTGAATATTTGGGCTTCATCTGGGGAATGTGCTGACAGCAGTGGAACACTTTTTTCATGTGACCGCATAAGTCGGTTTGGAATCGAAAAGAAAAAGTTCCACAAACTTTGCCAACAATGAATAATAACTGGAAGCTTGAAACGGTTTCCAATTAATTCACTCTCAGCAAAACTAGTGCCACCAAATTCCAGGTGGTGACAAATAATCTGCAGAGCGGGAGGGTTAAACGCAATTTGCATATAGTTTGTTACCCTAGTAGACCGAAAGTGGTAGATCTAATTTGATTATGCTGCCGTTTCAGTGGTTCCGGTGCGGGGCCATGCATTTAATGTTTTATTTTGAGATCGCTTTTCTTTAATCCAATTGGATGTTCTATTCACCAACGCCGGTTCGGTCAACATTTTTCAACATTGCGTTTATTTCGAATGGTTGGTTTTAACCCGATTCATACGTCATCGCTACAAATACGACTTTTTTCTAAAGAATAGCTGTTAAGTACGGCGCTAAATGGTATTAGTCATCAACAGAATTGCCCATTTATCCTCAAACTTCTGCCAGGAGGCTGGGGCATCCGTGCCCACTTCACTTCCCACGGCCAGAGCATCAATTGGCGGAGATTGGTAGGGTCAACGAGCTTGCTCCTTATCCCCCGAGGAGCCACGTTTTACCAGCACACAGGCTAGAGTACATTTTGTGGCCACCCAGGCCAGAACCTAGCACCTGGCTTTGCACCTTTGCAGAGGTAGAGTAGATACAGTCTGCCGGGAAATCCAGAGTAGCAACATTTTCTCTTCCCGAGCAGTGCGTCCATTCGTAATAAAATATTTATGACTCGAGGGAGACTTTTTGGAGGTGCGTTTGAGTGTGTGTGTGTGTGTGTCTGGAGAAGTATGTATGATAGAACCGGCAGAATCAGGCCAGCGCTTGCCCCGCAGAAAGCGGCAAAGTTAGGACAACTTTCTCCCTGCTATCGGGAGAGCTGGCCGGCAGGAGGAAAGGAGCAAACCCTGATGACCGAATTTTTGGCAGGAGAATGTAAACGAAGTGGAGTAAAATATTTGTTCTACACAAGCTGAGCGTGGCAGTGGAGTAAAATATTTGTTCTGTACAAGCTGGGCGGCATTGCGAGCGAAAAAAAATGGAGTTTTTACATTTCTGCTCCTTTGTTTTGAAACGGCCTGCTTCCCGATCAAGGGCCCGGAGCTTTTATAAGAAGGGCAAATAAATTAATGTAAATTAAACCATTTTACTTGGTCGTTCCGCAGAATGGACTGCTTTTGTGCCGGAGGACCCGTAGGAGCCGTATAAGGTTGATAATTTGTGACGTTTTTGTATGCCATTTTTTATTCCGTTCCGCACAATATGATAACAAGGAGAGAGTTTTTTTTTTTAAATACTTCGAGAATCTGTTTGCTTCAAAGCCCGAAAACCAATTGTCGATAGCGAATGCATAAAACGTGGCAATCGATAATTGTACCGTTCGAATGATTGTTTTGTGCTATTCAACCCCCTCCCATTTGAGTTTTAATGCAATTTATGTCTACCCGTTCCGTTTTGAAGCTACTTGCTTCTTGAATATTGCTCGTCAAATTATCGATGGAACTTATGGAGCCGAGGACTTATGGACAAATGTTTAAAAATGTTAATGATCGTAATTGTAGAGGAAGCCATTTGGCGATTTTCGCTCCCGATTCGATGATAATTATCTAACACGCCATGGTTTGTCTTTTTCATCCGGAATCGCTTCGTCGTATCGGAAATCATGCGAATTGAAGATGATTATTGGGGTGTTAAATTTCTTTGCCATATCGGTCGCCAGATGGATTTAGGTGGAGTACAATCTTCGCCATTTCCGCAGCAGCTGGTGGTGAGTTTAATTGTTATTACCAACGCTAATCACTCTACCGATGTGATGATCGCTTTAGGGCACCCATAAATTGAGAGGTAATGGGCTATGGGGTTGAAAAAAGATTGTCGAAAAGAAATCAACTGTCAAATGGAGATGTACAGCATGTGAACATGTAGAATGCTCTGCAGACGGCAGATGGTGGAACATAAATTTGCATGGGTTCTGAAAACAAACCTCTGGGCGAACTTTAGAAGGGAAAACCCTTTTGTCCTTTTCCAGGCGTTGTCAGTTAACCATCGAATGCCCTTTGGCTCTTTTTCAAACCAATATTGCAAGTATTCGTTCAGGAATAGATATTTCCTACAACTAAATAAATACATTGTGCCAAACGTATTTCTAACGAAAGTTTGTGGCAGTGCTGATTCAGAGGCATAATAATATATGTTAGTCAAGACTACTGCTATACTATAGCTTTTACATATGCTTTATTCAGTCCTGGTATCGTTTCCGACGAAGACATTGCAACAGAAATTTGGGGAGAAATTTTGGGTAAGATCTAAGACAGCCTGTACGAAAAAAACATAGCGCAGTATCATTGAACAAAAGTACCTAGAAATTCCACTTTGCTTCATGTTCTTCGCGATACATTTCCATCCGCAGAACGGATGTCACAGACATAGAAATACGAGCTTCGAGAAAGTTGTCTGCCTGCTCGACCCAATGATGCTGCTGGCCATGGAAATGGTGGCGTGGTAATTCTTTTGTTGTTTAATTCCAGAGAACAGTAAAGGGAAAAACAATTTTACGTTTGATTGCAGAAGGATGCTAACGAATGGACAATGTGTGCCCTATTTTTTTAACACAACATTACCTGTAAAATCTGGAGTAATGGAATCAATGAGTCATCTTTAATAGAATATATTGGAAATATACCATAAAAAACACCCTTTTTCGTAGAAAAAAAAAACAATAAATGGTAATTGTTCTCCAATTGAGGTAATTGGAAAAAGGATTAAATTGCATAAAAAATGAACTTTCGCAGAGCATAAAAGGAAGGGTTCTATTCAAATGCTAATCCTCGCAATCCTCACCAGCGAAGGATTTTCCCGTTTCTTGACGTTCTGCTGTATCACGCTTCGTGCCGTCACATGAAGCAAAACGTATGAACAGTAACATCCAACAATTGTGTGGGTAGAAGGACGCGTACAGTGGAATCCGTTCACGCTCATGCCACGGTACACTACGCTCTTTTGTCAAAATGTCAATGTTTGTTCTGTCAAAATGTCTCTCGCCACTTGCTTTGTACCGCCGTCGGTGTGAAACACACGAAGCCGTTTGGCGATGTGAAATTAAGCTGTCCCGTTTGCGGTTAGGCCTTCCAGACGTGACGTTGTGTTTTTTCATTCCGCAAAGTACACACTCGCACCCGTTTATTGCTCTTTCAGTTATAGCACACTTGGCGGCAATTTTCTATCGTTTCCATCGTTTGGTAGTGGTAGGACACCACGTTACTGGCGCACCCCGTGCTGGGAGATTCTCGTAGAAAATGATAAACTATTTCATTTGCATTTAGAACGTTTTACTGTGAGATACTGTCCGTGCCGATATCCACTGCCTGAGGTGTATTCGGGTTGAGCTATCGGATTGTTTTTAATCTCAATTACAGTACCGGATGTGGAAAAGGATTTCGGTACCATTCGGATTCGGAGCGTACGAAGGGTTCGACCATGCATGATTAGGTAGCCTCATTTCAGAAGCGCTTTTATCTCTGACAGCTAAATTCGTATCGAGTGGCTTCTCTGCCACAAGCGCATCCGTACATGCACGAATACATAATTCCCACTGCGTCTGCTACAGATCCTATGCTGAGTATTGCTTTTATCGTGATACATTTAGCGACCCTTTGCATGAGGTCGGTCTTCCCACGAGAGCTTCTATCAAGTTGCCTGATAAAACGAAGGTGTAGAAGCACAACTAGTTTCAAAACGGTCGACGCCGCTTTTTTTTCTGTTAGGTTCCTCTGCCGATTGAGAAAGTCGTCATCATCACCATGGGAATTAAGCGATATGCCTGTTCTGACTCCCGGATTGCAACGTTCCTGCGCCGTTGGTCAGAGGTTTATTTGAAGTGGGATTCCTATTATGCTTTGCACAAGTTCTTCATCATCGATGGTTATCAGGTTCAGGTTCTCTGCTCCAAATTGCTCGCTACTTATTTCATGGCCCCAAAATTGATCCTGCTTTGCGCAACAGCTCCCATTAAACGGCCGTTGTGAGTTATTATTTTCTACTTTGTCCCTAAGTCCTTCGCATAGGGCCATTCAAAGCGATTGGAAAGTCGTTAATGGGACGCTACATGATCTACGAGAAAAAGAGGGAGAGATGAATACAGAAAATGAGGGGGAGAAAGAGAGAGTGAGATAGACGGAGCCGAACGGCAGCTAAAGGGTTTACAGAGTGTATATATATCGTAAATATATCGTTACTCTGGGACGTTTTTAGGACGTTGTAAGAAGATTGCGTAGGATTTTTTTGGTTCTAATGATGTTTTTCAACACTTTACCATGTTCCAATTTGTCCAATAATTTGAACAAGACGTTTTAAAAATTTTGCTAATTATCTCGAATCTATCTAGAATCTAGAATTTTTATTGGATTGTTCAATGTGAAAAAAAATTTATAATTTCTGAAATAACTCTAAGCTAAGGAAAATAACTCTACTCTAAGAATCCCTTCACGATCCCTACATTACATTAGAACCATGATTTCGATGAGTTGAAACGATAAATGAATAAACACAAAAATAATGTTATATTTCATCCATGCCATTCCTGAACAACTCTGGGTTTCTACACATGTGCTTACCAATGGACGTTTCCATTTCAGATATCTCGAAGCATCAGCCAGCAGCAGTTTTAGTTGCAGCAACATGTCGGCCATCTCGGAATTCCGTAAGAAGAAGCTATTGTACGTGTTCAACGTATTCTTCGGTAAGTTTGCGTGTGCGATTTGGTGAGGAATCTCCCTTCTTAAAGCTTTCCTAGCCTCGGACGGAGGATAAAGGGAAATGTATTCCACCATTCGGCGAACCGGATACTGTCGAAGAAAAGGTTCATAATTCGAACGCATCTTTTGTGAACCGTGTCCCGGACCAGTTCATTTGAAGTTTACGGGTAGAGGAAGGTGGCGCATACTTCGCACTTCATTACGCCGACCGACGTTCCTTGCCACGGGAGAATCGGTCGTTAAAGTATTTCCGGGTGAAAATTTTAAAGGCTAACCAAAGAACCATACGAAACTTACATACTTGCTGCCCGGATAAAAGTATCGTCCTTCTGTGCGTTCTTGCAACGCTAGACGACATTCCTCGACGGCATGGGAAGCAGCAGTTGGGAGTGGAGACAGGATGGTCGGGAGGAGGAGTGGAGAATCCCAAGGATGCTATTTTTCACATTTTTTCGCCGTGACAAACATGCAAATGATGGTGTTAGGCCACAGCTCGGCGGCCAGGTATAGAAGCGCCTAGGTAGAGCGAAGATTGTCATAAATTCGATTTAGGAAGACAAAACCGTTTGGACCGAGATAGGTACTTTTTCTTTATTTTTTATTATTCTCCCGGTTTCATCGCCATAGAAGGTTTTTCTAATAGCCCAAACGTTTCAGTAATTTTTCATCGACACTTGATAACAGATGGTTGTGCCTTTGCGAGTGAGTGGGAGACTCCTGTAATTTATAGTCCATTGACTATAAAATGGAAAAAAATCCGACAAAACTTTCAGGAGATACACTAGAATGGTGAGTTTTATAAGATTTCGTCACTTGTGCTATATTTTTACCAAACTTTGTTGAGACAGTAGATAGTAGACTGAAGATTGAATCGTTGACAGACAGCACGGAACCCGGAGAATGGAAGCAATTTTGCTACAACAGACAGTAATCTTTTTTTTTGTGTGCACCTAAAAGAATATTCATTGGACAGGTATTACTGAATCTGAATTACTTTCGTCGACACTGATCTTTGCTTTATCGAATTGGAATGACATATTAAAATTCGGAAATCATGAACAATCAAATTTGACACAAAACAAATGAAGAGTTGGTGTGTTGTTTTTCTTTCAACAAATTATAGCATAGCTGTAGCAGTACCTGTTTCATTATTTCGGCGAAACTACAAGCAGTTTGTAAAGACCACAACATAATATAGGCGTTCTCAGTATTAGACGAATGTATCAGAAAATCTGGACGTGAATAGCACGGAAAGATTCTGATAAGCCTTATTGTAAGAGTGTGATTTGACCCTAACAAAACTTGTTCCATTCATCTTCAAATTGTAGGTATATTCTTGGAAAGAATGGTTGTTTTCAGCTGAGAAAGAACGTCACATTGAACAATACATGTTTTGCATGAATCATGGAAATGTTGTTATTTTCTTTGTGGCTGAGTTATCGCTTTGACCCATTGTTAAACCCGTGAGACCAGAGGGAGGAACCTTGCATTGACTTCGATGACGGATCTGTCCGAAGCAGTAAATGACAAATAGAGATTGTCAAACCCGGGCGTCGCCGATGTCGTAAATTTTCTTAACGATTGAAAAACCGAAACATTTCCAACACGCCTGTTGTTTTGGACCAGATGCATTCTGGCCACTAGAAATGTGTGAACAGATACGAACGATCGTAATTCGACTGGTCGACATGTGGAGGTTCCTCGTTGACGCTTGAAGCAAAGCATTTCGTACTTAACTACCGATGGCCGATACCCTGGGGCTTCGAGAAGCCAAACGGACGATGAAGAAATAAAGACTAGTCCCTTTAAAACGTAACCTCCATTGAGTTGAAACTCTGGGTGGAGGCGACAGGAAGAAATTCGATTAGGCATAACTTTGTTCCCCGCTTCAAGTCATGCAGGAGCGGCGATGGGGTGATTGGATTTGTGTGTGTACCAGCGGCCAGCGGAAGTGCAATTCCATAATTCACGGTAGTCTGCATGGCTAACGGGTAGAGGGCGTTAGAAGGCGAACACGAGTAGCTAGGGACATAGAACCGGTGGAGTAACTGGTGGGAGGCTTATGCTGATTTATTGTCCTTTTCTCCAGAGACTGACGGAAGTCAGTTTACGGAGATGGAATGAGCCGCTGGTTGCACGGAAGAAAATAGCCGGATGGATAGATAGCGTCATCCGGATGGAGATGGAAAGGTTTTCCATTCCCATTACTGTTCCCCTACACAAATGGAGGACATGCAACAAATAGATGAAAGTATTAGGGAAACTGCATTATTCAGCTGCTTCAACTGCTTCAACGGCTAAGGTCGGTGGAATATACGAAATTTGTTCCCCTCAATCTGATTGCTGCAGATCGTTAAGCTTTCTGTTACATGCAATTGGCCCCATTCTGCACGTTTTGGTGGTTGATCAAGCTTAGAGGAATGACGCAAGAAAAGATGTGCAGTTTCGAAGCGACGATACGCTTTAAGTTCCACTTGATGGTCTTGGATTCACGACCATTCACGTTGGTAGGGAGGGGATGGGCGGGATCTTTGGTCGTCCTACCCGTTTCCGAAAATTTCAAGCCATCATGGCACTTCTACGAATTGACTACCGAAAAGGTTTTGTTGAAGCTTTTTGTCGCACTGTTCATGCGAAAACAGAAGTAAAATGGAACCAAGTATTATACAAGAGTTGCGTATTGTTCTTTTAGCAATGGAAGAGGTTCAGATATGCAGGGAACTAATGGCTTTCGCTTAGAATTCGTTTGCATTAAAAGTAGTAAGGGAGTATGCGATATAAAGCTTCACTTCAGTATGCATTTTTATCCAAGTGTAAGACAATTCTTTCTCGCTCCCTTTTACTTGTACACTCACTGGTGAGTGAAGTTATGTTTCGTTCGCTCATTGCTCATGAACGAAGTCGATGTAACAGATATATGTACTTATGGTAGCAGCAACCTGAAATTCGACTATTATTAGTCTAGCTGATCACCGCACACCGTTTAGAGAGCAGTGGAAACGGAATTAAACTGTTCCAGCAGCTGGGAGGAAAGATTTAGCATTGATAGATTGTGGTTTGGTGGTCTATTGGCAGTGAAATGTGGTTGATAGTTTCCAGGGAAGCTGGCGCATTGTAAGAGTATGGAGTATGGCATCAAGATCGACAGCCGAAGCTAAGCTTAAAAAGAACAAATTACGGCAAGCTTGGCTGATACAGCTTGAAAGCGAATGTGTGGGAATCGGAGCCAAAGAAAATAAAGGGGAAGATGAATAGACTCGTTTGCCGAGAAGACACACAGTTTCGTTGGTCGTAATAGAAGCATGTCATTCCACACCCCCACGCCACTTCGCCCAGTGCAACCGCTTCTTCGACGAAGGGTAACGAAATGATAAATTCTGTTACAACTCCGTGTTTACTCGTGTACGAGCAGCAGCTCCCAATCAATGTTGGCAGTGAATGTTAGTCCTGAATCCTACTCTCATTTTGTTTCTTTTATAAAGACGTTAACCAGAGCGGTGAAATTGATCGCAAGGACTTTGAGCTAGCCATCGAAGTAAGTATACAATTCTTACATTTTTTTGCTCTCCAAATTTTTATAAACTGCTGTAACTTTATTTTATTTTTAAGTAACATTATGCATTATGCATTATGCCTGAATTCACCAATTGTATAAGATACAAAATGCTTTGTCACTGCTAACTAATTTACACATTTAAAACAGAAAAACCGAACGGAACTGAACTTATTAATACAAATGTACTGTTTTGAATTTTTATTACACCAGAAAATCTGCGAGCTTCGTGGATGGCCCGCCGGTAATCCGAAGAATGTCGAAACGCACGACAGCATGTTCAAAATCTGGGAAGGCTTACGCTCCAAGGCGGACAAGGACAATGATGGACAGGTAAGCGCAGGCTCTATCCACCGCTGGAATGTCAAATACGGCAGATTTTTCATCCAGATACTCTCCAAACATCTGCGAAAGCGCAAGGGTTTAGTTAAAGTGTTTTCGATGGGTTTTTGTGCGAACAGGCGCGTTAGGCCGGAAAGGAAATGCGGCGTGGAAATGCGTTGAGGAGGTTTTACGAGGCACTATTTAGGGGTTTGAAATGAATGTTCTAATAGGGTTGCAGAATATTGGTTGTTTGCTAGGCGTTGCTGGCTTGGCAAGTGTGGGCTTCCAAAATGCTGCAACTGTCATGTTCGCCGCAGGGTATCGGACGGTGTTGATGTTCCGGCGACGTCCCTTCACATTCATCACGGGTTGATCAAGAGTAGCCCTGACAATAACGAAAGAATGTCCAAAAGGAAAATACATCCCCAAATTTACATTTCGAATTAATTAAAAAAATTCAGTCGCGTCCGAGGGCTTAGCGCAAACCAAATGGTGGTAAAATAGACAGCATTTTAATGGCGATAGCTGTGTAAAAGTCTTAGTTCCTCAGTCAAACATGGCGAAAGGGGCGGGCATTTACCATATTTTCAACGTTATCACTGTTTGCCGAATCATTTTCGATGTCATTGTCGGATTTTTATCGCTGGAGTTAAACTTATTTACTGCATGAATACACTTCCCCAGGAGGATCTAGGGGAATTTGTTTTTAAAGCCTAGTCGAAAGATCCACAGTTGCTGCTTTGGACATGCTGTTCGATGCTATTGAATTCAAAGAAGTGTCCAGTTTTAAAGTTTTGAGTGTGTACATGAAAAAAAAACTCCGTAGTGTTCCCGGAAGTTGCTCAAATATAATTTGACCTCCCATCTCTGCTAATGTAGCAGACAGTAGAGTTTCTGTCATTCTTTTATACCCTTGACCCGAAGCAGACGGCCAGTCGGGGAAAATCAAATTAGATGATTGATTTAACAAAGTTCTATGAAACGATGTGGCAGTTGCTATCTGAACAAGTTTCGAATACTATCGAACCGCAAACAACGGAGGGCATGCTTACGACGGAACCATGAATTATTGCAGTCACGTTTGGCAAGAAAATTTGGACAGTGAAAAGATTCCCTTCGTCAGTTACCTGTTGGTAGCATCACCAGGTTGCTGTAACGGTGTTTCGCTTGACCTCTTCTACGTGCCGAAAGGATATAGGCATTGTGTGTTGGGAACTAGCTAGTTCCGGGCAGAAGGAAATCCCCTCGATGGCGCAATGATTGTGCACAATTCTTTCTCGTCAGACCACGTGTGTGTGTGTGTGAGTGTCATGCTGGCATTATGTGAACGATCATAAATATATTTCCACCCCGCCCAGTTCATCCCAAAGGATGGGGGACCGTGGTGTGCTCTTGAACTGAGCAATCGTGAGGACAGAGCACTCCTGCGAGATTCCTACTCGATGAAATGTATTTCGGAAGTAAATGGTGTTGGTTTTTCGTTTATGAGTTGCAGGGGATGTGTGCAGCCGTACTGTGGTGGTGCCCTACACTTGGTACCATTTGGCCATCCCCGTGGCCCAAACCGCGGTACCCCGAGGACAAGTGAAGATTAATGATTGTGTACTGGTGGGTTCCCCAGGGCCGGTGCTGGAACTAACTGGAACTAGAACTTCAACACACAGTTGGATGCGCAGGAGAAGCTCTGGTGGCTGTAAAGTGCAAAAAAAAAACAAACTGTTTCAACACATTCCGGCGCGGGGCCGTTTTTCACCCTTTCCTGTCCTGTGGCACGTACCGTCCGTTCGATGACGGATGCCATTGTGGCACTTTAATGGCATGGTGGAGGCGATGCGCGGGCTCATCGTGATTGTACTATTTTATGCCTGTTTTGCAACATGATTAGGAGTTTTGTATTTTTGTTGGCAAAGTGTAGGCAAAGTGGAATGGTGGGATTGGTAGTGAACACAGATATGGCTGGGCCGTGCAACCTGACTGTCGTCCCATCCAATCGTTTAAAAATCGTGGCGTGAAATGTGACATTTTGCGAGCGAGTGATTCAACAATGGCTCGAAGCAACAAGAGTGTGGAAATAAGCTTAACCACATCGGTTCGAATGAGGATAATTAAAGTTTCTGGTTCTTTATTACGGCACCGGAAACGTTGACTCGGTAGTGTATGTGAATGGCGGAACACCCTGATACGTCAGTCCGGTCTACCGTTGTTTAATCCCCCGTTGGGGCACCTCATAAAAACTTCACGATTTCTAAAGATTTTGAAAACAAACCACACGTCGCTGTGACATGGTCTTTCAAACACAATCTTTCTCGATGCCAGGTACCATGTTTGAGCAAGCAAAGTTTAAGTAAAAAAGAGGTGGGTCACTTCTCTTTTGTAGCATTGTTCCCGTGAAATAAAGTGTGTCAAAACCGTGGTTAGGGCCTGTCGACCAGGGATGTATTCTATACATCAAAACATACCCAAACTTATGGCATTAAAATGGAACATTCATGCTACATTTGCCGAGCGTTAGTTGCATAAAGTTTCACTTCAAGTTTAGTTGGATGTATTTAGAATCGTAGTAAAAGAAAATTCGTTCGGTAATGGTGTGTAAAAATGAGACTTACCTAAAACAATTCTATTTCGTTCCAAACAATTCTGCTTCAAAGAAAAAGTAAACTTGTTTGAACTCATTCTTGCGACTCCTGAACAATAGTGTATGTACCCGTTTATTCACTTGAGCTGTGTGTTCAAAAAAAAATCTGTTAGATTTTTTAGCGTTTGCGTGTTTTCAATAAGTTGCAGTCCTCAAATAGATCAAATGAACAAGATTAATTCTACAAGTTTATTATTTGATTTGAACATAAAAAATTCTATGTTCATCAGTTGGCGCATTTCGCCTGAAGTTTAAAGAATAATTTCGCTTATATTTTGCACGGTGGTCTGTCAGAACCTTTCGTGAAATTCCACCTTCAGTTCGCAGAACGAGGACAAGGGCCCGACCGCCCGGGGCGTAGAATTGTAAAATAGGAAACAGAGTTAAAAAGTATGACGTTTTATTCTTCCGTCGTACCAGCAAACATACCCCTCTTTTCCTTCAACGCCCTACCCGGGCGTCCGATAAAGTTGGGAGCTCTCGGTGGTGCGTAATCCGAAGAATCCTCCCGATGTCAGAATGCGGTTTTTAGGTCCGCATGCCTGGATGCAGGTTTATGTAGCAGATCAAGCGTACTGGGGCGGAAAGTGGAACATAAACGGAAGATGGAAACAACATGCGACGGTGCCATTAGGTTGTTGTTCCAATTTTTACCCGGTCGAGATTCGTTGACCCTTTCCACACTGTGGCACCAGTCTGCACCGACCAACTAGGGGTCAAAGAATCCACTTCGACGATCAACTCTTTTGGCCGTTGCGGCGAAGACGTAGCGAATTGCTGACGGACTCTGGGGTCAACTGTAGAGGAACCTTTCGAAGGACGTTTCGACTTTCAACAGGACGGGGCGGTTATTGAGCACTTCAGACGTAAACTCCAACAAACCACCGTGTTCGTGATGCTGCAGCGAGTGGTGCAGTGAATATTTTCCTGCCGAGTTGGTTGCAGCGCGAATCCGCAGAAAAGAAAATTTCCGCCTCTCGAATGGTCGTCCAACTTCCGCTGAGTCGTAACAATGGTTCGCTGGCGCTGGCCAGCGAAAGAAATGGGCGGTTGTCTTGCACAGGGGGAAAAAAACGATCCAAACTGTTTGATGCATAGTGGGAGTGTTCTCTTCGACTGCGGGTCCCTTTGACGTCCGCACTTGTAAGAACAGCCCGATGCGGCGCACAAGCAATCTAGAGCATCGCGTTAAATGGTTGAATTCTTCTCAGGTTTTTCCCTTACACTCCATCACACCAGCACATTCGAGTGAGAGCGTTCTCCATCAGCGTTCTCGTACGCTGTAAAAAATATATTAATAATTTTCCCGCTCAGCTTCCCTGCCCAGCCCACCGCGTTTCTCTCCAGCGTGGGTCCAATTTTGTGTCTTCTTTAAAGCGGGTTTATGGCAGAATTCCATCCATCCTTGATGGATAAAATCGCCTTCATTCGCCAGTAGTCCTGTGGTGTAGCACAGGGCCCTAGAGCGTTTTTGCGACGGTTAGCAATAATTATCAGCCACGATTTGTTCGCCGTTGCCATCGTTACGCCGCTACCCTGTGATAGATGCCATTTCCATGGGATCCCGGTTGAGCTTCCAGGTAATACGAGGCAAGCCAAACCGAGCGAGCTGCTCCGTACAGGTAGGTAGAGAACCATGGCCTGCAGGAGACTTTTTGCCTTCTACTGCTTCTTACAGCAGGGAGAAGGCCGCACAATACTTGCAATGGCACTGGCACTAGAACTGTTAGTCAGCAATTTCCACCAATCCCTGGCACAATCGGGGAGTTCACGGATAAATCCAATGTAGAGTAGAATCGATCGGACGGAAGTAGTTATGTGCAATCTTCGTTTTTCGCCTGCGGTGCACGTCGCTCACTCGCAAATCCTGTTGCACTTTTAGTTTTCCTACCAACGGACAGGTAGGCTGTTTTGGGCGCGTCGACCACCGTTCGCAGGTGCTTTGAATGCCACGAATTTCGTGCAATTGATGCATTCTCTATCTCTACCAGAGAGCCACGCTTTTCATCACCCGCTGTTATTCCTTTTAAGTCAGCTTTATGAAGCTTAAACTGATTGTTTGCTTGTCCGAGTTTTGTGGAAATTTCACTCCGAATTGGTGGCTGCGTGGCTTTGCTTTGCTTGGTTTGTGTTGCGCATTTAATTTGAGGTGTTGCGTCGGATCCTCGCTCTTCACATAACGGCCATGTTTGTTCTCTTTTCTGTAAAAAAGAAATCTTAGTAGAGTAAGTTTTTTAGTTAAAGTACGTGGTTCCATTCGTATTCCATTATAAAATTATGTTTGGGAGCGTTTTAAAAACTCAACGTATCTCACTGTAGGTATAGTAGAAAAGAAAAGAAAAGAAAATCATTCAAGGGCAAAGAATTAAGGACAAAATTTCTATTAGAACGAAAAAAACCACACCAAACTATTCGGAAGTTTCAGGCATACGATGTGACAACCGGGAATCCGAATGTGGAAAGAGGATTCATGGATTTTGTTTGCCTTCGGTCTCGTGACGATTAAGGCAGGTACGGTCGATGGTGAAACACGCGCTTTGCACAGCGAAACTAAACCCAGTGGCATGTAGGATGGAAGCGAAGGGCCGGCCGGCAAGCAGACCAAAAAGCCACCGAACAATCAAAACTGGACCATTGCCAGCAAATATATTAAATTAATGGTGTTTAAATCTGGGTCGGTCGCAACCAATGGTTCAAGGGTAGCGTCGTGTAGGTACGTGTCCCGTTTGCGAACGAGGGCGATGCGTCAGGGTGGTCAAGGAACGGATGGCACGCATATTCGACGCGCAAACATTCCAACTGTCCATGGCCTGAGGCTGACATTTAACGAGACCTAGCGCACGGAGGACAATGTATTTTTCGAGTGCGTAGAATTTGGCGCATTGCGAGTGGCATGAATATTCTGACTCCCAGCCACGTCTGGTCAGATAGGATATCAATTTGCTCGGCTAGCGTTAGGCATGGTGGAGTTTGGGAGTGAGTAGAATATTTCCAATTGATTATTTTTTCAGGAACCTTAAACATTTTCACTAAATTATCAATTTTGTAATACTCCGATAGTTATTTGTAAGGAGTAAAATTATTTTAAAAACATTTTGTATTAGACTAGAAATTTAACAGATTTGCATAAATCATCAACTCGCTAGCAACTGCCTTTGCCAGACTAGTTATGGCCAAAGAAAACTGTAATGACTAATTATTTATGCTACAGAAAAGTAGACGACTTAAAGAATTTCTACAAAGGTCGCAGCTAATGAAAAAAGTTTGCGTTTTTAAAAACCATGCAGACAGATCGCTGAACCAGTTCAAATTCTAAATCAATAAACCCCTTAGACTCAGCTGGAGTGCAATAGTGCAATCTTACCACAAAACTTCACGTAGAAGAAGGTTATCACTTAACTTATTCCAAAGCTGCGGAAAAGCAGGTTAAAGCCTAACTCAATAATTGCCTAACTCTAATGGGTTTTAACGGATGCGATTTGTATTTAATTTAATATTTTAACCTGGATGGTA
>JAOEFI010000003.1:46752238-46762274 GCA_034621735.1 Anopheles plumbeus
CGCCCACCTGTTGTCGAAAAGGCTTCCCATCGGTCAGCGCGGCGGTTCTTTGCCGTTGGAATGTTCGGGGCAGAGTCTTCCCCTTTACGGAGCCGGTGGAACCACCGACCAACGATGGAAATCCCGGTGGACAACGTGGCGACGCATCGTCAAAATCACCGGGCCAACATGAACAGCAAGTACGGCAACAATAGACGGCGGAACGATAAATTTTCCCATGCCCCAGTCTACTACCGGAACGAGCCGAACTACCGGACCGAGGACGCAAACGATCGCCCGCCGATCGGTGGCGATGGCCCGACCGGCTTCGAAACGCACACTGGCCCTTGGGCGGGAGCAATGCCCGATACGTCACAGTACGTCGACTGCCTGGCGACCGGTTGGGGTAAATCGACAATCGATGATGAGCTGACGGACGTCTTGCTACAGACGCGCGCCCCGATACAGAGCAGTAAAAAGTAATGGCCTCGAACCGAGCACCAGATGCAGTCGTTAAGTGTTTTCCTAATCCGGTCACTAATTTTCGCCATTGTTCGACAGATGCGAAGAGGCGTACGGCAACTTCATCAAGCTTCATCGGGGACACCTGTGCGCCGGGAACCTGGATGGTGCCGGGGGTACATGCGTGGTATGTATACGGGGCGCACGGATTTGGCATTAGTTCCAACAGCTCTTTCCTTTGCGATGCCACTAAATGACATTAGATTATATCATGATAGGTATTTGACATAAACATAAACATAAACTTTAGTTTTAAAATACTTAATCATAAAATATTCATGTATTCAATATTGAAAAATTGTCATCTGTCTTTAAAATTCCTGTTCGAAACAACAATCAGAAATTAAAGTGATAAAAAGTGTGACAACAAACTTCTCCACGTTTCATTCCCAGGGCGACTCCGGTGGACCATTGCAGTGTCGGATTAGCAAGCGCGGTCCGTGGATCCTGGTCGGGATTACGTCCTTTGGGTCGGGGTGTGCGTTTAAAAATTATCCCGATGTGTACACGAAAATCTCCTTCTACCGGCAGTGGATAGTGGAGACTATACAGAGCAACTGATAATCCTCCGCGACAAGTACTGGGGCAGCCTGCAAAGCCGTGACACAAAGAACCATTTTCCATCCGTCCTGATAGCGCGTGGGAAAACCAAATATTGTGATATTACTTAAGCGATGTACATACGACAAAGAGTTTAGATAGTACTAGAAGTACAAGTAATGGTCATAATAAGCACTAAAAACTAGCGTTTGGGAGTTTGTTTTTTTTTTTTGTGTTATCCTGCCGTTAAAGCTCGTGTTCTTTACAGTTTCAACCGTGTTCAGGGTTGTATAATGTGACCGATTTAAATTTACTGCTGCGGAGACAACCATCGGACACCGCGGTGGACAACAAAGAATAGTGCCGTAAAGCAATGCCCGTTTACTATTTTTATGTGGCATCAGTTTCCTTTTTTGTTGTCTTTGCATGCATTTCCTTTTGTTATGTGTTTATGTCAGTTGCATTTATCGGCGTTATCCTTCCGTTCATAATGAGCCACAAGCTGTATAGCTCATTGTAGCTTGCCAATATCCTCGAATCTCCCAGGAGAATGAACCTACGCCAAGTCTGTTAAAAACCGTTTAGTAGAACTGGAAAAAGCATGTTATTACCATCTATTCAAACGCTAGAAAGAGAGCATGATTTCGCCGAAAAGTCTAATGAGAATAGAAACAATAAAAGAAAATGGAAATGTACTACAAACTGTTAAGTGATGTAAAAATGTTGTACCGCCTGAACTGTACTATTTTGTACACCACAATCCGAATGGGACGAATAACTAATAAAATAAAACTATGATAAAAATATGCAACATTTAGTTATGTACTTGAAGCTACATTGAATATCACACGCGGTTGTTTAAACCACAATACGGTTTTTAGTGAATCTACAATATGTTAGAGAAATAAACCGTGATCACATTTTTATGATGCAAACTCTCTGAAGTTTTTTTTCCATTGAATTTAATCAATCTTGCCGCTCAGATGCGCGCATAATACTAAGGAAATATTATAAACTTTTCTTTCAAATTAACGGCATTCCGCCAAACATACCGATAGTGTAAGTGCACATGTTTAATGATCACTTGATTCCATCCTCCAATTCTAACAATGCTATGTACATACATACTGTATAATGTCTACACCACCATGTTTGCTGTTTGTACACCTGGATTTAATTGAATGCCTACTTTTCCTCCGCTGACTAAACGCAATTTAATCTTAGCTAAGCTAATCGCTAGTTTAAAGAAAATACAGAACGAAAATAGATAATCCCTCCAGCAGATTCATGCCTTTGTCTATATAGCTAGGTAAGTGGTATCGTAACAATATATCACAATGTAGTTTAAATAATGAGTGATTCTGTGACGTCCCGTCCAACAGGAAGGAACAAGAGTAGGAGTGTGTTTGTCGCGTTGCAGCTATGTAGGTGTAGTTATTCATAGAATAAATCTCAGTTCGATAGTTCCCGGCTGGAGAACACACGTGGGTCCGGTGGAATGATTAACATAGTCGCCGCCTTTATGCACAGTTATCTATAAGCAGCGGTTCCCGACGGATGCTTTCCCCCTCGCCTTTCTCCAGCTCCTTACGCAGCGTGTACGGAATCATATTGACGGTGGAACACCGACGGCCAAAACCAAGCCAATACTCCCTACTACGGGTACTCGAATCGAGCACCGATACGAGCACTCCACCCGAGTACCGGATCGATTTGCGCGGGTCGTACTCGAACGTTGCAGCCTCAGTGGAGCAGAGCAGCACCAGCGCCGCCGTGGCGAGTAGCGAAGCTCCCAGCAGTGCCAGCAAGCACACGAACCCGGTTTGCAGGTACGGTGCAATGCCAAACAGGATGTTGAGGAGAAGTATGAGCTCTGGCGTAAGCTTTTCCAACGACTTGAGGTGTGAAACGAAAGAATAAAAGAAACGCTTGATGAACTTATTTTGAATTGTAACACCACACCGATTCAAATATCGAAGCAAACGTCCAGAAAGTGACATCTGTGACCGAGTAGTGGAAGCTTGATTGTTAGCATTTGAAAAAATTTGGACACTACAATTATTTAAAAGCCGTTGAACGGATGGACGGAATAGGTGAAGTATCAAATGTCTCCAATCGTGTCTGCCCTTCGATAAAAATTTCAAAATAACTCACCATTTCGGCCCATATTAGTGGGATCACCGAGTTGTGGAATGGTTTGAGGTCCGAATTGAAGCTAGTGTTCGTGAGAAGACTGATTTGCACGCGAATGTTCGCCTTCATTGGAATGCCCAGTTGCTGTGAGATGAAGTAGACCGAACGTGACATTAGAATTTGATTACGTTATCGCTGAACGATTAGCACTTACCGGTTGCATAATGATAACGGCATCGTGTTTTTCCTTGTCTGGGCTTAACCCGTCAATCGCCTGCGAGAGCGATGGGTCGCCTTTGTAGTAGTGTGGAAGTGAGACTGCTACAGGTATGTCTGGAAAGATCAATCAGAACGTTTCACAATATGTTTGCAAATATTTACGTCTTGCGCCGCTTGGCACTCGCCAAAATACTCACTGTACCAGCAAGGACTCAGATCGCCAAGGCCCTTCGGGAGGCACTGATTGTTTCTGCAGTAGCACGACGTATTGGGATCGTCGACGGAGCTTTCGAATGCATTCTCCTGGATCGAAAACCAGTACGCCTTGATTCCATCCACGTCGCCCTCCCGCTCGAAGGCGATAGGGAGAGTGCGACAGAAGGCTTTTCGGTAGACTTTGAACACTTCGGTTTTGGAGATATTACGGGGAAAAACGGAACCATCGTACGATCCCTGAAGTGTGTTGCAGGGAGTGTTTCTGTACACGGGAAAACACAAATGAAATCCTTGTCTTAACACGTCCCCAGGCGCCCGCAGACCCATTACCTTCTCTCGGCGTCCCAGTGGTCCTTTGCGACGTAGCCCCAGTGCGCTAGACCGGGCGATCCATTCCACACATCGATCGAGTAATCGCGGATCGGTTCTACACCGTTCGGTCGTGGCGTAACCATATCTTGGTAGTACTCGTCATGCAAACTATCAGCCAGCTCCTCCGATATTGCATCATCCTCACTGCCCGCCCCGTTGGCTTGTTGTTGGTTGCGCACCGATTCCGGTAGGTTGATAGTAACCGTGTCAAATCCATCGTCAAACATCTACGATCAGGAGTAGAGAGAGCGTTAGCATATTTGTGGAACATTTGATGTGTCGTCAGTGAGAATTAGGACCAATTCGGACAAAAACCCCAACCATAGGAAAGGACGAAGAAACAAACAAATAACCTCTTTCTGCGATCTTCGCGCTGAAAAGATGTCCGTAGAGGATTGAAAGCCATCTTACCCGATCTAAAACGCCCAACTTTTGAAAGTGAACGATGTCCGGCAGCAGCGTCGATGCGAGCCTTACCAGCGGGTCATCATATCCCCACAGTAGGTCATGAGTAGTGATGTTAAGGATCGGAGACATACCGAGGGGCTTCAGTGCTGCCGCTACGGCAAAGGCCGCAAACGCCGACATCCGGTAGGCGGCACTGGACACACCGAGCAGGGCTATGTTCGGTATCGTAATGCGATCTTCCTTGGGATCACCGACCGACCGCTCGGGCACGAACACCTGCCGCCGGATGGGCACAAAGCTGAGCGTACCGTTCGGGTTGAAGGTTGAGTTTCGGTGTTCCAAAAACTCCTGGTACACGTACGGGCCAATTTCCTGCACCCGCAACCGCTCCTTTCCGCGCATGAACGCGTCCGGGTTGGTGATATTGAACACGTAAATGCTGATGAACACATCCAGCGGGGGTTTCTTCCACAGGCGATTCAAATAGGATCCCTCGTACATGGACAGTTTCTGCATAAATCAAAGCAAACCGCAAAACATTAGTAGAGATTAAAAGGGAATTCACTCGCAAGGTCGGCGTCGGGTTGTGTGTGACGGATATACTCACATTTTCGACAATGACTTCAGTGGGATCAATCACGACGATCGCGTAGGCCAGGGTGATGAACAGCACTCCGAGGCAGCACAGTTTAATAACTCCTGCTCATAACAATCATCGCGTAAGGGGGAGAAGAAACAAAGAGAGAGAGAGAGAGAGGTTTAAATTAGAGTTGTCAATCATACATGAAAACATTGAACAATGCACCCAGAATCCCACCCCAGTCGCCTTGCACGATACACAGATTCAATGTCATCTCAGCCGGTGGAACACGCATGGTACGGTGGCGTTGGAGTTTATTGCTCTCAGGGCGGCATCTCCGGCACTATGGCACGTAAGATGGCACGCACCGCCTGACGTGTGCCACGATGATCTTGATCGCGGAACAAATGTCGGTGTCAACGTGCCATGTACGCCGGCACATGCCGGTAACGCCACCTCGGATGGTGGGCACTGGAGGAGCCATGGAAAAGGCAAAAGTTCACGCACTCGTAACCTCGAGACCGAGTAAACTAAATAAATAAATAAACCGGTTCGAGCCACAAGTTGTGATGCTTCAAGCAAGACACGCACCGCTAGGCGGAAGATGTCAGACTCTCGGCCAAGTCACAGCATCGCAGATCCATCGACGCGCGCGCGGCACCGGGGACCCGTTACGTTATTCGCTTTCTTCAATTGCCTCGTTCACTGGAACTCGTTATAGCGATACAATGAGACTTGCGCTTTCATTTGTTTGTAAACAGAAAACATACACACTCCCCGGCCAGCGCTCCTGCCTTCCCCTTTAGCCATAGTTGAGCCATCATTGGCGGTGAAACAGGACTAGTGCGCCTTTTGGCGATGGCGACTATTACGCCGGTAGCGACAGTGGGAAGGTGCATCATAAACCAGTTCGTATGGTCTTGAGCTTTCGGTGAAGCGACACGAGAGATCATTGTCGTCGTGTTCGCTGCACGTTGTTCTACCGTAACCTAGTACGGGTCAGCGAAAAAAATGTGTTCGGAAGGAAATAAATGAAGTATGATATCCCTTTCGCGCAGTCTCCTTGAATTTTTCGGCGTGGAGCTTCATGAACAACAAGTAGAAAACAATAACGAAAGTTCACAATCGTTGCCCATCCGCGTGGATGGCTGGTAAACATTATGTAAAAGCGAATCTGACGAAGTGATTCATCACATCTGTTGCTTCTTTGGGGTTTTATAATGTTGATGGTCAGAGCCTTCCACGTGGCCCTTCCTAGCACTGCGGTTCAAGATGTGATCGGCGGCAAATAACATGTTTCAGTAGCATGGGGTAATACCACCTCAGATCGTTGTCCAGGAATTCGCATTTGACCCACACCGGAAGCCCGTAATACGTAGTTTTACCCGTAGTACTTGAGTACGCTTCCGGTCAAGTGAACTAGAGTGTAGTGAACGTGAAATATAGTACCGAGCGGTCCAATGCGACATTTGTTCACCCTCTCGCTCTGGCGGATCACACCACCCTTGTAGAGGTATGGGCGACATCCGCCACGCGTACGACCAGACAGGGATAATCATAGGCGACGAACCCCTAGCACCAACCAGGCAGGAACCGTTTTTCAGAAATTTTTCTGAATGAATCGGGCTGCACCGGGATCAAACCAGGGCAACCCCCATTATCGGTACTGAACACGTTGCCAGGACCGGGCGTCGCACGTGAATCGATCCGACAACACTGAGACCGCAACCCCGTAATCGAAGACTTTTGAGAGCAATTAGAGCTTAGTCGGTCATTTAGTGCCCTCACGCCGTATCGTTGTCCTTCTGTCCGAAAGGGTAGAGGGCAGAGGCGGGCAGTGCTCTGGTTGGAGGAATCGATAAACCGGTTACTTTCACACACCGACTACTGGCAGTGGATGTTCTTGGTGTGGCCCTTCCCAGAATATCTCTGTCCACACTAATGGCATGGCGCGGCTGGGAGATCAGGCGCTGGTCCCTCCGGCCGGTCCGGGTCCGTCCGTTTCTACTTGAATAACAAAACTGATTAAACCATAACCGCCCGTTTTTAATTAAGGGGTTCGCCCCTTCGGTTACAAAAGATTGTATAGATCGCGCAATAACCACCGCAATATCTTTATGGTGACAATGAATGATCAACCGATCGAACACGCTATCGATAGACGACGGGGAGTAGCACCGTGAAACTCGTGAATAAAGAACTAATTATTATGCAAGGAAAGCATCGCAGATAGGCGATCGTGCGCCGGTTGTAGCGTATCCAAGACGGAAGCGCTCAATTAGTAGTCCCAAGACGAACCGGGAAAGAAAGCAGTAAGTGTGCGCAGTGGATTAAAATAAAGGACATACAGTGGCATGGAACACTCGGTTACAATACACCATTCAATCGATACATGCTTCAATCCCCCCGTCGGGTGCCGTCCGCGGAAACGAATGGTCATGACCATCTGCTGCTACGCCCACACCAGCACACCAGCAGCCACCTGCTGGCGATGGTGCGTTTGAGCGGCCTCTTGCGCCCTGGCTGGTTTCAACTTTTAAATGTGCGTCCAGCATCTTAACGTCCAGCCGTTCGACTGGCTTATGGTGGGATATAGTATTTCCCTTTCTAAAGAACTGTCGTTAGGCACACAAAAATTCAACACCAATGGGAGCGGGAAAGTCCAGCCGGTGCAGATCATTCCCCTGGAAGATGATCAATTTTGCGCTGATGGATGATGGTCGTGATGTTGGGGACCACATCCTTGGAAGAAAATCTGCATATCTAAAATGCCGAACCGGATATAAGATAGCCTGTCGCACAAATATAGCCCGCATTCACGAGAAAACGATATGTCTGTTGACCGGTTTCGTCGAAGGTCAGATTTATGCCTCTTCTGTCGATTCGCATTCCATGCTATTCGGCCCGTTCGGTTAGAGAAAAGCGGATAGTATTGCTTAGTCGGGATTTCAAGTTCAACACCGGTACCGCTACACGAAGCCGGTGGGTTTCGCTCAATAAAGAATAATTTCGCCATCTTGCCAAAGCAGAAGCAGACCGAAGGTGAGGCACAAATTGGCAAAACAAGTTTTTGAAAATCAAACTTTTGAAACACTTTGTGGTGTGGAGTTGTATTGCTTCCGTACCCCTAATATTTTCTTCTCTACAACACATATTATACGCACGAATAGAAGATTGAGGAATATGTTTGAACAAATACCACTAATACTCGATTAGAATCGCACTAGCTGGCACTTATGTTCGGCGTCATGAACTCAAGCTGCGTCGCACGGCAATTGAAGACAACATCGATTCCAACCGAAAATACAACAGTTGAGTAAACAATGTGTTAATTCCAAACATCCACATGAGCCAGCTCTTCATGTCGTTAATCCATTGGAGATAATGTAACACAATTTTTCTAATCGTCGACGTCTAGTGAACTTCATATCAATGCATGGCGTACGAATCTTTGAATAGTCGACATAATGTTATTGAAATAAACAAAAAATATCACTTTGATCCGCTTAAGTGAACACGCTAAAACGCTACTAATTGATGCCGTTTAAAAAGCAATTCGTGGTTGCAAAATTGCGTACCACCATTTCGTGCAGGTTTTTTTTTCTTCCACCTCCCTCTCTTTCTCTCTTTCGGCGTGACTTAACGGTTGCTTAGTTGACATGTTACAGTCATCAAATCCGATGAAGGCAAAATGCAGAAGAAGACGTATGTGCCTTCCACTAGCTAGAGCCGTTGCTATCTCTACCGACGGGTACGCGGTACAGCCTGCTGCTGGTTCACTAAATGCCCGCCAGGGATAGCGATAAGTACGGCCGGCGCCATTACAGTCGCAGCTGAGTGCAACACTGCACGTAAGGTGCAAGGACGCTGGCCGCAACCTCAAGGTCCTGCCAGGCTCGCACGCTGATGTATGCGTGCCCTCAGAGACCAGGTACAGATACGCACGGTTGCTCTCGTTCCCAGCGAGTGGAATGAGCTGCCTCATGCTGCCGGAGTGGGAAGTTTAATTCAGCGTGCACATTGTGGCGACTAATCATACGATACGCTCCTCGTGCCCTGGGCGAGGCAACTGGCGCAATGGAACAAAATGGACATGTTTCCTGCTTCTGAACAACGACGGGATACTGCGAACCCGGTGACCGATGACCCGGTGGGGATTTTCATCAATGAAATGCAATTACACATACGAGCTTGGGAATCGCAAACCTCAGACGGCCCGGGCCACATCACGGCTATCGTTTCGCTCATCCCTTCCTGATGGGTTAACTATCATAAAAATAATTTCATTTCCTGCATGATCGGTGATTGTGCAGGTTGGACTTGGTAATCGTGGAGGATAGATTGATAGCATTTGTTGTTACGGGTCAGTTTTTGTATTACTCACTCACCGGCCCATTTCCATTTCACGAGGCGAAGCTTTGCATTTACTTAACATTTGACCGCCATTACTGTCGCCGTGGAGGTGCCACGTGGAAACAGACAAGATCGTTTGTGCGCGATCGCAACCCCGTACTGGTGTTTTATTTTTTTTGCGGCTTGGCTCGGAAGTCTCACACAACGCGCCGTAGAGCGAGGGAAAAAAAGTCAAGAATGGAAACCTCTCGCCGCGGGTCAAACCCTAAACGACAGTGATAAACCTGTGCGACCAACATCCGGATCGTCCCACATTGCACGTAGGCCATTATCATCAAAAAGCTTCTTCCTTCGCACGCTTGATGCTGGCTATCAGCTGTATAAAGTAAACGGCTTGGACTTTCCGAATGGGTTCAAAATGGACCACTTAAAAAAATCGCAAAGAAAAACGATTTCCTCCCAGTGGTAGCGTGCTAGTTCAGCTGTTTCTAAGTGAGACAGTTGTTTTTGTGTATCGTGCTGATAGAATAAATATCCACTCGTTAACTAGAACAACAAAACTAGAGTGGACATTTTTACAGTACGGGGTATATCACTACTTACGTTTCCTTTTGGAAGCTAACGGAAATGTCGGTGTCGTCGTCATTCTAGATGCTCCTTATGATGACTAGTTGATAAACTGAAGGAACGCAGCCCAGTACAGTAGAGTTGTTG
>JAOEFI010000003.1:46772733-46788730 GCA_034621735.1 Anopheles plumbeus
CCCCCCCCCCCCCCCCCCCCCCCCCCCCCCCCCCCCCCCCCCCCCCCCCCCCCCCCCCCCCCCCCCCCCCCCCAAGAGCCGGAGCGGTACGTATTTACACAGTGGTGTCCTGGTGTGGTGGGCCAGGGGGATATTTTGGGGTTTTAGTACAGTGGAAGGAAAGGAGTGCGAAAACAACGTATCGGAACTGACGCGCAAACCCCTTACACGCGCGTTTGTGGGTGTGCACAGTGCGCCACTGTTTCTTCTGAGTTCCCAGTGTACTTCTCCGCCCAACAGCAGCTCGTATAACAGGTCAGCGTCGCATCAGAGACATCGCGGAGCGTAGGAGCCGCCCCCGGCCGAGTAGTTTTTGGCTTGTCCTCCGAGTCAGCGCGGATCGGGGGCGATCGCGGGACGCTCGGGGGACAATCAAAACTCCTGATTGTATTTGGTGGTGTCCGAGGGCGTGCTGCTGCCGCCGCCACCCGCACTACCGACGCCGCCGCCGCCTCCGCCGCCAAACAGAACGTTGTCCTGATTGCCCTGATATCCCTGATACTGCTCCTGATAGAGCTGGTTGAGTCTCTAACCAGTACCCGAAAAGTGCCACGCGTCCTATGCGCTCAGGTGCGCGAACTGTGACGGATGAATATCGAACTGATACGGATGCCCGTACGGCGACATGTGGTACGGGACGATGTTCATCGAGGCCATCTTGTGCTCCTTTTTCCACTTCATCCGCCGGTTCTGGAACCAGATCTTGATCTGGCGCTCGGTGAGGCAGAGTGCGTGCGCGATCTCGATCCTCCGTCGGCGCGTCAGGTATCGGTTGAAATGGAACTCCTTCTCCAGCTCGAGCGTCTGATAGCGGGTGTACGAGGTGCGCTGGCGCTTCGTCTCGCCGTTCGCGTTCACCGTGCCTGCCCGGTTGAAGAATCGGTGCCACGCCGCCAAGAGGTTCACGTTGCGCCATCATCGATCGGTCATCGGCAGTCACGAATCAAGACGCATTGACGGGGAGCGGCAAAGTATAGGAAAAAAGAGAAGAAACAAGCGTCAGATGAAGGAAACGGATAAATTCAATTAGGCCAATTAACATTTTTATCATCTACAATTAGCGTATCATTACGGCGATGGCGCGAGGTGCGATGGCGAAGAAATAAGTTTGCCAATTAATGGGTAAAATCACTTCATAGGAACAACGTACGCCGGCTGGCCGTTCCGTCCCTTTCTCGATGTCCTCCGTCGTCAACTTTCCAAGTGCGAAGAAACGTGACAGCAAAAAATGGAACCGTGGACGGAACCGCCTGGCGCGCGAAAGAGGACGAGGGTGGGCTGTTCACACTTCCTTCCGTAGCGCGGCACTCCATTAACACGATTGTTTCCTTCCGCTACCGAGAGAGGGAAAACAACGGTACGTCTAAAGAATTCAAATAAATGCCAATTCCGAGAGCAACAATAATTAATCTTCCTCAAGACATGCCTGGCTTGGCCTGGTGCCTTGACTCAGTCTAGCTGCTCCGCTGATGGAAGGCGCCCCCGTCTAGGCCATTGGAGCTGTCGAAGCCCCGCGCTCTGGAATGAAGGTGTGATGGACGGTTTATCAAAATGATAATGCGGATCCCTTTTCAATCGAACTTCAATCGAGCTCGCAAATTTACATCTATTTCTCCCAATCGACACCCTGATAAGGTAATATAATTCATACAGCGTCCCCGGCTTGGCTACTCCGGGGCATCGCCAGAGACATACGGGTTCCAACCGAGCCGCGAGGGCGGTCGAGTGTGTATCATCTTAAAACAATATTAATCTGTCAGGTCGAATAAAAAACTATCTTCCGCTTGGACAAGACGAATCGTTTCAACAATGCGTGTGTGGGTGTGTGTGGTCCGCGGTCTGCTTCCGTCAGTTCAATTCGGGAATTTCAAGAAAGCGAATCTCTTCCTCTAGGCCATCTCTTTGTCGTAACACGAGACACAGAGTGGCTAGAAATCCAGCCGAGTTCCAACGCGTCTGAGAGGGTCCTGCTGTTCTCCCCAAGTTGTCATTGGCAAAGAAAATTGAAGAAACACAATTTATCATCTCTCCTCCACTGGACACGCTGAGGGAGAGGCGGTGGCAATGGAGGTAGCAAAGGGTAGTGTGTTTTTGTTATACCTTTTTGGTACATTTGGCAACGGATAGCACATACTACACTTCGGGTTCGTTTTCCGGATACATGTACATGTGGTTTGACAATGAAGACTGTGACCAGATCGACAGGGTGCGTGAACTCGTGAAATAGAGTTGCACCACTGCACTGGTACCCGCTGGCAAAGGTCAGTGTCCTTGAAAATACCGTTCGACCTGTTGGCGGAACTGGACCAGATGGGGAATCAGAAAGCGCAGTATCGGCGCGGACAGCCGCGAGGCGTGGACCGAGGGTAAGCAGCCCAAGTTGACTAATTTACGTCGATTTGTTCGGTTTCGTCATATCTTAATCCTCCGAACGCGGATAGCTACGGCGGGCGAAAGCAACATGACAGGCCACTATATCCAGTGACGTCGACGAACCGCCGCGCTGAGAAGGTTGCGCAAAAGCGGAGGATGCGTCATCTTCTACATTTGGGGCAGAGTGATGGGAACGAGAAGCGATGGCGAACAACGGAGGAGGAGAAGTGGGACGAGTAGACACTTTGAGTCGAATATTTTGTCCAGGACCGGCTCTTCTTAAGTAGGACAACATGACATTCATCATCATCTCGTCTTAGTCTGGCCGGGGCCTACGAAGCCGGACCCCGGCCCACGGTACGTAAACATAGTGTCCACCAGCGAGGCCCCACGGCGGAGTAGGATGCGAACTCGGTGATCGATTGAAAATGACCACAGATTGGAGCAGGACGCAGCTCCCTACCCGTTGACAACGAGAATGTGTTCACTGTTCTACAGCGATCCAACGATCTCGTTCCGTCCGCGGTGGGCCGTTGATCGTGTTTTGACTTTGGTATTTAGAAGACAGTTTTCGCTCACTTCGGGGTCGCTTGATACAGACGCAAGACGGTCTCGATGCGGTCCTTCATTCGCTTCAGTCGCTGCCGCTGCTGCTGTCGTGAACGGTGAAAAGACGAGTGACAAAACGTTGACACACAACAAGTTAACAATCGGCCAGATGAAGATCATTCCTAAAGGCCAAAAACGCGTAAGCGTTTTGCGAAGACACAGAGAGAGAGAAAGAGAGAGAGAGAGAGAGAGAGAGAGAGAGAGAGAGAGAGAGAAAGAGAGAGAGAGAGAGAGAGACGGTGCCTAGCTGGTAGAGATGAATTGGGGTAAGATGAGTTTGAGTTGATGCTTGAGAGCAAACGTGTAATACGTCGGACTGTGAGCTCTAAGTCTACACAAAATTATGGAATTACCAAAAAAAGACAATAATTTGTTGACAAGTTTCTCATATTCAGTCATACTCGTTATAACAAATATGTATCAATGAATTCAAAAGAAATATTTGTAACGTATTACCAATGAAATCCAAGATCATTTTAATCGTCATCGAGGAAAATCCAACCACAGGAACTGACTTTCTCTCCCATTAATTTCGATGTATCGTTTATTTGAGCATACTTTTTCAAATACATTCTCTAACTTTTTAATGAATTATATGCAACAAACAAATGAACTCAATACTCAGTCGATTTTTTGACCACACTACTTCGCACCTATTCCTTAGTGCGAAACCACTTTGTTCTGCTGAGCGGCAGCTAAACATTGCCAAGCGCTCCGGTGCTGTCGCATTCTACAGGAATCCCGAATCGCCCTTAAAATGTTCAAAGAATAGCAGTTGTCTTGCAGCAGCCAGAGTCACATGGCGCGGAAAAGAAGCGATTGTAGCTGTAGTGAAGCATGTTTCTGTGTTTTTGTCATCCACAATTTCGTCTCTGTCGCGGTTCGCGAAGGAAATGGAAACTGTCGCTGTAGGTAGACCGAACAGGGTGTGACCTAAGGAAGCTGTTGCAAATTACTACGCGGCAGGTTCTACCACTTATTAGATGGGACCTTCAGCAAACGGAGCGAAAAGTTTGGTCACAGCAACCGCTGCGAAAAAAGGTTTTGGGCCGTGAAACGTGAGAGGAAAAATCTCATTCTCATACGCTCCCATTTAAGAGACATGTCGGTCATACACAAATACCATCGACTGCGGCGGACGAGTGTGAAAAACGCGATGACTTCCATGTTAATTATATAATTAGAGCAACGATCAAGCGGCCGCACCGCTGTTGCTGTTGCCTTCGGCTGGCCGAACGGTTCCACTTCGCATAACGATCACCTCTTCCGTTACGACGGCTGGGCGTTATGCTGAAGCCGTTCGCCTGCGAGAAACAAATATCGCCGTGACGACTGCTGTCCATTTTTCTGGCGTTGGAAGCTGATTTCATTTCTAACACATGCCTAAATCCGGCGGTGCTGATCGATTGAGAGTAATGCCGGGATTGCCTTCCCGCAGTGGTGGTCTGAGCGTATCTGCTTTAATTCCGGAACGTGTTACTCAGTATTTTCGTTTTTGAAGTGACTACATACACGCCGAGTCAATCGATACGGCCCCGCGTGGTGTAGATGTTATGATCCGCAAGTGAAAGACCAACCGAATTCATCCAACAGACGCAACCGATATTGAATTAGTACGGACTGTATCTAAGCATTTGGTGGGAAGGCCACGAAAAAAGCGCCGGAATTTGAATCGTAAAGAACACGGCGAGGACGAATGCTAGCGAGAATTGAAGAAAGTAGTGGATGAAATGAAACTAAACTATATCAGACATTCATCAATCAAGCGAGACAATGGCTATTATGACAGCCACTCTTGTGCGCCCACCCCGCACACAATCATGTGTGACCACTTATGTGCTACCGATGTCTGCAAGAGGGTTTCAGGTTTCTTTATTTGCTTCGTGGTCTGGTACGGCCCTGCGTGCGCGGAACCGTCTCTTCCTGTTCCCAGAGCAGCTAACCAATCTACCTTTGACAGATGTCACCTCCAATGCCGCGCCTACACTTTCCCGTCCTTCAGGCTCTCTGGAGGAAAGTTGAAGGAATTCTGCGAACTCCAGCAGAACGGAAGTTACCCAATATTTGCTTTAAGTTCGCCGAATTGAAATGTGTTACACCTGACGCAGCCTTTGGCGGTGATATACCTATAGCCTGGAAACTGCAGCGCCTTCTTTCTAATATCATAGCACATGCTTTAAAGCAACGGACCGAAAAGAACAGCAGTCGCCTTCTCAACCTTTTAGATTGTGCCGATCATCATTAATCATGGCATCACCGCAACGCATACCATTTCCCTTTTTGGAGGCAAATTTTTCCTAGCGCCCGTCCGTCAATCTTCCCTTCACGAACGGTTCCACTTAAAAGAGTTCCGAGTAGCTTTTTTTTTTAATAAATTGTTTTTCCTACGGCAGTCTTATTGACTGTAGAAATACCGACACTTTAATTGAGTCGACATCGGGAAAAACACTCACACCATTCGGGGCGGTTCACTGCAAAGTGACTTCCGAGGCGCGAAATGTCGGACCCGTGTGAAATCCGGCATCAAATGTCAACAAGCGCACAGGGAAAGAAATACAAACGAAATCTGTGCGACATCGATTACGACGACTTATCGATTTCGAAAGGATAATGTTACAAGTGTGTGTTTTGCCCTCCACGTCAGTTTTTGAAACAAAAAAGGAACTCGATTTGGTCCCAGGAATGTTTCGTACAAGAAAGTAGAAGTAAGCAGGGCAGAATACAAACAAATAAAATTACACAAAAAAATAAACTACATGATAAGATTCCAGGCAGCGCAGAATGTGCCTGCAGTCGGCCACCGTTCGCTCTTTCTAATGACGTTTGTATAACAAAAAACTGAAAAAAGTTGGCCATGTGGTGCATACGTGAACATGTTTGTGTGCAGAACTTTTGATGGTTTGAGAAATTGCATTATTATATTTCGTTTTTCCCTGTTCCATCTCCCCCCCCCAATGTTCGGCTGGCCATGTATATTATTTATGAATGTGTTTGTTGCGGTAGGTCAGTGAATGTGGATTGTCTCGGAATGGGGCGAGTTATCGATTGTTTTCCGCATGTCAAGGAATACAACATCCGAAACTTCGATGCTGGGGCAATTGGATGTGTTGGGAAGCGAAAGTTTTAAAAAATGTTAGGTTAGAACAACAACAACTGTTTTGAAATAATGGATCGCCTTTGTCGCATAGTTAGCAAACGTCCGAACTTGAACTACTGTTTGCAAGTTCTAACACCCGCACAAAAACAAACTCTTTCAGTAGGAGAAGGGGTTGCTACAAAATGTTAAACAAGGCAATTATGACGCGTTTGGATACCAGAGAAAATTGAAGGATTTCAATCGCGAACGTGACCCGTTTATTACCCAGTTTTCATTCCCGTGCGCTTTATTCAACAATGCATTGGTGGGAAATCTGTGTGCGCTCAAATTTCTTAGCATCTTAGCAGCGTTCAAATAACGAGCAGGGAACACCGTCGATAGGTGGATACGAGGTTGGACAAAGATATTGACAAAACGTTCGGAAAACGGTTTTACTTTGCACTTTTCCACCTCACTTTACATTCGCAACCACAGTAGGCGTCTGGTGCAAGGGCAGCCAAACACATGCACGCGCAAAAGAGACAGCGGTAATCATTGACCAGCCGGTTCTACGCGGCCGTGCCCTTGTGTGCGTGTGTGAACAATAAACGACGAAAACTGCACAAATAAATAATAAAATCGCAATAAAGCCAAAATATGGTTCCACGGCGAAAAGGAAGACTGGAGGGCGAAAGAAATGCACCTTATGAAACGGCACGAGAGAGATAGAGAGGGAGAGAGATGTAGATTGAAGGAGTTGAAAAGGCAGAGGTGAATAAAATAAAACAACACAACACAAATCGTTACACCCTAAGAAAACTCGGCTGGCAACGTCGGACGGACACAAGACACAGGCTTCCACACTCTGTGGTTCCGCTAGGAGTCCTGACCGCTCTCCGCACGGTCCTTCCCCGCCCAGTGTTCAATGTGGCCCAGAGGATGGCAGAAGCACGAAAAAAGAATCATGCAAAAACCGGTACCACTTCCACTGGGTACCTTCCCTGACCCTAGCAGGGGTTTGCCGCGAATATTTGTTACTGCTCACATTCGGTACCGGAACACAACTCTGGACACGAATAGCGTGCCGAGTTTAAATGGAGCGAGTATGGAGTTAACAAAATATTTTATGATGTGCAAAAACGTATACAAAACATATTTTATGAACCTTCTCCTCCCCCTCCCCTGCCCCATCACTCTGCAGTTGCAATATCTTCATGTTTGAATTATTTTTACTTTCGATCGTGTCTATTAGGAACGCCATTCCACGTTTATTCCAGCTTTGCAGACAGTTGTCCGTTTTAGTTTTAGACACTCATGTTTTCCAATCACACCGCAAGGGTCCGGGTTAACATTGAGGCTTAAGAAAAAAACGCAAGATCGAACAAAATATTTCCAGTTCCCAAATTTTTCTGGCAGCGTGTTATTATATCACTTGTTATTGCTATTTGAGCAGCAAATCCCTCTTCCCTTTCTAGTTCCGCGGCTTGCCGATTTCCATTTGCAAGCGGGAAATGGAAGGCAGGATTCAAAGTGGGTGGGGTTTCGAGAGTTTTGAACACTGCGTCGATGTCAACAGAACTGCCGGCATTGCTGTGGAGCGAACGAAGGAGTTGCTTTCGCTTTTACCGTAATGGACAACACACAGGCCATGCATAAGATCGACTGATTGTCCGCTCGGAGAGAAAAACGAGCAACAAAAAAACTACGAACATCATCACCTGGAAGTTGAAACGAAGCTAGCCGTAAACGGGTTACTTGGTTGCTCATCGTGTCCGCTAGACATTTTTCCCATTGTCCAGCCCTCGAAATCATCTCCATCACGCTGTACGCCATCGGTTCTAACTTGGCCCGGCGTACCACCGAGATGAACGGCCTAGGATACGCTCGCTTAACCCGCACGATTGGCGTACTCAGCTGGGCCCGGGGACCATCGATCCCGGCACCCTGCAAAGAAGTCCCAAAGTCGTGCCAGAAGGGAACCTGCAGAAAACCTATAAAGGTAATGGCGTGCGATTTTAAATTAATTTGAAATTTTGCCATTTTCTTTTTGCTCCGGTTCCGTTCGAACCGGGGGCTTCGTGCGTCCACGCAGAGCCTGTTCGGTTTTGCGGGAGGTCAATCGATTCAACTTGATTTTGGGCTTGGTTCGAGTCGAGGGCAGCTGAAGCCGAGTTTTGTTTTGGTTTTGTTTCTCCATGGCTTCGGTGTTATCTCGGGCCGTGCTCGCGCATTCGGGATTTTAAAAGGATTACGAATATTAATATAAGAAATGGATCTTGCAGAGAGCTGCGCTGTGCTGTGAAAAGAAGAAACCTTTCTTCACAGCAAAACAAGCTCTGACTAGTGGCCGTCCGTGGTGCGGAATTGTTTACTACATTTTCACATTTTCAGTAAAGGTTTCCACTCCATAAACCACTCACTTCGTAAGTCTGATTTGGATCTTTATTGCAGAACCGCTTGCGCCAGTCGAACGCGGCACGTTGTACGCCCGTAGTTTCGCCCATGGCAATGGAATATGGTTTTCTTTTCGAGCGGTTTTAAACTCAGCCCCGCTTTGCCACCCTGGGTGAGAAATAGATTTTCTGAAAGCCGATGAACTGTTTCGTCCGCGACCCTATCCACGCGGTCTGTATGCATGGAGGAGGTTGAAACTGAATTTAAAACAAAAGATCGCACACGCACAAGGTACGAGGATAAAAAATGACCACGGCACAACAATGTCGCGGACTGCTTCCTGTGGCGAATCCCGGTTGTGAACACTCAACACTGGGAAGATTTAGAGAGAAAAAACAAAATATAGCGAGACAAACATAGAAAAGACTAGACTTGTCGAAATGCGGGGAAAGTACTGTTACGCGATGAAGTTTCCGGTAGGCCATCCATCACCGGGGAGCTGGATTGGCCAACAGCTTGCGAACGGATTCACCAAGTGTCATCGGGTATTAAAATTTCCACTAATTTTAATTCACACACATTTTCAGCGGTCACTCTATTTTTTTTCGTCTCTATCTCCGAGTGATTCCGCGTGCAGCAATAAATCAGCGATTGAATTACGACTTGCACCTTTTCCTGTCTTCCGGAGACCGGGCGGGGGGAACCCCCTCGTGGAAAGCACGGAACGTGCGTGGCAGCATAATGTATAATGTGGTATCTCACATTTGAACAGCAACTCTTTGATGCGTCCCAACAAACGAATACACATGCGCGTATTCCGGCGTTGGAGCGTAGCTAGACGGCTCGTTTTGGGCCGTATTCCGGCGTCCCCGAGGTCCGCTGCTAATCGCCAGCCTGAAGACAGTATCTCCTTACCGGGCACCGGATTACGACCAGTTGCTGCACACTTCAAGCTCGTCGAGACACCTCCCCTGGCGGTGCGTCTTTGGATTCAATGATAATAATCTTCCACCGACGAGTGGGGGAAAAAAAAAAGTGAAGAAAAGAAAAACCCTGCACACTCGGACACGGCCAGACGGACAGACGGAAGACGCACAGCGAGAAGAGGAATGCCCGAAAATAAAGCAATAAATTTTACTTAAGTCAAAACACCGGCTCTAGGGTGTTTATCAAATCTATTGTACGACAATAATATCCTTAACCTTGTGCTCCTGGCCTGGCGAGTGGCCGTGCGGTCGGCGAGGGCAAAGGTTTGATAGCGGGCCGTTCCGTGCGAGGTGGTGTGCGTGTCTTACGGTACCTGTCGGGTCGTCGGGGTTTCTTCCTTGGGGTATTTCGAGGCATAGGAGAACCTTTTGACCGCGAGTCTAGGACCGTCCGGTCCGGATCCATGAGAACAGTTTGAGCAGTTGGAACTCCTCTGGCCTGTCTCGATAATCGGGATTCAGGCTATCCCATTGAGCAAAGGAAACTGCCAGGGTTCAGGCATCCGCATGCCAACCCTTGATCGCGCAACCTCTTGACGGCCTGTTCAATGGCGCAAGGGCCGACGCGGCCCCGCCGAACGCCGGTGGTTAGTTTCGAATGCGGAAAAGCGACAATTAGATAACACAGGTATTGCAATCGCACAATTCGTCGACACTTGGAACGGAGCCACTTATTAACCTTCATTTAGACGCGGCCTGCAAACGTGTTGCGGTGGCCCCCGGTGGCAAACACAGACGGACGGGCGGCGATTGAGCGTCATCGGGCGTGGGACAGGGTGCGGCGAACTGTAGCAGGATCGTAAATCATCGGTGCTGTTTTGGTGGCCACGAGACTGGCTCCAAGCGGCAGCAGAATGCAACGAGTTTAATAATCAATGCAACAGCACTGTGCCCTCGGAGCGGCTCCGGGATTCGTTCCAATGCACACGCGAAACAGAACAAGACTACACGTCTAGCAACGACGATGGAAGAAAGAGAGAGAGAGATAGAGCGTGAGCGACCCGCCTCAGTAGTACTTCGCAGGATGGGACAATCGCGTCTTTCTTACCCCGCGAAGAAGCGCGTCGGAACAGGAAGGGAAAAGGGATCGATGATAATTTCAAATGAAAATGCAAAAATGTGCGAATCTAATCTGAAATTAATAATGAGCATTTTTACATGCCACTCCAGGTTCAGCCATCGTTCTGGTTCACGTTTTTGACCGGTCCTGGCTCTGGCCTTCGCTAGCGGTTCGGCTGATCTTCAGGTGGTTGCTATAGTAGCGAGAATAGTAGTAACGCGACTTTGTACATACTCGTAACCAACAATGCGCCAGTGGATTCGTTACCAGTTGAGTCCTGGGCTTTCTCCCCGTACATTTATATGGTACCGGTGACCAATTCGGAGGAGTGTTTTAACTTGGAACGCGTTATTGGAAAACGTTTGAGTGCGGAAGGATCTTTGCCGATGCACTTGGTTCAAGAGTAAGCGCTGCTATTGCAAGCACATGAATCTCATTTGGTTCAGGGCACTCCGGTACGTGGTACGATCACGTTCATTGACCATTGAATGGAGGCACCAGTGAAAGGAAGAGAAAAGAAGAGAGAGGGAGTAACAGAAGAATACAAAGAAGACCGAGCAAAGGGAGAGGTTGGAAGAATGAGAATGTCCAGAAGATCGAGGAGAACGAGGAGCAACGAGGATTGGAAATTGTATGTCAAAAAAGAATAATTTCTCGTATATTGCTTCCTTGCCAAGTGGAATGGAGCAATTTTTCAATTCCAAAGGAAAGAGAAATCCCCTCCCCTCATCCCCTCGTTCGGTGCAGGGCGATGAAATGAACGGTGCAATTGCACACAGTAAGTGCCAATATGAGAATGCGATATATTTTCCGATACGCAGTACATTTCTGCAAGTGGAAATAGAGATCGGGATCGCCATCGTGGTGAAGAGAATTAGGACCATTTGCCTATTTACTTGCCTGCGTGTTAAGAAGACATCAGTCAAAGAAGAGAGAGAGAGGGGGGAAAAAATACGACGACAACGATGATTGCAGATCTTTTAAGATCTTGCAAGCGCATGAGAAATTGGGCAAAAGTAGCAAGAGGTCCGGCAGCCCGTGAAAGTGATTATGCAATACATTTGAATATAAGGCCGGATATAAAAATTCATAAATTCGGAACAGATCAGAACTTTGACAAGATCATACGAACATCCGAGGAATGAAGGGACCGTGGAACAAACGTTTGTCGTAGTACCGATCGTATGCAAACTAAATGTACATAACAAATCCGATCCCATCGTGTCCTTTTGTTTCCCTGCCATATTCGAGAGTCCAAACATATTCCTACCGCTTCCTCATATCGTTTACATGTTTGGTTGATTAATATATCACAATTGATGCACCTCGCGCGGTGCACCGTACACTGCACACGAGGCGTAAAGGCATTTTCGTCAATCTTGCACAATTTCATGTCCCTCTGAAAAGCCGGACGGAACATATCGCAACGGCAGGCAGCAGTCGGGCATAGCGAAAGTAGTGTGAAGCATCCTGTGAATAATGTTAGAGCGGTCGGTGAGCAGCCTAGATTGGTGAGGAATCTGTAATAGTTACAGAGTGCGATCAAGATGAGCGATTTGCTGCTAAACGATCATGCACACACCACTTTGCGATAACTTTGCAACACCAAAACTGGTGAAAGGGTTCCGCTGCGAAGTACGGGAGAACGATCGTCCCTTCACCAAAATGTTAGTTGCCGAGGATCACCAACGTAGCTGTCGTCATCGCGATCTTCGCAACGATCGCAATGAGCTGATAAACTTCGGTTCGTGTGACCAGGCATCGTCGGGTTTCGTTCATCCACTTCCATTCCATTCTAGGGGGAGTTGTAACACTTGCCTCAACATTTGGTTCTAAGACGTGAAAGTGTTACTTAATCTATCCTCTGCCACACAGTGGCTCAAGGGTTTTTGTTTTTCCAATATTAAATAGTCGACACCACTCCGACGGAGAACGCGCTCGATTGATGCTGACGCAGTCTCCCTTCTCACTTATTTCGAGCGACCTTATTTCGCTGTATCATAAAATGCCATCAGACTAATCGGGTTGTTAGTGATGAATTAAGATATAAGGGGGGGCTTCGGGTTGGCTGGGTGGAACTCGTGGAGGAACCCCCGGTAAGTGTCAAGCTAGTGGCGGTTTGCTCATCGGCCCCCTGACTAGAACACAGAGACGAATAGAATGATGTTTCAGCGGGCGCTTGGTGTGTGGCGCATCGTGACGACATCAGCCGGCATATGGTCGGTGTCCGGTACGGGTGGGAGTCGCAGAAGCCAAACACAATCTTTCGGAAAATTAAACAACCATTTATAATGTATCGCATTCAGCCCGAAACATGCCCGCGAGCGGCGAAATGATCTGTTAGGGAAAAATGAATGTTGCAGCCGGGGTTTGTTTGTACTTGGGGGCGAAACTGTTGTTTTGGCGATTTTTAAGGCAACAGTCGATGCTTTGAACAAAAAACATCACCTTTTTCCTCTGACCTTCTTATTATTTGAAAGGGATAACGTGTGTGAAGTGCCGCCTTAAGTGATGGGGAAAAATGGTTTTCAATCTTAGGAGGAGAGCGTTTTCACGATCGTCGACCAGCAAATGAGAGCTGTGTGTTAATGCTTCTCCTATCTGTTTGATTTGTTTGCACGTTTTTCTCACCCGTCTATAGTGTGATCGATAATCGACCGTCCATTCTGTGGAATAGTAAAGTCCAACCCACATGAGCGTGAGTTGGCCCGTTTGTTAAAATGGAGGCGCGCAGGAGAAAAACAAGAGGGAAAATCGGCGAATAATCACAAACCGAACGGAATTCGCGATGGCCACTCAACCCTGCCATTATCGGCCGGAGACAGGCTAGCCGAACGCAACTGCGCCGGTCCGTAGTTAAGCAAATTGCAACTTCGTTGCTCCACAAAATGCAAATTATCGAGCTTGTGTGTCCGGATTCCCTTTTTTTTTCCTTTTCTCATGCGTACGATCCTCAGCTGGGACTACCCGGATGGAGGCTCTTAGTTCTGCCGTTCGTCGTGCCGCAAGTAATGCAGAAAAAAATAATAATAAAACGGGCGTTGCATTGCTCCCAGGCATAAATGGAACAAGTTGCTGGACGGAAAAAATATTTTTTAATTTGACGCTCATCATCGTCATTTAAGTGATGGCGTTGCTCTCACTTCCTCACTGCTGCGACCGCCAACAGAACCTACGCCGCCTTACCAAGACTACCGAGAAACGTAGCGGGCCACGGAATAGCCGATCGGAACGATTGGACGAAAGGGTAAATTGCTTTTAATCGAAAAATTACTTGCATCAGATTTTCACGTAATTTTTGTGTCAACATGCCCAGCAATACAAGAGGGAGAGAAAGAGAGAGCGCTCGGACGACCCAATTGGGCGAGTGAAGTGAAGTTTCCTTGCACCATAATCGAAAATATTCGAAATTTTGCCCCGCAATAATGGGCACAAATTTGAACCCAGCGTTGCCCTTGCGAAAAGTGGTTGAATCTCGATTCCCTCCGGTCCTCTTGCAGACCATAGGGAAGCTGTGGTACAACCCTATTAAAAGAAATGCTGTGTTGCGCTTCCTCGTGCCTTTCATGCGCCAATTATCCGTTATCAATGCCACCCCGTGGGTCATGTCGATGGCATGTTGAAGATTTTGGTGTTATATACAAAATATTGAATAATTTTCTCGCTAATTGAACCCTTCGTCATGACCTAACTTTTTAGAGATCATGACCTAAATCAACGAGATTGCCCAACGATCGCAGTTCCAAAGACTCCACAGAGCCAAAGCCCAAAAGTTGAGTACATATCCACTTCAAAACGAAATGGCAATGGAGAAAGCGCTATAATTTTTAGTAAACAACAATCCATGTAGACTACTTAACATTAGCTGGGACTATGGAAAGTGGGAAAGTTGGCCAACGAAGGAAGATTCTGAATTTCTTAGGCCTATTCTGAACTTCCAGGCCTATAACAAATAAACCTCTTTTATGGGTAAAATCCGCCGCTTCACTCAGTGATGTAAAGTATGTGCAATTTTATTCACGATCAAAGTACGCCATGCAAACATTTTGCTGGTCTCTCTCTCTTTCTCTCTCTTTCTTTATGTGACATTTCGAATATTCTCCAGTGGTGTGCATCGCCAAACTTCTAAATATGCATAATGTTTCGGGACGGTTCGAGAACACATACTTTGCATGGTTTTTGATTCGCTTATGCATTTTCATTGCAGCTCCCGTCAACAACATTATCATTTTTGGCGTCGTGAACCGTCGTCGACATAACATTTTTTGATATGTGCCCATAAGCGGTAATGCATTATAATGCAACGCAACTCGGCACAAGTAAAGTTTGTAAACAAACACCCATATTATGCGCACCGGTCCACCGATCATCTCCGCTGCATGAAACGTAATTTCAATGGTAATTTAATTTGATTTGTTTGAAAGCTTGAAACTTTGATCGCAAATATTTGCATCACATCAGCTATACAGTTACTCGCAAACTTTATGTAGATCACCGAAATGCTACAACTAAAATTTAAAAGGACGGTTAGGTCCTTCAAAAATTAATTTTGGGTCATGCTTGATATGAACATATGTCACAAAAGTCACCGTACAATTTGTTTTAAATGAATAAAATTGTTTGATTGGTTTGATAAAAAAGGGAACTATTTTTTTCAGTTCTAAAAGACAGCCAGACTCTTCCTGTCATTACAACATACTACAATAAATTCAAATCCTGTTTTTAAATGTTCCATCACATTTTTGCTAATTCGATCGCTATTAAGCACTGCAGCCATCTTCATAATCGATTAATCTGCTCTACTTTTTTTATCTTTACTGATTGAAAGGATGAACCGGACGCAATTCCTCACACATTCTTCGCTAGTATTGCCGCGGGCCATCATCATCAATCTTTCCGCAAGACGGGGGCGAATGTGAAGCATAACGCACGGGACGCAATGTTTCCTAGCGAACCATCGTTCGTCAAATCAGGTCTACTGGAAAACAAAAACTAATCCGCCTTCGAGTTGTCCGACTGGAACGACCGGAACACAAACAGCATAATCCGTATGATGCAAAGCGGAAACGTTGCCCGCCCCGTTGCAGGCTCGGCGCGGTATGATTTGAACACATCGACAGCTCTTAAATTTCCCGGCATTTTCAACCTCCTCCCCGCCAGTCGCCCCGGAGAGGAGAGACAGAGACAGCGGACGGGTCACGATGTGCGTGATTGAAATATGTTTCATATGTCAGGGAATGCTCCTATTTCGTCATTCACACTTGTTGCGCTGCACCGGACCCGAACCACAACCGGGCAGCCGCCGGGCGGAAGTAGTATTAGCGGTGGCCAACGGGAGCAGCAGACTCTAGGCCACGGTTTTCTTCGTCTGCCTCCCTCTCTATCTCTCTCTCTCTCTCTCTCTCTCTTCCTCTCAGTCTGTCTAAGAGTAAACAGTAAATATACAAACTTGCCGTGGTC
>JAOEFI010000003.1:46794541-46810663 GCA_034621735.1 Anopheles plumbeus
GCCGAAGCATTACTCCACTGGGTCCGATAACCGATTTACCGATGGTGTATTTCGAGCTCATCCGGACCCAAGGACCGCGGAGAGGAAAAATGATGATCACATCCATCGAATCGGGAGAGTCGTACCTCGCGTTAGAGAGGATCGCTGAGGGCAGAACGCTTCTGGAAACGCCATAAATCAGCCTTGCGCAGAACGAGACATGATACCGAGGAAAGTGACCGGGCCGCGTTGATCCGTCGATCAACGGAGGCATTCGATGTTTACCTTTTAATCCCGGCACCGCGCCATTTTTCTTAACCACCACTTGTGCCCCGGCTGCCGCCATTAGCCACGGTACCGTTGAAGGCCGCCTCGTCCACTCACTCGCCGGCCCTCTTGCGTGGTGGGTATCGGGGTGGTTCAATTATCTTTATTTTAAAAGTAAACGAAACTATTAACTTGTAATAGCACGAAGCTATCAATTCTAGCCCAGCATAGACATCACGAAGCAACCCAAACTCGGAACTCCGTGCCGGACTGGCCGCTCGCCGGCAGTACGCGCACCGGAGTTGGGTCTATCACACGTTTCGCTATTTGGGAGCCTCGAGCTACAGGCCGTTCCTGTAAGTGCTGGCTATTATCACATAATCACTCGGCGATGCACTGCGCCGATCGCATGGAAGCTCCCTGCCAAGCTTTTCGGCGTCGGGCCGGTAGTTCCATATGGCTTATTGAGCGTTTTGAAGGATTTTCCGTTGTTACCGGTGTTTCGCTTTCATGCCACCGTTCGCCGACGGCCTGCTAGTGCTGGTGCCACCCTGCCGGAAATTTGCGAGCCATCATACCATCTTTCGGGCGACCCGTTTTTCCGCAGGTCTAGGCGCGATCGCGTTTCAAGTACGTGCTCGTGTTTACGGGAAATTATAGTTTACGCCGATGGGAAGCGAGTGCTAGTGAGCACGGCCTTTTTGAGCAGCTAGATATCCTACAGGGCAAGGCCGGGCAGGCGTAATAACTCAATCTTTCGCCGATCGAGTTCAATCAATGCCCACGCTCGTGCCCGCTTCCTGATACCGCCGATATGGACCGCCGAATCGTTCTGTTAAAAAGGCTACTCATCGTGCGGCGTGATTGCCGTAGCCGTAAGAAGGGTGATTGTTTTCCTTCTTCATTACGGCAATTATTATTGCGACTGGCCTCAGCTAGGGGTGGAGCGCTATTGTTATGGAGCTATCGAGACGAAGGTACAGAGTGAGACAGACAGACGGATCGAGCGACGACGAGATAGGGTATTCCAGATTTTCTCACAGGACGTAAGCTAGTTTAGGAACCTTTTTTACAGCCGGCTGGATGTTTTTGTGGACGTGTGGAGGTTTTCTTCCAACACATCAGAATGATTACACGTGCAATTAACTCCGGAAAATGCAAACCAGTTAATTGAATGTAGAGCAACATCCTGCCCATCAGGTTATGCAATAAAACAACCCGATTAAACGACTGCGTTTTCGTCAATTGTGTGATAATTATCGTTGTGTAGTTGAATGATTTTCGCTCTCGATTTTCTAGTAAATATTGCAGAAGTTCAAGATTGAAAACTGGTGAATTAAGTTGTTGTCTGGTTTTGCGAAAATTAGCCACAGAAGGTGCGTCGTAATTGAAGGTTGATAAGAACAATTAGGACTGTAAGAATAAACACTATTAAAGCAGATGAAAAATCAATATAAATTAATTTGTTTTCTCATTTTTCTTATCACAAAAGAGCCGATTGTGTCACCATAATCGTGCCTGAATTGAAAACCTTAAAGATCATTTAATCAATTTCATAAGAATCCCATAATTCAAGGGTCATTTATGAGCTCTTTCATTTTTTCCTTATCATTCTTTCAATATTTGAAACTAGAAATGTATTATTCGACAGAGACTTATTAAAGTTGCCTATGCAGTCTGCGGTTATTTTGTTTCAATCAACTGCATTCAAAGTATGTGTTTTGCATTGTATATCCTAATCGAAGGTTAGCCACCATTCATCCAACCCTTAGCGCATCATAGGTCCTGTGGTTTCCACCCCTTTTGTCCTTTGTGTTATTACGTATAGACGATGTTCTCACATCTCTATACGCGGTGGGAAAAAAGGCCTGACCCTAATCACTCGTAGGGCAACTCTCGCAGCGGGCTCGAATGAAATTCCTATAAATAACACTCACTGCGTGTACGGAACAGCAGCGCTGCTACAACTCCAATGTATTGTGGTCGCCCTTTCCGGGTTCCTCGAGTCGGGTTTCACTGCCTCTCTGGATGCTGCACTGCTAGCGCTGAATGCACACGATCGAACCACTTGCTGCGCTTTTTCGTTCGGATCGAAAAATCGAAAGTGGACTCGATGGGGAATATGAGCGAAGCAAACTAGCGAAATCAAATTAAAACTATACTTTTCGCCGGCTGTGAGTGATGTCCCACTGACACGTTGCACAGGCACGATAATCACAAGTTACTAATGGATGGAGGAGGGCTTTTGCTTTGTTTGCCTTGATTTGTTTTGTTTTCCTCGCTAGAATCGATCACACGCGAATGTTTCGGATCGTCGTAGGCAATCAACATAGAAACACACGCTCACGGTTGCATACGGGACAAGCCTCTTCCTTTGCATAGCCAGTCATAGAAGAAAAACACCGGTTGTGGGAGTGTTTTTATGTCTCGTTCTCTTTTTGTTTACTAGTCCAGCCTTCAAAGCGCAGATTTCCATAAGAACATAGTTCCTGGCCGATGCTTCAAACACTGGTAGGAAAAATCGTAGCCAAGACAATACATACTTTCGCCCTTTTGTGTATGCACGACTGAAGCGACTGGTTCAGCATTGGCTCTAAACGGTTTATGTTCGTCCCCTTCCCGACGCGTTTATTTTCCAACTCTTGTGCACTGTTACTTTGCTATTTTCAGAATGCTTCAAGGATTCGTGTGATCACTGAGGAAGCAGACGCTTCTATGAACTGTTTGGTCACAGTCTGAACGGCTCGACTACTGAGATGTTGAACACATTTCACCACAACTTGCTGCACTTGTGCAGAATGACATATTCGTCGTGGCGGAAAATACTTGCACAAGTTTTACAGGTTCAGCTCCCGGAAAAATGCACTTCGCACCCTACGATGAAGAACAGCCAAGCATGTGTTGAACGGGGCAATGTTTCGGGTTGACTAACTGCACAGTTTAAAAACGTATAGTTTGACGCAATCCACACAACACGGGAATTACCAAGAAAGGAACTGAAACTGCGATGCAATGGAAAGATCACTCTCTAGCGCCAGGCTCGATCAAGCGCCGATCCAGTCCAACACAACTTCACACTGCAATCCCCATGCCACGATTTCCACCGTACGACGGAATCGTTCGAGACAGATTTTCGTTTCGGAATTGACTACTATCACCCGCAGCTCGTCGCGCGGATCTGCTTTTCCGATTGCGGTAGTGTGCGCTCGCGGTCTAGTACGCTACTGCCGCTGGTTGACGGCGATTATCGATGTTTAACCATACTACACCGCCCGTATCATGTGTTTCGTGACGGAATCGTTTCACTCCAACACGTGTCTTCTCGTTCTGCCATGTGCTTGCCCGGTGCTATTGCCGTCTCGGCGGTTGTCTCTCTTTTGTGTCAGACTCGCAAGCGCACGTATACTTTGCGTCGGTAAGACGTCCGTACGTGTGCACACAGCAAGCGCCGTTCGTCGATTTCACATGTTCAACAATCGACCAACTCGCTAGCTTCGTCGACAAAAGAGAGAGAGAGAGGCTGCATCTTTTCTTCGCCGCATGCTGTTGCATTCAACGCATCTTCGCGGGGCGAAGTGAAATGAAAGTCTCTGCCCTTCTCTTTCGTCAGCAGAAGGACCCGCTGGGAAAAACAAATCCGTTTTTTAACACCAGGCACAGCCTTGGCGGGTTGTTGCGGCTGGTAAAAAGAGAATTGGACCCATCGTCACCTTCTGCGATGGAACGAGAAGGGGCACACGAACCGGGTGAGACAACAAGCGTCAATGTATACGCCCCCCGGACATTGCGCGACCGGATGCGAGAAAGAGACCGTGTAGTGCAAACGTTACCTCCCTTTTCAGAAGGAACCGAGCCGTTAATCTCTTTCTACTCCGTTTCTTGGCGTGGACGAGAACGAGAACGCGTTTGACGCGCGCGCATGCTCATACGCAAGAGGCATAAATTAGCCAGCTCCTTCGCGCGCTTCCGTACGCGTCCGGCCACTGCAAAGGGCAAATAATGGTTCGACGAATCGACAAGTTTCATCGACACACCAGTCGCGTACTGACACACATGCATTCGTATTCACTTTGCGTATGGGAATGCATTGTACAGCGGTGCATCGAACCAGTAGCCGCACCGGCAGCCAAAGTAGCAAAAGCGGTGGCTATTCACGCAAGCTGAAGAGTCGGGCGCTCTGGCGCAACATAAATTATCGGCTATGCTCAGGCGATGTTTCGATGACATAAACGGTTTGGAAAAGACTGTAATCTATACCTCAGATAAATGTGTAAATCGCGACCGTCTCAAGGCTATTTGCGGGAAGCTTAAATTAAGAGATTCCGTCCGGCAGGTCGAGGAGCTGGTCGATGGAACCATGGGTTCCAGTTCCAATTTGCAATCATGCATTAGGGCAGTGGGGCCTGCCGGTTCGCGGAAGTTAGGCAAATATGAAGATGAGTTTACGCAAAGCGGGAAGATGGGGTTACTTCGATCTGTTTGCGCAGCGGCACGCCAAACCAAACATCGGGCCCAGGGTACTGCAAGGTACTGGGTCGAGGAAAAACTGGCACGAGTTTGCGATATAATTATTATGATGCTTGTCACGCAATTAAAAACAGTTTTCGACTGATCATCGATCGGTATCTAGACGAGCAATCTCATTAGGATTTTTTCCTCTTTTCAACTTGCTGCTGGCCGCTTGCTGAAAAATGGGCGTTTTTTACAGTTTTCCGCAAAAGCGATTGTGTGTTTTAGACAATATGTAATTAAGAAAAACCCACGCAACGGAATGAAAACCTAATAATTCCAAAGTCGTTGAGTAAAATTATTTGAAATACGTTCGATAATATTTGTTAAAGTCATATAAAGCAATCTGAAGTTGATTGTTGTACTTGTACCCAATAAAACACCAAAGTTACGATGAAAACAGTTCCATTAGATCTCGTAGTAAATGTTGAAGTTATTTAATCGGAAAGAAATAATAAACGAATGTAGAATCCAATGTCAGTTAATTAGTGCAGTAGTAGATGTCGTTTAGTTCTTTCAGTAAAAAACATTTGCGTTAGCTGATTTGCATACTCAAACGGACAAATGTGCGTCAAAGTCCACAGTCATAATGTTTCCTCTTCCACTCCGGAACAGTTTCGTTATTCTCCTGAATGTCACGACCATGTGCACAGTCTAATAAATTGCTGTCGACGAAAGACAATGGACGGCCGCCATATTATTTTGAATATGAGTCGATCCAAGACATTGCATTAATTGATATTATATTACATTTTTTCACATTTTTTCCTTTGAACTCCGTAGTCGCCAGTGGACACATCGAGTGTGGCGTGGAGTTTTCTTCCTCTGACGGGACGTGTTTGCTCTTTTACTCAATCGCATCCGGTAGCAGGCAAGCGACAAAATCGGATCCATCGAATGAATTCCCCGAAAGAGCTCTCGGTGCTTCCGTTCCGTTCCAGGCAAGCGCACCTTTACGATGCTTAGATAAAGATATATGGTTACAATCGCAGGCCGCGCGAACACGCAAGCGCTGAATTTATGCTTTCAGGGAAGTCAGCAGCCAAACGTCACCTCGGTTCGCGGCCTGCTCTCCGCCGAGGACGGCGCGCGAGACGGGCTCCCGCTTCAATCCACGCGGTAGCAGCAAGTGGGCGTTGATTAAGGTGAGGTCCTTTATCCCCGAGGCTGGTCCTCCGCGAGTCCTCTCCTTGCGCGCGGGGAAATCTCCGTGTTTGCCAGGGGCTACAATGGCGTTCCAAGCTACGTTACTCGCTGCTGCGGAAAGAAAAAAACCGGTTCCGACAGGCATCTCCGTGGGCAGCCGGTTGAAAGCCGAATATCATCTCGGGACCTTGAGACAACGGAACGGAGCGAACGGCTTGCAGCAGCGTCAGTAGTTTCGCAAACTGAACCGACCAAACGGTCATTAAAATTAATGTCCTCGGTTCTGGAAAGCAGCCGAGCAGACGACAGGAAGCCTCGAACTCCGCGCACCATGCAAAGCGCAAAGCTTCGAATTGGCAAACTGGTGCAAATATTCTAATTTGCTAATGGCCTCGTACCAGCCGATACGCATCGCCCCACGTTGGTGCCCAAGGAAGGGGTTCGGTAACAGGTATTTCCTTCCCATGGCCTTCTCAGTCTGCTGGAGGCAATTACTGGCGAGGAAAGGCTTTTGTTTTGTGAGATAGATTCAAGGTTTCGGGGTTTTGTTTCGGGCTCGGTTTGGGAAACTGGGGCACCGTTTTGTTCTGGGCGACGGTTACGGGTTGCCCACATTGGACGATCGTGATCGATTCGATTTGGCGTGTCCCGGTGTGGCACTGTGCGGAGAGAAAGGACACCCCGAGAGGCTGCTGTGACTTTATTGGTAAAGCTGCAATTCACAAAACAGGTTATGGGACATGTCGAACCCGTCTGAAACCGCCCGCAAAAGGTTTAAAATGTCCCAAGACAGGTTGAAGATGGCTGCACACATGGTTCGAATGTTAGTGTTTAGAGCGTTGGGAAATTGGAATTGATCGAATCGAAGGTTGAGATTTAATTGAAACATAAATCACGAATCGGTTTTTTTGAATGGTAACAATATTAATATTTTAATTTTGTCAAATATTGAAATTCAAAATTGCCTCCATTCTATAAACCTCTATTGAAATTCTTTTAGGAATTGTTACCTTTTTCCAGGCGCGATTGAAAAGCATAAACGATTACTGGATGTGATAAGTTTGAATTTTTAATACTTAATTTAATACGTAATTGACTAAATCGCATACAATTTCTAAATATGATTCCTAAGCGACTTGCATGGTACCGGCTTTGTGAATATTTGCACCATCATAAAATATGGTTTATCAAACGGAGAAAAACATCAAAAAATATTATAAAATATTATCATATTATCCATTTACACACATCACAATTAAAGTTATTCAAAAAAGGTCGAAACAGTCTTTTAGGTGCCTACATGATGATATATGATTCACAATCAATTAATGAATCAATTGTTGAACTATCAACGACTAAAAATTCAACAATAGTAATTTCCAATAAAATGCATATGGTATGAAATTCAGCAGTATTTCCCTACAGCATCCAGCAGGATTTCACATCCCGTTGCCAACCAATCCCATTAAAGCCATTTCCGCCTTAACCGTCCCGTCCCAGCCCTTCCGAAAGCACCGACGAAGGTAGCCGCCGCTGAATCCTGAGCTTTAAGTTTCCCTATCGATCGATAGATGTCAGTGAGGTACTGCGATGCATTTGTTCGCTTTCACAACTGAGCACAATTTTAGGTCTGGGGTTCGGGGCGGCACTGCACTGACGGCTGCAGGAACCGTGGCCAGAGAATATGCATCTTGCGGTGCACCATTTGAAATCATGTTTTGTTGGAGGTGAGTCGTCGTTACCAGCCGTGTTTCATATGCTGGTTCCCAAAAACCCATACAATTATCGATTTACCTATTCTTTAAGCCAAATGTTTGTTCGATCGATTGATCGTGAGTTGGGTTTTGAATCCTACCATACAACCGAAAATAGTTGTGGCAAGTGTGCGTGCTCGGACTTGGTGCTTGGCGCAGCTTCTTTTCGGTGCCGTCCGCCGGAAAAGTATTACACGAAATTCACTTTCGTTTTTCCATTTATCTTGCTTCGTGCCAAACGGCGACCTTATTGCGCCGGCGAGCGAAGAAGAAGCGAAAAAAAAAATTCCGTGCACCCGAATTCCATGGCTTGGCTTCTAACGCCCCACCTCGATGCAACGGACAGATCTCTAGGATCGGGAAGCTGGAAAGCGGCTGCCACACCGAAGTGGCACCTAAGGCGGACGGCGGAGGAGGGAACAAATATTTTCTCAATGAAAATTCGTCTGACAGGTTGCAGCACACAGCCCAGGGACAGAGGGACGCCGAGGGATGGCGTTGGAAAGTAGGTGGAAAAGTCGATAAATGTTGTTGGGTGTCATGTTTCCTTCAAGAGTGATTGTTTTTTACAGGCAAAGGAAATGCTCTGTATGTAGTCGCGGCTCTTTTTTCCCTCTTTCCCAGTGTTAGCATATTGGTTTTACGGCAGGAGCTGTGAAAACTTAGCACCAACACTTCAATCCGGCCCGCATAGCGCCACAGCTGTACGAACCTGGAGTACGTACGTACCCTGGGTACGTGCGTGGCGAGGATGCCATCCCGTAGCAAACCTACGGCTCCTACGGTTGGGGTGAAACTCGCCCGGCTTCGCTGGGAAATTCATTAATCAATTTTCCTCCCGTGATAGTGACGAGTTCCGGTAGGAGGCGAGTCGGTTACCGGTTTGTTTGTATGCTTGTTTGTTTGTTTTCGGTGTGGAATGCTGTGGACGGCGGACAAGTTGTAAACCGTAGGAGAAATACTAGAAACAATACGGAACGGCTTTAAAGTCGCACGCTTTTCGGTCGCCTTTGAACATCGATCGTTCGTTGGAGTTTGTTGCAATTTAAACAAGTGTCTCTTCTTCTGTGTCCCTTCTTCTCCTAGCCCGCGCGCCGCGGCCCGCTTTTCCTCTGGAATGTCCCTTCGGCCCGACCTTGGCGTAACGATTGGATGGGTATTAATTGAACCACACGGAACAGTTTTCCTAGAATGCGGAGAAATGGAATTCGCATTCAGAAAGACCGGTCCGCACCCGGTACGTCCTGTCCTACGGTGGTACGGTGGACGCATGTTGCCATTGATCCCGAACGAGAGCGCAGATAAAAGCAGATTCAGATGCAAACCGTCCCGGCGGTTCACTACAAAGGGAAGCCATTAATATTTCGCCATACTTTTCAACGAGAATGTTTTGCACGCGCAACTTGTACTTTTTTTTTTTTTTAGTTAATCGCCTCCCTCTGCTGCTGGAGAATGCTTGCTTACTAGTGCAATGCCAATGGAAACGGCATGCGAAAGTGTGTGAGAGGTGCACGACGTCGTTTACAACATTAACATCAACAAGCTACTACTGACTGGCGTGTTGAGGTTACATGTTTTGTTTGCAATTCGTTCCTTTTCAATCGGTTCCTGGCACGAGATTATTTGTTTATGGCAATTGAAGTAATGTTTAATTGTTGTGAGCTGCTTTCTGGGTGTTGCTCCTTCGCCGGAAAGGGTAGCATTCGAGCCAGCAAGTTTGCTAAAGCAATCAACCGCCATAAGGGGGAACTAGCAATAAAGTCATAAATGTATTTTGACCTTTTTGACTTTTTCTCTAAAATCTAAATATTAATTTTATCGTATTATTCGATTATGGAGATAATTTGTGTTGTTCAACTAGCATAAAAGGTATATTTTACTGTCCTAGAGAATATTCGTGTTTCATCGTAGACGGCAAGTGATGCACAATAAGCACAGTGTGTGGGAAAGTGAGATCTGAAACGAAATCATCGCATCACACAAAAATGTCACCGAATGGTAACCGAGTGGAGCCGGTGGTGATTACGGTGGGTTTGTGCAACTTTCGGGAGCCGGAAACTCTACACCACGGCTTACAGGGAAGCACCACCATCAACAAACAGCGCGTTACGCGCACACAGGCAGCTTTCGGCTTGCTAACGTTCGAGTTGGAGGAAAAGTTGGCCAAAAATTAAATGATATGAACCAAGGAGAAAATAAATTGTACCCCCATTCCGTCAACGAACTCCATGCAGCAAAAGCGGCCGATGGGTTGGGGGACAGAGGAAGCAGGGAAGTTTCACACATGAAAGCAAACCGCACCGGCGTGGAACCGGCGGAATCGAAGAAATCTGATCCCACTTCATCGCGCTAAAGTCTCTCCTCAAATCCGCAGCAAAGCGTGCAGGAAGACAAACAAAAAACTGGAGCTGCAGCCCTCGTACGATCAACCTCGCGAGGACAGCGGCACTGCGCTGACAGTTGCACATCTTGAAAGTTCACCGAGAAGTCCTCCGTTTCCGCCGTCAGGGTGCTGACAAAATGGACCGACTACCGAGGGACGTGGCGAGCGACGAGCGGCACCAGAACGTGCGGAAACCGGAGAGTTCAACCCCGAGCCGCCAGCCGGCCGACCGGTTGCGGTCGGTCAGAAGAATAATCATATTCAACACCAGTGGTTGAAAATTGAAAAATTTTAATGACCATATACTTAAAACTAAATGTGATCGTTATCAGCCAATTTTTCATCAGAAACTAAAGTTTAACTTTGATAAAAAAAACCAGAACATTTAAAACCGTCCGAATCGGCGGACCCGGTCGGTCCCGGGCGGTGGGTTGATCGTGATCGCACGAACACTGTGCGTTTTGTGTTGCTGCTGCTTCTACACCGCACAGTTCTAGAAGTGATATCAAAGCTCTGAGCTGGCTTCTGAGACGGTACCAGAACGAGGATCGGGACCGTCTATCCTTCCTCCCATCCCCTTGCCCTTGTTGTCGGCGTCGGCCACTTGAAGACACGCAGCGTTTCGCAAAACCGAAAACAGCGCGCAAGATGATTTCTAATTAATTTCAACCTTGTTGCAAGATTTATCTCCAAGGCCCAAGAAGGGGCTGAAGGCCCCCCGCCCTCGGTTTTCTTCTTCGCTTTCCAACCGGTGGCATAGATTACGTTACAGCAGCCGAAGGGGGTGAAAATAATAGCCGACCCGGCCGCGAACGAGGACGACTGTGTGGCCGACCGTGATGGGAAAGCTGATAGCTTTTCTATCCTCCCGTTGCCGGGAACCAGGGGAAAACCCGCACTGGAAGCCGTTTCCAAAGCCAACCAGAGCATGTTTTGCATGGCACCGAAATCGGAACGTGCTGATCACACGTTCAGCAATCGGTGCGCCAACGTTGCGACGCCGCGATCACCGAAACCGGCCGAAGGAGGAACGCTGTGCAGATAAAAGCTCAAATTTTATCATAAATTAAAAAAAGAAGCCCGGAATGAAAAAAAACAAACCACCAAACGTCAAAGCATAGCTTAAAGGGGCATAAATTTTCTTTCCGCTTTGCACCACGGACACGGGCTGTACCGGTGTGACTCCTAAAAGCGTCGTTTAACGTCGCCCCGGAGATCCAAGAACCCACCCCGGCGAGTGGGGCTATGAGCTGTCCGAAAGTTCTCATATAAATTAGCTCAAGCCGGTGTCTGGCTAGGTTCTGTTGTCTTCGAAGGGCCGCCGGCGAGGGGAGGAAGGGGGTTTTGGGCTGGGCTTCGTGTTTTTTCTTTCTTACGCTTCCACCGAGTGTTCCACGGGGTCTCGGCTGTCACCGACCTTTGTCCTCCCCTGGCCCGGTGACAGGAAATGCCCGCGAAACCTATAAATTAAATATTAACTAATTTTTAACCTAATAAATTATGCCGTCGAGCGGGCCGCTCGGTGCGTACCAAGCCCTTCGCCTCGCTCTTCCCAAGTGTGTCGCTTTTCGGTGTATATTTATGAGCGAACCAGCGAAGGATAGATGATTCGTGCGTCGAGGTGTGTGCATTACTTCGGCGGCGCTTGTGTGGTTCTATGTGGTCCACAAACTTTGCCTCAATGGCTAACGTTTGTGGTTCGATTAGATAACTTTCGGCTAGGGTCTCTAGGAAATCTCCCACTACTTCGCAATCTAAGAACGCGAAGAAAAGAGTGGGGCCTGACCGGGTCTGAAGCAAGGCCTTGGCATGGCCCAAACGGCCCACGGAAAGGGTGGGTGGTTGGTTGGGGGATCAGAACCAAGTCAGCTCGATCACGAATCGAAAATGAAGAAATAAATTATAAATTTCAACAAATTATTGTTATTTATTAGCGCACAGGTCGCGTCTCTCGGTCCTTGGCCAAGATCCTCGTCTTCACAGAGGCGCGGTTGGGAAGGCATTGGTTTCGTTTACGGTCGACCGGGCTGGCAGCAGTGGGGGAGTGGCAGTGCGTTACGGTAGTGGGATCCCGAGCGATTCACAACATTCGAATCGGATAGGTGCGTGCGTTACCTTCCGTTGCTGTACGCCGCCCTGAACTGATCGGTGCTGATGGGTACGGAATAGTTTATGGGTTTGTTTTGGGTGCCTTGTTTTTATCGCCATCAAGAACGATAAAACAAAGGCTACGGGGACGGCCGCTGGAAGCGGCGGCGCGCGGTGGACGATCGACGGAGATTGTTTCCGAGGTGGTACCGGCCGGTGCTCCTCGGTGGGAGATACAAATACTCCGAATACCGGCCGGAGACGAACGAATTCCGCCTTCTTTATTTTCTCTACGAGTGAACATGAATGGTACATAAATTTGAACGCAACAAGAATCAATCACCCGGCTTGTGCATAATAAAATAGATGAAATAAACAACCGTGCAGGTGCGTAGTGATTTGTGGGGCGCGCGGGTGTGAGTGGAGAAGAGAAATTATGAAATTATGCTGCAAACTGGATGTTATTCAATTGAGGGTTCAAAACTATGTATGTGTGGGGGCTAGAAATGTATGGATATTTCTTTATAGTATAATATTGTTTAACAATAAACTTCCGAAAAATATCAAAAGATCCTTTCGTTTGTATCGTAAATCGTTTCGATCCTTTTTTGATTTGAGCTTCGGCTAGGAACTCCGGTTTTGTGGTCAGCACTGAAAATTGTAGCATAGTTTTCCTCCTCCGTTATAATGATTCATCTAAATCGCTCCAAGCATATAAAAAGAATCCCGGTTTAGGGAATGGGTGGAATGGAAATTGAAACCTTCTCATAGTTGGTAAGACGGACGGACGGACGAACGGACATTGGAAATACAAATGAAAAAATTCCTATACAATATTTTTTGATACCACTTCTAATTTCGGAAAATGTCAAAATGATCCCGATCGCACTTCAAGTGTATGAGTACAAATATATTTTATTACACATTCACAGTTCATAATGAAATATTGTTCTGTTTTATCTGCATCATAAATTTTATTTCACCATATTCATTTGAACTGCTCTTAGCACCTTTTCCTCATAAAAAATAAAAAAGCTATAATATCATGTGTATCGTAAAGATGACGGAAATTTCGATAACTGGTTTTAGTATATAAGAGAATTTTACACACATGTTACATCGACATGTTGAGCGAAGTGAAACGATATTTTGATGACGCAGACTATAATAGGTCTATATCTATAATAGACAATTCCTAATTGTAAAGTTTTCTGATGTTGTTGTTTGGCATAGTTACGCTTACCTTTATTTGCTGCATTCTATTCATTTTCTCTCAGCCCTCTAATCATAGTAATAATGTTGACTAAATAACATGAAATGTAATGAATTCTTAGGCATCAAAGCTAACACACAACAAGTGAAGAAATCGATATAATTTGGCATATTGCCTGTGGGACCATGTATTCCATTTGATTTACATAAATAACAAGGTGTGAGTTTCATAAAACGATGCTATCTAAGTCATTTGATGTTAATACTGAGCTTTCGGTAGGCAGCTCAAATTATAGTTTATGAATAAATATACTTGAAAAGAATCCTCTTTGCAACGGTTTTTTTTTGGTTACAAAGTTGTGACACGAATTCTGGGTAGATAACTAGTCCAATGATATTGCACATGACTTCAACCGCATTGGACGAATTATTATTTTTCCAAACAATCGAAAAAGCCAAAGGTGGATCATCACTGAATGTTCTGCTGTTAGAAAAGGGGTAGCGAGAATTTCGAGCCAGTTTTTATGGGCACATATGTCCGTTACGGCTTGTTGCCCCTGTCGATTATGCGACAACTTGCTGTAATACCTGTCTTGGATCGCTGACCATGGCACTCCTCCCATCCGCAGCGTACCTCCCCGAAGCACGGGAGTAATATAGGTGTAAATTAACCGGATTAGCAGGTAATCGGGAACCGCAATATGGTGAGCGTAACCGACAACAAGTCCTGGTACCAAAACATGCACCGGAAAACCCTAAATTTCAAGTACCCAAACGGTTGGTCCGCCCCTGTCTAGGCTAACGAACTCGACTCCATGTCTTCCGTCTACTTTGCACTACGTACCTTTGTTGTGTACAGAGGAAGAAATGCAAAATAAAAGCTACCCCCGGCCTTGAGTTACTCAGCCAGAGTAGTGGGTAAATTTGAAAACCGGGACTTCTCCTCCTCCGGGGAAACGTTTTTTTTTTTAAGCGAACAAAGGGTCGGTAGGTGTTGACCGGTTGAGATTGCAATAAAAATTCAAAACAAAAGAATCATCACTTCAAGCAACACCCGGATCAAACACGAAACACTTTAATCCTTTGAAAGGCGTCCTTCGAGGAGGCCAATCAAGAAAACACACTCTTCCGTTGGCCGTCGCCTTCAACCTGGTGTCATTTGTTACCGGTAATTGATGAATGCCTGTCCGCGTAATCGTGTCACGTGAATGGGAATCCATTAGGTAAATGATGACAACGGAGAACCACGAGCGGCGCGCCTCGCTGGGTCTCGCGATCCGCACGGTTATGATATCATCATTGCATTGGAAACAATTTCTCCGCCTTGCGCTGGGAAGCAGCAGCCAGACGCAGGCTGCACTATGCAGGCGCCTGCCTGTGGCGGAGTCTTGCAACGGGACCCCAGAGTTCTTGGTCGCCGGACGGCGGTACAACAAGGTTGCAGCCACGAGCCATCGAATGCATGATTAATGAATCGAATTTTGGGAAAGTTCGGAACCACCGTAAATCCGAAACTCGTGCGCCCCGATTTTGGGAAACACTCGCCACTGCTAACGCCAGCTTGACAGTAGTGGTCACTACCGGAACTGGCTTGAATTCAGGGCCCGCGTGATGAGCCCCTCGTCGCGTTTGACTTCGACTTACATCTGTTGCTTTCCGTGCCGTGGCCCGAAATCCGACGACGGAAGCGGAGAGATAAATGATGTTCGATTCCGTCACCGGCCCACAAGCACGGTGCGACCACATGCTGCATCGCAAGGGACTTCTGCGAAAATCCCGTGCAATTGTTTCGCCTTGGCACGCCGCAGCGGCTTAATTTATGACTATTTATTTAATTCTATCCATACTTTTGCGAGGCTGAAAATTTTTCGTGCCATTTCCCGTGCCAAGTTCCCGGGGCGGGTGTTGTCGTCGGAAGCCACCGTCAGCGACAGTATTCCCGCACGCGCTGCAGAAGGGGGAAAATGAAACGAAAGAGGACCCAAAATCAAAATCAACACCAATCGAACGATCAATCGAAGGGATGCTGCAAAAAAAAAAAAGGCAACCATACGGACACATACCTTTTCTGTCGCCGGGGGGAGGGGAGGTGGTTACGTCCAAGGCCGACAGCGGTAGGGTGTCACTAGTTCCCTGCTCCCGGTGCGACGCGTTGCACTGTGAGTTACAATTCAATTTACGGCCTCGCTGGATTCGCGTTTTGCCGGCTATTGTTTGCACGTTCGATTTTTCACATGATTTAGAGCAGAAAAGGCGGCTGACGGTTCTGCAGGACACCCCTACGAAGGGTGCATGGGGCCGGGGAACGGGACGCAATATCGACGGACGACAACGGACGCAGCAGTGCGTGCTCGAAATGGTATCATCTTTGTTAATACCAACACGCGGACGTCATGAATGGACTGGAACTAGAGAATCCTGTGGGCGGGCTCCTAAGGAAGCTCGCTTCAAAAATCGCTTTGACGTTAAAGACGCCAATAAAGACATCACATCGGACCGCACCACCTTTGCATAAAATCGACACGGTATGCTAAAGTTGTCAAAATCGTTGCTTAAACAGTTTCGACAGCCTTTTTAATGGCCGTTGCATTCCGCACATACCCGGAGGTCTCCCACGCGTCGTTCTGAAGAAATTCAGAAGCCGAAATGGAAGCGTGGCATGTCCTTCGTACCGTTCGACCCACCCGCGGCCACGCATCAGTTGCGTCCGTCTTCCCATCTTAATTACCTCTCCGCTTCGGTCACCTTGACGCTTCCTATCGAGCCATCCACGCTTCTTCGGGA
>JAOEFI010000003.1:46819837-46875006 GCA_034621735.1 Anopheles plumbeus
CATGGTCTAAAAGTACATGTACTGACGAAAATGTCCTTGACATTGTGATAGGAAGAGATTATTAAGAATAATGGCAGACAATATATGGCAAGCTAATAAACGTATAAATGTATTCCTAGTTCTAGTGAACCTAAAAGAGGAGTTCGTAATGGGTTACAATGGAAAAATAAGGACACTCTTTCATTACTAGTGCACCGAGAGATTCGTCACCAATGGTAACGAGGTACTTTGAACCACACTTTGTAGCATTAAATGGCTACGGGAGAGGTCTCTTGCTCGATAAACGCAACGGGTGATATCGTTAACTTTTGGCCGAAACCAGAGTGGAAGAATAGGCTTGAAAGGTTTATTTTCCGAAGCTGTAAAAGACTCTGCCGTTCCCGTTTAAATGAGACCATAAATTATTCCAATACTGTTAACCCATTTGGGACCAATGAGAGTGCCAGCCGTTTAGCATTTGCACATTTGGACACTTTTTTTCGTCCTTTTCCTGCGGTCAAAACAATAAACCCGACGGTTGCCCTTCGTCCGGTGGCCAAGGCTGTCAGGATGCATGTCGATGCGGTTCCCGCTCCTTTTGCCACGTCAAATATGTAGAGCACGGTTTGCAGCATTTGTCACAACGCTTTTGTTTGTTTGATTGACAGCTTTGGGAACGTATGTGGACGAGGCTTCGCATAGCTTTCTGCAAGCTGGTTGCATTCTCTGGGATTCCTTTGCCCTTTCGAAGGTCATGCCCGCAAGTGCGGACTGACGGCAGAAGGACGTGATGGGTTTGCCGAAAAATCTTACATGGGACATGGGAGCGGCTTGGAAAATCTCACGTTGAAATCTCGGTAGGAATACTTTGCGAAGCTGAAGGATTGCAATTGGGTGCATTTTTTGCTCGTAAAATGTGTCATTCTTGTTAACTGTTTCACGAAATCTGAATGTTATCCGAAAGTAATTTTGTTAGTTCATGCTTTTCATCAAACATACTTTATGTGTGTGATCGGTTAATGTCAAACCAGTACCCAGATTCGGCTGTATTTTCAATTGGAAACATTTTTCCATGTTAGTCAACTTAATTTCAGCTGATTTCGCGATAACGCGCCAAGAGGGTGTCGAGATGTTTGGTTAAGGAGCTAGGGGATCGCCATCGTCCAAGGAAAAGCGCACCTATTTGACGTACGCGCGCCATTACGTGATTTCCGTTGTTGAAAGCTACCGAAAGGCCGGCCATACCGCCCTTATCGAAGGGTCGGCGTTGAAGCCGCCGTCAGAACACATCGCCATCGAAGTTTTCCCTCCGAACCTAATGAGCAGGGAGTGGGACGTGGAGCGCAGGGCATGGTGCCATTAGGGCATTGGCTTATTTGGGAGTGAATTTCTAATGCTCGCCTCCTTGGCCTATGCACTACGCACGCGGGGTGTTTTTCGTGTCGTTGATTGAGTGTTGTCGCCAGGACGCGTCGTGGAACGGACGGTTTGATGAATTTTCTGTCACAGACTCGTCGCCCGCTCCTTCCACTGCCGCGAACTCTCTACTCAAGCTGGCACCTTTTTCCGCTCAAGTGGGTACGCGCGCCCTGAGCCTCAGCCTCAGCTGGGTTGGATTCGGTTTACTCCCCCTGACGCCGGGCGATGGCGACGCGCCGAGGCAAGCAGCGCACTGATAAGGCGAGGACCACCTCGTGTAGTCCTCGGTGGGTCGTGTGCCTCCTGGGATTTTCCACCGGGAGAACTTTCCGTTTCGTTTTCCCTCGATCGACTTTTTATAAATGTCCGGATGATTGTTGAAGAATGAAAACAAAACTTTCGGAAAAAAGGAAATGGCTGCAAGACTCGGCGCTGGTGTCCTTTGCGCACAACAACCACGCTAACAAATGGGGACCCTGTAGCAGCCACAAAAAAGCACCATCCATTGTAGGTGGAAAACAGCCAGGCGGCGGAAGCGGCGCAGAAGCGCACACGAAGAAGAAGAATTATTTTATATTATAGAAAATACATAGTAACATTTTTTCTCAATGACATTGATGGATTGGAAAGAACGGAAAGCGAAAAACTGAAAATGTCATTCGGATTAATGCTGTTGGGGCTGGGTGTATATTTTATATTATGCTCCTCTTTGTCCGCTTTCCGCCACCGCGCGCGTTCGTTCGGTCCACATCGCCCGTCCAATGGGAAAGGCCATCCATCCAGTGGCGGATGGCAGTGTAACGATAGGCGATGGTATGGTCCCTAGTAAATGGGAGCCGGGCAGAAATGATGAGCACAAAAAAAACACGAATCCGGAAAAGAAGTGGTCTTTGCCCTTATTTCTACTTCCTTCCTTAGGGTCTCCATCTTCCCTGTCCACCCTTGTCGGCACCTACTTTAGAGCAGTGGAAAACTCCCGCCAGCCTAGGATTGGGGCTACTTCGTTTGTTTGCCGGTTTTGCCGATCCATTCAGAGATCCAGTAGAATACCTCCGTGTTTTTTTTCTTACGTACTCTCTAAATGAGTTTTGTACCCTGCCCAGTGTTGCTTAGGGATGCAGACTTGTGCGTCAGAGAATGTACCGTTTGTTTCTTTCTATAAATCACATTTTTCTTCGAAAAGAGATCAATGTGTACGCACAGGACGAAATGGTGAACTAGTATTAAGATTATTAACGAACATTTGGCATACGAGTATGTCGGAAATTGACGGAATAAGCAGTCTCGCAAAACTTTGAACTGAATTGAAACCAATAATTAGCATATTGAAAACAGTACACATTAAACTCAAGAGGACTCAAACTGTACCACTTATTTATCAATTCTACAAAGAAAATGTTACACTCCAACTGCTCATACTAGAAAATTTTCAATTCTGGTTCGCAAAAGGAGCGGAACATCCTAGGGTCGCCGATCGCCTACGGAGGAGTTGATGTAGAATTTAAAAAAAAACTCTGCCCTAGGAAAAGTCCAGAATGAAAATAAATGCGAAAAGTACCCGCCAGTGACCAGGGACCGGAAGTCTCTAGTCTCCAAATGCTGGTGATTGGGTTGAAGACCGCCCGAACGCGGAAAAGAGTGAAAAAGCAAACGTACGAGCTGATGATGATGGTTTATTTTATTTTCTTTCCCATTTCTCGTTTTGTCGGCAGGCTCGGTGCATCCGGATTCGTTTCGGGCGCGATGAAGCAGTTTGCAAGTCGTATACCGCTCGGAGCTATGATGGTTTGAATTTCATGCAGAAAGTTTTTCCCTTTCACGTCCCTACGGAAAAAAAACTATTTTCCGACAAAGTGTGTGTGTGTGTGTGTGTGTGGATATGGTTTTTTCCAACACACACGCTGTAATGTACCTTCCACAATTCCCCTAGCGGTTCCTCAATATTAGTTTGCCCACACTTCAGGCGATGGCTAATTAGATTGACCATGCAGACCTATGGGAGCGAAACCGGAGCTAGATTGCACTACTTGCATCCCCAAATGAGGACTTCGAGCTGCGATCCTTTGCTACACTCCGGGGAATACGAGCGACTTTTGCTTATACCTTCGCCGAACTGTCCTCAAATAATTCGTATTGGATTACAAGCTGAATGTAATTGCTATAAAACACAATGTTTTACCTTTTGATCTTTTAAAACAAGGTCTAGTCATAAACAATTGATGTAACAAATATATGTCCTTTGTGGCATTTTCTTCAAGCGATTCGTTGTACAGGTGAGGGGGACTGTTTTGCATGGGAGGAAATGATGATTTTTAGTCTTATAAAGACAATCATGTCCCAGTTCCTTAAATTCGCTCCCACGGAAGATCACTTTCGGAAATGTTTATGTTACAGTATTTCGAAGTATAGAAACAATAGTAGCAAACAATTCGAAATTTAGATCGAATTAGAAGACGATTTACAAGATCTTTAATTACCCTGTTGAAAATGTACGCCTGAAAAGTATACGATTTTGTTTTCTAATCTAAATAATAGATTACCGTTTACATAAATAGGAATGCCACAAAGTTAATAATACATATAATAACAAAAATGTGTTATTCGTGATCCCTTTATAGATTGTTGATTCTTGAACACTCCGACGGATCCAATGTTTTACGTTAGATTTGATTTGATCATTTAGTTTACTTCGGTGTTTACTTACCGCTTCACTTGGATTTTCCTGGCACTTGTAAAAGACGCACTAGAATGGTTCAGCTTTTACAGAAGTACAATTGATCCATCTCAGGCTCAGCGAAATGATCGCCCAGATCGTGAATATTTTACGTTTCCTTTATCTCGAATCAGATCACTCTACGAACAGTTCTATTGTGGCTCTCGTTTTATTCGTTGTCCCTTTCAACTGCTGGAGAATGCCGCTACTAACGTGGAGAAATGTGAAGCTAACCAGAGACAACGGTTTTTGAACATAAATTCATCGAAATTACAACACCATACGAGAGATAATATTTGGGGAATAATTTTCCACAGTTTTAAAGTAAATTCTAAAAAATTCCCTTGGACAGTTGCTCACAAACTTCACTTTTTATCCAAAGCAGCCAAACAAATGGCTCGAAACATCGTTGGTTTGTCACTCGAACCTGTGTATTTTCGTTCGCTCGAAAGAACAGCTTCGTCCTCCGATGAATGGAAAAGCATGGGCATAGAGCATTGCATTCAAAATAGAGTCGAGTGTTCGAACAAGTGTGTTCCCCGCTCAACCGGACTATGGTCGGTGAAAGGCTCAGTTGAAAGAGTCCATACGCCCGGTCTAGGGGCGGGATAACTGTGCAACGGCCGGATAGATGGCGCAGCACAGTGAGTGCGAAAAGGACAACAAGTGTTGCAAGATCCTTGCCATAGCGGCACGGCGAAGATCTAAGCGAGTCAACCAGTGGCGCGATCTGCGCGATGAACTGTGACGCATCGTTGATCGACGAATCGACGAAACAGATGGAACGCAAGGGCGTGTGAGTGACGCTTTGCCGTAGCACCGTGCATGTGTGTGTAGAACAGCGCCCTGGCGAAGTGCAGCGCCACGAACTCATCGACGGAATTTCGGTCCCATGGAAACCGTGCAGCTTAGAGGGTACATACGTGTGCGTGCATAGGCTGCACTGTGTGCGTTCGCCTCATGCGGAGGCGAGAAAAAACGGTCAAAGCAAACATTCGGCTTAGACGGGCGGGCTCAAATTTAGAAAGACCCATTTCGTAATGGCCCCCGTGCCTGCCAATGGCTGCAGGAAGAGCTCGACCGTATGCCACGAGCAGTGGTGCTTCCTCGTTCTTATCTGATGAAGCCATAGGGCCAGCTGGATGGTCTTAGCCGCAACTCTCAGCAGCAGCAGCGCATTCTGACACAGCGTTCTTTGACTCCGAATTTCACGTTAAGAACATTTCGTGGTTAAGATCACAAAACGCAATCCGAAAGCCTCAAACTACAATCCAGAAACGGTTGCCGGAATGGGACTCCAAAAGAGACCGAGCAATAACCATAATAACTTCCATCTGCACTGATCGGTGCAAACTTCCGATCGGCAGTTGAATGATTGGAAAATAAAATTGCAATAAAATTAATCAAACAATTTCACAGACCCCGGGGCTGCAAGTGTTAATTTTTCAATTCCATCAACACGCATCGAACTGCCTGCCCTGTGGCGGAAAATGACACTACGAAATGTATCAATTATTGACCCGAGTCCGGACCTGGTTCGTGCCGCAAAAGGATGCAGGGTAGGGCACGGAGGGCATGCGGTAGGGAATTGGCACGCTAATGCTTGGACAATTATTGGGTTTTATCTTTTTGTTTATTATTTAATCCATTTCTGCTCTTCTTATCTTGGTTGTATGTACAAATTTTGTTACATTTGTCTGCTAGTTTGTTGGTTTTTGTTCTCATCCTCCTGCTGGTGCGTTTACCTTTTTGTCATGGTTCTGCTGAACCACATTTTAGTAATTCCGTTTCGCCTGTGGGTTCTGTTATTTTATTGTTCCTTTGCTCTCAGGAAACACTAGTGAGACTTTCATTCGTTTCGTCCGAGCAGAGCGGCGGCTGATTTTTGTTCTGGTTCGTCTAGATTCGTCCGCCAATTTATCTTATAGTTAACGATTAAATATTTACGCACATTCCATTATCATGCTCGTCATCGATCTCCACCCTTGCAATATGATACCAGATTTTTTTCTATAATCCACGAAAAAAGGAAACACCAGAAAGAACGGAAACATGTTTCGAAGGAGATACATTTTGGAAAGTTGTGCATTTCGTTTGTCTGAACTGAAGCAAGCAAAGGTTACTCTTTGCTCGTTTTATTTTGGATTCGCTGCAGCATTCCAGTGTGTTTTTAGTTGCTTGGCTCAAACCATAATTGTTGCGTGTCTCTAGGGGAAAAAAACAAAAGTCGAACTACGAGACGAAAATGTATGCGTAGCAGGAATCTCGGTTCTCTTTAATGTCTAAATAGTAGTTTACTGTACCATTTCTTTAAGTTTAATAATTACACAGTCCCTTAAAGGCTAAACGTGACGTATGCTGTTTTTGTGTGTGTTTTGTTTGCTTTTTTTTTCTTAGCGACACCACTTTTTTCCATGCGTATCATAGTTCCATCGAATCTCTACAACTTATCCATATGCATTTATAAGTTACAGTTACTTCTCTTCATCTCTATATCTCGTGCGTTGATGCATCATCGTTTACGTATTTTGGGTATCGGTTGTATATTGTTTAGCTACCTCTTTGTAACATCGCTTTCTTTATTGATTACAGTATTGTTGGTGCGCGTTTGTTCTTTTATAGTTCCATTGGGTGGAGTGGAGAGTGTCTCTTCGCTCAACGATTGATGAGACCATCAGAAAATGATTGCAAAAGCTTCCCTAATCTCATCTTTCCCTTATTCTCTGACCAACATTTTCTACATGGTGGAAAAATATCTGCCACAACACAACAATTTGCAAAATGTATTTTTACAAGACTTTTTTGTTGTTGTTGTTGTTGTGTAGTTTACTTTTACATTTAAACTTGAAGATGTGCATCTTCCTTCTGTATGTTTAGTGCAATTGAGTCTTCCGTCGTTCAAATATGTTTTGATTTTTATAATTTTAGATTAGTTGAGTAATCCTGCGGGTCTTTATTCTTCATGCATATTTCCTCGTGGCTCAATCATTCCCGTAATAAAATCGTATACAACATTACGTATGTTTAGGTCATTTGACAGCTGCTCTGTCATTACAGCTGCTGGAGGCGATTTCCAAGCCCCAAATATATCGACGCGATTATGTACTGGTTCAAAATAATGTCTTCACTGGGAGTTTCAGTTTTTTTCAAATGCCATCTGACTAAAGGAACCGAACGCACGATGGACATAGTAGTTATACCGATACTGTAACGTGTCTCGCCACGCTTCTGTTCTTTGTAATCTTCGCTGTTTTTAGGAACAAAGATTTTCCACCTTAAGCAACAGCGACCGAATAGTCAGAATACTAAATTACACTCTTCCGATAGGATACTGCTACAAAACGAAAACAAGCAAACAAAAACTAACACTTTTGTGACTCTCTTTTGTCTATTTTCATATACACATGTGATGGCTGCGTCCATTGATGGGCCGCCATAATGGGACGAAAAGAAGCATCCTTCTACCCACGCGAGATGACGACGACGGTCACGAGTATGATGACGATGGGGGTATAATATGGCTTACAACAAAATTATTCTATTGACTTTGGTATGAATTGTTTGGATGTTCATGCTATGTGTAATGTTGTAGATTTGAGTTGTTGTTCAGAAGAAGGAGTTACTTCAACAAAATAAGATAATATAAGCACCTTCAAAGCCGTTTTTTCTCGCTATGTCGGTCTTCAAGTTTCTCACTCTCGCAATGCAAAGGAAGAAGCCTTTTTTTAATTAACAAAGTTTTCTTGCTACCATGTGTTCTACGTTAGAGCCGTGTCTTTAGGAAATAGTACTTTAGGAAATTTTTGATTAATGGATCAAACACACACGGATTTTGTTATAATCTTCATCGGATAACAGTATTTGTCGATAACAAAATCTAACTCGGGACCAAAGAAAAACATCCACATTTCGTTTCGGTTTCATTCTGCGACCGGTTTTTGTGTTTCAGTGTTTAAGCCTTTTTTGTTCGCCCTTACAAGAGTTTGTATGCGATTTAGAACAGTACAAAACACCGTTTCCAATTGTTGCTTGTATTCAACCGTTTGCTCTGAGATTTCAATTTTGGTACACAATTTATAATGCGAGTGGTCTGATTTGTCAGTGCTTGATTCATGCCTCTCTACTTCCGTTTCGTCCGTCGTTTCTATGCCATGTACACGTTTTCTTTCAAATTATCCGAGTTTTGCATTCTTTCCTACTGCAACATCAATTTCAACTTTGTTTACGTATAAATTTATCCCAATTTGCGTCTTATTTCACAAACAGACGCTTCTTTTCCAGCTGAAAGGTTCTCCGCACATCTTTAGCACGTTTTTATGGTTTGCAATGTAGAAAGTTAGAATATCATCCAATTTATTTGCTTTACTCAATTCTCATCTTATCTTTTCCAATCTTTTTAATGACCATTATGCTATCGTTCAACCACGGAGCGCATCGTTTAGCCTGCGGAATTGCACAATATTCTATCCTTTGAAATAAATTTTATTCTCGACCCTTTGTGTGGTTCAATTCAACCTTTTCTTTTTTGTAATTTTTACTGCATCTGAGATTGAATCTTAGTGTGAGTGTTTCTTTTTTAAAATTAAGTTTGAGGTCACATAAGTTGATTTTGTAACAATGTTCTTCTTTTGCAATTTCTTATATTCACTCCAGTTAAGGAAACGATTAATTGATCGCCAGGTGTCCTCACTGCTTCTCCTTTTCTGTCGTGTTTGCCGTGATCTTTTTCCACATCCAATTTAGTGACGGTTTTGTTCCGGGGCGCGCCTTTGTTTTATATACGGATACACGAATACAACATACCCAGTGTTGGTCCTACTGAAGCACAACTAAATATTTTTGCCAATTTCTTCATCTGCTTTTGGAGGGAACCGAAAATATTAAATGACACACGTTAACGCGCGCGGGCCCCGCTTACGGAAACTACCTTGTCATCGATCAATGATAGAAACAAAGAAGTGGAGGCATTGGTTCCATTGAAACTGCAAGCACATGAAACACGAAAACCGCCCTCTCCGGTGGCCACAGCCCGGCCGGCCCCGCGATTAGCTGGTGGTTGATGAAAGCGACACTCGACGCCAGCGCCCCGACCTTGTCCCCGCTTATGCCGGAGATTGTGGCGGGGTCATATCGTTCTCGTCGCCCGAGCCCGGCTCGCCTTTGGTCTTGTTCTCCTTTTTCCACTTCATCCGCCGGTTCTGGAACCAGATCTTGATCTGGCGCTCGGTGAGGCAGAGTGCGTGCGCGATCTCGATCCTTCGTCGGCGCGTAAGGTAGCGATTGAAATGGAACTCCTTCTCCAGCTCCAGCGTTTGGTACCGGGTGTACGTCTGACGCCCACGTTTTCGCTCTGCAAAGAAAGAACCAGACGTTTGTAAGCCAACGGCAGACCAGTTATTAAAAACCTACGAACTAACACAACTAAACGATATCAACGCTAAGAGGGGGCAGGGTCGGTAGTGCTGGGACAAACGCTGCTAAAACGCTTGCACCTTCGGAAGATATGTGGCCGTCGAAGAAACAGGAAATACAATGGAACAGTGGATTTTTAATTAGTTCCACTTCTCAGTTTGCTGAGTTCGGAAAGAAGTAGCCGAAAGACGTTTGGACGGCAGTCGAAAACAGTTGTAATTGGAATGGAATGGAAGTGTAATGGCGGCATCCTCGTTGGGATCATGACTACTAGCCTTTGAATACTGGGTTGGTCCAAGTCCGTGATGATGATTTCAGATGTTGTTAATGAATATTGATTCGTTGTCAAAATGAACTTGAAAGGTACATGTTTAGAAGGATAATGCAATTCTTCGATATTTTCAAAATGTTTTGCTTAAATCTTCAAAAACAAAAACCAGAAATCTGTAGTAGAAAAGCTCAATCCAAATCCACTCGTGGTTTAGCAACCTTCATCCTTGAACTCGCATTGAAAATGAGAAAGAAAATCAATCGTCACGTTAGGGGAACAGTGCCAGCGCGGCGGGGAGAGGGAGAGTGGTCTGGTGCACTAATCTAAACGTAATGGCATTATAATTACGATTCGCATGCATTAGTGTGGCCCCGCGAATGGAGCGCGTTGGAACGGCTTTTCGTATAACCACATCATAAACGGCGTAATGTCCGTGAGTATGATCTAGCACGCGGTCCGGGCCCCAACATGGGAAGTGGTGTTCCGGTCGCCTTTCATTACACGCACTCGGCACGGGAATAGGTCGCGCACAATAATATACTCCACGCGCACCGCCACGAAGAAAACGGTGAAAATCTATTTTCTGACGGATTTTTTCCTTAATTGGATATCATTCAGCGCGCGTTCGGCTTAAAGCGCCGCCACATTTAACGCTGGTAACCAAAATTTTCGTTCCGAAGGTTTTTCGAGAGTTAAAGCAATCGTCGGCACGGTGCCCCCACCCTTTCCGTCCTCGTCCCTGCACGTCCCCATCGTCCCCGTGCACACGAGGTTTCAAATTAATGTCGAATTTCGGTTCATTTGGCCGACGTTCCCCATCGTTTGTTGCCGGCCAGGTAATGGTAGCCGGGCCAGTTCCTGGCCGCGAGTGGAAATGAGATTTTCGATGATGGATAATTCGATTTTTTCGGTACCTTCAATTGACGTGTGGTTTCATGAAATGAAATTTCAGTTTCAATCCAGTGGGAAAAGAAAACAGTCTAATTATTTAGTCATCATCTCCGATGGAGTTACAAAATGTCAGAAAAAGCAAATCCGGTGGAGGTTTGTACAACTAGCAATGCTTCTTTCTATATAAAACGTTTAAATTCTCTTAGTCGATATTCCAAGATGGACCGTTCAACTCTTGCAGGGCTTCCCACCGGAGCTCCCTCCGAACCGAGTCGGTACACTTTTTTTCTCTATATTCATCTCCAAATTGCTCCTCAATCCCTCGAACATCGTTTGGCAGACCGGACCGTCAGGCCGTGCGATTGGCAGCGAAATTCGAAAGGAATAAGGGTAGCAGGATGGGGGAGGAACGATGAAGAAGAAAAAAAACAGTACCGTACGGCTAGAACTGTCGGGAAAAGAAATCTCTCATCCTGTCTTGTGAAAAGTTTCGGCTTCGGCTTTGCGCAACTCAGGGCCCGGCCTTTCCTGCCACTTTTTTGTGTTTGTTTGAAGTCCTCGCACTCCTGACCCACCGGCGGCCGGCGTGGGCGGCGAGGCCGGCAATGGAAGGTCCTGCGTGTTTTCGATTAGCCTCAACTTTCGAGGCCATCTTCACCATCACGAACGGCAGCAGCGTCGTCGTCAAAGGAAAGCACGAAGTTGAATGAGATGGATGCCTCGACGCCGGAACGTGCAACGGAACGACGGCAAAGGGTCGACCGGCCGAACCACCGGGCGAGGTGGGAGGGGGACCGGAGTGAATTGAGGCCACCAGGAGATGGTGGTCTTGTTCATGCTCCAGTCAGCTGTCAAATCTTTTGATATGGGTGCTTGAGCTCGACCCATCCGTTCGACCGTCCCAAGATCTTCGGGGCTTCGTGCGTCTTGGAATAACGAAAACCGAACTCATGGCATGGCAACATGGCCCCTATGTACGCGCCATGGCTTAAGGTCTTTTCCGTCGATGCCGCTGCTGCTTATTATTCATCTCTTGCCGGTTCGCTTTCCCCCTGGCCAGGATGTGTGGAGGGAGGATTCTTGTTTTCGGAACACTTTTTTTTTGCTGTCGTTCTCAGCTATTTCATTCCCTTCTGCTTCCAGGCAGGCCCTGCAAGGACTAGCGTTGCCAAGGGAGAGGGATCTTTTTCCTACACGTTGGGGATTGTTGTCCTTCTTCAGCAACGCAACGCAGCGCTCACCCATTGAACGGAACCAATGATTGAGGACAGACAACTGGCGGATAAGGAAAGAAAACACCATCCAGGACGATGGAAAGGCGCACGAAAAAGTGCCGCATTCGTCCGTATTGGTTCTGGGTGAAAGTTTTCTTTCGCTCCTGTCGAGGGGTGGTCCCTACAAGAACCTGCGCCTGCCTTGCTGGCCACGAACCAGCGCTGGAAAGAAATGGAATACCAATGAAAGCCAGCACCAGTTCAAAGAAAAACAAAGTCCGGCCAGAGCCGACGACACGTGAAAAGAGAACCCGAAAGTTTCGTGTACACCTTGACAGCTTTGTACCCCCCCCCCCCCCTCCCACCTGGCAGCGTGCCACCGAAACAGTCCCTCGATTATCATCCAGCGGATCTTAAACTTCCAATTAAACATTCATTCGCCATTTAACTGAGAGAATATTGTAATCTTTTCCGCAGAATATTGTAATCGTCCGCAGCAAACGGGGAAAATGGGAAATAATTCATGCTGACCTCGCCACGTCTAATCACGTACCGCTTTCATCGCGGCTTGTCGCCGGAAGATGGAGGAAAACTATTATTCCAATGACGGTTGGGCTGTCTCTACGACTGGCTACCCTCGAGCCTTTTGGTCGAACTATAGTGCCATTGGCCAGAAGAGTCCGTCGGAGCACTCGATTATGGAGGAAAAAATGAAAAAAGTGCGACGTAAGACGGTGGAAGGAGCGCTTTTCAATGTTCGAGTTTCCGGGAGTGGAATCAATTTCGATGGCGGCTCTTTCACTCCACCTCGGGGAGGGTAAACCTTTGAACGGTGCGGGGTGGTGCGAGGGCAGTGTACACAGAGGAGAAAATAGCATCCAGTCACCAACAACCAACCGAACAATGCCAACACGCACGACGCAAGAAATGAATATTTAATAACACTATAATCGCGTACAGGAGGGCAGGAAAGGGTACGTTCCCTTGCTGGCGGGGGGATCCGGACATTAACTGTTGCCGCTAGCGGGGTTGTGGTGTGCGTTCGAGTACTCGAGGTTTTCCCATGAAAATCACGATCGGGCAATTAAAATCGTATTAGGAGTACGCTGGCGATCGTTCCCCGGTGTTTATCAGGCCGCTGCTGACTGTGGAATTGTTTGTTTGTTTGTTTATTTGGTTTGTTTGGATTAATGGTATGAACTAGTGTCATTTGATGGCGTAAGTGCATCAAACATACACTCATACACACTACTCCATTTGGATATGTTGTGGGGGTCGTTTGGGATCTTTTTTTATTCACTTTCAGTGAACTTGCGGAAGTGATATTTCATTGTATAACGTTTTGGAGTTTGTAACAATGTTAATAACTTGTTGAAATTTATTTATTTTTTTTGAAAATGATGCCTAACATGCAAAAGAGGTGAAAGCAATGTTTGATTGCAATTAAATACAAAATCTAACCTTTATCGGTTTTGGTATTTCATATGAACTTTATGAGAACTACTGAACGCTTCATATGTCAACGTTGCTAATGAAATATCGGGAAAATTGGTCCCTGAATATTGATCGTAAACAAACAATACACAACAGAGTAACGGAATTTCTCATGCTAAACAAAAAAAAGACGAACTCCACACGATACTATCAATAACCAGTTATTTATTCACTTCAACTCCGAAGGAAACAGCCAGTGTGAATAAAGATTAAATGTTTTATTACAATCTTTCGTGGAAACATTTTTTTTTCTTTTTGGTGTGCTTCGAATACGAAGAAAGAAAACATTCCGAAAACAGTACGAGTAAAAGCATTCCTCTCCGGTGAGTCGAATAGCTTCGACGGAGACGGTTTTGATAGCAAATACCATGCTGCCACGGGATACATCTATGAATAAGCGGAGAAAGATTGCCGCTAGGTTGGGTTGGGTTGGCCCCCTGTCGATGGCTGCCTTGTGCTGCTTCCTCGCTTTCTCAGCCCCGGTTCCCGGTGATCCCGGGGCACCGTGCCTCCGAGAGGCAACGGTTTGAAAAATTACCATCGGAGACAGTTTGAGAAATGTCTTAATTTCAATTCCAACATTATCATATTATTTAAACTTTTTTCCTGATTCCTTTCCCTCTCCAATCCCTTCCTCGCCCCCGTCCCTATCCAATGACCAATTTCGATTTGATCGATCTCTTCTCCGCTTCGATCCTGGTTCCCTGACCATCGGATGACGGTGCTCCTCACGGTGCCTCACCCCACTCCCACGCGTTCCGGATGTTGTTCGTTTTCCGTTGGCCGGATTTAAATTCCTTTGATGTCACTATGGTCACTGAAACCGACGACCGACTGCGTTTGAATCAACAGAGAGAACAGTGTCTCGCGTTCGTCTGATCTAAGATCTTTCGATCGGATGTAGTTCACCAATCGGGGTTTGGTGGCGCCTTGGTCAGCCCAAGCTTTCCTCAAAACGTTAAATAAACGCAAGAGAAAACCCGCTCTGCTAAACTGCAGGTAAATGGGTGCCTCGAGTGAGCAAACCAAGGCGCCGTGGAGAAAAAAGAAATCGCAGGAAATTGAGATGTAAAGCAAAATTGATCGCCATCATTACTTACATACGTGGTTTGCACTCAATCTCACGTACGCACTGCACGGACCCACAAACACGGCATGGCGGTCCACTTCGATCGCTGAACCAAGTGGCACAGAAATGGCGCAATCATCTCCAACATAGAACATCGGTCACCATAGGACCTGGACGGTGGACATCCAGGTCTTCCAGCGCCGCCTCGCTTGCCTCCAGCAGATTTTCTTTTACGTCATTGTGGACGTGGGCTTTCGAGCTTCTTGATTTTTATCCTCCGATATCCTTGTGGTGTTCTATGATAGGATATTTTATTTATACCCTCACAGCCGGGTGGCGATTATTATTGTTTTCTCGGCCATCTTTATACAAGCATTATAGTTCTCCGACTTCATCCGTCCACCATCATCGGGAGGGGACCATAGAAAACACATTGCGATAAGATTCTACTATTTTCTCATAAAGGCCTGATCAATTCGTAGGCTCGATTTAGGTTTCAGTCCTATGAAGATGTATCTTCAACTGCCCCTGAAGTGGACAGTGTCATCTGGTACGCATAATTGATACGAAACCGGGCCCTTTCTCGAACTGACTTTAGAACTACCAAAAATGTACCCTTCGGCAACAAGTTACATACAATGCCACGATTATAGAACAACCCCGCCTTGGCCATTGACATAACCGCGCGAACATGTCCCGAAAAAGCGGCATTACTCGCGCGTAGAATGAGAGGGAAAGTTTATCAACAAGTGGGCCATAATTTAAAATCACGCTGATGAAAACGCTGATGGCAAACACTCGAGAAGCAGGAGCCGATTCCTCGCCGACCGGAACATTGCCGACCATCTCTCTCTCTCTCTCTCTCTCTTTCTCTCTCTCTCGGTGAGTTTCTGGTGTCAGCAGCATCCCTCTGTCTTCTCTCTGCGTGGGGAAAAGATGCCATTTGGTGTGGCCAACTTTATGCAGCGAGTTAGACAGAGAAAGCGGATGGCAGGATAATAATAAGAGACCGACAGTAAGAGAGGCAAACGACAGAATCACGGCGCAACCGAGCGGTGCAAGTGTGTGAGAGCGAGGTGTTAAAACTCGTAAAAGAACAGATAACGATCAATAATAAATTTTGGCTCGTTTACGATGTTGCATTTTCAGCAGCGTACTTTCGTGTCGATGGGTAGCGGAGGAGGAACTCCGTTCAGGCGGCGGTGGACGATTCTATGCCTCGGAGACAATTGTCTTGTGGAGGAATTTTGAACAAATCTTCAACAATTAAATTAAAAAACTACGAATTTTTGTGCTGGTCAAGCTTGTAGAAACCATTGAATCAAAACAAGAGAAACCATGGAAACGGAAGTCGAGAAAGCAATTAAACTTATTCAACTTACCAAAGACACAATGTGAATGTGCTACATTATTTGTATTTATTTTTTTCTTATCTCCTATATATTTTCACAGCTTTCCACAACATTCGTCGGCGGATGTTTTGCTTCCGAATCGAAAATCAGTCGAGTGCCTCACGTACATCTCGTGTGGACAATTTTGTCTCCGTTTTCAAAACCATCCCCTCACCCCTCTTGCCTGCACCCGACGCCTCCGCGAGTGAATTTTGAACAGGAGCGGAGAGGAGTATGATGAAAAATAGCTTCTTCAACACCGACGCATCCGATCCTCATTTTCCTTCCCCGCGAGGAAAAAAACCCCACAGTTCTTTTCTCACCAGAATTCAAGGAACCAGCGAACATCTTGCCCTTCTCGCCCAAAGGCGAAAGGGTCTTCCGAAGCAGAAACCTTGGCCCTGCTGGGCTTTGGTACTCCGGCAGCGAAACGACAAACGGAAAAGTGTGCTCGAAGATTTTCACAGCCTCACTTCTGCCTTCACCCCCCGGGCATGTGGGTGGGAGCGCCAGGGTGGGACAGTGAAAAATATCGATAAGTCTGCTGCCGGGACTTGTGCAGCCTTGGCTTCGAAGTGATCGGAAACACTTTCTCTCCTCGTCCGGAGCGACAGGAAGTAGTTGATGCCCGGTCTTTGGAGGCATTGTAAGTAAAGTACCGCATCGAGCCGCTGCTGTGACACACTCGCCGGAAGGAAAACTCGCCGCCTCACGCACTTTCGCACACACACACGCCGGAGCGTACGCACACTCAGCCACAGTTCCGACGCCCGTGGTGACATTTATCAACATCGGAAACACAATCAAAAGCAATTTTTCACCAAAGTTCCACCCGCAGGGAGGAAGAAATCTGGCTTCCGTCGGATCGTGTTCGCCGCACACACGTCTCTTCGGGCGATGCTAATGGCCGATGCGCCAAGAAAATCTATGGCCGGCTCTCAAGAACCGACAAAAGGTACGGGCCGGGGCCGGGAAGCTGCTGTCGAATGGAATGTAGATCGGTTTCGGAAGAAAATGAATTATTTATACAAGTCAAGTGCTCACTTTGCGGAGCTCAAATATTCTCCACGCCGATGCGTCTGTTGGCCAGGGTTGGCCCTGGAGCCGTGGTAAGGTGGCAATCGGAACCGACAGCGAAAGTCCTGCGGACGGTGTTTGTCTTGATGGCCATCGGTCACACCGCCGCCGAGAGCTGCTCAGCTTTATTCCTCCGGCTTCGGCTGATGACTTTTTAAGACTTTCTACTCGAAGATTTCTTCCTTTGATCCGTGAGACAACGGTCCGGAGCCACGGTCCCAGCCAGAGGAGTTGGACGCAATATCCCTCGGCTGCACCACAACCACCAACACCCAATTCGCTTGGTTGGAGAAAGGTAATCTTACGATGGATGGCCGGGATTATTATGGTCCGTTGCAGAATCCAACGCGACGACACCAACGCACAAGGGCTGCCGCAAAGTTCAATAATCTACGCATGCACTCATGTCCTTTCAATCTGGAAACCAGCAGCGCGTATGAATGTTAACATTTCGCATCCGCTTCGACAATCGACGCTTGCTTTCGACCGGCTCTGGGTTCTGAGTTCCCAAACACATCCACCATTGTTTGCAAAAAAAGGGAGCCCTACCTATCGTAACTGTTGTAAATTACGCCATAAATCTGCAGAAGATCGGCATGCAAATTACGAAACGGTTCACAGTGCACAGGAGTGTGGACCTTCGTCAACCCCTCCTGGGTAGGGTCCGCGCCAAAACAGAAGGTAAGCGCACTAAATTCTGCCACACACCAACATTGCATTGCAGATATCCTCCGTGTTGCAACTGCTGGTGCCGATCCTTTTAAAGAAAGGCGAAAGAAATTCGCTCGGGAACCCTATATGCAAATAAAAAGGATACAGTCACACTTCCGCCCCCCGTGGGTGGGACGATCTCCTTCGGTGAGGGAAATTGAATACGCAAGATCTCGGAACACTCGGCTGATCGGGTAAATGTAGAGCAGATTGACCACGGGGCACCGATCGGCGCAGCATGCCAGCGAGCTAGTCCGGGATGGATGGGTCAACCGGCCAGTAGGCACAATTCGACACAAGTGATACCCGCCTGCAGGGAATCGAGGGTTTCCAAAAAAGGGAAACGAAAGTAACCCAATTGCACCATGCGGTGTGTGTGTGTGTGCTGAGAGTTAAATCTGCATGAGAATTTCGGGAGAAAGGCTTTCAGGATGATCTTTCTGGCCGCTTGTTTGTGTCGTAATTTGAAGCCCTCAAGTCCTTTGAAAAGTATCATACGTACGATTGAATGCTTGTTGGAACTGCATTTGTGCGAATAGGATTCCTTCATTGGTGCTTGTGCGTTTTCTTATAAGATTTGAAACAGCATAAACGAATAGTCAATCGAAATACGTACAGTCTTTTTCATCGAAACGTTCGCATAGTGTTGTGCAGTAAGGATTCAAACGCACACATGATAAGGTCGGACAGGTGTTTGTGCGATTCCATGGTATTATTTCAGCTACATTTTATAATTGTCAAACAATGTTGATTTACTATAAACGAACATATTCTGTGTAGGAATAAGTGAAGACCAAATCAACAATCACGCAATTATCATGCTACTAAAAGTAGGATACTTGCACCACATCCTAAATGTCTGCTCCAGAGCTTTGGTCCTTCACAATCAAACGAACTATCGTTCTTAGAACAGTCCATCCTTCATTCGTCATCCACGTTGTACATAACTCTAAGCCTACTTTTCTATGAAATCGACAGCATAAAATGAAGATAAGAAAATGGCACCCGTTCATCCTGATTGGCTCGCCATCGGCGGTATTATGGAAGGAATTGTAACAAACTTCAACACCATCAGAACATGTAGACAGCTGGTATCAGGCTCATTCGATGATCTAGCAACTTGCCCAATGATTAATGATTGACTAGCTCCGTTGGGCCCTTCCCAGCGTGCCTAGCGTTCCCAACCCATCAACGGCGAAGCGATCCAATCGCAACGCAAGGGAAACGGGAAATCGCCATCGAGTGTGTTTGGACTCACTACCTCCACTAGTGAGCAATGGCACAAACAGAAGAAGAAAAAAACCTGTCAATCAAATGCCATCAGTGCGCCAGTAAACATAATAACCACTTGTACTTCCTCGCCCGGCCAAAGATGCCCGTTGATGATCTGCTTTCTGGCTACGGGGCGTCAACGGGCGCACGGTTCCTCGCGGTCGAAGAAGATGGACGATCGTGGGGCATAAAATTAAAAAATCATTAGGAGGCCATTTTGACGCAGCACGCAGAACGTTTGATATACTCACCGGGCCACCGGGCCGGGAGAAGCGTACAGCGAGCCGCCGTGGGGAAGCAAAGGTTGGTAATCGAAATATAATTTCGATTTTCTTACTGTTTGTGCCCGTGTAGTACTGGAGGGCAATTATGCCAACCGCCGGCCGCGGCCAAGAAGGTTCAACATACGGGGAAGGGTGCAAACGCCACATTCGATACAATTTGCTTTAATGAGATATCATCTCCCCGAGAGCCGGCGAGCGTTAAGCATTTCCCGGGGAAGGATTACTACGCAATAACGAGAATGTCTAATAAACAGTGGGAATTATAACGTAACCGCAATAACAATGATTCGTCTCACCGTCAGTGTAAAGGTGCAAATTTTCGACCGCCGTCTTGTTTTGGGCCGCGGCATTCAGATTTGAATCCTTACAACAGCGGGATAACAAAGGAAAGAAACAAAACAAATCATAAGCAGCGACACACACAAAAAAAAGCGAAACGAAGAACGCTTTTCAAAGGTAGTAGAAAGGCCGCGAAAGACTTGGTCCGCAGGCGGGGAGGGCACGATCGGGGGCAGTCGAAACGTGCATGAAATGAAATGAAATTAAAATTAATGTCATTTCATTAATCTCTTAGTCCAGTTTTTCCTCCTCGCACTAGCAGAGGCCGTTTAAACTCGCCTGGCCCGCTAGCTTGCCCCAACTACTGGGGAGAAAACCGGAGTACGGAGATTTGAAGATTCTTCGGTTTTGGGCAAGTTGCGTCGGTCGGTTTCCTTTTCTTCATTTCTGTTTTGTTTTTTGAACATTTTTTAGATTGCTTTTACTTTGTTGGTCGCTTCACTTTCCCGACCCTCGCTTCTTCCCCGCCGACCGCGGCTCCGTCGTTGACGCTGATGATGTCAAGAAGAAAAATGCTCTTCCGCATCTTTTCTTTTTTGGTTTTGGTGAAAGGTGAAAAAACTGCTCAAGAGGACGGCGTCGGCGAGGGAAAAGCCCCCGAGAACGGGAAGTGAACGGGTGTGAACGGGAGGGGGCGAAAAGATCGAGGGCGCGCTTGAGAATATAGAACGCATCATCCGAGCGGTAGGAATTAAAAACAAATTAACCTGCAGCATTCGTGCACAAAAAAAAATGAATAAAGAAAGGATACGCATCTTCCGTTGAAGACGAATGTCCGCCTGGCGGACAGCGGCGTCCGAAGAAAGTATGATGTGCCTAGAATTTGCACCCAAACCCCTCCTTCCAAACTCAACTAGAAAGTGAATGCAAAAGGTTAGGCCCATTCGTTTTGGGGTTTTTTTTTCCTTCTTTCGTTGTAAACGAAATCAGTCTTCGTCGCGCTTTGTTTTCCGAAGCCGTCATTATTCTGTAACCGTAATTTATCCATGGCTGCGGTCGAATTGGACTATTCATTCCATTTTTTTTTCGGGGCCCAATTAGACCATTGCCCAAATCTTGACGAAAACCCCGCACCCGATCGTTTGCACCCGGCGGCGGTTCCGTTGTGGATGCTACAGCCATTCGTCGGGATGGAGTTTGATTGATAAGATATAATCGATGCGTAAGAACTCTCGCACGCATTATGTGCGCTAGGAATAGGTCTTGTTTTGGTCTTGTGTTCAAGGATGCCACATCGGGAATAGAAAGTTTACGGTAATTTTTTTTCGTTAAGAAAGTATGGAAAACTTGCAGAGTGCATCAAGAAATATATATTGTCTATCCATTTCCAATCCAATCCAATTCACAAAATCTTCTCCTAAGACTTGTTTGTCATCTTGTGTTGTATATGATATCGAAAAACGGGAGGAAGAACTAGAAACGAATCACTCTCGAATAAGTTAGATAAACTTTCTAATGGACTCTTACTGGAACTGTACTAAATGTCTTCGTGTAAAGGAAACATGAACTCTTCGATATCCTGATTCGTCGGGGAATGGTATGAGCACGGATATCCTAGTTTTATGGTTCTAATGATCATTTGTCAACGAATGAGAATCGATCATGGAACTTACCGAACTGGCTCCTCATCCACGGATAGAGCGGTGACTGTAGGCCCGAGTTGGCGTTCTGGCTATTTGGCGGTGGCTGCTGTCCTTGGTGTAGCTGGGGAGGTTGCTGGTGCATCATGTTTGGCGGTTGCTGCGGAACCACCCCCGGTGGGCCGCCACCGGCATTCGCGTACATGCCCATGTGCTGCGGGTTTTGGTGCACCTGCTCGGGGTAACAGTCCTGCCGAATTGAATCGATCGAAGGTGGCCGGTAAGTGGACAATCTCCCTGCTAGCTGCCCTCCACTTGTCTCGGCTGCACTTACCTGCCCCTGCGCATGACCCATGTGGTGCTGAGGTATTGTCATTTGTGCCGTACTCATATGGTGCCCCATCTGCTCCAGCGGAGGTGACCCATTCTCGGGGCCGTACGTGCCGAGCCCGTTCGGACCGTTGCCGACGGCGGCCTGCAGCTTGCAGCTGGCGTACACGATCGGCTGCTGCTGCTGTTGCTGCTGCTGCTGGGGTTGTACTTGCGTCTGCTGGAGCGGGTTGCCGTTCGTCTGCGGGGGTATCACGCCACCCACCTGGCTCGAAGGGCTGTCCGCCCGCGCGTAGCCGGCCGGGTCCATCGTCTGCTGATAGTAGCCCATCCGATCGTACGGTGGAAACCGCGGGTACGGCGGCATGTTCGCCTGGTTCGCATGCGCCTGGTTGTGGTGGCTGTACATCTGCTGGCTCGTGTCCAGCCCGTCCACGCCCGTCCCCGGGTAGTGGCCGTGCATGTCTGAGTTCATGTAGGAATTGGTAAAGTATGACGTCATGCTTTCACAGTTATTTGTACTCATAGTCATGGTGAATGGTTTGCTTTGTCTTTGTGTGTCACTGAAAGTTTATCAAATAGCGATGGCCAAAACGGACCCGCAGCTACTCCCGACGAATCTCCCGTGGTCCAGCGAAGTGGTTCCGCTCCGGTGAATTGATTTGCCGTTTGTGGGTTTCTTTATCTATTTTCCAATAAATGATTATCATACATGCAAACGCTGGAGCAGTGTCCGACGCTTCGTTTGTTGCTTACACGCCCTCGATCGGTTGGTTTGATTTACAAAAAATATCACATAAAGTGCACAGCTGGAGCCTTCGATTTGGTTTCGTAACCGTTGACACGGGCGAGCGATTGCAACGACGGTCGATCCCGAGGGTCGGCCGCTTCTTGGGGGGGGGGGGGGGACGCGTTGTTATCGACGATACTGTTTTCGGGTTTCGGTTGTTGATGGAGCAGCAGCAGTTGAATGATGGGAACGACAGTGATTCTACATTAATCGTGAGATCGAGCAGCTGAACCGCGATCACCAAGAGCACTTACGTTGCGTTAGGTTTGCGTTACGTTTCGTTCGACTATCTAAACACCAGTGTTTCGCGGTGCTTCTCGGACACCAAAGCAGTATTCACCCGCCGCACTCAGGAGATACTCCTGTTCATTACTGCAATAAAGACAAACCTGCGTCAAAGCTTCGTCCGGAGATGTGATGTGGAAAACCGGAAGGACGTGATAAGCCGGCTGAGCTTCCGATCTTCGCCTGCGAATCACTCTAGTTTGGATTTGCTGATATCTTTACTTTGGTTGACCGGATACTCTCTCTCTCTTCCTCCTCTCGCTACGGAACGGACGCTGCTACGTGGCTGCTACACGGAACTAGGATACAGGCTGATGGCGGAACTGAGACAGAACTATAGTTGACGAAAAACCGAAACTGAACGGTAAAGCACCCGAGTGCAACTTCAGGTCAGCTCATCCAAACACATCGATAGTGCGCACTATTACGTAAAAGTCGTATCACGATTTGTTGAATTCTGTAACGAGAGTAAGGTGAGAAAAAAATCGTTAGATTTTTTTTATATGAAAAGTGTGATACCAAAATATGTAAACTTAGGGGATTTTGGCACTGTGAGCCCCCCTGTTGTTATCATTGCATCCTAGAGTAGATCAGTTCCAAGAGCAGATTATTTTTTGCTGGTGCTTTGCAGCTACCATGGAAATGGAGCACAACCCCCAGCTCCGGCCTCGATTAGTAGAAAGATGAAACGTTTCATAGAGTTTCTATTTATTTTACCGAATCCGATCAGCTTGATCATGGGTCGGTCATAGTACAGGATTTTTCCTGCAGGTCCTGTTTGCCTCTTTTCAAACTATCGTAGCATTGAAAAATTGGAGTTTCTTATTCATCCTGCGCCGTTCTTATGCCCCATGCCACCTTCAGTTCATAGGGCGTTGTACAGCTTCCACCTTTTTAAACGCACCGCCACTGGCCGCAGATGGCGGCGGTGCGCCTGCGACGTATCCGAGGGGGCGGCATTTACAGACTTTTCTTGTGTTTTCTGCCAAAGGAAATTATAAACAGCGAAACAAGTCTTCTTTCTTTCTCCGCTCGGCGTTCCGGAGTCGCTGGGCGCTCCTTTGGTGCAGCAGCACACTGAAGCGACAACCATTGGCATTAAGACTTTTGATCCAAGAAGAAAAACCGATCTTCGACTGCACACCGCGGCTTCTTCTGCGACAGGCCTGGGTGGGTTTCAGGGGGTGGAGGGCGAGCATGTCAACACACTTACGCCGCGGCGTCGGTTTCTTTTAAATTTTCCCGTATTTTTGCAGCATTTACTCGAAATGTCTCGCGGACGTCGTCGTCGCCCTCGTCTGTGACCGCGAAGCATCGGTACACGGTTTGTTACAGTCTGGTCTCGTGAAAATGACTAATTTGATTTCATGCCATTTTCGAAATTTGTTACCCACACGTGAAACTATGTGCTACGGTTCCCCGGTACTTGTGATGCCCTGCCAAGCGAGAGCGTGTAACATAATTACGCTCAAGGATTACGACGCACACAGTTGATCCCGTTACGATCGCGCAGACGTCCAACTCCCTGTGGACTGGGGGGTTTGCTTGCACTCAAAGGACTCCGTACTATTTGTGACTTGGGGGTCGAGAAGTATAGCTTCATCGAAATAGAGAAAAGCTGGTTCCGGGAGAAATTATTAACGACAATGATTAATTGAGGAACAGATCTGTCGGCATGTAAACATTCGGCACGACTTAATGTCAGCTTGAAGTGGAAAGAGCAGCGAATAGAAAAAAAAATTAAAACAAACAATCAATATTCATACAAAAAGTTTTCGTAAGACATTGAACAAATGTTTATGCTTATGTGAGTCCTTTTTGTTACTGATCTATTCCCGTACTGGCGCTGCTCTGCCGCATCGGCTCAAAGCGGCCTCTATTTTCTCTGGCAAGATGGCAAATATTCGCCCAGCCCATGGCAAGCGGGGCAACAACTTTTGTTGCCATTGCCAAACGTAATTAATTTTCCTCGAGTTTCAAATACCTTAGCACCTGCTGAAATCACCCCAGACTGGATGCATTCCAATTCGAGCAGCTGCAATAAGGGCCATATTTTTGACGAACTGCTAAAATACAGATACAAAAGATGCGGCCAAGAAGAAGGAAATGTAACTAAATTTCAAATTTATACTGCAGCTAATGTGTGCGGATAGCAGCCATCGCTTAAATATTGATTAGATTCCACAGAAAGCACAAAGAACACATAAATCAACATTCTTCCTTCGGTGGCTGGCTTCACAAAACAATAGGCAGCAGTTATCAACGGCCCATTGTGGGTGTTGGTGATCGCCACGTCATTGACCCCCGATTAATCCTGTATCGTTGATTCCAACACAATGGACACACACTTCACTTCGTACGATGGCCCGAGGTCTCCTAACTTACCACCAAAAAACACGATGGCAGACGCAGTGTAGCCGAACCCGAAAACAACATTCATCATTTGATTTGATTAAATTTAATTGAATTTAAAGCTAGTCTGCTTATGGCGGTACTGGCATTCCCTGCTAGGAATCATGGATTGTGCTCAAACGGAACGTCCCACGGCACGATACTGACTCATTGGTGTTCAGAATGAGTATCGTCATCATTCCCCCTTCGAGATATGTACGCATATGTTACGAAAGAAATCGAACGATCATATCAAAAACCCACGTTTTGAATAAAAAAAAAGTTATTTTTCACGGACCTATTCATGTTCTCCGGGTCCACTTAAATAAGTTAAATTTTAGATAAATTACTAATGTGATGTGTGCGTGGGTTCAATTTTAGAGAAGTGCGATAAATGAACGGTGCGGACATTTTGAAATTATACTGAATTATAGAGATTTTTTTTCAAAAATCATGTGTAATTTTTATGTTGTTTAAATTTTTCTATCTTCAATCTCTTAGAAGAAAACATTGTTCGTAAAACGATGTTGAAGAAATGATACGAAAACGGCTCTAACAATGAAATCTCCAACACTATCTACGCTTATAGGTTGTTGGCTCGCCTCCAATAGCTTGCATTTATTTGTGTATTGTCGTAAACATTATTGTACGCATCGTTCAATACAACCTAGCGAAGGTGGAGAAAGTTGCCTCATGTAGATAAGGGAATAGTAGTAATGATAATGATGCCGATGTCGACTACTACTGGTGTGTTCCGTAAAACGTCATATTTTCGCCATCATTTTGTGGCTATCTGTGGCGAGGCGTTCGCCATCGAGCGCACCGGCCCGATGACAGGCTTTGGCGAAGATGGTTCCGACATGTTGGATTGTGCTGACTACGAGCGATGAGGAACGGATGGTCAATGAATGGCGTTCGATGGTGAATTTGTATGCGTTGCAGAATTCAAGATTTTCGCCAGCATTCTCACAATCGGGGCTCACCAACAAATAACCGGGGCGGTGTCTGCTCCCCGCGCCCGACCGAACGGACCGGCCTTGGAGCTTCCTTTCTACCAAGGAACGCACTCCACGATGGCCGTTGGTCGATAGTTGCTGCGACGAAAGGCATGCTGACGACGACAACGACGACGACATATCAACGCGCACATATTTATTCTTCCCTATGCTCTGCACAGCCTGCCCTGGGCCCGACCCGGCATGTCTGCCCTGGGAGCCGACCGACAAGGGCCATCACTCGTCCTAGTAGCCGTGTAGGACGGAGTGTAACCCGACGCAGCACACAGCAGCCCGTCCTGGCGCGCCGGTTGCGCCACGTTGCGGTTGTGGTGCGATAGTGCGAATGAGCTCGAGTTCAGCTGTGGAATTGTTATCTGGATTGAATTCCTGCTAAATGGCGTGAATATTTGCAATTTGGTTTGATTAATTTATTACATTTTTGCTGCTACTGCCGGCACCTACACCAGCTCGTGCTGCTTTCTGTGACATCAAGGTATGGCATGTTCGAAGGGCTGGGGCGGGGGGCGAGGGCTCAGTTCTCATCACTGGGCAATCAGTGCTGAGCGCGGCAAGTAACAATCACTTTGCTGGCTGGAATGTGTGGATAGCTGCCGGCACGGTCTCGAATATCCCCCAGCAGTTGGGTTGCTCGATATGACTATATAGCGCTTTCATCAATAATGCAAAGGCAAGAGCAAAGATGGCGTCAGATATGGCGCACTCAAGTAGAAGGATATGAAACGGTTGGACCGTATTTGCGGTCCGTAGATGACTTACGGTGCCACAAAGCGATCGTGAATGGCTACTTTCGACAACGTACTCATTGATCGAGTTTCACGCATACTCTCGTCTCCACCTTTCGCAGCACTGCTCTCCGAGCCAACGGAGGCTTGCGATAACTATCATCTAAACTGTTTTTAATTGCATTTTAAACATTTTGCGACGTCCCCGTGCCTACTTGTACTCCTAGCAATTTGCTCTCGCGTCCCCTTTCTTTATCAAGATTGCGAGTAATGAGCGAACGATACAATCTCCGCACATTTTCTCGGTGATACTCGCGCGGAGCAGCTCGGGACACTCATAAAACCTTTCAAAGGAATTGGCTTCTCGTTGAATGGGATGTATCCCCCACCACTATTACCAGCGAGGGGCGGACAGGGGACGAGCGAATTTTCGGTATACGCCTTTCCTTGCCGCAAATCTGCGCTGACCAATAATTACGCCATCAGCGGTGGAGCAGCGGGAGCATGAAATCTTAAGCAAAACGACGCAAGACGTTTGAGCCGCTGGTTGGGAGCTTTCATTATGCCTTGGAGCATTGGGATTCACGGAAAATTGCAAACATAAACATGACAAAGTTACGCTTAAAACTTATTCTGTTATCGAAATGATGTGCAATCGTCACCAGGAGCTCATCTATTCAGTGACAGTTTGAAAATGGCTATCGAATCCGTTCCGGGCAGCAAAAGCTCCAGAGTTAACTATTATTTAACATCAATCACTATGAGATAAAGGCGATTCTGTCGTTTTCCTCACGATTTTTGAAAAGAAACCAGCAAAGAAACAGAATGGCAGCAAAAAGGAGGTGAAACGCATAAACTCATTTCCGCCTAAAAGTATGCAATACATATGAACAATTGTTGTTTTGTACGTCGAACATCTCTTCGAACAGTCCGTACGAAAACAAACGGTTTCGAGTTTCGAGAACGAGCGAGATAGTAGAGACATAATAGGAGAGAGAGAGAAAGAAAACCTCTTTTTCATGCAAGTTAAACTTGTACTCCACTACACAAGATTGCAAGCGTTCTGCGCTACTGATGTATAGATGGCATTAAAAGCACAAGTGAGTGTAGTTTTCGGAACTCGGTGTTGCCGATGCTCGAATGAAGGAGTGCTGATGATGCAGGAGAGAAAATGTTATTTTATATTTTGGCGGGAGAAACATGATTAACTGTACTATGCTAATTTCGCATTCGTAAGTAATTTAGAAAAAGAATCTTGACACTTGAGTTGCATACGGATCTGTCGGAATATTTGTAGAGCATGAGAATTGGAGTCTTGGAGTGACATAATTTGAATTTGAAACTGATTGGGTTTACCTCGTCGAAAGATGCACTTGAAAACTCATTTCGTTGTTACACTGTATCATCAAGAACCGTATCCTTCGAACTGCGTTCATCCGTACAGCCGCACCCACGTTGATGACGAAGGAGTGCAGACTTCATAAATCTTCCAACGACAAACGCGTGTCGCAAGCGCTCGCCAACCCCCATTCCATTTGCCGATGGATGTTCTATTCGAGAGTCTTGTAAGCGCACCATACATACCCCTTGCCGAACGGGACGGACTTGGTAGAGGAGTTTTCAACTAACAAGCGTGGAACGAATAAAAAGTTACACGGAAAAAACTTGCGAACTGCTGCTGGCTTAGCCACTCAAAAACTCCTTCTAGCACTCTCAGCTCATCGTTCAATCGCCTCCTTCGATTCGGATGGCAGCTCGTTCGTTTCGCTCATGCTCCTCGTCCATCTCGCTCTCGCTCCCGGACTCATCAGCCCGGCTCGTATCCACCTATTTTTTGATGGATGGGCGTAGCTATAAATAATAATTCCTCTTTCGCCGTCCATTCTGTTTTCACTTACGCTTCTGCCCGTTTTCGTTGCCATTTGGTTACGTTTCGGTCTCCCTCGTGCCTTCTCACACTGCCCAGCTGAGCGCGTCGGCCGTCGTGTAACAAAGCGACGCTCTCTGCCACTCTCGCGCGGTCTCTCTCACCCGTACGCGTTCCGTAGGATCAGGTCGTGCGTTTCGTCTCTCGTCGCAAACAGCGACTCCATTATTCTGTCTATGACTTGTATTGCGACTGGGATGCGTTTTTGTATTTACTTTTGTCCGGAACGACACACCGGCGTTCGGCATCGTGTGGACTCTATGAATTCTTCAAATCAAATTCCAGTCCCGCATCCGGAGTCGGAACAAAAGGAAGCGTAGCTTGCAGACTGAGGTACGAACACGTCCACAAAACACATCAGTTTGAAGCTTATAGAACCCTAGGATTGTAGGTGATCCAAACAATATGGATTTTTTGAATGAAATCTCTTACATAAGACCATTATTGAATATCCGAGCAGAAACATTTTTTTCAGTTAAATGGTCGGCCACACAACATCTGTCATTCTATTACCCTCGTAAAACCATGCACTTTCGTCTGTGTTGTGTTACTGGTATTTCACAGGAACATAGGTGCAGAGGTGTACGGAGAACATTCCACGAAAGATGTATAACATGTAAGAGTCATAACCTTATATAATACACGAAGATTTGGTGTGCCTAGTGTTACTTAGTACAACTTTGGAACTCAATTTTAATTCAGACAATTGTTACAAGCTGTTCTAGGAAGCCTATCCACATGATTTAAAGGCTGCCTTTACACACTACACCACGGTACCATCCGGCTTCAAATTCAAAATGTGTCGAAAAAGACACCTGCCAACAGGATGGTGCCCGCTTACCCAACAATGTGATGGAATACAATATGCCGACGGCAAAACACTTCCGGAGTTATTTGCATCGCAATCAATGGCCACCGGTAGAATTTGTGTATGTTAACCTTCGTCCGATTCGATAATATTTAATCTAATTATTGCACGGCGTTCACTGTGAACATTTCCTGCGCCAGCGAAGGGACAGCACGTCGGTTTGGCTGGCGATGTGGCTACGCGTGAAAACCCAATTTCAGCGCAATTGATATGTCAAACGAGAACCATGGGAGAGGGTAAAGCATACGCGCTCCACTGCACAACGGGGCCGTCATGCTTCGTATGAAAGGTCAACCGCTTTTGGGTAAATGATAGAAAAAGAATAGCATATGCAACATACAGGAACAAACTCTTTTTTTTTTGTTAGTTAAAATAACCCCTGCCCTGTGTTCGTGGTCGCTCGATTCTTGCAAAGTTTGTGCCTTAGTTTGTCAACTAGGTCCTTAGCAACTATGGAATATATATTATATAGTATGTTTCGTGGTAATACTGTTTGTTGTTCCGTAACTCTTATAATTCAGAAACAGGGAAAATATATGTTGAATAGCATGGCAAATACATTTATATTTGAAACAATATTTTCCCAGTCTATATTTCCGTTATAAACAGAACCATTTAATGCTCACTTCCTTTGGAAACAGGTTCAAATTATGTATGAATGTACAATATTATTAAACAGAGTAAAACTTATTCTCCTATAACTGCTTCCAATTCCGATTGCCGAGAGGGAACCGTGTCCCAGTAAAACTTTGATCAATTTCCAAAGCACTCTCGCACAATCCCATCACCAGCAGAGAATTCAAAAGACTTCGCAACGACACGGTGGAAAAGCCCACCGGTGATATTGGCCGTGTGTTGCGGACATGTACGAGCAACGGCAACTGGCGCGTGCAGGGCATGCATAAATATGCACCATTAAAAGACGGTGGTCTAACTGAAAACCAAACCAAAACATTACACAAACAGGACAGGGGACAAGCGAGGGTGGGTGAAAAATACCCAGATCTGGACTGGGATTGTATGGGAGAAAACACGGAGCCAAGCCGCCTGAAGCGCGGGTTACCGTTTAAAAGTAAATAAAATGTAAATTGATGTCATTTTCTCACACGTTCCCATGCACGCACACGTACGCGGTCCCGCGGTCCGCGCGACACACTCGCGGTGCAGCGAGGTGCAACATTGCCATCTTCATAAGCCCAGCACTCCGAATGGTGCGGTACGCATTCTGCCAACACGGGGTTACGCAACGCGGCGTAAGATAATTAAGTCATAAAACGTGAAGACCGAATGCCGTCCTTGCGGAGGTGATTTGCTGCAGCCATCTTCGGCCCCCGGGCGGGAACACGGTTGATTACGTTCCCATGTCTATGCCCATCCCATGCCCTGCCGTCCGCCCATCGATGCAATAAATGTCACATTCATTCTGCGGCGGGTACATCTTTGTCCACCTGGCTTGCGCCTGACTTGCGAATCACTGGTCATTAGCAACTTATGAACATCTTTTTTGTTCGGCTTTACGCAGCTCGAAATGATTCAATCGAACTTAAGCGTGCTGCAGGCTTTTGTTTTGTGTTTTTGCTGAAATTATGTCGCTTTCCTCCTTTCCAGCGGCGCAATTTATGTTGTGTCCTGTCCAGCTCGTACCTGTCCCTGTGCAATGCCGGAGGAGTATGCAGAGGAGGGCGCGTAACTGCAATACGCGCGGCACTGCTTTCTACAGCCTGTCGGCAAACGTTGGAACGCAAGCGTGTACAAATCGTTTTCGTAAGAAAAAAGTCAATTGAATGAACACACCACGATCACGTTGCGTTCCGTTGGGCATTTTAATGGATATCACGATTGAACAGCTTGTGTCCACTCGCGTCGTCGCGGACTAGGGGTGGACAACGGAGAAGAAGAAGATGAAGAAAACTGCAAGCAATGAAGCATGACGAAGAGTCGTACGAATAAAAACCGAAGAACGGAGGAAGAAAAAGCCGTGATTCCGACACAGGTACATGTTACGGCCCTGGGGCTTGCGCTGCGGGCTCGCGACGCGCGTGTGAAAATAAAAGCTTTTCCAAGATCGACAAAGACGATACGAAAAGGATGCCAAGACTGCACTGTGTGTGCATGGGGGCGGCAGGAGGAAGAGGGTTCGGCCTTGAATCAACGCCGGGAAAAAGAGACAATTACCGCCGAAGCAAACCAATCCGGTGAGGCCGGCCAGGGCGATTAAACGCAGTGTCATTAATTTGGGCTCCTTGGCGAGTTGTGAAACGGAACATGCAATCTTTCCGACGACCAAGGTCGCCTCTAGCCTCTGCCAGGCCAGATTGTCGCCGGCTTGACGACTTTATTAGCATGCAAAGTTGCTTCATCCACCTTCACCACAGATTAGTTTATTTTCCGTTTCCATTCTCGCGACCAATGGAAACCACGTACGCGGAACTCGTCGTGAAATGGGAATGAATTTCATGCTCAGGTCAACAAACAACAATCTAGGAAAACATTGAAAGAAAAAGTGATTGAATAGTGACGAAGTCCCACATCTGCCATTCACACCGGCCATTTACGCAGCGCAGGAGGAATTCGTCTTTATCAGCAGAGAATTGTTAACAAGATCGTTTGGCGATCGCTACCATTCGTCGCAGCCGCCGAAGCACTGTGCGGTGCTCAAAATTTAATTCGAAGTAATTCAATTTAACGATGTGATAATCGAGGGCCATAAATTTTGATGTGAATTTCCCATGCCACTTTTTTATGCTCTCGCCGAGTTCGGTCGAGTTTTATGACTCTTTCCTTCGCGAGCCGGGTGTTGGCTCCGTTCTTCTTCGCTCTTTGCTACTCCTTCACTCTCGTACATTGTACTCTCTCTCCCACTACTTCTCTCCCTCTCTCTATCCCTCTCTCTCTCTTTCTTTCTCCCGCGTGTTGTACCTTTTTCAGTTGATTGAAAGAAGAGGACGAATTGAAACGGGAGCAATTTGAGTTAAGCTATCTATTTTTTACGATGGGAAAAATTACGTTCAACCGCGAGCGACGGTGACGAAAACGCGGTCGAACTGACAATGAGTCTCCCCCACAGCCACACACACACACACAGGAAAGAGTCAAAATAGCGGAGAACTTTGGGAAGCATCGGGGCATAATGACGACCGCAACAACAACACGACGTCGTCGTCGTCGGCGACTACCGCGACTGAGATGATGATGATGATGATGGCGATGATGATGATTATAGAGTAATGAAAGCTGTGCCTTCTGAGCTCAGGTCGTTCAAGACCTTGCACAACATTTCATAGCAGGCCGGCGACGGTAAATGCCGCCATCGGAAAACGGTGTTTGATTGTTTTGATTATTTGTTTTACTGCTGCACTTCCAATTAGAGTGTCATTAATTTGATTATGGGTTTCTGTGGGCGGGGAGGAAGCCCAGGGCGCGTGTGGCAACGTAGGCGACCGTTTTCCCGACGGCCCGACTGTGGGCTATGTAATACGTTGATGCCGGATGGTGTCGATACGTCACCAAGCATGTGATCGAACGAATTATGTTATCAACTTGTTGCTGGCGTTGTGAACATCCGTCCCGCAAGCGGCCATCCGGCACATAAGGGTCACCGTGAACCTCCCTTCATGGTTGTTCCTCGTGTAGTGCGTTTTTTCACAATAACGCATCACGATCCTTTCTGTTAACATCCCTTAACGAAGCGCCGTTTACAATCAAATGCCTCCGACTGGTCATCTGCCACAAACGATTGTCGTCCAACCGTACTGAGACATGGGACATTACATGTACCATTGGAAAATACCCAATCTAGTGAAGCAGGTTGAACACGGTTGGGACATAAGTAAACAGGAAGGTTTTCTCTATGAAGGAATTCAATCATTTGTCAACAAGAACATACGGTTTTATTTTAAAACGTTCTTCAATGAAACATAATACGCACGGTGTAGAGACGTATTAACTTTCCATGGGGATGTTTATAATTATGTCACTCAGAAATTAAACTATGCTCGTATCGCGTACCGCATTGTCATCGGAAAGTCGGACAGCAATGCTGCCGGGCGCGATCGCCGTGACCAATTTGTTGCTGACCGAGTGGTGATCACCTATCTCGCGGTTCTCTGCTTCTGGCCCAGGTGCACCTCCCCGGGTTCACCCGGTCCATCGGGACAGGCTTGGAGATAAGTTAATTAAAATCAAATACTGCACAACCGTGGCGTAGCACAACGAGTTGACTAGTAGCCCCACTTGGACAGCATTCCTTAATCTTCTAGAATGTTGTGCCACGGAGGGACAAGCTCCGTGTTTCACTGAGCACTGCTACGCTGCGAACCTTGAGTCGGACATAAACCAAGCACGCCACACACTCGAAGGCAAACCATCTCACCGCACGGGAGACCCCCGACGGGGACGTGTGGAGTCATCCTGTGCGCCAGTATTATCGCGTAGTTTAGCTGATTGAACGAAATTAACTCGTACTCGCAATCACGGTAGTCGGTCGGAAAGAGTCCTAAATCTTGCTGGAAATTGATTAACAGTAAATTCGGGACGATGAATCATATAGGCCGAGACCGACAACGGACGTGTTTGTTGGCTCGACATTAATGCTTTTGGAAAATGGATTAGTTTCATGCCCTTCTCGCTGGACCCTAGACGGATCATACATTTAATTATGGCTCCATTTTAGAACCACTCCCCCATCCCCCCGCACACTGGAGACACTGTCCGGAACATGGTCACGAAACACGTAAATATATGTACGCCCTTAACGCGGAAAGTCAGATAGAAGGATTCGTTACGGAATGGGACGAGTTCTTGTTTCTAGGACGAATAAAAGAACTGGATTTTGTTTTCGAAACAAGGTGTGTGCGAGTTGGTTAGGATGTTTGTCTCGACCTCGGCCAAGCACAACTTCCATGGATTCGGCGGCCACTTTCTCCTGGGCGGAAATTGTTGATGATATCCTGAAAAGTTGGGTTATTTTCAAAACATACCACAGTCCTAGCGAACTGAAAAATCGTGCAGTTTGGATCTTCTTCCCAGTGGCTCCTCCGTTCCTGCTCCCGGTTACCGTGGACCCGCTTATTGGGGAAACACCGGGGGGATGGGTTTCCACACGAATGATGACGCCTATGCGCCGGTTTACAATGAAAGGCGTTGGGTTATTAATTAGCTTTGAACACGCAAATCGTCAGCACCCGGGGACCGGTGGGCCCTTTCTGGTTCCCGTGGACGTTCTGGTGAACCATCTGAACTGATTCCGAAGCGAAACGTTAGCAGTAGCCGAGTAGCACAGTCTAGCCCTACACACCGCCGCTCCCTAGCCTAATGTTGTCCAATACGGAATAAAGGGAGCAGTCCCGGAAAGGGCGACGCTTTCTCTTACGCCATGTGCACCGTACCAACTGCCCTCAACGAATGCGCTCCGATTGTTCGGAGTGGAATGGGTACGTGTTCGATTGTAAGAGTGTTTGCACATTGTGCCCCGAGTTACAGAAACGAAAATATAGAATACAATGCACAATCCGCACCGAGGTCATCCTCGCTTTCACTTCCTTTGTACCCACGGGCTCAACGTCCTTGGACCTTGGACGAGCCGGTACGGGAAACAAATTAGGTAAAAAATTGGTCCAACTTTCTAATTTCATCCTTGAGCTGACCCCCGCCCAGGAGGAAGATAAAACAATCCACGACCGACGAAGGAGGAACGAGGAAGGCCGGAAAGCGCTGCGGATGATGTAACCGATAGAGAAGAATGCGATAAAACGACCGTCACCTTTGGCATCACATGACGACACGCATCTTGCCGCATCCTGCTTGCCGCACCTACACCCACCTACTTCGCACTCCCATCCCGCACCCGACATGTGACGTGTTGTGCTGGCTGATTGCCGGTTTTTTATTACTTTATTCTTCCTTCTTTCGCCGTTGCTCTAACGGTCTCTGTGGCACTCTGTGGAACGGAGCCTTTCTTGCGGAGAAGGCCGCTTACGGTTTGCTAATGAATATGCAAGAAAGATGTCATTTACCAGCCGGGTAACCAGGTATAGGAAAGAGCAGTCAAGGTAAAACATTACACCCGATAGTAGACATTTTCAGCCGAAACAGATATGTTTTTCGCGCCACCGACGATGAGCAGCGCAATGGACCTTGCGGAGAGAACTTTAAAGGTTTTTTTAATGCTCGCAACCATATGCTAAGAAGGTTGTCTGTTGGCGAACCTCATCGAGCCTAGTTTCGAAACGACTTGACCATTTTCCTCTAAACACGGGCACAAGAGTAGAACTTTTTATATCCGTAACCGACAGACACTCCTCGCTGGGTCCGTTTTTATCGACGCTTTCGCTTTCGCCCGAGGTTATGGAGCTTATGAATAAAACATCAAATCGTCTGTGGGTCTGATGGGCAACACAATCCCCTCCGGTGACTTCGAGGAATTTTTATTTAGATCACTGTGTCAAACTTGGCCGACTTTGCGTTGTTTGACTCCGTGATCACTACGTCGAGGGATCGGAAAAGATTGTAGAAAATTGTCTAGTGGAAATCGTTGGAGTCAAATATCAAGGACTGACAAATTGAATTGGTTTGAAATTTATATCACAAAGCAATAATGTAACCGAAGCTAAGGTAATGCAATCCTTCTCACTCCGTTACATCCACTTGGTCAGATCACAAGTGTCCGATTCCTTTCTTACTGGGAACGGAAACGAAATTTTACATTTTTTCTTGTTCGTTTTGATCGAGACGCAAACTTTATACGTGCAAAATGCAAGAGATTAGGCTTTTGTCTGTGCACTGCTTTCCTTTTTCTTTTCTGTGTCTCATTTTGCGTTGCTTCATCTAATTCTCTCTTTACCTACAGATCCGACCAGTTCCAAAGTTCCAGGCGCTTCCGGAGTGCGATGCAAAAGATAAACCCATCACCACCCGAAACGTATACAAAATCCCATCCACCGCCTCCATCAGCGGTCAGGTCGGGTGGTCAAGTCTGGAGTTTGTTGCCGCGATACGATTCGAAAGCCGGGGTTGCCGGGGTTGAGTTTCACCAGCCCCCGGGAAACTGATGCATCTGCGGCTGATGTGGCAAATCGTTGACCGATGTTTCGGCCGGAAAGGCCTCCCGGTTGCCCGAACCATGGCTGACAAATGAAAGTCGCGCCATGCAGCGTAGGGAACAACCGCAGGGCATAACCCTTCCCCGGCTTCGCTTTGCCATCCTGTGACATCAGCGCCGGCCGCGGTGTAGGAGTTGACGTATAATGAAAATCTTACGGCTTGAATTATAATTAAATTACACTTCCACTCGTTTATCCTGGGTCGTGGGAAGCTGCTTACGGAGGACACATGATAATTATCGTTTAAACCCGCCCTGTGGCCTATCAGCAGCGACAGCTTGCAAGGAACTGCGAGTAATTATTTTTCAGTAGCGAATATGAAAATATGTACGTGGAAGTGGAAAAGGTAGAGAATTCGAGTAAAAGAGGCAACACAGCAGTCGGTTTTTCATTGGTTAGTATATTGTTGACGTTGAACCTAAACAACGAACAAATCATCTATATCGTCCTTTTTAGTAAGCCACCTATAAAAATTACTCAATGTTTTAGCTCTGTATTGGAAAGTTATATAGACATACGTGAAGCATTAGATATATATTCCAACCAGTTGATTTCTATTTGTTATACTCTGTTATATATTTATTATTTTGTACAATTCCTATTTATCTAGATATATTACTCCGATATATGTCACTAGGCGTTGACTAAAGACGGCACTTGGAACTCGTTTACCAAGCATGCTCTGCCTACTGCCGCAAATTGTCAGTCGAGTAGTACTGAGACAACAATTTGCATACGTGTGGTCATACGCATGGCAGCACCACCATGAACGGAACCTAGCCTACCAGATCGAGGGTCTGTGGAACACACTTTGCATGTGAATAGCCCTCGACACGTGGAGGGACACCGGGGTGGGAGGAGAGTGATCGCGCTGCACGAATAAATCGAGCCATAAACCCTGTCAATCTTGCTTTTAAGGCGTTTGCAATGGGCAACCCCCGGCAGGGCCTCCAGCAGTCCCGCGAACCTATCCGATCAGGTCTGGCGTTTGGTCGGCGATGGTGTCTCAATGTCTGTCGCGCTGTCTGTGATCCTAGAGGGTCCGCCGAACGGGACAGCTTGAGTGACAGAATCATCTTGATCGTGACTTGATGGTGCCACACAACACTCACCACCGCAGTGATGACGCGGCATCAACCGTCATCTGCATACGACACGCAGCCTCCGATCGCAGGACAACGATCAGCTGCGTTGCCAACGTGGGCCGCTTCGTCGGTCGGTTGGTCTTGCGCAAGACAAAATCGACCAACAAATATCCAACAAATTGCATCTCTATTTAAACGAACCGCATCCGTGACGCTTGCGCCGGCAGCCGTGCCGCGACGGAACCGACGGAAAGGCCCTGGCCGTGAACACAACCGTGTTTTCACAACCCGCCGCGTGACAGTTTTTCCGCAGTATTCTCTGGTCGCCTGCCGGCTGTCGCGCCGGGGATACCCGCGGCTGGTTGTTTTATTTTCGGCCAACTGCCCAACCGGGACGAGCGCACGCCCGAGGAGAAGATTTGGGAGCAGTCAACAAACACATGAGCCCAGCAGCGAGGCAAGCAGCGCCAAAAAAAACCCTACTTTTTTAACGATGGCTTGTCATGTCAGGGAAAAAGTGAATTTAAATAATAATCAAAAACGGGCGAAGAATTGCTTCAGGGTGCACGATTTTCGCGGAGGGGGAAGAAGGCAGAAAAGGAAACCCCTCCAACAACGTGGGCCATGTTTGATTAGACAGGATGCGGTGGCGTACGCTCGGGGGCCAGGTCTCGCAATGTTCCGAAAGTTGACGAGAGTATTTTTGTTCGTTTCATTTTGCTTCAAATTTTCCGCACGTTCGTTTGTCAACCCTCGGTTGTTGAAAATTGGGTGTCTAGATTCCCTTCGCGGGCCACATTCGCGCGGCTGCCTTTTTCCGCATTTTTTTTTTCGTTATGTTTTGCGGCGCCGATCCCGCCCCCGTGCTCCCGGTTCCAATCCCAACAAACGGGCCCCAGTTGTATGGGGGCCGGGGCGAACGGTTACGGTTGAAAAGACTTCATAACAATTCTACCGATTCCAATTTTCCCTTCATCTGCTCGCTGGCGTTGTTCTAAGAATTTCTCCGCGCAGTTCCGGTTGCCGCCACGGTGCTACGGTGTCAGTTATCGTTTACCACCACCGTCTGGTGGATGATGAGGGCAACGTCGGGCAGGGGGAAGTTACTCCCGTACTCGATACGCGAACGGAAGGGTCTATTTATTTAGTTTAACCGCTTCTCCCCAGTGCCAGTGGCACCACATCCTTCCCTTCGGAGGGCCACCATTCTGGTGCTTCCGAGCTGGAACAATTTTCAGGCATATTAAATTTTGACGTGCATGTTGAACGGCCGAAGCTCCTTTTTATCGTGGGGCGCTCAGTCTCGCATGTTTCGCATTTTCAAATTATTCTTTTTTTTCCTTCCTTTCTGGTCCTGGCCTCGAAAGTACGCCCGCGGTTGATGGGGCCGCCGATTGGGACAATAGGAAAACTGCTAGACATGTATTGCCGCCAGACGTCACTCGACGTTGTGCCGTATTCGGATGATCCTGGCGGCCATGTCAGTCATACCTGAGGGTGACAGCAGGCCTACGTCCGGCCTGCCAGCCCACCCCATCTTCCTTGCCCTTTCGCCCTTCTGTACATAGATTGGCGCCACGTTGGTCTGTGTCCCTTCGATGTATTCGACGATTCTCGGTCCAATTCTCGTCAAGCTTCGATCGGGACCAATCAAGGCAACATCGCGCCAGATAAACCGGTTCCACTTTCGCTCTCAATTAACGATCGCTCCTAATTGTCCCTCCTTGCCGTTCCCGCCGCATTTCGGGCCCAACGTTTCCAGTGAGGGAGTGGCCGATGAAAGTATCAATTTCTTGACCGGTAAAACATTCCGGCGAAAATTTTTCCCTGCTCGATCGTTCCAACTGCAGGAAACCGAGCACAGCGCAAACACCCGCTGCAAGGATGCAGTTGGGATCGGTGCACCGCACCGCAACCGGATGGCATGTGTGATGCGAGCGTACGCCAATGGAACGCTTTGTGTTTTACGCTGGTAAATTTGGAGTATTTTATAATTGCATTTTTATCGTGCAGCATGCAGAGGCAGACGAGAAAATGGCTGGAAAGCAGCGCAAAGAGGAATGGCAACAACGGTGCAGTGCAGAACAGTGTGACGGAAAGAAATTCCTCGCTTTTCTTACTGCCGTGGCCGTGTGTCTGCGCCACATTGCGTCCGGAGCGGCTGGAGGGAAGCAGACCGAGAGACGGCGTGGCGGTGCGGCAACGCAGGATCCCCCGACGCTTGCGATGGTAGGGAACATCGGGGAGGTTGGACGGCAGAATTCTCATCTCTGCACCTACGGGCGGGCGGGCACAACACATCGGCACGGGACCCGAGACCACCACAAAGCAGCGCGGGAACGTTGCAGCTGCAACCGATGTCCAAAATATGTATTCCGCAAATTTAAAATGCCGACTCCCTCGGTTTTCCGCCGTGTGGCCGCGCTAATGTGGTGGCATGGTTTGTTTTTCCAAATAGCATCCGAAGAATGTTTGACGAGTGACCCAAAAGTGCGAAGAAGCCAAGACTAGCTTTTGGAACTAGAGCCGACCGATGAAAATTGTTCAACAAGTGCCGCTTTTTTTTTTTTGGAGGTTATAAATGCTTGATACTTGTTGAGTAAAACTATTCTCGTGCTTGTTTTTCCAATCTTTTCAGTACTATTACTAACGCTTTTATACTATCAGCAATTGCACTTTTTCCTTTAAATCGTGTACTCACTAACATTGTTCGACATTCTCGTTTAAAAAACTGGAGGTCTTCTAACTTGGGATTCGAATTCATACCCTTCTCGTGGAAAGGTTGCCGATTGTGTGACTCGCTGACCCACGCCATCGGCCTTGGTACCCAGCAAAGTAGTAGTAGTAGTTACTTCTGTTACTGTTCTGTATTTTCAATAGCTTACAAAGTTGGTATTTTTATACTAATGTTGCAAAAAATTAATTGAGTTTATGCAGATGAACCTTCGTTTTTTTTCGAATTGCCTTTTAACTTCTTCTTTATTTCACTCATACCGCTATTATAATTACCGCCTTATGAGGTTATATTTGCAAACCTTGTTTTCACACCTTCGCGCACTGGAACTTAAATGAGGAGTTCGCAAACAAATAGCGATGTCATAATTGAATGAACAAAAAAACCGCTTCCCAACCCCAACCTTTCTCACATGGGATTCAATTGGTGTAAACTGGAAGCAGGGCGATCGGTTGTTTCAAGGGAGGTGGCGCAAGAAACAATCTCACGAACGAACGAACTGCAACTCCACTGGGCGACCTCTCTTCATACACGACCGACACGCGAGAGTCATAGATGAGAAGAATTAATCAACGATGCGAAACCGAACAAGATAAAGAAACAAATTGACCGGAGATAAACACGATCTTACTACCCACTGGTCGCCTCACGCAGCATGTAGTGAGCATACGGCCTGCGCCGGAGGAATTAAGCAATTGCTCGGTAAGACGAGAACAGCCGTATGAAGGTCGACGGAAAACTTTAGCATATTTTTTTTCCCTTAAATTGAGTATATTCCCTCACATTCCACCGCGTGTTCGCGCGCGGGGACCCAGAATGCGTTCGGTGCACTTGATTGCTGGCCACGAGTCGTGTCGTGTGTGCAGCAGCAGCCCACGGTTTCATCGGCACCTTTTGAAGCGATCAGGTTCGTGAATATGAAAAATGCAAACCCCGCAAATGCTTTACAGTGTAACACTGTTTATCGGCTTTCGGTATGTGTGCAATGTTGCACGCCCGGTTTTGATCTTGCCATGAACATTTGGTTGGGCTCAGGTTTTACAATGGAACATAAATTGCATGTATATACTTTTGGATTAGTCAGGAGAGAAAAACATGAAACAGAGATAGCACGAGATTGATATTTCCTGGATGAACTGACACTGCGCTTCAAGCTGCGCAGCATCGGAAAATCAAATTTCATCCCTATCCCTGTGATGTGCAACAAAGTAGGCCGGGAAAAGCTGTGGGGCATAAGATAATAATACCACAATCGTGCGTTACGGCCAATTGTTGCCCGACCAGATGTAATTTGCGTTCCAAATGCGATAATTATTGTAATCATAAGGCGCACGTTGCACACATTAACAATTAATCAGTGCCCGCAATGGCTGCCGTTCGGTGCAGCAAAGGGCTGGTTCTACGGTTGCATACCGATCACAGGATCTCCATCGTGATTTTTGGATTTTGCTGCTTCGCCGGGCGGTGGCTTCGGGGTAAGACTACAGTTTTGCAACATAGTACTACATAGTAAGAAGTTCGATCCTTCACGAGAAAAGTTCATCAGGATGTGGCGGAGTCTGCGGTGGCGTGAGAACAACCAAAGCACCAATTACTTCCATCCCAAACCCTTCATCAATTCGTCGAACGTTACTCCTACCATTATTATTATCGTCGATTTCGCTCCTACTTCCACGACTAGTGGCCACGACTCTCCCGGCATCGTCTCTCGATCGTCTAAATTATGGGCTTGAAGTTGGCCACAGGATGCGAACATGATCGGCGATCATATGGCGAAGGCTCCTGAAGCATCGTGTAACCACAGTGGTTATGGAATTGCGATTTTCTTGGCTTTCCATTGGCCACATCACCTTTTTACTCCTTCTCCTTACCTACCCACCCGTTCTCTATCACCGCAGCGATCAGGGCGGAAAAAGAGTGATACACCTACTTGGGCGATGTAATGAGTAATTCGGAAATTAAAATCCAATAAATCAATCCTTCGCAGGTAGGCGAGAGACACGGCAAACGGCGTGGGTTTGGCGCCATCGTCGCCATCGTGGAACACGCGGGGGTTTCCCGCTTTACATCTGCCAGATCCCATTCCGAGTTTTCCAGCAGGGAGACTGTTTGTTTATACTGAAACCCATCGACAACTCCAACCGATTCATAGTGTTGGCGCATTGTGCCGGGTGGAGCCCAACGGCGTGGACGTTGGTGAAGATTTGAAAACGCATCCCCGGCGACTGTGTGTCCGCGATCGTGTACCAGTAAATAAATGAGTTGGTATCGCTACAGGAACGGTGATGATCATCGTTCTAGAACGGATTCCGTAACAATAATAAACAGCCGGATGAAGTGAGCGGCCACGCTGTAGTAGGTTTATGCGCCGCCAGAATATTGTTGATTTATTACATCAACGCTGGTTGTATTTATTTACTAACCGTTCGATTCAGTTGCTGAGAATAGCGAAGTGTATAACTGTTACGGCTGCTCGGCATTTTGAAAAAGGAAGGAAAAGATTTTGGCCAATCGACTAACAATCTTAGTACGAAAATACAGCAAAAAGTTAGTTGAAAACTGTCGAGTGATCCTGTAGTTTTAATTAATCGAATATTGAGTGAGTATATAGTTTTAAATGTCAAAACAAATGTGCACAGGTACATAGAATCTTGTTAAAAAAACAGTTTAATGTAAAATTTATATCAATAATAAAAGTTGTACTAAAAATGACAGTTGTATTGGAAAAAATTGCGTCCCGTGCCACACTGATGGAAATTTAAAACAGGACGCATTCTAACGTACCTTGATCACCATGTTAATTGTCACATTTTCCACGACCTCTTTTGACGACGCTTATCCGTCGGAGGTCGAAAGCGCGATCGAAAGTAGTTTTAAAAGTTCCCTAAAAATATGTTCCGGTAACAGCTGTTCTGTGAGCCTGCCGGACTTGCGCCACCCCCCCCCCCCCCCCCTTCATCTCACCTGGCGGCTGGTCAGTGCCACTTTCGATTGCGTCCGCATTCGCGGCAAATGTTCGACATTTTCCGTAATTATTATGTATGCTTTGACCCGTGCTTCCTTCGGTTGCGCGAATCGCGAGAAGCGAACACATCCGCCGGCTCGGTTTAGTCATCTGAAGCGGCGCACGGCGAGGGGACGGTGCGATAAGGGCCCCCGGGGGGGAGGAAGGTGGGTGCTACAGGCGAGTTAATTTATTACCTTAATCCGGCAAGCGGCAAGACCAGGCAGTAGCGCACTCCCCCTGAATGACATTGCGTGGGCTCTGGGCTGTGCTGGAGTTCGGGGTCGCTGAGTTCCCGGTTTTTCCACCACCGAATGTACGTGTGATACGTTCCAATCGCAACAAACTGAACTGCCGAAAGCAAACAGCTGGGCTAATATTAATTCGACCACTGAACACTGACCACGCCAACAAACACCAAACAGCACGAGCACAACGGTGGGTAGCGCCCAGCGTACTGTCAACGTCAGTGTCACGATGCTTATAGGACAGGTGGTTCCCCAATACTTGAGGGTTTCCCAACTTCATTTATTTTCAAAGAGTGTGTTTTGTTAAATTAATGTTTTCTTGTATTATACTATCTTCAACTTGCTACAAAGATGCAGATAGAGAACGAAATCTGGTCCAAATTTCGCTATAATAATGTGAATATTTCAACAGAATAAACGAAGGATGTACTTCTGCTGCCTTCACCAGCAACCAGCGTGACCTTCAAAATTCTACATTTTTGTAATTTAAATCGAGTCAAACCCAGTCCAGACGACGAACTGTTAAAACAGGTTTTGTTTTGTCTTTGGGATGTTCGTGGTGGCCACGTATGTGTGCGTGTGTTGTCATCGAAGGCAATTTCCTGTTATTTCCTAACCGTTGTTCCCAACCACACACATCAACTCCTAGGTGTCTTGCCGCCGTTTTTTGGGCGCATTTCAGGGAAGCGTTTCCCAGATTTGAGGATTCTTTTTCGGCAGCTTCGCCGAGTGGCCTCTGGAGCCGTGTGGCTGCGTCTGAAATTCCAGCATTCATCGCAGCATTCAAAAGCAGCTAACCATTTCGGTTATGGGAAGTGGTCCGTATGTGTCGGCCCCGCGCGGTCACATTTCGGGTCGGGCGACGGCGGGCTAAACCAAACACCGAATAGCAAACATCGGACAGAACGCAGCTCGCGCTCGCGAGAAAAGACATCCCCGTGTATTCGCACCGCGCGCCGTTCGCTGCGGGTAAGATTGGAAATTCTTTTCGCTCCGACGCGGACAACGAGGGCGAAGACGAGGGAAGCTGTGGCCGACGACGGTGTTCCGTCGCTTTCGTGTTCCATTTTGCGTTCGCGTTTCTGGCGCACTATTCACGCGCGCACCGAATATATTATAATTCTACAGACCCAAGAACAACCTACTAAAACGAACGCCGTCTAAAAATGGGACAAAAAAAAGGCTGGCGATGAATAATATCTATTCGCGTATTGTTTCGCATTTTCCAACCAACAAGCTCAGCAGAAGAAACGACGCGATCGGACGTGTATTTGTGAACGTACAGCCAATCGAACGATATCGAGTTCGTTTCACGGTGCATTTTCGTGCGAAAACGTATGGACCGCTCATTCTGAACTGAGGGTGAGCTGCAGAGTTGGTTGTTGAAAGGAGCATACAACAGGCAGATCGAAACTAATTGTTTGTCCTTAAGCATCTGAGGTGTTCTTCACGATGTACACCCATTTTTTTTATCAATACCACGACGCCCTGGTTAGATGTAAAATCAATGGTTGATTTAAGGACGAAAAAAAAACGTCCACTTTTCCTTTAGCGGCGAAGTCTTTCGCTTCGCCCATTGTGCGAAGACGAACGGTGTTGCTTCTCGGAAAGAAAAGCGGCCAATAATTTATCGCCATGTTTATTTACTTTTAATTTGCACTAAGACGGTGGTGTGATGGAGATTCCCCTTCGGCCAACAAAAGGACCCCGCACCAAGCATACTGAGGGGAGGATACACAGGGAGAAAGCAAACTCCTTGCAGCAGGGGTACGAGTGGAATTGAAAGGATGGATAACAAGCAATCAATTTGTAGTTTCCTTCCGGTCGCATGATCGACTCCGTAAGAATGTCGTTTCTCTATCCATTTCATTTCGGTGCAACGAAGGATTTAAAGATTCATTTACAAACGATCATCCGGCCACCATGGAAGACGCTACATTGCTCAGTTCTCACTCTTTCTCATTCGGTCTCTCTTGCTCTCATGTTGTTAACGATAGAATGATACATTGGTACCGCGTTTTACGAGCAATAGATGGCGCCTCAAATCTCTTATGGTAGCTTGTCCTCCGTTAATATAGCAAGTACATATAAGACTTTTTGTCAAAGTAAATACCTTCTTTATTACCGATCAGGTAAAAGCCGCAGAATTGGGAACGGTTGCAAGAATGAATTTAAAGTGCGATCGCGCCGATAGGTCCCTCTTTCGGGGCTCAGCGGTCCCGAATTCGCTTGATCGACCACTTTTTTCACGACGAGCTTCGATGGGCTACCGACCGTGCTGTCGGTGGAAACGAAAAAGACCATCTCTGGACGTACCACAGCGAACCAACGGCAGCCATCCCGGCGACATATTTCCTGTCAGCGCCACTATCCTTAGCACCACGTAGATTTCATCGTGATCGCGTGGTCGTTGGCGAGATCGTATCACCGGCACACACATACGCATCCACAAGTCGCGCCAAAGGCCACGAGAACCGCCCGCCCGCTAATCACCACTAAACTTGGCCGTGCACTTCTAGGGCCTACTACCAGCGCATTCTGCCGCGAGGCGCTTCGACAATATTTTATGATTCACTGAAATCGGAGCCACTATTTGTAACCGTGTGCAACATCAAACGAACTGCGAGCGAATTTCGGCGACCTTCTTTTTCTCACTACCCTCTTTTTTTCTCCTCCTTTGCAACTGGGGAATGGCAGGCGAAACTACACTTTGAAGCGATACGGCCACGATTAACAAAATTTTGCACGACAATCATCCGCGCCCGCAGTGCGATCGCGGACACGGTAAACAAGCGGACTTGCAGCAGACGTGACACACGGTTGTGCAGAGACTCGCGGCCACGGTCTGTGCTCCCGAGTCACACAGACCGAACGATGATTGACTAAAGCATTTGAATTCTCGTAATTATTTGACACACTCGCGGGCGGCACATTTCAAAAGGGCAGCACACAGCAGCAGTGGTGGCACAGCGCGCGTCGAGCGCGACCCGGGCGGAACTGCGTTGTAGATCACCAACTCCGAATTCGATACACTTGCCGGCTAGCCGCGTGGAACTGCGCCGAGGGGGCGATGCTGACGAAGATGTCCGCCTTAAACGTAGCCGACACGGAAAACCGACGTAGCGGAGGGAAAACGCGCGCGCCAGAGTGTCGTCGTCGTCGTCGTCGTCGAAGCCACTCGCGAACCCGCGACACACCGTCGAAGAACCGAGCACCGAGTACCTTCCGCGTCCGAGAGGTGTATGTCTTATTTACTCGACCGTCATGCAAATACTAAGCCGCTCTAATGTAAAATCCCTTGTAAAACACGTACACTCCTCGCGCCATTTGTTGCTGCAGCCGGCGTTGTTGCTGTGTGTTGCGCTACGACGACCACGACGGGGTGGAGAGGACGGCAGCTCGTGCTGGGAGAGTAAACCGTGTCTCTGTCTCTCGATCGGACCGTTCCGGCGGACGCGTCTCGGCGCGTCGTATGCACCCTCCACCAGTGCCGTTCCAAGGTGCGCCCTTGCCGTTGGGTTCCCCGTGCGTTACTTTACGTTACGGTTGGCGGATTGCTTTTCCGAGCACGAGCCAGGCTTGTGTGCTGTGGTGCCCCTTCTAGAAGCCGCGGCCACGACGCAGGAGAACGTCTCGACTGGAAATGAATGAAACTCTACGATCCGCAGCCGTTGCGTTACGTTGTGCAGTTCCGAGCATGTGTGGAAACCCCACTGGCGTACACTCTCGCCTAAACGTCGGTGCAGGAGGCAGAGATCCTCGGAAATGGCACAGGCGAACCCCAAGAGACGGTGGTGCAATACGTTTCCGATCGGCGTATCCGCCTAGAGCAGGAGAGCAACTGAAACAGGCGACGGGCAGGACGAGCAGGAAAGCTATAGCTTCACCGAACGAGAAAGAGGGAAGGCCTTTCATTCGCAAAGGGAGCGAAAGATCTCTTTTCGGAATCTGAGCGTTGTTGCGAGCAGCACTCAGCAAATCCACCACACGATGGCAATCGAACAATACAATTTTCTCGCATTCGGAACAGCTGAGCCGTGCACGATAGGGTAATCAGAAAATGTGGCGTTTATAAAATTTATAATATTCCTATCACTAAAGAAAAAAATATTGCAAGTAATCCGTATGAACGGAAAATTCGTCTTAAACAATTAATAGTTTAGATAAACCATTTAAAATGCTATACTTCAGTTCGATGAATACACAATTAACAAGTGCTGCTTTCGCATACACTGTGCTTACTTTTGATTGACTACAAACGAAATAAAACTAGCATATGGAAGGAAAGCTAGGAAGCTGGTCACCCTATTCACCACACACCATTCAAAAGCACGCTCGCAAGAATGCGACGATGAAATATGAATGTAAACAGACTATATTTTAATTTTGTGCAAACGCGGCAGGCTGAGAGCCCTTCATGTGTGCGGCGGGCTGCGCACTAACACTACCGCGCGGGCACATGGCAGCGATGTGGGAAGCACTGCAAGCATCCGTTCCGGCGCCATTCTATTTTGAGCGACCATTATTGCACTCACTCGGCTCTCTCGCTCCTCGGTTGGTACACGCGCTCTCTCTCGTTCACTTATTGGCGCTGCATGCGCTTGTGTGCGTGAATTGCAGTAATTTTCTAAGCACCACAGGCAACGGAGAAAAGTAATAACAGCGCGTGAGTGCGAAAACGCGATGCCCCGCGTCCGGGGTTGGCGCGGGCGGGACAGAGACAGCACGACGGCGACCGATGGCAATAAGAGAAGGTGCGAATTGCGAATTGAAACGCGAATGATGTGCGGTATTGGCGCGCGCGCGAATGCGACAAGATTTATGCTTTGTTTATGTAGGGGATCATAAGCTGGCGTAGTCCGCCATTGCGCCGGAACGGGATCGCCCGCCGAAGCGAGTGAGCGAGGAGGAAAGAAAGCTAGGCATTACCTTTTCCAATGTGGGTAGAGTTTTGTTGTATGAGTAATACGTGAGGACGGAATCTTGGCCCCTTGGCGTTAACATTCCGAAATCGAATCTAAGATGCATGTTCGGTTGTACAAAACAATAAAATCTGACTTCCGAACATGTACATTTTTCCGCCACTGCGAGCAACGGAACTTCTATGCATTTTCGTCCATAGCCATGGATGTCCTCTAGAACTGGCCAATAAAAGAGTGACAAAAAATGATTGAATCCTCCATCTTTGAGGGATCGGGTGTGAGCGGGGTTCACGCACGACATTTGATGGACATGCCTCAAACTACCCGCAGGGACGGAGAACCAATAACTCACACCGATGCATATCCATCATTTACACATGTATGCACTTCAACGGCACTCCCCCTTCGTTGAGCTGGTTCTTGATTGATTTGTCTTTTTTTTCTATCTCTCTCCCTCTCTCTTTCTCTTTCTCTCTCTGTACGTTTCTCACTCTCCCGGTGCACCAGAATCTGGTTGCATATTTTTGCTTATAACCGCCAAATGAATACGATCAATAAAATCAGCCCCGTGAAGGGAAAATGGCCAACATTACATGAAACATAAATTTCGAACAGATGCCTTCAATCCAAACGTTTCAATCCGTGATTGAGCATTCCACACAATGAAATGTTAGTAAAACTTGCTCTACTTGCTTAGAAAGTAGATATTTTTTAAATCAACCCTATTTATTAAATAAAGTTGTCGTTGATATTCGGCATCCAAACGTCCTTCCAAGGAGCGTGCGAAAGACAACCTTTTCTAAGAAATCGTTAGCCACACAGCTTGTTCCATCCGACCAGGTGACCTCCCACCGTTCCCAATCCCTCCACATTGGGTTTGACTTTGATGTAAGTTTACGTAATGATGTTGTTACCTTGAAGGTTGCCGCCGATTCCCTGCGCATCACGGGTGCACCCGAAAAAGTCAGAGGTAGTCAATCGGAGAGCAGAAGCACCGAGGACAGTAATAAAATAATAATAATAAAAGCAAATCGGTTCGAGGAACCGTCGGACGCGTCCCTTTTTCCCACTGGAAGTTGCGGTACGGCGGAATGATGAAGCAACCGGGAAAGAAAAAAAGAAGGACACGGGACACCTTGTGATCCTCGCGCAGTTGTGATCCTCGTCCTCGACGAAATAGAGATGGAAAAGAACACCAGCGTAAGACCAGCAACACGATTGTGGGTTTGGCAGATAAGAGGAAAATTCTGCCGAGGTTTGGTGGTGGTTGGGAACCGACGATGGAGTGCTAAAGCATTGCCAAGCGTACGACATATTTATCACGAATGATCGATAGGAAAACGCCTTCGACTGTGCTGGTGTGGGTGTGTAAGTAGTATTAATCGTAACAGTAACCAAACAAGATAAGTTTGTGTGTTTGTAAATGAATATTACAATTCATAAATCAATTTTTCACGCACTTTCCAGAACGCACGGTCGGTAATCGCTCATGCTCGGGCGATGGCCGCATGGTGATGGCTCTATCGATGCCACGATGCCATCGTCATGGTAAAACCGGACAATTTAATTTATTGTTATCATAATCGTGTCGCTGCGTTCGGCCCTTCACATAACGTAATCCAATTCCGTCCGCGGGAAGTACCGAACACAGCGCCCGTGTTTGTGTCCGCGTTTAATTCCCCCCGTTCCTGGCGCTGGTCAGCCTGCCAGGCACATCAACACCTCGGACGAGCATTGGAATTGAAAACATAAAAATCGCTCGCGCGGTACAACGACGAGTGCCTTTGATTTGCGTTCGAAGACCTGTTTTTATTTTTTGCCGCTGTTGGCGCCGAGCGGTACAATTCGCTGAGCTAGGAAACAATTTCCACCGGCGTCATCGAATATCGTCACATGAATAAATTATTTTATTTGCGAGACAGCCCTGCGATGACCAGCCGCCGCTGGGAGCGGGGACCGAACGAAGGCAGCGAACGATGATTGGTGATGTGTGGATGCAGCGCCGTGCGTGAAAAAATGGACACACTATCATGGCAGCGGAACACACACACACGTACAGACAGCCCTCGAGATCGCAGCTGTGTCGCTGGCTGGCGAACGCGGTGCAGCCCTTTCAGTGATTTATGGTTGGGCCTTTCGTGTGTGGCTCGCTTTTCAATGCTACTTGTCCCGTCAAACATCGCGCTCTCTGATATCACTGTGATAGTGGTGGTGGTGGAGGTGGTGGTGGTGGTTTTCCCGTTCTGGTATCTTTTATTCCGCCAATGGAAATTCGTGTCTTTTTTTGTTTTCTCTCACCCTGCAGGCCACCTTGCCGTGATGACAGACATTCGTGGACTGGAAAACGTATGAAATAGGATGAGCTGCCAACCCTTTTCAGCGTGAGTTTTCTGTTTCAGCATAAGGAGCACACGTGGAGACTCGTTTTGAATCCGGTCCTCCTTGGACGGTAGGCAGGCTTCACGGTGAAGATTCAATCTGTCAACCATTCCACCAGTAAAGATTCAAATATAAAACTTATATTCGCTTGATGGGTCCATCGGTTGTGCGTATGAATTCAGCAGCTTAGATAAGATTTTTGGTTGGCTGGATTCAACAGTATCTCATACGTATGTAACGGACAACACATTCCTAATGCAGCTTCATTGTTGATAAATATTGTGGTCAGCATAAAGTAAACTGATAATACATAAAACCACTATGTGTTATAAGTATGAACGGAAAGTTATCTGTCAGTTCTATTACGTATCCAGTTATTTACAAAAACAAAAAATGTTTGCCCTGCTGGTTGCGTACCCTCTACTACAGATATCGATAGATCGTTGAAAACGGTATTAGTCGTCTGTCGACGTGTATTCACAGTAAAGGTGGCGGTTTTCATACTGTCTGTATAAATTAGGTCTGTATGAACTCCTTACACCATTACGCAGGATGTAGAGTTGTTTACAAACAATAAAACTGTATACTCCTGTGCAGAACGCATCAGGATAAGATATAGGACATCTCTGTAAGACCTCGGGCAGTCGAGCAATGGTGATGAATTATATTCGGTAATCCGAAAATGTTTTACTATTGGTTCCGAGTAAATCCTAACGACACAGGGAGAGCGCTTCACAGCCCGTATTCACAACGTAATTCGTATCCAAACCATCGAGTCCTTTCTTTGAGGCTTTTGGTTTTATATAAAACAAAAAAAACTACTACCAACCTAAGCCGAGAAAAGCATGTGTTGCTTTCCCAGGACCTCAAGGTTGAGCAGGCTGATCAGTCAACGATCCTGCCATCTTGGACGTGGCGGACTTGAAAGCGCGCTGCCTTACGACTACGGCTAAGTGTAAGAACCCACGTAAGAAGCGAAGGCCTCGAGATGTCGGCCATGCCATTTCAGCGACGTCAGAAAAGTTTAAAAAAGTAATTTATCATTGATCGATAGCGGGTCGTCGCTGGTGCCGGCCAACCGACACACCGTACCATTCTAGGGAACCCAAGGGGCAGAGGTCTCTGCTGTGTGGTATATAATTTTCAATATTTTATCAAAATTACACTAGGCGTGTGGGGACGGCTGTCTTTCTTGGCTGTTGCGCCACTCGTTCGTCCGGTTCGATCAAAGTTCACAAAGACCCAGCGCTAGACTATCGATCGATTGATCGCTAAGCAACCGCATCCAGCTTGTGAGCGTGGATTCGACGGAAGTTTTCCTTCTTTTTTTTAGACGGCTCGCTACTTCCTAGGAGAAGCGGTGGCCAATTTCAAGCACCACCTGATTGCTGCAGGGCACTCCTTGCCTTGGGAACACGACCTGCAGTTGTAGCGTAGCATTACGCTGGCATGAGAAGCGAGCACAGACAGGAGAGGTTTGAACCTATTTGTTACAGTGTGCCCGTACGCCGTACTTGGCCGCGGTGGCCCGGCTATGTTCGTCCGCGAATGTGTGCAATCATTAATAGCTCAACAAAGAAACAATAAATCAATAAAGTTGAACGTTTTTATTACATTATAATTATTGGCCGATGGCGGGGCCAGTTATTTTCCGTTCTGTTTGTTGTGTTTTTCCGTTTCTCTCCCGGTTTCTTTTGCGGTACGGCGAGCTTAGGATTGGGGTATAAACAGTGTTCACCTGGCCGTTTTCCCGTGGCGTCTTCGTTGAAACCGGTCTCCGAAACACACATTCGAGAAGGAAGGTTTCATTCCACCGTGGATGTTCAAAGTATCTATAATAAAACATTCATCCAAATTTGTGTTCTTGAACAAATGTCCAAATGTGGCAACAAGCATAAAAGGCCAGTTTAGTTTTTCACGAAGATTTTATCGTTTTAGCTGAGTTGACGAGAAATGTTAATGGAAATGATTGAATTTTCCTTTCTTATTTATTTCATCTATTTTGTTTTCACTCTCAAACGAAGCCAATGGTCGTCCGAGCGGCGGAAGGACGATATCCTAGCACCAGCGGCACCCACTTAGAGGACATAGCCGGAAGAATTGATTTCGCTTTTTCAAATCCATCTCCGAATCCTAACACTCTCCCATCACGGTAGTCCTGTCCTTTTTTTCCCTTCTCTCCCGACAACATTTGTCCGTAGCCGTATTTCGCTTCCCACTTTTTCGGGCTACATCTTGCAACGTTCTTTTCTATCTATTTTTTTTTTCATTTTCCCTATGGACTCGCCGTTCCCTCCGCATTTCGGAAACTGATGGAAAACCCGATAGACCAAACGGTAACAGGGAACAGGGGACTGGGTAGGACGCGGACGCGACCTAGGGAGGGGCAAAAAGGAACCGAGGTTTGTGCGAGACAGTCACATGTTCACTTTCCCCCGAGGCCGAAAGAAAGGCGACGCGTAAGTGGCGTTCTTGGGCCAGTCTGCCCCTTGCTAGTGTGCGTGCATTAGGAGGGTAGTGGCGAAGTTCTTTCGCTGCCAGGTTGCCACATCCGCTCGCCAGGACACCGATTGCGGCCGTCGAGAGAATGCGAAGACATCATCCTGTGCCTCGAAAGCCGAGGGGTGCGTCATGTTGCGATGGGTGGATTGTGCAATCAGAGTACGCGCGCACTCCGCAAAAGGACTCGGGGAAAAGCACATCAATCAATCACGCATTGACGGTTAGGTTACGTCCTTATTTCTTTTTTGCGTTCGCTTACTTTCCCGTGACTGACGCCGCCATTGTCACGGGTTTGTGCGCAACGCCATCGCTTCGATTAAACCCGGCCGAGGGTGTTGGTGCCCTCCGGGAGGGGAGGTGCCTCCTTTCTCCCGGCAGTATGCGTTTTTCGCATCGATGGGCCCTATCGATGGAACCTCCTGTCACTTAGCGCAAATTACTTTCGACAAAGTTTTCCTGCGATTATTCTGCCGAGCTGGCGCAATGGCCACCGATGGCACCGAGCCGAATGTCTCGAGTGAAGCGTTTCAAATTGATTAAATTTATGAAAAGAACGGATTCACTTTCCGATCTACTACCACTTTTAAGAACATGCACAGATTCATCAGGGCCTAGGCGTGCCAGGAAGCAACGCGCCTTCTTCCATTATTGTCATTGAGTAGAAGTGAAACATTTTTCACGACGCACGGAATGGTTTTGGCCTGCGTTTCGTCCAGAAACGTTTGGGATGATAAAAGCGATTGATCAGTTTTCCACCGCCATTCGTGGCTTGCGAAAAATGCATCATTATTTCGCACACACACAATCAGCGGTTAGGGCGGTGGGATCCTGGCCAAGGACTCGTGCTCGGCAGCGAGTCGAGTCGATATGGTTAGTGCGGTGGTAAATCGATTTTTAGGGTTGGGAGAAATTTGACGGCACAATCCGAACAACCCGTACTCCAATCGCGTGGCCCGGCGCGACGATAGTGTTGCGGTGAAAGCTATAACTCATTTTGCGAAAATGTACGAATTGTTTCCGAACATCGTGCCGTTAGAACCCTTTCCAGCGAAGCGCTATCGACAAAGGGGCCTGAGGGGTGGCGCTGGTGCAGTTTGCATTCGATACTCCTTTCATCCGGTTTTTGGCAACTTGCTCGAATGAAGGGAAAAAATCCTGCGTTTCCTTCTCTCCCGATTTTCCACATCCTTGTTTTGTTGCTGCTGCTGGAACGCCGACCGTTGGTAAATCCGATTGGAACCGTTCGTTTCTGGTCCAGGCGGATGTCGAAACCGATGTAGCAAATGTTTGCTGATACCCTAGACAGACGAACGCGCACACCTGTGTGCGATGAAAGTTCTACGCTGGATTCGATTACAGATGGCGTGTTGGCTGTGAATTGTTCGAATTCGCGTTTCAGAACCGTACGATGTCGCATCAATTGTCCCACGCACAGTGATGCATGAAAATAAGTGCAATCAACTGGATAAGGGATGCAAAAAATCCATGTTCTGAACTTCCAGACATCCGGGAAAGGCCTTCTTTTGAAATAGTAGCATAACGGGGTGAAAAGGGTCGCAGATAGGAAGAAAGGTCGTTGAAAAACTGCGGACTCTAATCGGGTTTAGCGTAACGAAAACAACAACCATGCGTTCCGCACATAACACAGTGCCGCGAAAATTGGCCAATAATTGGCGGACCAGCGCTACTAATATTCTGTTCATGTTTTTCCACCGCAACAACAATTGTGACGCTGGAGGAGCGAGGC
>JAOEFI010000003.1:46906785-46927645 GCA_034621735.1 Anopheles plumbeus
TTTTTTTCTCGATAGGTTTTTGGATAGTGCATTTACTCGCTGAATGATTAGACTGGTTATAATATGAGGTAGCGTTCCCGTATAATCGCTTGCATTCCGTTGCTTCGTTGGTTAACTAGTTCGGAAGCACTTTGTTGTTAAAAAAAAAGAAAATGTTAAATTGTCAAGGTAATTTTTATTAGGACTACCATTCTAAAATACAGGTTGTTTGAGCGGTCATTTGCATGCGGGATGAAGCTTCGAGGGCTTCACTAGTACAGTTGAACTTTTGCAAGAGTGCTGTAACATGCTACGGAATGAAATATGAATGACTCATTTGTAGGACCTATCTATCTATTACCACCAGTGTCACGTTTTTGTTTGCAAATTTAGTGCCAATTTCTTCTAAGCAACTTTTTGATACCCGGTGCATATCCCTACACAGACGAGGTTAAGTGTTTGCTTCTGCCATATAAACAAACACAATCGAGCCATTACCGACGACTGGGGTTTCTATTGCCACCCACTCGCGCCACCGGTGGGCTGGATCTGTCCCTAAAGGCATCCCACCCGGGTGATAGATTCGTGGTTTTTGGTCTTCGTTCTTTTTTTTTCCTTCGAATTTTAACTACCGCCGCACATCCTTCCTTGAATATAATGCCTGCAGGTGAGGAATATGCCGTACGGCATTTACCATCGCACGCACGTAGCAAATTCATGGTTGCAACCCTTCGCCTTCGCTTTAGCATGGCCCGCTAGTCGGAATCAATCCAAAGATGCTCCACACGAGGTCGGAGGAGAAACGGGCGAGAAAGAGAGGCCGATCATTGCACATGCGATGACCTTAAAGTCAATATTTTCTCCCACTTGTCTATCACGCCGGAGTGCGTGTATGGACGTGTTTATTTGCACAGCACGATGTTAGGTATGCAATAAAACACCATAACTATTTGTTATTGCGAATTTGCTGCTGCTATGTTCGGCTAGGAACCGATGTAAAAGGGCAGATGGGAATGCTAGGGAATAGGAGAGGGGGAACAGAATACTTTGTACGATCAGTGGAAAATTGTTTTGTTCATAGGTTTTAGTAGACACCCTGTGGGCAACATACACTTGGATAAACAGAGATTAGAACGGCATTGCTTAGTTTCTTGGGCTTGGCTTTCACTTTGATGAATAAAAATTCATTAGTACATAACAGTATAGAGCATTCACCTTTTCCCAGGGATTTAATGTTTAAGCATTACAAATATACATTCACTCGTAAATAATATCCAATTCACCAGACCATGTGTTACGGCGCTATCTCTTGTTATTGTTCATACATTTTTACATACATTCAACCCGTGTGTGCACAATTGTCGAGTCGCCATTCGCCGAATTGTTTTTCGATGATATTTGAGCTGCATCTGTCGTGGAGAACGTTCTTCATGATTAACTGCACAGTTGGCGCAGATCTCTGCTCACACAGTTCGAGCCGCCAACGGTTTCAAAAATAACAACCATCAATCTATGTATCTATTTTGAGAATGTAAATCGAACCAACTGAAACCCCGCCAGCCGACATGAAGCGACGGACGAGAAATGCCACCAAGTGAAATTGAATACATTTGAGCAATGTTAGGTTCTGGTGCGGGCAACTAAGAAATGGCATTCGTCAGAAAATTCGTTCAGGAAAAGTTGTTTGAAAAAAGAAGTTTTGTTTCGATAACATAACCTATTTTCTGTTTCTTTTTTTTTTTTGAAGAAAAGAAATGTAAGATATACCATTCAAAATTGATTGATTGCAAGTCCATCCTACATGTATGTTTGTTTATGCCGTAAGTTAATCTAGGATTATTTTGTAGGTGAATCTCAGTGCCACAACAATTGTAAATTATTTAGAATCAGCAGATTTTGCCGACATCTGTTAACACAAAAAGTTCAGAATGAAATTCAATTAGGTTTGGTTAAATATAATAATGAGTGTGAAAATATAAAAAATAAATATATACTCGGACTACAATCAGGCCCTCTGGGGTTTTCGCCATTTTTCACTAATTTTGCGAGAAAATCAACCGACCCCTTTTTAGATCATTAGCTACCAAGTGATCATATGTCTTTGCTCCAAAGGAAAGAAAGGCAAGAAATAACCATTCGCTCTGCAAAAATGGAAGGACAAATCCGATAGTGGCCAAAGTGCAGCAATGCCGCCTAAGGATTGACGGTGGTGTAACAGCAGAGCGGGGTGGTTTCACATGTACAAGTCTGGCAAATAAATTAAATGCGTCTTCTAACTTTCGGGGCCGTTCGAACCGTCAATGGTCTCGTCTTTCGCCTAGGACCCACTGAGAGCGTCGCCCGAAAGCAGTTGACCAGGTGCCGGAAAAAGATTTCCAAACTGTGCGTCGGGAGTGATGTTGGGTGGGTATTTAATTTATTTCCTACCCACCCGTAGCCGAGTCCCTCACGGCCATGCCACACGGATGGTGTTGCAAGAGTCCAATGCATGTTGAACAGTAACCGACACGGACATGCTCGTAACGTAGCCGTTGGATTGCAGTGTCATGGAATGAATTGGGGCGAGACAATAGAGTTAGGCTTCGGACTCTCACCGAGGAGGCAGGGATGAATCGTAGACCTGGCGGCGAAGGGCCGAGCGCGCACATGTGGCGTTGCTGATTGCTGTTGCGTCTACCTGTGTGGAATTTATATTGATTTACGCTGGTTCCGTCTACGGCCTCGCAGCCTGCCCGTGTGTTCCTGCTGGGCATCTCCGTCACCTCATGTGCAAGTGCACGGGCCACGTTTGGTGAGCATTAATACTCGCTAGGAAACTCGCTCGGGCCTCGGCAGTTTTTTAATGTCTCGCAAACAAACTCGGGAGAAAAGGAGGACTCTAGCCCGCCATGTTTCACTTTCCTCGCACTCTCACCCACGAGCGGACGCGTATGGATTTTGTGGAACATGGAAATGAAACGCTTTAAAAGTCATTAATTTCGGTTTTCCCCGACCTGCTGCACTACTGGAAGCACTGGCCCGAGCGTGCATTGGACAGTAGTGTAATTTCCCTCGGCGGTGAAAATCATTATTCGGTGGAGGACACACGACTTGGCCTCCGAAAAAAGGCACAACACACGTGCATCTTACACCACCACCACTGCGCGCCCTTTTCCCGCCTGTGCACACATACATCCGCACACATACGCATGCATATAAACCACGGCAAGCGTGTGTCCAGGGAATCCAGTGCTGCCCGGAACATGTCTGCCAGCGTGGTTCGCCCGGGGAAGCAGAACAGGAGTTGGTAGTCGGAGGTCTGGCAGTGGGCAGTTCGGGAAGGGGGACTGATGCTACAGTACCACTACAACACGGGTTACTCGGACCAATGATGAGCAATGGGAAGTAAGACTGTCGAATCGGGTGGTGCACTGGTGTGCACATAAATTATTCTGCCATCAGATGCACACACACGCACACACACCTAGAAGCGATACCTCCGTACAGCACCACAGGGCGCGATGTAACTCGGAATCGGGCAACACGGCAACGCAACGAAACCATGGCAACACCGGCACATCCTGAAAAATCCTGCAACGCAGGACAAGCCATACCGCCGGCAGTGATCAGACGCCGTGGCTACTCCGTCGGACCGGTGGAATGGCCATAACATGTTTTTTGGTGCAGGCGTGCTTCGAGTGTGCTAGGATGCCCTCACACGAAACATTGGCCAAACGATGAAAATAGTTGCATGAAAAACTACGTCGAATGGTATCGATTAAATCTGAAATCATATCAGTAAGATGAAACTATTCATCTAAACCGACAAGGAGTGGAGAGTGACAATAGTTATTTCATTCGTATTCTTGCCATGCGGTATGTTATCAGCATACTATCGAAAGCAAAAGAATATTCAACGAAAATTGAGAGAAAAAACTGTTTAAAAACAATTCATTTGCGACTGTGAATTCCTTCATTATGTCCACAAATGTTTGATCGGATTGTGAGATTTTCAGAGTTCTCTGGTATCATGGCATAATCATTCTGCCTGCAAGCTTGTTGCCAGCATAATTTGCACGACCATGCGAGAGAAAAAAACTGAACGAATGGAATGAAGACTCTGGCGATATTTGTTCAACGGCCACTACTAAGAAGTGCAGCTGGGGTTTCGTACCGGGTTGGGTACAGCCATGCTGGTCCTGCCGAAACCGGTCGTCACATAGCTGGAGCCAGAGTGTTATACATGCGAGACTCAGCCTTGATAGTGTTGTGGTTGTCGCTTCAATACGTCAGCAGTTTCCGGTACTCTCGAAAAAGTCCTCCAATATCGACCACCGGAGAAACGGCCCGTGCAGTGTCTGCGTTACCGTGGCCTTACTGAAGACGACACCATGAGCCGGGGCCCTAGCGTCTATGCGAGTGGCCGTATGCAACTGCGCGGTAGTAAAGTAATAAATCAATATATTCCACCCCCCTCCCAACTCGTCCTAGCCGGCGGATGCTTTGGTTTCCGGTATGCTGCACCTTCTGTTTCTGCTTTATGTTCCATTCGAACTTTAACCTTCTAACCCTTATAATGCGATCGTAACTACGGAACACACGCGTCCAACGCTGCCACCTCCGACTAGCGCACATCCTTCCAGAATCTAACGGAATTTTATTGGCGTATTTAAGGAATGCTCCGTGTGTACGTGCATACATGGATGTATGGTTTATGCATACTGGTATTTGTTGGGTTGAGTTAGTTTGGGTCCATCGGTGTCGGTACGGCCAGGATAACGCCACACTGCTCGGTATTGACGGGTTGGAAAAGTTTCCTGACCTTAGCAAAAGATGAGCCAAATTATTTTGCTCATGCTAGGAATCTTGTATCTTATTGACCTGTTATTACCCCGCGGCCCTTTGCCAAAGCGCTAACAACCATGGGCTGCCATATCGTTGGTAAATTAATCCTAGGGCTATTATGTTCAATTTTAGTTTCTTTAGCATTGTTTCAGAATCTTAGCTTGAAGAAATATGGGCTACCTTCGGTAATGTCTTAGTAGAATCATCATTATCTTATTGGAAGAATGTAAACCACATCGTGAAAACATGGTACATATTTATTTATGATCTTTTTAAACGCGTTGCAAAGTTTTCTAATTTTACTAAATTCATATTTCTCCAATAGGTTCCTTTCCTAAATGCAGCTTGTTAGTATTGTACGATTGAGGAGGTTTAAATAGGTCGTCAGATTTCCATTGCCACCAACATTCCGATATATATAATCATTCTTTCATTTGGCACCATAAGGTACTCTACTGATTCAGTGGGGCTTGGATATGATGTTAAATGCTATCATCCTTGACGCAGGCCTCAACAAACCCCACCGTGCTCACGGTGTTAAGCAATCAAGGCATAGTTCTACAATTCATAGAATTTTTAATAAAATTCAACCATTCAACATTTAACCATATTTTTTCCACATTTGCACTGCGCGCGACTGAAGTTTGAGGATTTGACTGAGGGTGAGTTTGTATAGAGAAACCCTGTACACATATTTTATACCGGATAACCATTGCTGCTATTGTTTTTTTATATTCGATAAAAACCCAAATCATCGTGCTGTCACTCAAAGATTATATTCGTTTTTTAAGGAAGTGTTTCGCTCCTAAACTGATCATCTTTGACAAACTGTTCTCCAGGAAACGATGCACGGATCAACGAAAGCTTTTTTCTTTTGCTCATCCACGGAGATCATAAATTATTATTTGGGTAAAATTTAGTTTGTTCTTTTTTTCGTTCGTCGGATCCTTTTCCTTCTTACTTCTGCTCGAACAGAGTTTTGCTTTTCGCATTTTTCGTATACGTCTCCCATCATCCTTCAGACTGTCGCTTGTCCCTCGCCAGTTGTTCTGTACAATGCCCACGCAGCATTTACCGGGGACCGTCTCCGACATTCAAAGTACGATAAATCACCGTCTCGTTATTGGAGTTCCTCAAAAACCTTCCTACTCGCGGGGCTCCGGGCTTCAGGCTGCATATTTATATTCTGTATGAAAATATTCCACTCACCTATTGTAACACTTTGCACCACAACGCGCCCGCGATCGTCGGACCGGAGTGCAAATTAATGGATGATTATTTTTCACGAAAATCACGACAAATGGATTACTATGCCACCTGGACAGAAGATAAATGGCTCTTAGATTCTGCAGAAACTGCCGCAAACATTTGCAAATGAACGGATGACATGGCAGGAGGAAGCGAGTATGGAAGGACGGTACGATCGCGCTCGTGTGCCCGGGATCCTCAACCCGTAATGTCTTGAAAAGGTTTAGTATTTCTTAGGTTGAAAACCCGCGATGACCAATCGGCTAGACCTGGGAGGCTGGAGGATCAATGAACCAGCGACTGAGGAGGGAACCGAACGATCTTCTGAAGGCTAGGCCATCGCCACAGCCGACAGGATGCCCCATTTGGATGCTGTGGGACCCGAGACCCGAGAGTCTGCCCCAGAGCGCAGACCGTACATAATTAAGTTCCCGTGACTACGCCGCGAGTGAGTGATGTGTCCCGGGCTTTGTGATGTGATACGTTCGCTCTTGCCAGCGGTACCAGCTGCCGAGGCTGGCCAGACTGTCGTGCAGTTAATTAAAATTTCCTTCATGCTTGCGCCGGTTGGCTTTCCACCGTCGCCCTTCCTCCGTGAAGCTTGACTTATATCCCACCGGCAGCCCTTCCTGTGTCCACCGTCGGCTGCAACGCTTCTCCATCGCTTCCGCTGAGTGCATGGACTGTTGGCGTTGCACCTGTTCCACATTAAATTAAACTTTGCGGAAGAGAAAAGCCATGCACCGCCGACTGACGGACGCAGCGCGACGGACGGACGAATTGGTCTCCACGAGAAATCGTGTGGAAAGTGGCCCACGCGCGTTTGATTTCCACCACCGCGGTAGAGTCGTGCCGAAAGTTGTCGCCTTAGTTGAGCTGGCACAAGGTTCCTTTATTGTGTTAAATCCGTATTTTCAAAACATCCCAATTTCCGATGGATAGTACCTTTGAGACATGCCAAATAAGCGTGGGTGACATTTAGTTCTAGCCAACTTTCACCGAATCTTTTACTATTTTTATTTCTTCCACCTCAGTTTTCGTTGACAAATATGGATCATACAAGGACGGGATTTTTGCATTCAGACGCCTTCTTAAGGCGATATCTAAATCGAATTCATAGAACAGTGTCTCATGGGTTAGGCGAAAAGTAAAATAACTATCATTTACAGTTATATCTATGCACATATCGACCATCCGAGGACAAATTAAGTCGCATCAAAATAATCTCTAAACATTTTCAGAACAATTTTCGATCGATTTTTACATTTCATCTCTGATATAAAATGCTTGATTTACACAAATAATCGAAAAAGAACTAGTACGATATAAAATATTTTCATAAAGGAGTTTCTGCAACTGTCCATTATCTGCTTCAGTTTATTCAATGCAATGTTAGTACATTTTATAAAAAAGGTTGTCAAACGATGGGTTAATGCACTTTCAATATTGTAAACGATCACAAAAAAACCTTCGTTTCCCCAAAAGTTGACTACAGCCTCTAGAATGTGTACACAAAATCGCACCGGACAATTGGGCATCCCTTTTAGCGAACTCATCACCGGGTTTTACCGGCCGTGCTCTCAATCCAGTCTTGCCAATTGAAGCCGGTGCACATTGCCCTGCGTGGTTGCTATTGCATCACACGAACCTGGAGCGGGGAACTGGAGTCAACCCGATTCAATGATTCGACGAAAGCGGGCTGCGGATGGCGGGTGGCGCTGGGCGATGGATGAAAATTTGCATTATTATTATCACAATAAATCACTTCATTGCACCGACGTGTCTCTTTCTCGGTTCGGTTCGCGACTCAGTTCCCCGGACTGTGGTCATGCACACGCTCAAAAGCACATTGTGGCGCGTACGGTTCCGTCATTCTCCATCATTCGCCATCCGGGCCGCGGAGAGCGTCTGAAAAATCCGGCAGACGACAGGACCGGAGAGAAATCCCCGCGAAGCGGTAGAAGATCGCAAAAAATGCAATCGACGTGAAAAAGAGGACGAATTGGGCACACGAACGGCATCGTTCGAACCGGGCGAGTGCAGCCTGGCAACGCCGTGTCGCGGTGTCCCCTTTGACGTAAGGGGTGCAAGGGGAGGAAAATCCGGGTAGGGAATTTCTCGTCACTCCGCGAGTCTCGCGCGAGGGAGCCGCAGTCGCAGACGGGCGATCACTTTTATTATCTAGATGGAAATCGGTGTAAGGACCTGTGTAAAACAGCACCGATACTGGCAAAGCCCAGGGTCCTGGGGTTCGAATGGTGCGAAGGCGTGCGGCAAGTTCCCGATGGCGAGTGAATGAAGGAACGATCACAAAAACTATGTGCCAAACGACAGCGCGCCAGTGTGACTTCGACGAATTCATCGACGATCGCGACTATACGAAAGAAAGATAAAATTTCAATCAAAATTGTTCCCTCCTGTCCCTCGCCAACGCAGGGTCTAAACATGTGAAAAACCATTCCGTTCGGGACGAATCGCGTGTGGAACGGAAGTGAGAACGATCGGTTGACGTTTTATCAATCATTAAGCGACGCTTTTCTAAACGATTTAGAAAATTTATACGGCTGACATATTGACACACATAATTGGATGTGACAAATATTTCAATACAGTCTGGCAGCCATTAAGGTCCTTTTATAGTTTTGGAACGTGAAGTAACTGAAGCCCGGCGAAGGGACACTGCAGTTGTGTGAGCCTATCCGATAAGGTATAACTTCACGCTCGGTAAAGTGAACTTTGTCGTATCGTGATAACCAGTGAGGCTCAGTGAATGTGAGTGCAACGCGTGTCCCAAGAATGGAATCAAAAGAAAACGGATCTTCACTCGTGCGTCCAGGGCGGTGGAGAATTGGTGCGCTACATCGTGTGGGCCGATGGAAGTCTCGAGATTACTTTTGCCACATTTAGATTGTCAACTGAGGACACACTATCACTTCCTCGCTTACTCTCCCTACCTATGGCTCTCTCTTTCTCTCTATTTCAGGAGAAGAGCACTTGGATCATTGCTGGAACTGCACTGAGGTGTGAATTTGAAATTTAAATCATTGTGTCAAAAAGGTATTTACCATACCGAGTCAGAAGCTTCGAATCGGGCAAGCGGCAGCAGTGTTGTGTGGCGATGTTGACGGTAAAGAATCGTTTTCAATCTTCACCCGGACAACGGTGTAGGGTGACAGTATAAGTGCCCTGCTGACAGGCAAATAGTTGTGATGACCGATAGAGCTGATAGTGACGAGCATGTTAATGATGTGCGTGTGCGTCTCCGGAACATATGGGCAGAATAATAAAGCGTATACTTACGATATCGAAGCGAAGGCCGGACTCAAAGGGACCGCTCTACAGGTCTCGGGCCCGCTTCGCTCTTGGAGCATTGTCTTGTGAATGCCCCTTTTGACGGCCCATTGGGGGATGACCGACGCCGACACTAGATGAATAATAGTGGATCAGCCCGAGGCGAGATTTGCCTCAATACCTTCGCAGTTCCGTAGGTTCGTTTGAATTTACATTCGACTAATACTGAACGTCTTATCACAACGTTGTGATACGTTGTCTCAATCTCGTCTCATTTTAACGACCGCTGGGAGCTCCGACCGTACACGGGTCTCTGCCATGTCGATCAAACGGCGCGCTGCTGACGCCTTCCGGATTCCGGACCACAAATCCTGAACGCCCCGGTTTCGACCGACCACAGTTCGGCACTTGGACGTTTTCGTTTCGTGTCAGCGAAACATGACCGGACAATTACCGTGTAGCATGAATTTATGCATGCACGCGGAACTCGTACGCGCGTACGTGCCCTGTCGCACGTGTATATGTGCATTCATAATTCCCAATGTTGCGCCGAGATGGAACTGCGCCGTGCCGTCCCCGTCACCGCCCCACACCGACACCTGCACCAGCGAGGCTCGTGAAAGTGCGTTTAGGTCGGTTACGGTGGCGCTGTTATGGAGGAAGGGCCCAGGTTCGACCAGGGCCCAGACAAACCGCAGCGAAGGTTGCAGGTTGTCATTTAGTTTGGGCGCCGGTGTGGGCACATACCCAGCGGATGCCACCGCCGAAACATCGGTGGTTTGTCAACGCGACGAATGCGCGGCCGAAGCGGAAGGGATCCGGCCGGGCGGATGCAAAGTGGTGTGATTTGTGGCTGGTTTTTCGAACTCATAACAATAATAATGCTTAAATCGTGTAGTGCATAATTAAATTAACATAATGCAAATTATATGCTCTATAATCGTACATTATTAAATTAAAAATTACGTGGTTGAGGCGCGCTCACGGATTTTTTGCCGGCCTTTCTCTCTCTATCTCTATCTCTCTCTCTCTTACCCGTTCCGTCTGTTACCTTCCACCCCGATTGGAGCTCTCAGCTGTTCAGTCTAGGGCTGGCTGTGTGTGTCCTTTTTTTTTTGGTTGCTTTTCGTATTGCTTGTTGTTTGGTTTTGCACTTCGCAAGACACCGAACTGTTCAATAAGTGTCGAACGGCAAGAGTGCTGGAGAAGGAGCGGGGGATCGCAAGCCGCTCGCAATCGCTCCATGCGAACACCGCCCGACAAGCAGTTGCCACTTTTTCCACCTCGCGCGATAACACTAAGGAAGACATTTCAATTCAAGATTTCGTACTCTGCGTACGCAAGCGGCCGGCCGGCAAAACCTTGCGTGCGCGTTATGTTGGGCTCGAGAACTCGCGGGAAGTATTTCGCCCCACATACCCCACCCCGCTGGCAGTGGGACGAAACGAGACGGAACAATCGATAAGCGCGGTTCGAGGGAATCGGACGAAAACGCACCAAGCTGAAGACCATGCTGAGTTCGAACCGAAAATCCTCGCCCGACTTAAATATCCTCGCGTTCGATGGTGCATTCAAACGAACAGTTCGACCCTTCGGCCGACCGATCGATCGATCGGCGAAATTGAAAACGAGTTTTTGCTGGTCGTCCGTTCGTTTGGCAGTTTTCATCCTTTTTCTTAAAGTTTTTGTGGGTTTTTATCCCCTTTTTCGGTGGTTTCTATATGTGGTTGGCCAAGGATCGGGGATTAAGCACAGCGTCGTGGCAGTGTGTCGGGATCGACTCGTCTATAGTCGATGCGTTGCTCGAAGCCCTCGCAACAGGGCGCAGGGCATGGCATTCAGCGCCGCGATCGTCGATCGCCTGACGGGCAGCTTCAACCCGCTCAACCCTCTCGTGGCATTGTCAGCTTGTGTCGTTCTGACTGACGTTGCAAATTGCAGTACACATTCATAATCTTGGACATAAATCTTTTGGTTACAATATTATTATCGCTATTATTATAGTTTTTATTAATTTTAGTATGGTGCCGCGGGAACGGGCAAAAGACCGCAAAAAAGGTTGTAAACAGGATCAAAATAAATCCGTAAGTCTATTCTTTTAGTATTTGTGGGGAATTGCCAAGGTTTTTTAATGCTTTGATAGAACAACTACAAACCAAGGCGAAAAAACGGTCACTAGATATGTCACTGTCCCCGACGGTATACGTGCATGTAATGTAAGCGTAAATTAATTGTGTCCTGATTTGATATATTATTGTAGTAAGTAAACAATGTTGTTGAAGAAAAACATATGTACAAAGTATTTAAAAAATGATGTAATCTTGTCCAATACGATATTTAAGGGATAGGAACGTTACGTCATTTACATCAGCGAACGGTGACATGCGTTCTGTTGTAGTGTTCCTGGTGAATAATTTTGTCACCTAAACAAATGCTCCTTTAACCGGAAGCAGCCTTTAAGCCAGTGTTTGCTGTAATGTGATGGAAGGCATTGTCCTTGATAATCTCACAGCCAATGAACGTTCGGTAACGTTACATCTTGTTTCAGACTCCCATTTCTTGTAAATTCCTTTCAACCACCTGTAGCAGACGGAGTTTTCCGAATTACCTCCCGACGAATCGGGGGGACGTTACACAAAATCACAAAAAAAGAACTTCCACCATCGAGATATAGAAACAGGGAAAGATAAAAAATGAATTCTCTCGTAAAAGTGCGGGCAAGACTGCGAGGAAAACAAGAAGTAATCGCGCGATAGATTGAGAAGGAGTGGAACAGAAGTATGCTGGTGGGTTGTAGTCAACGGATTCGAGCCGAAGTTAGAACCAGCCAAGAACGAAATGGTAGAGGAGAGCTAGCAGAACCTATAATTTGAAGTAACCAAGGAACCGAACCAACCAACCCAAAACTAAAGCAACACGCTGAATCGGAGAGCAACCATTAATCAAACCCTCGGATTGTTAAGGTTTTGTGTTGGTTCTGTCTTTAATTTTTCTTTTCTCTTTTTTTTTCGGTGGTAGGACATAGATCATGTTTAAAGTTTCCCGCTGTTTATACTGCTTTAAGTAGCTCAAAGTAACCATTTAAATGAAATGATTTAAATGTGTTTTAATGTTATATAACGATACAACTGTACATCTCATACTACATATCGAAAAGTCAATGTACGGATCGGGCCAGCGGGATATGAACCGGCGTCACTCGTGTCAAGAGTAGAAGACTTGTTGTTGCTACTAACATAATGTTTCAAGAAAACAGCTTAATTGAATACTAATTCCGAACGCGTTGGTCCTATGCTCGAATTGCGTTGATCGATCTTCTACATCAAGAAGGTCGTTACGACCGAGCATGCGCAATCATCAAATAAATTGCACAGACCCATCATTTGAAACGAAGAAAGGACTCTAAGTATGATTTTGCTGAGTTCTTCTGTCCATTTGCCATTTTCATTTGTTGTTTGATAATTTAAATTACTATTGTCGAGTTTGGCAAAATTTACCGCCACCGATGGCTATCTAACAAATAAAGCAATAATCGTCTACGACGGAGTCGGGAAAATGCACTGCAAGTTCTAGCATTTGTCCTTAGTTTTCCAAACCGAGACGGCAAACCCGATTCGTTCGGCTCTGCGCTTTAGAGTTCAGTTTGGAATGTGGAGCAACTTACCAACGACTGTAAATAGATGTTATTCGAAATGATGTGAAATTTTCTTGTCAGAGAGGCTCATAAATCTTTCAGTCAAGAATTTTTCGTATATTCCTACCAAACGGCCTCTACGATCGACGATTCCTGGCAGCGACGCGAACAGTTTAGTATTTGCATGGCGGTGTATTTCGGCGTAAAATTTCCCTCCGAAAATAAACACGTCTTCATGCTGGTGTTCTTTGGTGATTCCGATACGCATCCTCTTGTTCCTGTCTGGTTTGTTTGGGTATCGTTAATTTGAAAGAGAATTTCTCAGGATGCAGACATGCGCACCTCACGACAGTTCTTACAATATGACGGATTTTCTATCTCGACACATTTAATCTGCTTTGGAAGTTGCGATTGAGCAAGTATAAAACTGATTAATCATTGTAAATCAAATGCACACATTCCAACATCCACGACTAACATCCGACGGCTTATGCGAAAGAGAGATTTTTTTTGACGTTCCGTCGGGATTATTGCGGATAAATTAGTAGAATTTTTACTTACAAGAAAAACACTGACGAGAGATGTCCGATGGTCAGGAACAAGATGTAGGCGCTGATGGATTTCCTTTTCTTTTCTTCTTCCGATCGTTTCAAACGACGCAAATTGACCCCGAACAATTGTTTAGTAGGCAACTAGCGAGTTTTCACCGAAGCCTTTCCCGGTTTTGCGTTCTCGGTTCTGTCGTATGTATTCAGTTAAATCGGTAGACACTTTGGAACGGAAGCACTCACACTGGAAGTTGAATTTGTCACATTCAATTTCACAACTATTTGCAGTAGCCTATTTTGTTAAATATTGCCTCGGATGTGATGACTACGGGCTAGAAGCTCTTGCTTAGGATTAATCAAACTTTCGCTCGCTTGACGGGTAATAAACTAATAAACTTCAATTAACTAGGAGGACCGGGAACACACAATTGCACAATATTTACGTAACTCACTGTAGTTAAATTTTAACTTTGATTTAAACTTCTCCCTTACTATACTAACTGCTACTACATTTAAACACTTACGATAGATTTGGCTTCAAAATTTCACTAAGTACGGCCGCAAACACACACCCGCACGGAACTCTCGGCGACAGCGACAGTCGGGCAAGAGGTCGGGGTCCTCGGGGAGAGGTATTGGCGATAATCACTTTCTCGGAAAACACTTTCTTTGAGGCTGAAGCCCGCGGAGCACGGCTGGGTTTGGTTTCAGCCTCCGAAGGATACAGTTTTATTGGCGTTTGGGCCTTGACGGGTCGTCTAGCCGGGACGTGTCCTTGCCCCAGAACGGAGCAGGTTGCGCTGGTGCCGGAGAGGAGCGATAAAATTTTACGATTTGTTATGATTGTCTATTGCGGCTGCAGCGGACCCTTCGGTTGCCGTTGGTGACGAAACACATTTGGGTCGGACGTCCGGGCTCGAGCCGTTGACGACTGCTGCCTTGTGGCGTGCTTCGCAACTCCTTTGGCACTCTTTATGCTCAATATCTGCAGCGCTTATCAGAGCAATGCCATGCCGTGCCGTCCTACGGTGTCGCCATGCCTGGCACCGCAGCCAAGAAATAAATCGGGAATCCAGAAACGGGTTGAACGAGAGACACCGCAGCAGCAGCACCAGGCCAGTCAGAACTCGATTGCAAGCTTTGTTTGATGTTCTTCTATTTGTCCGTGTTTATGCCTTTCTAATTGATGTTTATTTCTTTACGATTTCTATCAAACTAAAACCATAAAATACGATTTCTTTTCTGCTCACTCTCGGCTGGCCCGGCTTCGGGCCAGTTGGACTGTTGGCTGTGAGTCGTGGTCGTGTTGCGTACGAGAGTCCGCTTCTTGGCCGACGATGGCCTGGGTGGGTCGGCTACGTGTGTTGCCCCTTTGCCGCTTTGGCTGTGTGTGTGTACGGTTCCGACGGTGATGGATTGTCCCGGCCGTGATGGGCCGCAGCGACCGCTTCGGGCAGACGAAACGGCAAGCGCACGGAGCGAGACAGAGCCACGCTGGCCGTGTGTGTGTATGCGAGCATCGCTTGCTCTCGCTCATATGTGAGTCGTCAAATTGCAGCGAGGAGTACACACTCGGGAAGCTCGGGATGCCACTCGGTACCGCGCGAGGGCTCGCTATTTTCCTCTCGGAGTAGGAAACCCATAAACCATGCGGCTGCGAGATTGGACACGCGGGCGCTTTAATCCGCTTTTCGGTTGCTTCACTTCGCTGGCTCTCGCTCTCTCCATCCATCTCCTGACGACGACGACGACGACGACGACGACGACGACGGGAGGTCCATTCCCGAAAGCGATTCTCTCACATAAACTATATTTCGAAAGCGCGAAGCGAAGCGTCGAAGCAAAGGGATGGAAACGCGGGGGTGCCCTAGGTGGCGCGGCGGGCCAACACAGTGAGACAACAATAACAATCAATTACGTGATAAAAAGAGATAAACGCACAGGCCCACGGTTCAATTCGCGCACGGCTCCGACTCGACCGTTACGTTGTGTCGGTGTGTTGTGGGGCGGCCGCGCAGAGCGACTTCGGTCGTAAAGTATACGCGAGCGGGCCAAGATTTACGATGAGAACGCTCTTTGCGCCACTCTCGGGACGGTTTTTGGTAGTGTGCGGAGACGGACGTATTTACAATCGAAGGCGGCGGCGATGGGGGTGACTCTGCCTTCGAGTGTGTGCAGCAGCATGCGGTGAGCGCCCTCGTGTGTTTTCGTCCTTGCCGCTCCTCGTCGGTGGAGTCCTTGGGGAGGACGAGGGGTTGCGGAATGGTGGTACGCACATAACTCACCGAAGACGTAGCATAAAGCACGATTATGCCCACTCGCTCCTGAGGACGCGCGTTCCCTTCGGAAAGGCCGAGCGTCCCACTAGGATTATGTTTTGCTTTGTGTCGAGTTGCTTCGCCGCATCCACGTGCTCGCCGTGGGAGAACAGTTGTGTGGGCGTGTGTGTCTGTACAACGGTGAAGACGAGCCGAACCCAAACGGGGTTCCCTCTCGATGTCGGCACGACAAGGCAGCAGCAAAAAGGCAGAAGAAGTGCAGGAACATTAAAATCATATGCTCGATTTCCCCTCCTGCAAGTGCGCACGCACACAGCCAAACACAGCTGTCGGCACAGTGTACGCGAGACGAAAGCGAGCAAAACAAAGATGGTGACAACAAATAGGAGGAGCGATCGTCATAAACCATCCGAGGAGAAGTGAGTAACGCACCGACGCGAACGACAGAACGAGACGACGAACGGGTGCCACGGTGGCCGAGGGAGAGAGAGAGCGAGTGACTACGAGTGTCCGGAAAGATGGATGGTCGGTACCAATGAGATATTGCGCTTTTATTCTATTCCGCCCGTACATAAAAATGTTATTTATAGCCAACCCATATTTTCGAACCGCTGCTCACTCGTACACTCACTCTCGCGCGCTCTTTCTCGCTCATTGTGGCTTCTCTGTCCCGCGCGCAACCGTACGGGAGGTGAGTTACTTCTCCACGAATTTGGTGTTGCCGAAACTCGTTCGGCACCGTGGGCCTTTGATGACGATTTGTATTACGTGAGAGTGTGAAGATTGAGTACTTCAGAACTGGCCAGCACAGGAAGGTGCGAAAGAGAACACAACGAATAAGCAAAATTGATAGTGCAAACGGACACGGCTGCAGAACAAGGAAGTAACGATAAATTGTTCCATACTTTATGAGCATGGGCAGGTCGCTCGACGGGGCGAGTTCTTCCGTCGTACAGTGGGAATACGTGTGGTTTTTGGACGATTTTTCACGGCGTTTGAGCGAAGGGTTTTGGGCAGACCGAACCTGTACATTTACCCTTTGTACGTAGATGAACTAGAGCGTAAGTTGGCTTGAGCGGAGCCGGGACAAACGCGTGGCAATTCATGTTTCTGGGAGCGGTGCAGGAGCATAACAATAAAAATTATCATTACGCCTTTCTTTGTAGTGCATAATTTAGGTTCACTTTTTTTCTTTGTTCACAAGTGTTAATTTTATAGTTTTATTACAAATGCGGTGATGGAGTGATAAAAACCGAACCCGTTTCACACGCCCCACAGCAATGTGCGTATCCACGGCGTAACCGATTCGTTATTATTGGTGTTATATTATTGTGTTTGTTGCATTACGATCGTGATTTAATGGAAACACATTTAGCCGAAATTAGCCTACAACAAAGTTTTCTTTTGGGTTTAGAAGAGTAACTCTAGGCCACATTGCATCTTATCAGTCTTTTTTATGTTATACGTAGTCTTTCAGACTTGGGGTTTTCTAAAACCTCATTTTTATATTAAACAGATGCATTGCTTCGGAACTAACGACTTTTCCAGCCTGTTTTGAGCACGTTCAATTCATTCACCAAATGTGTTCACCCTCAACGAAGCGTCGTTTTCAATTATGCGGTACGACGAACAACTCGACCACACACCACCACTCTCTCTCTATCTCTCTCTCTCTCTCTCCAGGCCAACAGCCAACGCGGAGAAGCGATTCCTTTTTGCACGACAATCCTTCTGGCCATTCATCATTGTGAACCCTTGTTGCAGCCCAACTCCCACCCGCCCCCGCTAGTGTCATCCCTTTTGTCTTCCGCGTCTCCAATAGTTTTCCGCATTAACCACAACGACTCTACCACTTTTTTGCGCACGTGATTGAAGGAGGAGTAATAACCACACAATAGAATCGTAATTTAAATAATCACGCAAAAATGACAAATGTTTCCCTCGAAAAAATACGGACCGAGTAAATGAACAGCGGACGAATGAAAGGGGATGAAAAAAGGCTATCCTCCAACACGCACACACACACACACACACAGACGCGGTCGGAAGTCCACCTTCCACACAGCCCGGCGGACCACCACAATATCGTCAACAAAAGCGCTAAAAGATGCTCACACACTAATATGGCGCCGGAGTCACCCTCAGTGGCTCAGAGGATCTTCGCGTGAAATGCAGTTGAAGGATCGGGCGTGTTGAAGCGTGTCCAAAATTTGTAATTTTAATTTTATTCACCCTCCGCCATTCGGTACGAGATTTGCATCAAAGTAATCGTTCCGAAGTGTCCCTGCTTCTAAATACGGACCCAATATGACATACTTGCCGCACGCTGATCAACTGAGCTGGCCATCCGGTGGCCTATAGACTGGACCACCAACAAACGGACGACAGAAAGTTCCCCATAACGACACAGAATTTCGGACAAAAGAACCGACTCACATTTCCAACTCCCGATTACTGCTCTGAGGACGCATTCCGACCAGGTAGCAATGTGAGTGCAGTTCGCGTTTGATGCTGTCCATTTCGCATGTAATTAATTCAGCCCGACCTACCACAAGGATTTTATCGGGCAGGCTGGCAAAATATTTGCCCAAACGATGCAAATGACAATTTATACCCTTTGCCCGAATGCCCACCGCACCAGTGTCAAGTGTATTCAGCAAAATTGAAAATTATCAGCAAATGAATGATAAACAGTCGAAATCATTGAAACGAACATGAAATATGATGCTTGGGCTGTGTTTTGCGGTCGTCAGTAATCGATACTTTGACACCGTCGCTTCTCTCTGCCCTCCTGCCAACAGTAATCTGATCGGGGACGGGTTGTTCGGTTGGGCAAAATTATGCCAAACGAAAAAGTCGACCATCAGGAAACCCTTCCAAATCCTGAGAACAGATCGGTTGAAAGTGCATATTTCATACAGTCCCATAGATCTTGAACGTTTCTTGTTTGTTTGTGTTTGATCGAATGTTTTGCTACTGTTTTACAGAAAACAAAACTGTGTTTCACAGTGCACAGTGCATGGGAGAGTTAGTTCCGTGATAATGAATCGATGCTGCAAGTTTTGGGACTAATCGTTAGATCACTTTCAACTTTTTTTCTGGCATGATCTTCACATGAATATTTGTGTATTTTTGAGTCTTTTTAGGATTTTGCAGATGTGCGAGAAGTTTAGAAACAAGGTGTTTAGAAATTGTTTCCCGTACCAGATTCAGACATTGGAAGATTTATAGCTGATACTCTTTCGAACATCTATTGGAATTATCGTCATGTTGGGCACTAGTAACCGAATCTGGTACAGTAGGACAGCATTTTGTTCATGTACAAATATACAATCAAGCCTAGTCAATACAGAGGATTTTAGAAAATGTTATGCATTACTTCCACGAAAACAAATATAAAAGAATAGTTTCAAAAGTATTACTGTTCAAAAACTATTCGATCGGTTTTGGACTAAAATAAAAAATTGCATTCGGAATAGTGATATTTTCTAAATGTTTTTGATACTGACGATTTTTAAAATGGTGCTAAGGTAGTGGAGGAATAAAACTGTCGCATTATGCGATGATTCATATATTTAAAAACGAATGTTGCTAGGACCAGCTGAATGCCGAAAAACAATTGTTTAAAACAAGTCTACACAAAAAGAAAAGCAGAAAACCTATTCCGTCCGAAACTGTTCGATCGGGAAGATCCCAAAATAGTTATCTTCGAGGCGTTAATTTCCTACATTACCAAAAATACTTCGAACGGGGTGTGTAGACAGGAACCGACGATTGGTGCGAAGGCTTTGTTTTATTCTCCTGTTTCCAACGACGGGAAGGATGAATAAATTACTGATCCTCAGTATCAACTCTTCCGTATAATTAAAACATCCCATCCGCAGCCGTCCGATTACGGTTGCACGAACGGAGAGCTTTTCCTTACGCTTGCAGCGATTTTGTCATCGGCTTAGGTAACACATTTATCATTTCACGCATTCAAAAGCGCAGCCTAAGCAGAGATATGTGAGGGCTGCGTTCTGGGTCATGTCGCATGCACACACCGCGACTCGAGAGGCACCGGCGTGGCGTGCACCGTTCCTACGCGAGCTTCGCAGCGGCCGCCCGGTTGACGGCTTGACGGTTTTAAATGGTGCCAAAAATGCAAATTAAATCTGTATCAGCGAAGTGAGAACCAGGAAAGTCGAACGTCCGGTTTTTACCTTCGATGCTCATGTTTGGTATCAATTAATCTGCGAGTATTTCACGTTTCGTTTTCGTTTCGTTAATTTATGTTTTGTTTCGCTTAAATTGTTCGTACAACGTTTCGTGGGTAGGAATATGCTTTCGGGAGATGTAATGTTATGAAAAAATTGAACAATTCCAGAACGACCGCATTGCTGACAATCTATTTTGGAGCGATTTGAGCGAAACATTTCCAGTTTAAGAGTAAAGACGCAATATGTTCAATGTGAATTTGTTGAAACAATTTTATGATTCATTCCATTATTTATATTTCGTATCGATCTATTTCAGTTCTTTACGTTTAAGTAGAGTATGTGGAAGATTGGTTTTTTTTATTCAAAATGTACTAGACTAATACCTGAACATTACGTTAAAATTGTTTTTTAATTTTAAAATCATCAGCTAAACATTTCGAGTGAGATATTACATCGGTCATGAGCTAAACAAAATGGAAATGTCAAACTTCAATTGATAAATACAGTATTGCGAAGTACAGAATACAATACATCACTCCACCAACGACACTCCCCACTTTTATGAGAAATCATGTTTTTAATCAGAAGAAGAAGAAAAAACCTTTACTACCCCAAGAACCTGGCCGGACAGACCGCAATCAACTTACTCAAGAGCGCACGTAAGGAATGGTTTCGAGGGAAAACAAAAGAGACAACGGCACAGAAGGATAAAATATGAAACACCATAGTTCAGGGGAACGCCGAAAAAGCGAGTCAAATAGAAAAATGCTGAGCGAAGAACAGTCAAGTGAACAAAAAATATTAACAACGACATAAATCATTAAAATATATGATGATTTTTCCTTCGCATTGCGTTCA